>CM057161.1:10914301-10937313 GCA_029962745.1 Echinometra lucunter | reverse complement strand
CAATGTGCGACTAGCACGAGGCGCTTGCGCCGAGTGCTTTTGCATAATATTGTAATACCCGAGATGCCTGCATCGCCACTAATATCACAAATTTAAATCTGTGCATCATTTGTTTTATAAAAAGGGTCGGAGGTATGACTTTAGTGGAAAATTTTTTAAAACCCGCTCCAAATTTACTCAGATCGCACAGACAAGGAGGCAACATTGCTTTCTCTTATGACATCACAAGCGTAGCCAGTGTGATGCGCCCCTGAGTAAGTGCATCAAAATCCTTGTGATAGACATCTAGAAAGAAGCGTATTTCATGGCGCGTGTCTCAGTTTTTACGCGCTAGAGATAAAGTGATGCATCCAAAATGCACAGTGCTGCACAAAAAATGCACAGTGCTGCACAAAAAATGCACGGCTGGAAGGTTGCGTAGAATTAAAGCATGAACACGTGACATGCATATGCACTCGCTATTGGCTACATCCTTGAACCCGTTTTATAAAGTGCTTTGTAATAACTGCTTTAATTGGGAAGCTAGGAAGACTTATGTCTTCATTGCTCGTGTTGTTTTGCAGAATTTCTGTAAACTCTTGTATTGTACATGTAGCCTTGCATTTAATCCCCCTTCCCATTGTGATTTATGAGAAGCCTGCCCCAGATGAAGTACGTCTGAACCAACCCACCTCTTTTAATCCCTTTCCCATCTGATTCCTGATAAGGGTAGAGAAAGTGACAAACATAAAGACGCTATATAATTCAAAATCAAAAGCCATGTAAAAAAAAGTTGCACAGTCAATTAGTTTATATAAGCACATGTTTTTATGTTGTTTTACTTTAATTGGAAGAAAGTTTTCTTTTTAATGGTTTTACTAATTCAGTTGTATCTGTATACTGCTCAGAGATTTATATTGATGATTTTGCTTGTATTTGTCATGCTTTTTGGAGATACCTCAAGCGTATTGACTGATTGCATATATCTTGTCTGTTTGTTGGTTTTGTTTGTTTTTTTCTCCTGACTTATGTGATTATCATCTTTTGGCAAATTCTGAACTACTGTAGAAATGTTCTGAGATTCATCAGTCAAATTGCTTCTTCTGATATTATATATGAGTGAAAATAATGCTTTCAATACAAAAAATGGGTACATTTAGGGTCTGACCTTTTTCTCTATATAGTTGTTTCTGTGGTATATTTGTAATGAATCAAAGTTATTAGGTCACATGTACGATGATAATAATAATAATAAACAGTTCTTGTATAGCGCATATCACATTATGATATAACGTCTCCATGCGGTTCGTTAATCCGAAGGTTCGTTAGTCCGAAATGACATAAGGTTCGTTAGTTCGTTAGTTATTTTCGGACTAATGAACCTTATTTCATTTTTGGACTATCGAACCTTCGGAATAATGAACCTTATTTCATTTTCGGATTAATGAGCCTTTGGAATTAAGAACCTTATTTCATATTTGTCTCGCCCACCGGAGGTGAAGCAAGACTAAGGGATCCAAATGGCACATCCGTCGTCCGTCGTCTGTCCGTCGCCGTCCGTCCGTCACAAATGTTAAAGTTTACCTGCAAGACTCTCTTATGATGCATAACTTGGCAACTGTTGGTCCAATGGCAACCAAACTTGGGTGGTAGATGCACTAGGGGTACCATCATGTTGCGGTGCTGTGGGAGGTCACATGGTGAGGTCAAAGGTCATTTGAGGTCACACTATTATAGAGTACCTGCAAGACTCTTATGACAAATAACTTTGCAACCGTTGCTCCCTTTTCAACTAAACTTGGGTCATAGATGCACTTGGGGGACCTTCATGTTATAGTGGCATTGGATGTCCCATGGTAAGGTCAAAGGTCATTTTATTTCAAATGTAAAGTTTACCTGCAAGACTCTCTTATGACACATAACTTGACAACTGTTGGTCCAATGGCAACCAAACATGGGTGATAGATGCACTAGGGTACCATCATGTTGTGGTGCTCTCGGAGGTCACATGGTGAGGTCAAAGGTCAATTGAGGTCAAATGTAAGAGTTTACTTGGAGGCTCTCTTATGACAAATAACTTTGCAACCGTTGCTCCCTTTTCAACTAAACTTCGGTCATAGATGCACTCGGGGGACCTTCATGGTATAGTGGCATCGGATGTCACATGGTAAGGTCAAAGGTCATTTTATTTCAAACGTTAAAGTTTACCTGCAAGACTCTCTTATGACAAACAACTTGGCACATGTTGCTGCAATAGCAACCGAATTGGGATGAATAGATTGCACTAGGGGTACATTCATGCTATTGTGCCATCAGGTCACAATGGTGAGGTTAAAGGTCATTTTAGGTCAAACATTAAAGTTACCTGCAAGATTTTCTTGTGACATCAAACTTGTTAGGGATGTACTTGGGGAAACTTTCGTGTTGTTTGTCCGGTGAGCAAGACACACATCTTGCTATTGGCTTGTTGGAATAACGAACATCACCCGTGGAACTTTATGATGGCTTGTGTGTGTGCGACCAAGCATGAAATGAAGCGCTCATCGTCATGTGAAAAGCCACATGGATGGATGGATCCTAGCATACTGCCGGCTCTTATTCTTGTATCTTGTGTTTCTTTCAGATATTTAAACTAAAATTCACCAGAAATCACGAGTTGAATATCACGTGATCACACACAGGCCTCTTGTGATGCAAGGCAGACATTGTTAGAAAAAATAATGTGCAAGTCTTGGTAGCGAAAAGAAAAATGGCATGAAACTGATATAAATATATTCTCACATTGTCCGACTTGCAAAAAAATGATAGATGTCTTGAGATGATATGATGTTCCATTTATGATTTCCAGTGAATTTTATCTGCTGAATATCTGAAATGAATGCAATGTAATGGCTACACTCAGCCCTATGCTAGGACCCCTGCATGCTGACAGCTCCCTGCACAATGGTCACAACGATTTGTTATACGTGCCAAGTAAATAGAAACCCTCACTGGTTTTACACGTTGCATGCACTTGTGAATTTGCGTTGCTACCTGAGTTTAAAGTTCTTTCTCTTCTTCTTGTTTAATATTAGGCATTGGCTAACTTTGTGAGCAAAACCTATTAAAAAAAATTAATCAAACTAAAATGAAACATGTGTATGAGTACATGTACTTGTATTTGTACTAAAAATCATGAAACCAACCATAATTTGGAATGAAAAAACTGTCAGTAGGACACAAAACTGCAATTTAATTATTTTGTCTCACAGACAATAATTAAGAGGACCGTTTTGCTTGAGTTAAAAAAAAAACGCTTATCTGGCATCCCCTCTGCGTGATATGCCAATGCCTCAGTATGGCCCGTGAGCCATGCGTGCATGCGCACTTCCTGCGTCTAGTCTGTGCACCGACCCTATTATTTTCAAACATTGGTTCATATTTCTAATATTTAAAAATCTACCTATGGATATTATACTTTGAAAACTTTTAGACTGGTATTTGTACACTTTTAACCCTTATGTTTATCCCATTTTCAATAGCAAAATGAGTTTTTAAAAATCATAACAATGTTAACTAATGCCTTTACATGCAGAGGGGAGAACTTCACATCATCTTAACTTTGCTTTTTATCTTGCTGACAATCAGCTAAAGAGCAAAGAAATCTAACAAAATTTTTGAGGGCCTACCAAAACTCTTCATAACCGTTAAATTTCATTTTGCTACCACAAACTGTACATGAGCTTCTAATGGGGGGTTTTCTTACATTACCTTTTGGAGGTAAAAAAAAACCCCATGGACTTTTTGAAACTTCATAACCTTGCTGGCTCTGCTGTCCTGGAGAAAATCCATTTACCATACCACCATCGTTGGGTAAGATCAGCCCCGTGATTACAAGATGAAATCCGACAAACTGGAGTATAAATAATCGCAATATCCTTCCTCCCTCCTGACGTCACACGAATTCTTTGGTAATTGGCCCGAGCCTGGTGACGCTTCACGGGACAGATGGAGGAAAGATCGTTCGGTTAACATACCATGGGTGTTGATTGGATTCACAAATTTATGTGGGACAGGGTTTATGAAGAGGAAAGAACCGAGTTATTGGAATTACAGCCAGGAAAATTGTGGAAAGGGGTACGAAGAGACCAGAAATGTCTACGATTGGCAACAGTGTATGAACCATGCTTTGATCAGATTGATAAACTTATCTGGGATTGGTATTTATTTATAAAGAGGATGAAAAAGAGTTATATAGCCAAAATAAGAATATGAATGAAACAGAAAAACTTCATGACTTTGCAAATTTCATTAGTGGTTCAGATCAGATCAAATTTTTGTGTCAATATTTACAAACATGATACAAGACACACTTTCTGAAAGCTTTTGCTCAATGGCTTGTTAGTACACCTGTAACGGCTGTAATTAGATTCACAAATGAATGATTACAGCAAGAAAAAAAAAATTGTGAGAAACTACATGTAGATACTGTCACACTGGGATTGTGATAAATTGCAAGTGTACCAGACCTGGCAAAAATTAACTTGAAAGGCCTGTATTAAATTCACAAACTTATGTAGGACAGGGTTATGAAGAGGATAGTATGAGTTTGATATTGATTACAGCTACATGTAGGAAAGTTTACCAAAGGTTCTGTGAAACTTTTTGAATTTTGTGTATTTTGGGATTAGACAAGATAATGTTTGGGAGGGGGGCTGAAATGTTGGAAATGGGATATTGATTACAAAACGGAAAGAAATGTTTTAAAAAAAGGAAACTATCAAAACTATCAACAACAAAAAAAAAGGCGAGGAGTGTGGAACCAGAAACTTTTGTGGATTTTTGCTAGTTTCAATTAGTGGTCTGTATTTGCCATACTCAATATTCAGATTGACTAACTCATGTTGGACAGGATTATGAAGAGGATTGAATAAGTTTTCGAACACCCAGAAAATTGTAAAAAAAAAAAAAAAAAAGAAAGAAACCAGAAATTGTTTGAAGGAACTTCCATGATTTCTCTAAAGTGGTCCAGAATGGCAAAAGTTTCATGTCTGAGACTCTGAATAGGGATATTTTTCATATTTGTGGTATATTTTTTTTTATATATTTACTGTGATTTGGGCTTAATTTAGACTGGTAAGAGTATGAGTGACAGTATTAATTTGAAATTCACATGAATAAATTTCTGCTTGTTGGTTTTATTTCATATCCATCCGATACCAGCGTTAATCAGATCTTATTGGATTTCTAAACCTTTGACAGAACTCTAATGTGAAACTGACCGCAATTATATTCTGAGACAGATTACTGACTGATCTACGTATACACTTCCAACCCAATTTGAGCGGTGATCTTGATAATGACTTCTGCATGCACCCTCCCACACACCACACAATGGGCACCCACACCGCGCTATCAGTTAGAATTCCCATTCAATTACATAGAGCACTATCAGTCATCCATTCACATCATATTCACACTTGCATCGGGTGCTTTCACACTCATGACATGACAAATGTAATTTCATCCTCTTTTGCAAGCTGTATCACCAATTCAACCAGAAGTTTTTCTGGCAGTCCTCTGCTATATGTTAATGAGGTAGTCCAACCTTTGTAACATGGTGAATAGTGTGACAGCAGGAAAATTACAGAACAGTTTAATGAAGTTGAAATTAAACGAGTGAATCGGGAGTTCCTGAGATTTTTTTTTTCTACTATGGCTCTTTAAGCTGCCACAATACTACAGCTTATAGTATCATTCATTAGTACTGACATGTTAGAAATGGGGGAAGAGAAGGAGAAATTTTAAATGTTAAACTTCACCTTCCAGAAAAAGAGAATGAATGTAAGCAGTGGAATATTCCCTTGACTGCATGTATTATACATGTAAGGTGATGCTACGATCTTGAGAAACAAGGAAATGTTTTAGGACAGAGGCTGAATGTGGGGCATCCATGATTACAGGAACCTTTCAAACTATCTGAATATTTTGGAACCGAGAGATATATATCATGAAAGGTGGAAAGCAATAGATGCTTTCCCCAAAATAAAGGATTCCACCTTTTTTGTTTTGTTTTGAAAAGTAGTTTAAAACGTGGAGATGAATGTGTGGCTTGTGAAAAGTGGGCTTCCTACTGTCTGCTCTGATGATGTGTTTCCCATATTGCGGAACTACAGCAATAACTTGTCACGGTCCAGGAATGCACTGTGCAGAGGTTTTGCCTTATCTTTGAACTTTTGATCTGCTCAAGTTATTACCATTAATGTTCAATCACAAAAAGATACATTGATACTTTCTATTACGGATGTTTGTTCCCTTTTTTCTTGTTTTTAGTTTTTGCGGTCTATTGTGGCTGTTCTTGTTATTGCCTGTCATTACTGTTTGCTGGTACATTTTGTATTTGTTTGCATATTGAATGACTTTTTGAGCAAAGGGTGGTACTTGTTTAAATGGTTTCATATGTATTGCATCAATCATTCTAGAATGTTTATAAAACATCTGAAACTGATGATTGTTATTGGATCCAAGCAGGCAGTACATATGTTACACAAAATTTTTTTTCCACTGATGTTATTTTTAGGAATGGCGTATCATTTAGTTTCCATCAGTCTTTCAGGGGCTGTTTCTGGAAACTGTCAAAAGTCTAGGTAAGTGGACATCCAGTTCTTGCGATTCACAATGCATGCACCACCAAAGTCCGTACCATGAGAGGCCTATTTTCCCACTCACGGGTGAACAGCCATTTCTAAGATGGCAGACACCGTGAGTGAGAGTTGAACATTTAAAGAAATATTGAACTATCCAAGGGGTCCAAGTGTAGGGAAAAAGAAAGATGAGTTAGTAGAACTAGTAGTGAGAGCCAGGGAAAATATGAAGTGTTAGAAGTCAGTAATCACTATTAGAATAGGAGCAGAAAAGGTGACTAGTGCAAGGTGTTGATGGTACTGTTGTCGACCCATCTCCCGGAATTAACGCGCTAGAGTGACCATCGCATCTGGTTGCCGGAGGCATCATGTTTTTGGGTCTCCGTCCGTCCATGTGTCCCGTTTTTGTTCTCGCAATAACTTAAGAACCGTTTGACAGATCAACTTCGAATTTGGCCCCCCTGTATGCATATGAGAGGGACAATGGTCTGATCAGATTTTGGAGTCTCAAGGTCAAAGGTCAAGGTCAAAGAGCTAATAATACACATAAAATGGCTCGTTCTCGCGATAACTTAAGAACCATTTGACAGATTGGCTTCAAACTTGGCTCATGTATGCATATGGAAGGGACAATGAATCTGATTAGATTTTGGGGTCACAGGGTCAAAGGTCAAAGGTCATAGAGGTCATTATGTACATAGAAATGGTTCGTTTTCACCATAACTCAACAACCATTTGACCGAACAACTTCAAACTTGGTTCATGTATGCATGTGGGAGGGACAATGATCTGAGTAGATTTTGGGGTCTCAAGGTCAAGGTTAAAGGTCATAGAGGCCATTATGTACGTAGAAATGGTTCTCGCGATAACAACCATTTGATGGATCAACTTCAAACTTGACTCATGTATGCATATCGGAGGGACAATGATCTGATTAGATTTTGGGGTCTCAAGGTCAAAAGTCAAAGGTCATAGAGGTCATTATGTACATAGAAATGGTCTGTTCTCACGATAACTCAACCATTTGATGGAGCAGCTTCATATTTGGCACATGTAGGTATATGGGATGGACAATGATATGATTAGATTTTTGGGTCTCAAGGTTAAAGGTCAAAGGTCATAGAGGTCATTATATACATGAAAATTGCTTGTTCTTGCAATAACTTCACAACTCTGTGACGGTTCATCTCCAAACTTGGCTCATGTATGCATATGGAAGTCTCATAATAGTCTCATTAGATTTGGGGGGGGTCACAAGGTCAGAGATGTCATTTTATACATGAAAATAGAAAAATCAACATGAATGTGCCATATATTTCCAATCTGGCAATGGCGGAGGCATAAATTTCGACTGTGCGCGGTCGAGGATTCATCTAGTTTTGATGAAACTTCTCAAAAAACATGCAAACAAAGTACTTGACATTTGAGCCCAGAGACAATTTCAATTTATCTCTCTACTGATGCTGATATACCTGTTGACTTTAAAGAAATGCCCTTTGAGGTGGTACACATTGTGTGCACCATCTCAAATTCTTGGAAATTACCGTATTGCAGCCATAAATGTGTAGATGTGCACTGTGGAGGTGCATACTAACTCGTGGAATACTTAGCCAGATAACTCGGGCTGGGATCTCCGGAAAATGTGTTTCATAATGAAATCAAATCAGTGGTAATTTTGTTAGTGAGTGGACTCAGTGTTATATGAACACAGAACATTTTAGATATTACCCACAACTATTTGTGTAAAATCTACGCCAACACCAACTTACATTATGTTTTTTTTGAAATGTATTCTCTGTCAGAAAGTTTGAAATGTTTGTGCACGATCAAACATATCTAAAGCTTGACTGTTATCATCCTATGTCAATTCTCCCCTTGACAACACTTATGAGTGATTTTCTAGGTTTTATAATTTTTTTACCTTGTATTCTAAATAGTTCCAAATTGTTTATGGTTTAAATCAAACAGTTAATAACTGGGGAAAAAAAATCCCAACAACATAAGGTACAAATTCCATCTATGGTCACGTGATGAGAAACATTTAAACATGGAAACATCATACCGGTAACATCTTTTTTCTGTAATGGTATTTTTTTTCCAAATCTGAAGTCAGTTTATTAGCTCTATGTTTGAAACCCTTGAACTACATAGGTATTATCATGTATCAAAGAAATTATGCCATTTACTTATGAATTAGTTAATAGAATCATTTAAGTCTAAATACCAGGGCCGGTATTCAATTCAATACTTGGATTAAGTAAAACTTTTACTAAGTATTTTACTCGGCTAAGAAATTTGCTTAAGTCATATTCAATTCAATACTTTGAATTTTACTTTAGTAAGCCAACTTTAAGCCAAAATTCTTACTGATAAGCATTGTGACGTCAATATTTTCAATGCGCAATTAACATGTCGCATCAAAATACGCTCGAATACGCTACATATAATTCTGCGCAGCTCATGATGACTGCGTACAAAAACCTATGCCTGCCAGTCAAGGCCTCCAAATAATTGGCTTAAGTCTCCTAGGTAGGTGTCTTAGATTTAAAGTAAAATACTTAGCCAAAATATTGAATTGAATACCAAGTTTTGCTAAGTATTTTATCTAAGCAAAAAACTGAGCAAAATACTCATATTTCTGACTTAAGTATTGAATTGAATACCGGCCCAGGAACATACATGTAGAAATATACATGATCTTCACCCTTTTTTTTTGGTTTCATTTATGGATATCAAATCAGAAAGGGATAATAATGTTAAGATTTTAGATTTAATTTAGAATTTGTAGTGTATTCTCTTATATTTATATTTCTGCATTACACTTGCAGACAAAGAAACTTTTTTGGTATGAACAGGATCTCTAATTGCCTTGAGATTTACCAACCCTTTGGTGAAGCTGGGCTAACAAAACAGTTCTAAGTGCCGCAAATTTAAGAAGAATTTAGAAAAGTACTAATTAGATGAAAAAGAGTGCATGTCCATAGGCCTGTTTTCATTAGTCCAAGTTTCCAAAAATAGCCTGCTAATTCTGATTTTGAGAAATTAGCCAGATCAACTGGAGATTATCTTCAGTAAAGAGACAAAACTGCAGGTTGTATGTGCATATGCTTGGGCTATCGGCTATTATCCTAAGCAAACCAGGGGTTGTCCATGAAATAGCCTGCTATTTTGCCTATAAGTTGGCTAATTTGCAAATAGGCCGATTTGCCAGTGATGATCCACTTGGACTACATGTGCTCTGAAGCTCAAGCTGATTCCTCAAGCAAGAGGAGATTCCTTGACTCTGGCTAATGGGGACAGGGAATTTCAAACTGTGACTGTTCTCAAAGAAGCACTGATTGGTCTATCCAAGCTCAAGCCTGTTCAGGCTAGTGGGGATGCACCCAGTGTAGCAGCTCTCAGAAGAATTCAGAGTCGTACCAATTAGATGAAAAGGAGATAGGTTTGTCTCTGTGAAGGAGATCAGTGCCGATTGACTAATTATCATGAGATAACCATCCCTCTAACACCATCTGTTTGGACAAGATCCATCAGGATGGGTTTGTTTAAAGAGAACCTGAGTGACCAGAGAGATGGCTCTCTGTCAGCTCTCTTGAGGAGATTCAGTTCTTTGGTTTGACAGATGAATTGCAAGTGTTCAGTATAGTTTAAAGGGATCCGGTAACTTTGTGGATGCTTGATTTAATAAACTGTTGAATTTTGATGTCTGTGTTGTCTAAAGATGTTCAGAAGGATAAATAAACAGCCAGGAATATTAAGGTTTTGAAATATAAGATGTTAATGTAATATACCTTATTCTAAGATTCTAGGACTGTGATTGGTCAAAGAGGCAGTCGTGGAAACGCTAGCTGACTGCCGGGCATATAGCAAAAAAACTGTTGACTGGGCATATAGTTCTACCTCCGTGTACATTACATAAGAACATGGTTTGTTACGTGCAACCTCTAGAGAAGTAGGCCAGGTAAGAGGCGCGTATAAGTATATCTTGCGTGAGTATCTATATTTGCGCATTGTGAAAATTTAATCATATTTTAATTTCCCTGACTGGTAGCACGACAACCTTAATTTAGCATAAATTTAGTGGGATGCGGTATATAAAACAAATATTGACTGCTTATTTTTCGTGTCATGGTTAAAACTATAGCTCCTCTGTGATCTCCAGACTGTACTATGCCCCTCGACTTCATCTCGGGACATAGTACAGTTTCGAGAACCTTGGGCTATAGTTCCAACCATGCCCCTCAAAGCAGTCAACATTTCCATATTTTCAGCAAGATATTCATCACTACATTCCGCCATTGCACCTGGGTATGCTTTTGTGTAACACTGCAGTCTATGGAGTAAAAAAGGTCTGGCATTTCTGGTCACTTGTATATTTTCACTTTTTGTGAAGCACATGATGCTTTTGTAGTGCATTTTCCAGGGCCTTATATTTACACAATATTACATTAATGGTAGCATGAAGGTCAGAATTTTAAAAGTTGAACAATGGTTTTAATACATGTACAGTACTATAAGTCTTATTTTCACTTTCTTGAAGAAAAGTGTCTTTTAAGACACTTTTGAAGCAACAGTGAACTGACCTTTATTATGATGTATTTACAACAGCGCCAACTTACGGCTACTCAAAACCAGAGACTCTTAGAAACATTATATCCTTTATGGCTTCTCGTGAATTTCCTTAGTATGAATACAAATACATTTTAACAGATGTTACTCAAAAATAAAGCTCTCATTGATCAGAATAGAGCATGCTGGGAGCAAAAAGGGGACAAAATCAGTAGTTTAGGACTGAGAGGGCACTATTTCAAAATCCCATACAAGGGTGCCAGTTCTCTCTGGCTTTAAGACAAACTAATTTAAAAATGAGTTTGTCAAATCTGTGTCATACATACTGTGAGCAACAGTATCAGATAGAATGTTGGGATATTCCCATTTTCTATTAGTCGTTAATTAGTCTGTTTTGAAAACTTGGGCTAATGATGATGACCCTAATTAGATAAAAGGGAGGAAGAGAGAGAGAGAGAGAGAGATTTGCTCCTGAGAAGGAGATCATCAGTGCTGATTTACTAATTATCATGAGATAACCATCTCTCTTGCACTATCTGCTTGGACAAGACCCATGCTGGATTGAATTTGTTTGAAGAGAACCTGGAGTGACCAGAGATCTCATTCCTGTCTAAAATTGATATCCATAGAAAGTTTTTAAATTGTAAACACAAACTCTATATTTTGTCCTCCTTTTTTTTTCTCGCATCTCCCCCTCTTTCTTTCCTATCCACAATTTTCCCCCTTCCCCTGTTCTTACTCCTGTATCTAGCTTTCATTTGCTCTCATACCCACTCCTTTCTCTTTTCCTCTCTCTATTTTTTTCTTCAGTTTTTCACATTCTGTCTTAATCAGTCTACAAATGTTTCTTTTTTTTTTTTTTCTTCGCCTTTTATTTCTGTCCTTCATCTATTTATCCCTTCCCCCCATCACTGATGGAAAAGTAATCAAAAGTCAATCACACAGGGTCATGCATCATAGTGTCCTATCGATTAAACTGTTTCATGCATTGACACAATCTTCTCACATAAACCCCTTCACACGTATTAGGCCGCTTATCAAAAGTCTCATCCAGCGTCTTTGATCGTCTTCTCCCCGACTGTTCTTTTACATCTGCTTTTCCAATCCCCCATTGTTTTGTCTGCGGAGAAACTGGAGGATCGGAGGGGAAAAGATGCTGAGCGGGAAAAATGCTAAAAGCTGTGTTCTAAATTGGCTCTGACTTTTGAAAAGGTACCTTACTAAGAGGATATGCAGTGTGAAGAATCGCAATATCATTTTCTAGAGCCCTCAACTGCTTTTTGTTTCATGGAAGTTGCAGGCAGTGACATTTTTAAAATGCAAATAAAATTTATGATATCTTATATAGGGCGAAGGGTGATGTTCTGCATTTAAAGTTACAAAGAAAGGAAGAAATTATGTTAAACTTGGATCTTGGTTGCCATGTGTATGCTCCATTTGCTATACACTGACCTACTGTACAATTTTTCTGTATAGAAATCTTCCTCTTGTGTGAAAGGGGTCAAAAGTTCCAGTATGTGGGTGATTCCCATTACATCATGGTTATCTCATCATAATGAAGGCAAGAGAGAGACAGAGTTCAACAAGTTAATGAGGATACCAAAAGTCATATCTACAAAACCTAAGTCTGTGCAAGAGTTGAAGGAATAAGGGTTAAAGAGGATATATGGATTTGATATTTCTTGCCTTACTGGCAGTGTGATTAAGAGTTACGTGACTTTTGTCGTTTATATTATTTTGTGATGATCTGAGTAACTGTTTTGTCCTTATATCTGGATTATGTATTGTATTATGACATGTGTGTATTTTGTGACCTGAGATATGCACTTCTTTCATGCTTCTCTCTGATATTACTTTGTTTAGATCAAAATTAAAAACCATTCTAATGGAGAAGGCATATTCAGCCTAGTTCGTAGATTATTACCTTACTTTGTTATGTTATGTTTAATAATTTCACTTTGTTCTCTTTGTCATTTTTCTGTTTAATTTTACTTGCATTAATATTGTAAAGTGCTTTGATATAAATTTCTTATGAAAAGCGCGATATAAGTAGAAGTTATTATTGTTATTATTATTATTCTCTTTGAATGTATTTTTCATGTGTAGAGAGTTGAGTACATGAACATGTACAAGGATTTCAGAGTGTGTGATTAGTTGAAAAGGGGGAGGAATGAAAAACGCCACCATTTAATGACTTTGTGCCAACATTCACGACATGCTGAAATTCATAATGCTGAAATGGGCTCTGTTACATATTCCTTCCAGAATCTTGAATGTGGGGGAGGGGGTTATTATGGGCTCACATAATAAATGCTTGAAAATGCTTGCATAGTTACAAATGTAGGCAGAGAGATTTTGGAGGTTTCCATGTGCACTTCTTTTTTGCCTTTCTTTGAATGTATTTTTCATGTGTAAAGGGTTGGGTACATGTAAAGTGCATGCTAAAGGATTCAAAGTGTGTGATTGGTTGTATAATGCCACCGTTTAATGACTTTGTGCCAACATTCACCACATGCTGAAATTCATAATGCTTAAATGGGTTCTGTTACATATTCCTTCCAGAATCTTCAATGTGGGGGAGGGGGTTATGATGAGCTTGTATAAAATTGCTTGCATAATTCAGTTTAGGCAGAGATTTTGGAGGTTTTCATGTTATTAAAGACCAGGCAAAGGGTAAAGCTTTTGCATTTTATTGAGATCTAGGGGTATATCAATAGATGTTATGATAACTTATAAGATTGACTTTTCCTTACATAAAAAATACCTAGAAGTTTTCAATATTTCTTATATTTTACATTGGCCTCATTTTAGTACTGTTACATGTATATTCATTTTCATTGCTACCATCAGGAAAACGGCTTTTCTTTTCTTTCTCTTGGAGTTAATATGTTGAAATACATCTATATTAATATTTTGGAAAATATACTAATTCCAAAGAGTATCTATGAATTTAAAGAATTCAAAGTATTATTTTAATGTAAAGAATGAATATTTCAATAAAATGTGCCTTTTATGAAATTTTGTTACTCTGATAAAACCTGAAAACTGTATTAGGGCAAGTCAATGCAGTAAGGTCATTTTGTGTCTGATACTTTACCAAGTGATTTGGATAAAGAGTGTTGTAAGCTGTAATTGACATTTGATCTTTAATCTAAGTTTGGTGGAAGGTTCATTGTCTTGATAAATTCATAAAGTATCCTATTAAAATTATTTTGATGTTGCAATTAGTGCATAGAACTATTTTAACTGTTATGTATGCATACTTTGTTTTTAAAAAATTATTTTTTTAAATCATGTAAACTTCATTTTGCAGTTAATACAAATACGTTTGCATTGTTCTCAAATGTAAACAATCTATTTCAATCCTCAAACAAATCTAAGATGACAGGGCAACTGTGATGGATAAATTCACTACTTACTGAAATTTTTCTGCTTGATGTATGTATCAAGATTAAGGATCATATGAATTTTTTGGGGTCTGCATGTATCTGTAGAATGATAATTGTACATTCTTTTGTTTTTCGCCCTCTACAGGTGGCCTATGAAGGTGATGCCACGCTCTGCTGTGCGACCCCTGACCGACATGGACCTCTGCCCTTTCCTTTACCCTGTGGCGGCATTGCGGGGATCTGCCTCCATTTCTATGACACCGCCCCCATTGGCCGCTATGGTACAATGACATATCTCGCGAGGGCCGTTGCCAAACAACTCAACCTAACGCAACATTTTGGTGCAGATGCTAAAGTGGAATGCAAAGTTAGCTGATTATAAAGATCTCAAGAGTTTTAGTTCAGGAAGGAGAGACATTTATTTTTATTTTATTGTTGATATGAAATAGATAACTGGTACTGCAAATAAAGGGTAGTGTTGAAAAAAGAAATGCTTCGGCATTTTTGTCATGCACTCATCAGACTAAAGTGCTAGAATGCTGTTTATTTTTGTGGTTCAGCTTGACGCATGCAAGATGAAACCTGTCTCTCTTCCGTCTTCTTTGAAATGGTTTGTATGATTAATTGGCCTTTTCACTTACGATAAGTCGAATACAAGCTTAAGGAAAGGAAGATTCTTCAAGATTTTCTTGTGATTTCCTTTGATGCATGCTAATTATGATTGTTACGAAGTACTCAGTATTTTGGTGTCACCTGTACTACCTGGGAGGGAAGAGTGACTTACTCCCTGTGACCCTCGGGCCTCTCCTGATATGACTAATTGGGATGTGCAGATGTACCACTGCACCAGGGTGTCCCCCTACTCTTCTTTGAACAGTGATAAGTCAGATACAAACTTAAAGAAAGGAAGATTGGTTAAGATTTCCTTGTGATTTCCTTTGATGCACGCTATTTATGATTGTTATGAAGTACTCAGTATTTTGGTGTCACCTGTACTACCTGGGAGGGAAAAGCGAACTGAATCCCTGTGACCCTCAGGCCTCTCCTGATATGACTAATCGGGATGTGCAGGTGTACCACTTCACCATGGTGTCCCCCTACTCTTCTTTGAATAGTGAGTGGGTTCATAATGTGCAAAGGTGGTGACTCTCCTCTACAAGGGGTCTCCATTTAACGTCCTATCTGAGGGACGGAGTGTTTTCTACTGAAACATAGCCTGCATGTATAGACCAGAAGAGGGGCACGTTAACACATGAAGCAGGCTTCGGTCATCTGCCGGGGTAGATTTGAATCCATGATCTTTGGTTCAACAGGCAGACGCTTTACCAACTGAGCCAACTTGCCTTCTGTGATAATTGCCAAATTCGATGCGCTTGTGCTGATGAAATATTCAATACACAGACACAAATAAAGGTGCTACATGTAGTAAACTGAGATTTTAGTAAATGTACATACTAGTGTATAACAAATGCTGCATAGGTTCAGACAAAGGAAGAAATGATAGATTTATGAGAGGTAGAGACTCCCAGATAACACTGGGAGTAATGCCGAAAATTTGCTTACAAATTAGGTAGAGTTTTGCTTTGGAAAGCAGCTGAATAGTATATCTATCGCTGCTATTGACACATTTTGTTTTGACTGCCCAAGTTAAAACATGTTATCTTCTCCATTTAGACTTTCAAAAAAATCAATATCTTCATGTTTGAAATTAAAATGGTTTAATAAGAGGGGAGATGTCATGAAATACTCTTTTGATTGAAATGAACAGTGCAAAACAACCTATTATTTTACTTGCAATCAGAAACGTTTCAACAACAGTGGATCATCATGGTTGATTGTTCAGAGTGTGAAAGAAGATGAAGTCTTTTAAAAATGTCATGATCATTACATGACTTTTTGAGGCATGCTTAGTCATTTATCTTCAAAGTACTACATGATATTGTAGATGATGGAATACAAACCAAGCAACATGTAAATAAGTAAACAGAAAAACAATTCTTGAGTAATTTATCCCTCCTTCCCCCCCCCCCCCCCATTTTTGTTGTTGTTTTCTTTGCTCCCCTCTGATCACTATATTAAAGTGAATTCTTAAACTTATTGAATAATTTCTATAAAAGTAATTGCCATAAATGCTTTATGGTATCCTTAAATAATTTTTTACAAAGCAAAGTATACAGCAAACCAAAAGAGAACATTTTGTATTACTATTATATCTCACGTATTTCCATATAAAGATGTGCAAGCAAGAAAAGCAATACAATAAATACTAAAAGTTGGGGCTTTTTCTGACAGTAGAGTAAGGTTAATTTTCTTAGTGGATTGCTGCATTTTGGGGATGAAATATTTATATGAGATTTCAACAATGGATAGTTAAAATGTGTACATGTATTTTTTCCAATTTTAGCTGCGCAAGCATTGCACATTGCATGTGTACCTTTTTGAGGTGGATGGAGTGCTTTGAAATATATAGACATGTTTCACATTTTTAATGGTATCTCTGTTTAGTGATAGAATTAAGAAATTGTGCACTGTCCTTGATTATTATTGTGTGCACTCATGTTCAGATGTGTGAGATAGTACTACGCATAATGCTTATTTATTTTGTTGATATGATGCTGGTATCCAAGAAATTATTGTTATTTGAAACTTGTGGTCGCTGTTTGATTTATAGAGGCATGATTAATTCCAAACTTTAAGTTGATGAAATTAAATTATTGATGTCATTTTAGCCTTGTCCTTTTAAAAGATATTTATCCTGATCAAGCTCTTTCCTTTTTGAAAAAAAAAAGGATCTAGGAATGCAGATTCCTTTAAAATTTATCACAACATATTCTTCCCTATTTGAAACATCCTCATCGATTTTTTTCCCCTCTGTGGTAATATTATGTTTCATATTTGATATAGTTAGTGTTAATTCTTGGAAATTAGCAATTAAGAAGTTCCTTCAAATGTTGATTTGCTCCCAGTCGTGATAATTTGATGGAGAATGCTCAGAACACCCGCATAACCGGGGTGGGGGTGATGGGGTGGTTGCCCCCCAAGCACCAACAAAAAAGAAAAAAGAGATAAAGGTGAAAGAATGTAGAAAGGGAAGGAGCAGAGAAGGAATGATGAGAAAAAAAAAATTAAAAAAATCAAAGCTTCCACCCCTCCCTGCACCTTTCCCCCTAGGGAACACACTTTGCACGCTCGTATGGAATTTGCATACTTCCTGTGCTCGCTACCACCCCCTAAGATGAAATCCTAAGAAATCCTGTAAAAAACGCTATAATGAAATATGCTGGTGGCTCAGAATGGAGTTTTTCGTGTATTCTTTTTTGGTGTGAGTTTATAAATCAGATTCTGAAAAAAATCGATCTGCTTTGATATGCCATTTTTATTCACAGTAAGATTTCGTGGGCATCAGTGCATACAACAACATCAATAACAAATGTTTGGGGAATTATTGACTATCCTCAAAATTATGACATATCTTCACAGCTTCTAGTCAGTTATGCCAAAATCCCTATAAATGTAATATAGAAAAATATTTTTAGCCTTTTAAAACAAATTTGCGTAGACTTTATAATTAATCCAAAATCTAGAGGTTTAATGTAGAATTTACCATGCAATTAGGCAAGGTTTGAGCATTGTATTTTGGTTTTTTTTAGTTGTTATTGTAAAGCTTTTAATTCTTTTTATACTTGAAAAATGATGTGTGTGTTGAAAAGTTTGTACTTTGATGATGTACTGGTGAAAATATGGGTGACTATCATGATATTTACTAAAAGCCAGAAGGGCGTTGATGAGTTGCTAGAGCCCTTCTTGTTCCAACAGATGATTTGTTCTTATCGGGTAACTGTATGTATGTTTGTATATATGTGTGTGTACAGAGAGTGTATATTAAAGCTTATTTAATTCATAGAACCCATGGGTGTTATGTAAAAAAATCACTGCTATTTTGTGTTGGCTCTCTGTGCTTTTTATGGGTGAAAATAGGTGTGGCTATTTTATGATGCATAATTTTGTGAATTGGCCTTTCTGTGGGAGCTGAAATTGCATTCATATGTTTGAGAATGTGTCATTTATTTAGCATATTCTTTGAAACTAAAGTAATTGGTTCTTGTTGCTTGCTGTCTCAGATTTGTGGCAGAGGTTTGAAGTTTCCAAGTGATCACCGGAATTTGAGAGCTTGTGCAGGATTCATTTTTCTTTTTTTTTTGCCTACACCATAAGAGTATTACCACTGTAGTCTGAATGATGCACAATGTAAAATCAAAAGGATAGATTTTACCCTTGAACACCAAGCAGAGGGTTTATTACTCTTTTACTCTGTAAAGATCCTCAAGAGTGTCCTGGTTGTAATTATTTTTTAGCACCTAAACCAGGATCTAATTATTTGTAGTACCCAAACCAGGATCTAATGTACTGCACCGCGCATAAACACTGTCATTAAACAAAATACATGGGAGTAGAAAACCTTCATGGAGATATACTCCCATGTCTTTGAATATGTAAACTATTTTTTAGACGAAGTATAGTGCATAAAAAAATACTTTCAGTTTTGGGAATCTTTCCTAACTCTCTTCTATTTCATCAGTGTTTATGTTTTCATTTAGTTTTACTATCAAATACCCCATGTTATATTTCAAAAGGTTCAAGGTTAACAATTATCTTCCACTTCAGGTGATGAATCTGTATTCTTTGAACAGATTCAAGTCATTCTGATTGTTTTTCATGCAGTAATTATTTTGAATCGGCAAATGATTATGGAAAGCAAAAATTTATGAATTGTAAATGGAAAGATTTGAGAATCAGTATTCTACCTGTCATTCAGATTAATGAATCAAGCCCATTTCTTTTGATGTTTTTTTTTTTGTGTATGTGGGGGGGGGGGGGGGGGGGGGGGGGGGGATGGGAGCTTTGCTTTGGCATGCAACCAAGTTTGCTCGTAATGTTTCACATGTGTATAGCCTATCCAAAACAAAACAAAACAAAACAAAAGGCTGCTTTTTGCTCTTGTAATATTTCTATTTCGTGTCATTATCAGAACTCGAAGGAACCTTTATAATGAAAGTAAAACCTGTTTTTTGTTTTTTTTTCGTTCAGAATCATTTCCCCCCACTTTTTTGCTGTGCTTTTATTTACACCAGACATCTAAGATTTGAAGACTAATATTTCATGATTCAGAACAGGATAATCGTGTATCTTGATGGAATGCACAGTATGGTAATTCACAGGGCATTAATTATCGACATAAATTGGAAAGTGTTTTCTCACCTCCAAATGCATGCAACATGTTCGTTTTGACACTTAAGGGAACGCTAAGTATTTTGTGCTTTTGGCTATTGACACATCTGGTGTGAATTTTTACACTTTGCAGATCGCGGTTGACGTCCAACCGGGTCAGTTTTTTTCCTCCAGTTTGAACCTTTCCTCCTTTGCTTTTCTTTTCACCATTTTTTTGGTCGAGCTAATAGATGCAGTCATATGCTGTCTTTTGTTTACTTTAGTTGAATTTAATTGAGCTGATTATCTCCTTATCGCAATATATGAAAACGTTATGAATGTATTTGTTTGTTAAGCTGGTGATGATATAAATCATGATTATTTGAATTATTGATCAAACGCTATAAATTAGTGAGTTTGAGTCATGATTAGGTAGCGCCATTTTTGGATTAAGTGCTAACGAGGTTTGATAGTGGATAAATTATAAATAATGATGGATATAACGACTTTGATTTAAAGAAATGTGAGGGAGAGAGAGAGAGAGAGTGGGGGAGAGAGAGAGAGAGAGAGAGAGAAAGAGAGAGAGGGGGGGGGGGGGGGGGGGAGAAGGAGAAGGAAGGAAAAGAAACAGACCCGATCGGGAGTGGAGGAGTGGAAGAGTGAATATAAAAAGCAACAACGTGGACGAGGAGAGAGTTTGAGAGAGAGTCTGAGAGAGAGAGAGTGGAGGAGATTAGCTGATAAAGATGAAAAGAGGGAAAGGAAACAAATGGAAAGTGTGTTGTAAAAAGAAAGATAACAGAAAAAAAACCAAGATTTGGAGGAAGAGAAGAAATACATGATGAAGTAAGTATTAGGAATGCCTCCGGTAATCTTCATGAGTTAGATTTCAGACAAACAATTATTGATGGTATTTTTTTTTTTACATTTTCCAGGTCAAAAACCTCACGTATGGTTTTGTTTTTTTAAATTACAAGATGCATTTTTAGTTAGCTGATTCTAAGAGTGTTTCTTTCAAATGTCAGCGTCATTTCAAGGCTAAATGATAGAAGTATTTGCTCTGCACAGAGTTTGATGCTCTTTAGGTCATTGACAACGTTGAATGTAAAACCATATGGAAGGTAAGACCAAGAAGTAACCACTTTGACACATTATTTTATGGATACTTGCCAAGTGAACACTTGACTTCTAGGAAGTTGGAAGTTTAATAACGAGATGTTATTCTTTGAAGTATCAACACCGCTCAAATAAAGGTGAACAAACGGCAACAATGACATCAGTAATAACGGACTAATTATCTACAGAAAAGATGTCGACGGCTACAAACAAGCTATAGTTTAATCTCGGTCACTCAATAAAATATTAAATTAAATACAAAGTTTTCTATACAATATTGTAAAATAATAGTGTTACAAATAATCGAACAGGGAAAAAAAATGAATATATCCTAAATGAATCCATCACTTTAAAACCCATATCAAATAACTGATTCCTTTTATGTATCTTAAACCTGACAGGGGATATTCTGAGTGAACTTTAATGTTTAACCAATATATAATTTCATCAAACTTTGACACGACCACGAGATGACGTATGACACCGGAAGAGGTTCAAAAATGTTCAAAAGAGAAAGATGGCATATCGAAATATTCATTTTGATGTCTCAAGGCAACGGGATGCGGGATGGAGAGGTAGTTTGCGGTCCTCTTACAATGAAACCCCTTCTTTCAGGAGAGAGGACCATTAACATTCCGACCTGGATGGATCATACGTCATACTCATCAAGTGATGCGATCCGGAAGATGGATGAAATGGGGATGGGTGAAGTAGGAGCACCGGGGCGAGGATTGTTAGGAGCAGATTAGATTAACAGGGCTAAACTTTATCTGAATAATTTTGGGAAACTTATTATTTTCAGGAAGGTATTGTGAACCATCCTGAGAAATGGTCGACATTCATCGCTTGTCTCCTCCTCGTTGTGACCCTACTTACGAAGACTTACGTCCAAATGAACAATGAAAGTGCTCATTCATGGTTAATTATTCGTTGGGATTATAATTGTTATAGCCACTTTCTAATACTTTTTGCTAATTAATGCATTGTGTCATTGAGTTTTCAATTAGTTTCAAATAATTTAGAACGAAGGAGGAGGAACGGAGGAGGAGGAAAAGGAGAAGAAGGAAGAGGAGGACATGGAGGAGGAGTAGGAGGAGGAGGAGGAAGAGGAGGAGGAGGAGGAGGAGGAGGAGGGGGAGGAGCTGGAGAAGGAGGAGGAAAAGGATAAGGAGAAAGAGAAGGAGGAGGAGGAGGAGGATGAAGAAGAGGAAGAGGAGGAGACACAGTAAATATCTACGATTTCCCGGGACGGTTAAATACCTTCCTGAAAATATAAATACCGACTTTAAAATTAGTTTCCCAAAATTATTCGGAAAAGCTTTATGCAAATCTGCTCCTAACAATCGTCGCCCTGCTGCTCTTTCTTCATCCATCCCGGTTTCATCCACCTTCCGGATCGCATCACTTGATCACCATGAGTATGAGTGTGTGAATGAGAAGGAAAAGAGTGGCGCATAGATTTTTGTGTATAATAAAAATACAAAAGTCATGAATAAGAGAATAGGGCTGAGCCAAGATTAGAGAACTGAGGAGAGGAAATTGATGGTTTTCGGACGTAAACATTTATTTCTATTATAGTATGACATGCGATGAACATCGCCGATTTCGCGGGATGATTGAAAATACCTTCATGAAAATAGAAGAATCATCCTTAAAATATCAGAGCTCTGTAAAATATGTTTGTACAGCGCCATCATGAGGTTCGAGATGCAGCAGTTCATACCGTCCGCAACCGGCATCAGTATGCCCCTTATTAATGAAGGATAATCCTTTTTCCATACCGCACACCCCTGAATTTCAAAAAATATCATTGCGATTGTTTTCGGCATGATCCCTTGGGGTTTTGAGAAAAAAAATCATACTGGAAGCATGAAATTAAAGAATCATGATAAAGGTTTTTTCATTGATACAGCAGCTAACGTCATGGCTATAACCGGATGCCGTGAGACAGTGACACTAAACCAAGACTAACTGCGTCAAAAAGAACATTGAAAGTACTTACTGACGAATAAAGAAACTGAAAAAATAATTGCTGGGACTACCTACCACCTTTGTAAGGCTTTGCGGTAATTAGTGCATAATGATGTGTAACTGAGTTTCAATTATTTTCAAATAATTAAAAAGGGGG
>CM057161.1:10848402-10913801 GCA_029962745.1 Echinometra lucunter | reverse complement strand
AAGAAGAAGAAGAAGAAGAAGAAGAAGAAAAGGAAATAGTAAAGAAGACTGTTAAAGTTGTAGATGTACGGTATAATCTTAAATAATATTGGATGACATTCTAAGTGGATGACGAGGTGCTATAGCTGTATATGCTGTGAGTAATCGGTGGGTTGTCCAGTAAACATTTCTACGTAGACCTAACTTGATTGAAGTCAGCGACCATCTCCGGAAGAAAGTAATATCGTGATGATGATGTTATAATATGACGAGGAAGAAAATATGGATCGATTGTTTGAACAGACTTTTCACTTCTCTTCCCTTCTCTCCCTTTTTCAGTCATTTCTGATGCGTTCTCTTTTTTCTTCAGCAACTCCGCTGGTGTGTGGGTGTGTGAGGGTGTGTGTGTGTGCGTGTCTGCGCCAGAAGAGAGAAAGAGAGAGAGAGAGAGAGAGAGAGAGAGAGAGAGAGAGAGAGAGAAGGGGGGGGGGGAGAGGTGTGGGGTGGGAGTGGTAAGGCAAAATTGAAAATTTGAGTCCATTGTTATGAAAAAGTCGGAATGCCTTTAAAAAAGTCGGAATTCCTTGATAAAAATTATCTAGAGACAACCCTCCCCAAGTTCCCATCTCTCTCCTCTCGCTTAAGTTTTGATATTTCTTTCTACATTTTTACACATCCCTCCCATGTGCTTCCCCCCCCCATCTCTCTCTCCCTCATTCTCTTCCCCTCTCTCTCCAGTCTCTCTCCCATTAGCGTAGATAGGTTCTCACACCTGGGGGGGGGGGGGAGGGGAATGATTCCCCCATTGATACATATACACATGTACATACATCCATTTTAAAAAGTGGGGGGGGGTGCATCCCCCATCCCCCGCTATCTACGCCCCTGCTCTCTTCCCCTCCCCTCTCTCGTCTCGTCTCCCCCTCTCTCCTCCCTTTTCTCTCTGCTCCCCAGTGTCCCCTCTCCCCCTCTCTTCCCTCTCCCCTTTCCTTCCAATTTCCCCCCTGCCATAATTTTAATCATTATCATCC
This sequence comes from Echinometra lucunter, assembly GCA_029962745.1. NCBI lineage: Eukaryota > Metazoa > Echinodermata > Echinoidea > Camarodonta > Echinometridae > Echinometra > Echinometra lucunter. The sequence goes on along the minus strand of CM057161.1, from coordinate 10,912,791 downwards.
CAATCCTATTTTTTAAAGAGCGCATCATGTTTTGATCTCCCATGAACATCTGTACAGATATCCCCTCCGTCGTGGAAAAAAAAAATCAAATATAACAGGCTATTAACATACGGAAAGAATGACCAATTTACCAGATGTGTGCTAGCCAAGGTATTCAGGGTAGCAAACAATGTTTATAATGAATTCTACACACATCATGCGGTAGCGGTGTTTTTTCCTGAAAATTCGTTCGATTCTCCATGCATGCGCGAAATATGAAACTGTAAACAAATACGCGAATGGTAAAGTCATCAGGTCAAACAAACCCAGATTTAATTCCATTTTTTCGGCGCAAATTCGGTGCTCTTTCGTGATAATGACAGGTATTGTCATGACTGTGGTCCAAGTGAAATTGCAGGTTCTTGCAGTGTTGCACGTCAGTCTGTATTATGATTTTTAGCCCCCACTCATTTCTTTTTTTCCCTTCTTACCCCGTCTCATCTGTAATTGTAAATTGTACAATTTTATTCTTATTATTATGATTATCATATGGACTTAGACCGGAAAGCCAGACTTTGATGTCATTCTCAGGGGCGGCGCCAGGGTATTTTGACAGGGGAGGGGGCAAGATGACCCATAGGTGAGTTTATTGACGTTTTAAATGAACAAATTGGGGTATTATATATTTGCAAGCCCCAGGCCTCTCTTTCCCCTCACTCTTCTATCTTCTTCCTCCTCTTTTGTTCGTTTTTTATCACTTGCAAAGGGGTGGTCGCCCCTGCCCCCCCCCCCCTGTAGCGCCGCCCCTGGTCATTCTTGATTTTTAAAAAGATATTGTTTGACAAGAGCCAAAAAAGTACTGCATTAGAGTTCGGAAAAGCTTAAGGTCTGGGAGAAGGTGAAGCTTTCCATTGCTTTAAGTCTTTTGATATATAAGAATATCGCAGAAGTATTGAATGTTCCTTGAAAAGGACTGCTCTTCAAATGCCCTTTATATTAGAATCATATTAACGCATTCATATCGCAAGCCAAATTTGATACGGTTGTATGTGAAAGAAATGGTTTGCATGTTCAGCCCAAACATTTACGTGTAGTTCCACAGATCTTTTGTGTGTGGGGGTGTGTGTGTTGTGCGTGAAGTGAAGTGAAGGTGCTTTTCAAAATTTCAACATGAGTTGATTACCTGTGATAATTTCAAAACCCTATATAGGCCAATCTTTATACATTAGTTAATCAACCTTGCCCAATTCATTGCTTTGAAAAGGGTTTTTTTTCTGGTCACATTGCATGTATTATTGCATGATCTGAACTCAAGTTGAGCCTATCTCTATAAACCCTTCGAACTCTCAAATCAGCAGACGACTTTTGCTTATGAATTTAATGAAATCAAATTAAAATCAGTGTACTGTTGCAATAGTGTTTCTTATTCTCATTTTATTTAATCAAATTTCTCTGCAATTTATCGAGGCCGATGCCCACTGGTCAGTCTGCAGGCACAGACCCTAACTGACACACTCCTGAATTACATCTGGGACTTGAGAAAACCCTAGGCCTCGTGCCTAGTGGCTGAGCAGCTACTTTTAATACACGACCCCCATTGACTTGCTCTAGTCTCCTACTCAGACCTGTTTCTACAGACCAGGGTTTCTGCCTGCAAATTAGATGCACACCGCATAACAATCATGATCTGTGATTGTTTCACTAACAAAGCTTTTCCCCAATGCACTTACCTGAAAATCTGGATCATTCATTTTTGTTATTGGAATTAGGCCTGTGGTTTGATGGTAAATATTACCAATGACTAATCAATATAAAAAGATGTCAATCTTTCTTGCCGTGAATAAAGAAGAGTGACCACTGAGTCATCGCTTCACAAATATTTACTCATCATATTTGTTTCCTTTTTCTTAAAATTTAATTAAAAACATGTTTAATTTATTTGGCATTTGCCCAAACTTGGCAATAAGGTGATCTTTGAAAGAAATTGATTGATGATTGCGGGCAGTCACGTCTGAAATATAAATCAAACATCCGACTAAGAAAGCAAGTAGTTTAAATAATAGCCAGCCAACTTTTATTCAATGATTGTTACAGATCCAAAATGTGCATTTCTGCATTTTCTGCATTTCAAAATAGTTGTCATTGTACTGGAGCTTTCCCTAGTATCCTATGATAAGTGATAATTGAAGATTCTTGTAAGGCGTTCATGTCAGGCACCAATTAGCCACTCCTCTATGGAGCTCCACATAGGCTATTATTACTCCGGCTTCAACCAGGCAGCCATCATGAGCGCCCAAGCATTTAAAGGCGTAATTCCGGCAAGGTACCCACTTCCCTCACTTCAGTCAAGTGTGAAAAATATGGATGTCTTGCCGAATGACATTAGTGATACACCAGGGATTCGAACCCCGAATCTTGTGGTTCACAGTCCGGAGACTTATCCACAGGACCACAACACCTCTACTATTCATACACATCTTGAAGTGCCCTAGAAAAACAACAACAAACACATAGATGTATGAAAAACAAAGCAAAACAAAACTCAATGCATAACTAGTAATCACGTATCAGTGGCGTAATTAGCAAAAACTTTTTTTTGGGGGGGGGGGGGGTGGCAGACAAGTATAAGTTACAAAAAAGTGAGGAAAAAGATACGGACAATCATGTCATTTCAGCAACATTTGTAAATCACTGGTAATCGAATTAGAAATAAACCACGTTTGAATTCTATTGGGGGGGGGGGGGGGCAACTGCCCCAAGCCCCCCCCATCAGTACTTCCAGTGTCACGTATATTGCTTCTGCGAGAGCTATCATCGCCATTATAACGTTGAGAACCCTATTGATAGTTGCGAACCCTGTTGATCACATGACAATGCAATATCATGCACGTACGAAATATGATAGTTTTAATATCGTTTTTGTCTACCTCTATTTCACCCGCCAGAGAAGTCAACGATCGTGAGCAGAGAAAATCAAGGATATGGTGTCGGCATTGAATACATCATTAATCTATCGATCACTCTTTTGTTTTCTCCTTTGATTTTGCTTGTTCGGACAAGCTTATAATCACATGATTTGAATCCGTAAACACTAAATAACAGTTCATGAAGACTAAAACTGCAGGGGCCGCGGAAAGTTTTTTTTTTTTTTCTAGGGGGGGGGGGAGGGTTGACACTCAAACAGGCGGGGTCCAGAAGCCCTCGGGTTTTAATGGTTTAGCGAGCCTATGAGAAATTTTAATAATAAGCATTTTACAATTTAAAGGTTTTTTTTTTTAAATTTTCATTTAATAGTATTAATTTTTCAGTCGAAACGGGGGGGGGGGGGCTGCAGCCCCCAGCCCCCCCTCAGCGTCCGTGGCCTTGAATTGGACAGGTTTTTCTTCAGGGATTGAAGATGTGATAAAAGTTCATATTTTGACGTTGGTAGATATTGTCAAAATGATCTACGCGGCCAATCTTTATTCATTATTTAATCAACCTTGCCCAATTTATTACTTTCAAACGGTTTTTGTCACATTGTATTATTGCATGATCTGAACTCAAGTTGAGCCTATCTATATAAACACTTCGAACTCTCAAATCAGCAGACGACATTTGCTTATAAAAATGCATTTAATGAAATCAAATTAAAATCAGTGTACTGTTGCAATAGTGTTTCTTATTCTCATTTTATTCATTTAAAATTCTCTGTGATTTATCGAGGCCGATGCACACTGGTCAGTCTGCAGGCACAGACCCTAATTAACAACTTTCCTGAATTATATTTGGGTCTTGAGAAAACCCTAGGCCTCGTGCCTAGTGGCTGAGCAGCTACTTTTAATACAAGATCCCCATACAGACCAGGGTTTCTGCCTGCAAATTAGATGCACACCGCATAAGAATCATGATCTGTGAATGTTTCACTAAAAAAGCTTTTCCCCGCACTTACCTGAAAATCTGGATCCTTCATTTTTGTTATTGGAATTAGGCCTATGATTTGATGGTAAATATTACCAATGACTAATCAATATAAAAAAAAATGTCAATCTTTCTTGCCGTGAAAAAAGAAGAGTGGCACTGAGTCATCGCTTTCACAAATATTTACTCATCATATTTTTTTCCTTTTTCTTAAAATTTAATTAAAAACATGTTTCATTTAATTGGCATTTGCCCAAACTTGGCAATAAGGTGATCTTTGAAAGAAATTAATTGATGATTGCGGGCAGACACGTCTGAAATATAAATCAAACATCCGACTAAGAAAGCAAGTAGTTTAAATAATAGTCAGCCAACTTTTATTCAATGATTGTTACAGATCCAAAATGTGCATTTCTGCACTTTCTGCATTTCAAAATAGTTGTCATTGTACTAGAGCTTTCCCTAGTATCCTATGATAAGTGATAATTGAAGATTCTTGTAAGGCGTTCATGTCCGGCACCAATTAGCCACTCCTCTATGGAGCTCCACATAGGCTATTATTACTCCGGCTTGAATTAGGCAGCCATTATGAGCGCCCAAGCATTTAAAGGCGTAATTCCCGGTAGGAATGTACCCACTTCCCTCACTTCGGTCAAGTGTGAAAAATATGGATGTCTTGCCGAATGACATTAGTGATACACCAGGGATTCGAACCCCGTATCTTGTGGTTCACAGTCCGGAGACTGTATCCAATAGACCACAACACCTCTACTATTTAAACGCATCCTGAAGTGCCCCAGAAAGACAACAATAAACATATAGATGTATGAAAAACAAAGCAAAACAAAACTCAATGCATAACTAATAATCAGTGGCGTAATTAGCAAAAACCTTTTTTTGGGGGGGTGGCAGACGTATAAGTTACAAAAAAGTGAGGAAAAATTACGGACAATCATGTCATTTCAGCAACATTTGTAAATCACTGGTAATCGAATTAGAAATAAGCCACGTTTGAATTTTATTGGGGGGGGGGGGCCAACTGCCCCCAAGCCCCCCCCCATCAGTACTTCCAGTGTCACGTATATTGCTTCTGCGAGAGCTATCATCGTCATTATAACGTTGAGAACCCTATTGATAGTTGCGAACCCTGTTGATCACATGACAATGTAATATCATACACGGCTGGAAATATGATAGTTTTAACATCGTTTTTATCTACCTCTATTTCACCCGCCAGAGAAGTCAACGATCGTGAGCAGAGAAAATCAAGGATATGGTGTCGGCATTGAATACATCATTAATCTATCGATCACTCTTTTGTTTTCTCCTTTGATTTTACTTGTTCGGACAAGCTTATAATCACATGATTTGAATCCGTAAACACTAAATAACAGTTCATGAAGACTAAAACTGCAGGGGCCGCGGAAAGTTTTTTTTTTTTCTAGGGGGGGGGGGAGGGTTGACACTCAAACAGGCGGGGTCCAGAAGCCCTCGGGTTTTAATGGTTTAGCGAGCCTATGAGCAATTTTAATAATAAGCATTTTACAATTTAAAGGTTTTTTTTTTAAAATTTTCATTTAATAGTATTAATTTTTCAGTCGAAACGGGGGGGGGGGGGGGGGCTGCAGCCCCCAGCCCCCCTCAGCGTCCGTGGCCTTGAATTGGACAGGTTTTTCTTCAGGGATTGAAGATGTGATAAAAGTTCATATTTTGACGTTGGTAGATATTGTCAAAATGATCTACGCGCTTGATCTTGTCAATGAGGACAAGCATGATAATTACGTGACCCATAATTTATGCAATCTAATGTTTTTACCTTAAAACAGTCGACAACTTGTTTTGCATGATGAGACAAGCTTGCCAGGAATTTAAAAGATGATGATGGTATTTTTATCTTAAAGGTAAAAATGCGAAACTTATTTACCTGTGACTTTGGCAGAAATAAAAAAAGATTAACCTACCTACCTTTTTTTTTTCTTTTTCATGAACAGACAAGTTGGTCACATATCCACGTAACCCAAATACAATCAATACCATTTTCCTGTTGGGAAATAGAACAAAGCAAAGTTTAGATTCCATGCAAATTGCGGAAAGAGGATACTACGATGATACTTTTTCCTTGAACTCCCCCCCCCCCCTTACTCCTAAAAAGAAAATCCCCGGGAAAGCTGGTCCCTGGAAATATTTTTGGGGGTTAATCATAGGGAAAAAGGAGAAGAATACGTAGAGACTGGTAAAGAGGAGTGGACTGGAAGGGAAAAAAAATTAGTATGAGTGATAGGAAAGCGATGACGTCGAAAAAGACAGACACTCGACGACTAATGGTGACGGATCCATCGGACGGATCCATCGGTTAGGAGCGACCGACTTCCCCCGAACTTTCCGACTGGAGTACAGCTGCTGGCTGGCTGGTCAGTAACTCAGTAACTGCTTTGGCGGATTTAGGAGAAGAGGGGGGGGGGGGGGGGGTGCCACCCTTTTGAGGCCAAAGGCAAGGCTGATAGCTTAGTGATGGAGTAGTGCATGGTCTCGTGACTTGGAGCTCCCAGGATCGAAAGTATAATAAAGTCGATGAGCTAGTTCTCTTTGGTAAGGCATTCATCCTTACTACCAAGTCCAGCGGATAGGACTTCAAACCTTCGGTTCATCCTTGTTTTCCTAGCAGTCAGTTAAAACAAAATCATCATCAACCCATGCAGAGATGTGGAACCTCCCTGATCAACCCAAGATTATGGTGATAACCCCCTATTTTTCTTTGCTTGTCATATTTTTTCCGCGTCCCCCTCCCTTTTAACAAAATTTCGAATGCGGATCTGGGTGACTGGGTGACTGCGCTGATGTACTGGTATCCCCCTCCCCCCTTCAACAAAATCTCGAATATGCCTCCGGGTGACTGCGCTGGTGTAAACCCGCGAAAGTTCGTTGGGTGGTCATAAAATTACTCAGCGCCATTAGTCATTGACAGTCCGCTGTCTTGGGTGATCTGTCAGAGTAGAGCCGTAGATGTGAATGATGAGTGGGAGATCGGATGGCGCGCAGAGGAATGTATGGTGATGTGGCATCACCGTATCGAGGTAGGTGTAAGCAGGGGCGGCGGATTCTGGATATTGTATGAAGCCCCCCCCCAATTCTGGAGCAGAAAAACGAAGGAGTTGTATAATCTCTGGACCGTTGATTAACAATCCCGAAAATCCAGACAGAAGAAAATTAAGAAGAAATGGGGGGGGGGGGGGGGGGGGGCCTACCTCCATGACCCCCCCCCCCCCCGATCAGTCCAAGATCATAATGATACCAAAGCCGTGTTCGTCTAACCAAGCACTTTGCAGACGACGGTGGAGTAGCTATCGGATGGGGCAAGGGGTGTATGCCCACATCGGATGGCAAAAATAGGCTAGGAAAGATGTACAGAGTGATGGAAACTGACCATTTTAAGAACGAGAACATAAGATGGTAGGATCCCTTATGCATCGTACCTCTAATCAGTGTCCTTATAACTTCTCATATCGTTCACCAGTGCCCCCTCCCATCTCCAATAATGCCAGAATCCCTTCACTGGCGTAGCCCATGCTGCCCCATTCGAACCCTATACATGCTAAACAGAAGAGGAGTAGACCTGTGAAAGATATTTACAATTCTCGCATAACATACGACTAAAAATTATGATCCAACTGAATGAGCCCTACTTTATTTGATTGGGCCTACGTCATGCTGACATGCATTTTGCTTTTTATTTTTTAATGTTGGGTTGCATATAATGATTTAATGCATTTAAAACCTTGTGCTATTCATTTTTTTTGGGGGGGGGGTTCACGTTACGTTCTTCTGTTCTTGGACAGTACCAAACTTCTTCCCAGGACAAAAATCCAATTGAATCCCCATTGAATACCAATTGGGATTGGTATTCAACTTTAAGGAATGAATAGCACGTAGGCTCTGCTTGAACCCTTTAAAAACCGAACGTTTAAATGAAAATTAAAATCCACTTAAAATGATTAGAAGCGTTGATGATACTCATATTATATAGTCATTAGATCTATTCTGTACTTGGCCTACTACTTTAGGCTGGTGAAAAATGTTATTTAAAAATATCTTGACGTCATATTCGCAGTTTTATTTGGTGATTTCTCTAGACCATTAATGCATTAATACAGAATTTCGTTCCTTGGGTTCCGGCCTGCAGATGTGAAATAGAATGAAGAAAAACGAAAAAGAGGAAGATGGCAAGATAAAAAAAAGGTGAGAATAAGAAAGAGAAAGAATATGAGAAAATAATATTGAGAGAGAGAGAGAGAAAGAGATTAAGTGTTTGGGAGAATGTCTAGAAAGTATACAGAAAGGAGAGAGAAAATGAGAAATCTTGAGATGAAGAAGAAGAAGAAGAAGAAGAAGAAGAAAAAAAAAAAAGAAATGAAAAAGGAGGAGGAGGAGGAGAAGAAGAAGAAAGAGAGAGAGAGATATATAATTAGGTGATAGGTGCCGGGCTCCTTGTCTTTTCATATTATATTTGGTAATATAAACAGTAAATAAGCTAACCTACATATTGGTTGTGTCAATCGAGGACAGAGAGCAAGCAAAATAAGCGATATGAATCAGTGAGTCAGTATCACGTGACCAGTCCTCATTGTCACATCGATGGGCGTAGCGCGGATGTTTTTATGGAAGGGATTTTTTGTTTCTTAATGAAGAATGGGGAGGGGCCTGTAAATTTTTCGATGATGATTTCAATGATCTTTAGGTACAGCACCCAAAGGAAATGATGTTCTTATGTAATTGTAGAAGAGGGAGGGACTTTAAAGTTGTCAGTAACAGGTAATACTCATTCTTTTAAACAACATTCATTTACACTACATTATCACGACGTTTATCCAAGATACCTTTCCTTCATGAACGAAAATTGGGGACGTGTATAATTTCAGTCTGGGTAAAACACGTTTCGAGAAAACGCACTATGAAAACATTTTTTTTTTTTTTTTTTTTGTTTTGGGGGGGGGGGGGGGGCTCTGGACGGATGAAAAATTCATTCAGTTCGTGTAGGACATCAAAGATAACCAACAACAAAACCCGTAGTGTTTTTATTTCTCTCACAACTTCTCATTGTTAGCAAGGTTTACGTTCCCCAGAGAAAAACAGAGAAATGGATATCGAAGATGCAGAGTGTTCGACCTTAGAATCATAGACTGGAGACACGATAAGATGATATTAAGGCCGGAGATCAAAGACGAAATGAGATCCACAAACAACTGACCCCATACATACACGTATTTGTTGGTATATGATAGGCCTTTAGTATTAGTGTACCCGACCTCTCCAAGTTCCTATTAGCCCTTCGTATCAGTATGTCCCCTTGGACACCCCCATATTTTGCCCTCTCCTTCTTGTTCCTGGCTCCAGGCACTATTCTCGGTTGTGTGTTGTGTCTGTTCCCCCCCCCCTTCGAGCATTTTCAATGCCTTTAACATTTACGCTTTCTCCTCTCCCTCTCTTTTTCTTTCTCTCTCTCTTCCTGTTTTTTCGTGTATCTTATCGTATTGCTTATTATACCTCACCCTTCCTTCCTCTCGCTTTTCTTGTCGTGTGCTTATCAGTGTTTAATTCGCTCTTTCTGTCTACTTCACCCTAAGAAGCATTTTGCACCTTTAATGGTGCAGAGTTGTACCCTTTAGGGAAGATGCAAATTTGCATCCTTTAGGAAAGGTGCAAATTTGCATCCTTTTGAATCCTTAAAGGTGCAAATTTGAATCTTTAAGGGTGCAGACGGGCATTTCCGGGTGCAAACAAGTACTTGAAAGGGTTCATCTTTGCACCTTTTTCATGTAGGGTACAAGATTGCACCCAAAAAGGTGCTGCCAGTGTAGCATTTAGGGTGCAAAATTGAACCTTTTTTTTCTTAGTGTGTTGTTTATCAAATTCGTTTATCCACCTTTTCTTTCACCCTCTCTATTCCCGACTTTCCTTCTTCATGTTCTTATAGAAGAGATGTATATCTCTTTGCTAAATCTCACTCTCTCTCTCTCTCTCTCTCATTCCTCCTTTTTCTGTCTCCTTTTTAATCATCTGCCTCAACGTCTTTTTGTTGCCCATCTGTCTTTCTTTCTTTTTGTCCGTCTGTCTGTCTGTCTGTCTGTCTGTCTGTCTCTTTCATCCCGTTTCTTTCCACCACTCATTCTCTGTTGTCTATTGTCTATAGCTCTCTCTTCCAGCGCAGCTCGAGCTCACTTTAAATTAATGCAGAGCTATGCACGGCTACATAATCTGAAGCATGTCTTAATTATCTCTGATTTATTTTATCCTTCATGCTATCTCCTCAAATTTATTTGATCATCCCAACAAAGGGAAAGTATGGAAATAACGAATTTACCCAATGACATTTGTTTGTCGTAAATAAATCTTGTATGACGTCTTTCGGAAGACTAAATGGACAGCCGTCGTGGGAAGGTGTTGGAATATCATTCGATACTGTTGTGATTACTTGAATACAACATTAATTCATTCAATTGCAGCTGTTATGGCCCTAATACAACTACAGTTAAAATGAAATAAGATCAGGGGGTGTTTCATAAAGCTTTTCGTAAAGTTACGAATGACTTTACGAACGACTTGAATACGAAGTGCTAAATGGGATGCCTAAAGTTTTTCTTGACGTTTTAACAAAGTGTGACTGCATTTGCCATAATCTCGATTAAAAATCTACTTTGCAATGAAAATGTTTGTAAACAAATAGTAATGTTAATTTACGTCTGCATTTTTCACCTTGAGCTGATGGGATTTATAATGACTGAGAATCCCATTTGGCTTGCCATATTCCAGTCGTTCATAAAGTAATTCGTAACTTTACAAACAGCTTTATGAGACACCCCCTGGGATGACAGAATCCTTTCTTTAAATATCTACTTGTCGCACATAAATGGCACCCTTAACGTTCATTTTTTAAATACATGCACACGCTTAAATAATTCTCATTGAAAACTACTGATTTCTTTTCCCCCTTCAGTATATAAATTTTTAAAAATGAGAAAATTAGAAGCAAAGAGGTAAGCTTTGTTGATTGTAATTCACCCTTTGTTATAAGTATGATGAACTATATGAAGTGTTGCTGAATACCTGTATATTTTCATGAAAAGGGTAAAAAAGCAAGTGTGCTGAAAGTGTATCATGGTGATATAAGACAGTATGTCATAACATTGTAAGATTTGTGTTTCACTTCTGAGCTATCTTTTCTTTAAATTCATACGGAATGTTAACGTTAATGTTTTCTGAAAGTTAATTAAGGTAATACCTATCCAGATATCTTTATTCAGGGGTTGTTATTGCCTGCCAAGGATTCTGACTGAGGATTTAGGATTTTAATTGAATGATGTCCTGTCCGATGAGTGATACGTTTCCTTTAAAGCATCATACAACCATGAAAACAAATCTCTTTAGTCTTCAGTCCTTGGTCGTCTGCCTACCCGACTTATATAGGTAATTATACAACAGTGGAACACTGGAGACACACACACACACACACACACACACACACACACACACACACCCCACACAAACACCCATACACACGCACACACACCCACCCACACACAAGCCTACATCACTCTACTTCCGAGTACAACAATTGGACTACTATTGTCTCCTGTCCTCGCAAGGCTGACGGAATAAACCTCAAATGCTTTGTTTGACAACCGAGGACTATTGTTTACCAACGGAGGACTATTGTTCTCAGGAATTTTCTTTGTTCACTGTCCTCGCTTGCAAAGCTATACAAACCCACACCCACACACACACACCCATATATATATATATATATATATATATATATATATATATATATATTTGTGTGTGAGATCAATTGAGAGAATAATAGCGTAGCATGAATCAAAGTTCCCCAGAGCTGTCCTACCATTTTGGAAATTTTGCAAAGGTTGAAAAAATGTCTCCGCCGGGAATCGAACCCGGGCCTTTGGCTATGAACGCCAATGCCTTAACCACTAGACCACGGGGACGGGCCAGTGGTTTCGGCGACTCCAAATTCGCTTGACTGACAGACTGACAAATCTTCAACCCTCACGAATTAATTCCTTTGTCGGTGGCAGAGGAGTTTCGAACAATGACCTGTCGCACACCTCAGCTGGATCCGAGCGAATGCTTTGGGATACATGGGATACATGGGTTACATGGGGTACATACATACATAGATACATAGATAGATAGATACATATATATATATATATATATATATATATATATATATATATATATATATATATATCCATACTGCGTGAGATTGTGTAAGCTTAATTGGTCGTCGTTTTATAGCGAACATGTGACAAGGCATTCATTTTCATTAACTGGTAACCGGTCATTAGACTGTGCTAATGACCGGTCGGTAGCATTTACTAATGACCAGCCAGATTAAGGGTCCCATCTAACTTTGTCACTCAACTCTAAATGTGTGGAACTTTGTATGAGGATGCTTTATCTAATGATAAAAGGGATCTCCGTCGCAACTTTATAAAACCAAGATATCAATACACATCTAATAACGCAAATTTTAGGGTATGAAGTTCACCACGATATCTGAAGAATAATCCAAACTCGCTCGGCTATCTCCTCAGATGTCGGACCCTTCCAATATATATATATTTTTTCAATCATGCCTCTTGATAATCGATATTGATAAAGCTTTGAAATCATCAAAGCAAGTACTAAAACGTAATTCTTACTAATGCCCTCATCGATGTATATTTTGTCCTGGGTATGACATTAAACTGCATCCGGTGGCAAGCCTCCAATTCGGGAGTTCAGGAGTTGTGGGGAATGTGGAGTTACTCCTTAGTTGCCATCACTTCCAGGTCTGCTCTGGCCGGGAGCAGTAGTACTTGTCAGGGCTCCATTTATGGGTTAAATAGTTGCCTTACTCGCGTGGCGCCGGTGAGGGACTATCACTATCAGCCACTGTACAGAACCACGGAAAGTACGACTAACAGCACTACAGGGTGAGAGCCCCAAAATGTAAATACACCGTCAAGGAGCAGCCTGACCGTTATGACTCTACCGACCTAAAGCTGCAACGAGAGGCGGGGGATAATGGATCGACTGTCTGTAGGCAGTTATGACAAAAAAGTGAGTGTTGTCCTGCAAGAGAGCCACTAAGATACCAACACTGAATGTGAGGACTGTCGGGACAGTTGAGAAGAGAGTGGAGTTTAGATATAATTATGTTTGAGGAGAGTTCTCTCCAGATTCTTGCAATCCAGGAACACAGAATCCTACATGATAAACCCGGGAAGACGACAGTGGCGGGAAGGAGGGGTCACCTAATCACCACATCAGCCATGTCAGCTGTGAGGAATACAGCTAATCCAGCTGTAGATGGAGTACAGTTTTGTGTTGAGTGCAGGAGCCAAACAATTAGTGAGGGAGATCACACCTTTCTCCTATTTGAGGATGACCCTCAATGGGAACACAAGACTGACCGTCATCTCAATCTACAGTCCAACAGAGGTGGACAGTGATGAGAATGCTGAGGAGTTTCACAAAGAAGTGCGTGGGGCTGTCAACACCACACCAGCTCCTAACATCCTGCTTGTTTTGGGTGACTTCAACGCACTTCTGAGCAAGGAGAGGAATGAGGATCCCTGTTGGTACTTTCATCATAATACTAATCGAAATGGGAGACTACTGAAGGACACCTTGCTAGAGGCGAACCTAGAGGAAACCAACCTGAGGTTTAGGAAGAAACCAGGGAAGATGTGGACCTACATCTCTGATCATCTGACCAAATTCCAGATTGATTTCATTCTCGTGAGGAGGAAGTGGAGAAATAGTGTTCTGGACGCAAAGCCCTACAATTACTTGAGTCCGTTGGGCAGTGATCACCGGCTTGTTCTGAGCGAGGTCCGGGCTAGTCTAAGAAAGAGCAAGGCTAAGCCTGTGATTGGGGAGCATTCAAGGAAGATCAGGAGCTACAGAAGAAGACACACTGTGGAGGTGAGGAACAGAGTCAATGCTCTGTGTGGAGAGGATGAGGAATGCGAGGAGAGGCCCTAGTGCCAAAGAGGAAGAGGAGGATAAGGGACGACTACTCTGTAGACCCCAGAACACCCGAGAGCTGCTGTGGACGAGTTCCATGCTGATCCTTCGGAGGAGAGGAAGAAGTATGTTGAGGATAGGAAGGAAGAACTCTATGCCAGTCACACTGAAGCCAGGGAGGATGTGCTGCTTTAGAAAATCAGGAGAGTACATAGAACAGCAGACATTTCTAAGAGAAAGGAGAGTTGGACGTTCATCAACGAGATCACCGGGAGGAAGAGAGGGAGTTCGAGTCAGATCCAAGGAACAGGCCCCGAGGATAGGAAGGGGAAGTGGCTGGACCATTTTAAGACCTTACTAGGACAACCCTTTCTCACAGCCCAGAACACCAGGGAGATCAGGCAGCTATTCAAGGAAATGGATATCGAGACAGGGCCCTTTACAAGTGAAGAGTTTAAGAGAGCCAGGGGAAAACCAAGGAGGGTAAGGTTTATGAAGAGGACGGAGTGGAACTGGAGGTGATGGAAAGGTGTGATTTTGGTGATATCATCTTGGAGTTCTGTAATCAGGCAGTGGAGGAGGGTGCTGTCCCAGATCAATGGAGGATTATTCACATCGTCCGAGTACCAGAGAAAGGTGACCTCACTAACATCAACAACTACAGGGGCATCTCACTGACGTCACTCGTTGCAAAGACCCTCAACAGGATGATTCTGAACCGTATCTACCCAGAGATTAAGAAGAAGCTCAGAGACAACCAGAATGGCTCCAGAGAGGGAATATCCACCACCAGTCACATTCTATTGCTTAGGAGGATTCTTGAGGGTACCATGGCAGAGCCAGGAGCCTTCATGCTGTCATGGTGTTCATTTACTTCAGAAAGGCCCTTAATTCTGTCGACTGAAGCTGCTTGATGGAGATCCTACAGGCTTATAGAATCCCGAAGAAGATAGTGGACCTGATATCCCTGCTGTACACAAACACCAAAACCCAGGTCATCACACCTGATGGGATGACTGAGTTCTTTGAAATAATGGCTCGAGTACTCCAGGGTGATACATTAGCTACATACCATTTCGTTATCGTATTTGAGTAATTGACTAAATTGTATGCACCTGGCATTGGAGAAACAACAAGACTCTGGCTTCACTGTAACTCCGGCTCGGAGCAGGAGAGTTAAGGCTAAGAAGATCTCAGATGCTGAGTTTGTTTTTCCAAGTTAAGTAATTTTCGGAGTAACGAACCATAAGACTTATGAATCTTCTGCAGTATGGGCATTTGGAAAAACGACACGTAAACATCCGAATAGAATTTTAAAAGGTTATCCATGGCACATCTGGGGGTGTTTCACAAAGCTGTGCGCAAGGTTACGCATGACTTGAATATGGAAAGCCGAATTGGATTCTCAATCAGATTTAATCGCATAGGCTGAAAGTTGAAATGTAGATTAAAGTTATTATCATTAGCAAAACGTTTTTAATGCTCATTATAGTTTTTGCCAACATTTTTATTGAGAAATACAGTCTCACTTTGTTAAAACAAGAGGAAAAACTTTGGGCATTCCATATGGCTGTTCATAGTTAAGACGTTCTTAAAGTCATGCGTAACCTTACGCACCGCTTTGTGATACTTCCCCATGCAGAAAAAGTATGATCTCCAGGTGCTTGTTCTATCGTAAGAGAAACTGCAGAGAGTGGTCGGAAATGGTTCATAAACAAAAATTATCTTCATATCTTGTTAATTGATTGTTTTGTTTATGTCTGTATTGTCTGCAATATAATTTACCCTAGACACTGTGGGAAGTCAAGATCTACAAGATATTTTAAATGATAATGATAAGATATTTATGTTCTACCACCATGGAAACCTTCAAAGGATGTTTATTTTAGATGTATAATCAAGAATACTTGGAATAATGCAGACAACAATATATGATTGTACGACACTGAGTGATACAATAATTTTAAGTAAATCTTCAAAATACGAGAATCATGATACTTTCATATCTAGATCGTTCCAGATGATTCAACCCTCCCTGGCTGGTTTCCCAATCATACTGAAACCTTACCCCGACCCTGAAGGGAGTGGGCATGTCCGTATCATTGAGCGCTGTGAAGTAGAAATTAACCGCGTTTGATGAGGGGAAAAGGGTAGGATATTACATTGTTGGGGTGTGAAACAGGATTTCAAACGTGCGTGTGAATAAATAACAATAATATAAGGAGCCCTAGAAAGTAGTGATAAAA
This sequence comes from Echinometra lucunter, assembly GCA_029962745.1. Lineage (NCBI taxonomy): Eukaryota > Metazoa > Echinodermata > Echinoidea > Camarodonta > Echinometridae > Echinometra > Echinometra lucunter. Next base: position 10,896,640 of record CM057161.1, on the reverse strand, counting down.
TATATATTTTTTCTTAACACAGATCTCCCTCTCTCTTTCTTTCGCCATCACACTTTCTCCCCCCTCTCTCTACCTCTCGACCTTTCTTTCTTTTCCTCGCCCCCTCTTCTCTGTCGTTTTATCAATGAACGGACGATAACCTATCAGATGAAATGATACATATTTACTTTGCGCATCGATCATGTTGATTGATTTAAATCACGAAAAACGTAACAAACAAGAATACTATTATCCTTCTACACTATAATTCCACATGAATTCAATTTCGCTTTCTTCGAATAATTACTCAGTCACTTCCTCTTCTCCATTTCGCCCCTTATCCAATCCATGCACCCTCTTCCAGCGCAAGGGGGCAAAGGTAGACGCACGAACACACCCCCCGCTAAAGCCCCTGGGACCCTGCTATCAACCCTATCCACGTTTACATCCAAGTCCAGACTCTGGTAATTACAGATATTAATAAATCAAAATCGAACAAATGTTTGTGTGGGGCGGGGAAATTAAAATATGGGATAATGATAGTGTGATTTTGCAGGGATTGAGAGAAAGAGAGAGAGAGAGGGGGGGGGGGGGGGAAGGGGAAGAAATAAGTAAAAAGAGGGATAAGCTGGAAAAAGTAAGAGACAGGTAAAAAGAGAAAATCAGTCGGGGAAGAGAGGGAGAAAGAAAGAGACAGAGAAAGGAAGAATGAAAGAGAGAGAGAGAGAGAGAGGGAGAACTCGGGGAGTGGAGGAGCGGGCGGGAGAGAAAGAGGCAGAAAAAACGAGATAGAAAAGAGAAACAGAGAATGAATTGAAACGGTATCCCCCCAAATCTTGCTCAAGCTTGAATAGCTCCCCAAGGTCCCAAGCCGATATTGGCCGCACACTCCTTAATGAGAAGGGTGAGGTTATACTATTAATATTTCCCGGTCTATACCCAAAATCATATTCCTAGGTCTATGTTTATACTAGTATTCTGATACAGAGAAGCGAAGCAGGCACGTTTTGTTGGTCTTGTGACCGGGGAACTGGCAACTCCCCGTTGTGACCCGTTATTAGTGACCCCTAATTTTTTGGCACCGATACAATTTTGAAAAGCGCCATGTATTTTTTTTCTCTATTGAAATGTATTGCTTAGACCTTTCACTTGAACCAAAACAAACAGCTCCACACTGTCACCCCCGGTGCCCAGCCTTTGCTACCACCAAAGTAAATATTTGAGGTACCTTACTGTACCTTACTTCCATTTCATTAATTTTATTCGTTAGAAAAAATACAAATCTATCAATGTGAAATCTGAATGGACATTGTTTGAAAAGAACATCAGTGTCTCAAAAATGTCAAACGCTGGAATTCGTCTGCCGTGACACTATGCCATTTTTTCATTTCAATTCACGTACTAAAAAATATTTAGGAACAGATAGATAATTATGGTCTGCACGAATATGAGTCTGGAACATGTGGTACATATTTCTCTAATCGTGTAAATATAACTTCATTTTAATAACAGCGGTTGAAATTAGCCACACTAAAATGAAAAAAAGAGTTTATAAAACAAGATATAAGAGAATGTTTCCATCTGGTATTGAACTCAACATGTCCGTCATGCCACGCTGACTAGGCAGATAATTTCTGATGACACGCGTACTAATGATTCGATATCAAGATGTCGGCCTTTTCCCTCTGACTGGGAAGAGGAGAGAAAGCAATGGCGTGAATCTGGGGGGTGGAGGTGTGGGGGGGGGGGGGGAATTATATATCCTCCTTTTTTTTAGAGGGGAGTGGGGGGGGGGGGGGGCTGCATGGCGTGTACAATATACCCCCCTTTTCAAAGGAGAAATGATATTTTAACCAATCAGTTGTATTTTCAAAAATCTATCATAAACGACGGTAATAGAAATACTTTTTTTTATTTGAAATGACATTAAGACCCAGAGATAGGATGGGAGAGTATGCGTGTGGACATGTGTGTGAGGGTGGGTGAGGGTGTGTGTGTCTGTCTACTCGTGTATGAGTTCGCGCTAGAAATTTCGGCAAAAGATTTCGATCATTCCCCCCCCCCCCCAACTCCTCAAAACGGATTAATGCCGGTGAAAGGAAGAGGAGAGGTTGAAAGTTGGAGGAGGAGAAAGAGAGAGAGAGGGAGAGAGAGAGAGAGAGAGAGAGAGAGAGAGAGAGAGAGAGAGGGAGGAGAGAGAGAGAGAGAGAGAGAGAGAGGTGGGGGGAGGATTTCGCTTCATGTCTATACAGTATGCTATTTGATTTAGGCCTAATGTTATCTAATTTAATGTTCAGGATGTTAGGCTATTTGAATTAGGCCTAATGTTATCTAATTGAATGTTATTTACAGGGGTTTAAGTTTGCATCATCCCTGTACCCTAGAACACTGTCAGTATCGGGCTACCATATTGTCATGCACAATACAAACACAGGAAGTTAATAATGCAAAATTATTCAGAAATGAGGCACACGGTTTCAGGAACCATAATTTTAAATTATTGCAATATCAATGCAATCTTGAATTAATCGAAAAATCATGCTGCCTGCCTGGTTCTAAATAATTCATGTTTGAACGCAGAGATGATAATAATAACGAGAACGCGTTGGTCTGTTGAGCGGATTGTCTCGGGTTTTTTTTCCAGTCGGGAAAAAGACAGATGTGGAAATGGGAGGTGTGTGGATAAACGATTCAGATGCTCCGATGCGAGGAAAATAGAATCATGGCTTGTTTTTCAACATCATTAATTCATAAAGTACAATCGTTCTTTATGCAGTATGACCTTCCCCTTCTCTCTCTCTTTCTTTCTCTCTCTTTCTCTCTTTCTCTCTCCCCCCTCTCTCTTTCCCCTTTCTCTATCGCTCTCTTCACCGCCTCTCTCTCTCCCCTCCCCCATCTCCCCTCCCCATCCTCTGATCTCTCACTCCGCTTCCTGGGGCGCGTTTCATAAAGAGTCTTGTAGGTGATTTTCACTGACTAATTTGCTCTCAGCCAATCAGATGCGAGGATTTTCAGTAGCTTATTACAGTGGTCAGTGAAAATCACCGACAAAACTCTTCATGAAACGCTCCCCCGTTCTCTATACCCTCCCCTCTCTTTATCTTACTCTCTCACTCCCCATCTCTTTCTTCCTCCTGAGAAAATTATTTTTGCTTCTTAAACAATTGAATTAAAAATTAAAAAATTTTCATGATAAATTGTTATGTAGTTGTGTGTTGGCAAGCATCTATGACATCCAATATATTAACCGTTATTGTAATCGTGTATGAATAGTAAACTGTATTAATCTATTACTTTATTACATTTTGTAACAAAAAAAAAAATACAGTGCAAGCACATTTAGTGGCATTATCGTTTTACAAGTGATCATTTTTTTCTCTTTCCTTAAGTTTTAAGCACACATTGGTATTAATATGCGTATATGCCTATAGCACGATAATGCCTTGCTCAAGGACATTAATGCCGTGCCGGGGATCGAACCCACGATCTTCGCTTTTCCAGTAAAGGGTTTTAAACCACTCGACTACGACACCTCTACATAATATAGACCAACGATATCAGTTCTGTCGAAAATTCAGGGACCCCTTTTGGTGGCAAAAAGTCATATTTTCCCCTGAAAATACCCGCAATAATTATCTAGGGATAGTGAAAACTGTTCTCTAACAATAGTGAATACGCCCCTCGACACCGTTTCGATCCTGTCACTTAACACCGCTATTTGCTCATCTGATATAACCCTTCTTGTCATATCATATGTCATATAGAAAAAGTTGAACGTCATTGAAAGCTACCAGACTGGTCTCGGGGTTAGAGCCCTTCAAAGTAACAAAAGAAAACAACAGTTTACAAAGTAGCAGTACAAAGCAATTTAAGGGTGCTGTCCCGATTCTTGCACGATATATCCTCTTGATAACACAGTTTTATTATTCTGCAGAATATATGCATTCATTAAATGAAATTCACGAGAGCATAGCTCTTGAGTTAGTCATTTACTTAAATTCAAAGGTTTAAGGTCCGAATCTCTATCCACTGAGTATGTCTCAGATGCCTATTCGATTCGAGATCTCCAATGCATTTCCTTGAACGGGGCATCTTACTTGTAATTGTAATCTCCTGACCCAGGGATTGAATGGGTACCGAGGAGAATTCTCCTGGAAAATGGGTTGGAACTGAACTTATCATCTATATGGAAATAATCATTGCGCCTTTTCCTTTTATATCGTAAAATAACTTTTACATATTCTTTTCTCTTCTTTTCTATTCTATTCTTTTCTCTCTCTCTCTCTCTCTCTCTTTTTTTTTTTTTTTTTTTTTTTTTTGGGGGGGGGGAGGTTATCAAGTGGGAAATAATTATACAGTAAGTGAATGAAATGAAAATGAGGGAGGGTTGGAAGAAGGAAGAACCGAGGGCGGAGGGGGGGGGGGGGGAGGGAGGGTGAAGTGTCTGGATTCATCATGATGTATATGTGAAATATGCTGACACTATACCAGTCTCAGCGCCCTTGATTAGGCAACTTGGCGCTCTATAAATACCTGGACTGGAATGGATTGGATATACCAAAGTTCTGCCATGATGTTTACTGATGACAACATTATCAAGTTCTGAAGACAACCCCCCCCCCCCAAAAAAAAAAACAAAAACAAAACCAAAACAAAACAAAACAAAACAAAAAAACAACAATTTAAGATCATTGGGGCTCATCAGCTGACCAGTACTTTACAACACAAGGAGCTGACCACCCCACCTTCTCCTCGTGGCAATAAACGTGTGATGTGTTTGGTTACATTATACCGCGTAACAAACAAACACTTGTAATAGATATCACATCATTTTTCCGATTTTTTTATTATTTTTGGACGAGGTCAAGATGATCATAAAGTGACCCTGGACGGACAGCTACCTAACCATTTTCCCACTAGAGTATTAAAGGGGCGGGTGGGGTAGGGGGATAAGTGTGTCCTCTACAGACAAATTTCTGACCATTATAACATTGCAGCCCCCTTTTTCCCTCCTGTCCTGTCTTTGTCTATCTGCTTCTCTCTATCTGTTGCTCTCTCCCTCTCTCTTACTCCTTCTCTTATAGAACATGCTCTACAGCCATTCACTCCAAACATGACAGGGCCTATGATTATTGCTGAATATTCCACCATGGTCAAGAATGAAACGTAATATTTCTCCGAACCTGGGAGAGAAGTGGGGACCTGGTAGGTTGATGACCATGGTGATCGTCTTTGCCATATGCCTCCACGGTGACCATATGGCAGGAATACTGTTCACGGAGTGGACATGGTGCACACACATGTAGTCCGAACACGAAGCGAAATGATCGTATGCACATTGTAGATGTGTCGTGGTCTAGTGGGTACGTTGCCGGACTGTAGATCACAAGGTTGGCGGTTCGAGTCCCGCAGTGACACCAATGTCTTTGATAATACTAATGATAATGTCTTTTGGCAGACATTAATCTACAATTGCCACTCTCGACCCAGGTATAGTAAATTTCCTTGAAATGCAGTTAAGAGCGCTTTAATGGCCGCCATGCTAAAGCCGGTGTAACAACAGTGAAGCGTCAGGAGTCAGTTCTGACAGACTTTAGCGCTATACAAGAACCCACTATTATTATTATTATTATTATTATTATTATTATTATTATTATTATTATTATTATTATTATTATTATTGTTATTATTATTATTATTATTATTATTATTATTATTAGTATTATTATTATCATTACTGTTATTATTATTATTGTTATTATTATTGTTATTATTATTATTATTATTATTATTATTATTATTATTAGTATTATTATTATCATTACTGTTATTATTATTATTGTTATTATTATTGTTATTATTATTATTATTATTATTATTATTATTGTTATTATTATTATTATTATTATTATAGACATTCATATCTGATCCAGATTATGATTATAAGATTTCGTTTATTTCTGTTTTATTTATTCTTGTTATCCTGGTCGTTATGAGTACAGCTATTTGTTCACAGATTTAAGTAAAATACTACCGAACGATTTGGAAAAAAACAACAACAAAAAGAAGCCATGTTTGAAAGCAATGTGATCAATGTGCAGGAATGGAGTACGCATGACAAGAATTCTTTCGGTGCTGAGGTCAAAGTGTGAACACCATATCATAGCTATCATAATCTAAAAGAGTAACTGCCTGTCATGAAATCTCGCTTTCTCTAAGGTTTTAGCACTCTTAGGCTGATTATGAACTCTATGCTTCAAAAACTGAATTCCCTCTGTCAGGTGGCTCCGGTTTTGGTACGTTCAGTAATCATTGTACTATTAATTCTGGCGTGGGAAATGCGCTAAGACTTAAAAAATACGTTGCAGAATTCGTTTGATGCTTTTAAAATATTTTCCACTCTATTTTATATCATTAATTTATTATTGATTCATTCATTTAATTTATTTATTAATTAATCTATTCGTTTATTTATCTATTTATTCATTTATTTATTCGTCTATCCATTCATTTATTTATTCATTTATGTATGTATGTATGTATGTATGTATGTATGTATGTATGTATGTATGTATGTATGTATTTATTTATGTATTTATTCATTTATTTATGGGGGAGGGCTTCCTGTCTCTTCACAGTATAAGGCATAACGAAATCCCATTAGCAGAACCGAATATTCAGATATTAGTTTTAAAGCTTGTTTTCTGCTGAAAATGATGTCAAACCATGAAACCTTTGCGAGGGGTCACACGCGATAGCCGAAGCACCGGAAACTGATTCAAGGCGGCAGTGTAAAAAAAGATTAAATAAAAAGGCAGTTTTGATATACAAAAAAGCGATGATATCATCACGATATCACGCAGAGAAAGCTACAGGCGTTGACCTTAATAATTCTGTTCCATCATATTTCTCGAATGAAAGTCACTTTTTTTTTCTTCAGCTCCCTTTTGATGTTTTTTTTCTGATACTTATCTGTGACAGCAAGCCCTAGTTGCCTATACCAGTTATGACACGGTTCAGAGAATTGTCGTGTCATTCTGTTATTTTATCCAATTTCGAAGAGTAAGTCTGTGCCCATGTCAATTTTTTTTCCAAAGAGCAACTCTCTGCTCATGTCAGTTTTGACATCATGGTTCAGAGAAATTTTGTGTTGTTTCGTCGTATTTCGGAGACGAAAAGGAAGAGCTGATGGAAACAAAATGGCTGGAAGGAAAGTAAATTCATTATCCTCCTTTGATACACCTTTTTCATATTATGATTCTGCTCTCGTGGCACTTTCTTGCAGTATAACAGTAATATTTTCTTCGATTCTTTCACTCGGTTTGGGAAAGAAAAAAAAAATAGAGAGATAGATAGAGAGAGAGAAGGGGGAGTAAAGAAAACGAAAAAAGAAAGACAACATGACACAGACTGTATGAATAGAGAGAGGGGTGGAGACAGAGGAGGGGAGAAAAAGATCGGCAAAAAAAGAAAATCAAATAATATACTTTATTACAGAAGGAATGGAAAGGATAGGTCGAAAAAGAAATCCAAAGCAGACGAACATACAGATATGCAGAAAAAAATTACCAGACAGTATAGGAAAAGAAGATTACCAAAGTGCATGACACCTAGCAACAACTTTCCCCATGATGTTCCACTTTCGAAGCTGCCAGACGACTTGGTCTCCTATCATACCGAGCGGATGACCCAAGATCCACACCCATCTCTTGGGCCTCTTTCACACTTGAAGTGGTAAACCGATTTCAACTATGTCAAGGCAAAACAATAATGATGATGATGATAATAAAAACGATGATGATGATGATGATGATGATGATAATAACGATAATAATGACAGTAATAATAATGATAGTGATGATAATAATAATAATAATAATAATAATAATAATAATGATAATAATAGTAATAATAATGATAATAATAATGATGATGATGATAATAATAATAATAATGATAATAATGATAATAATAATAATAATGATAATAATAATGATAATAATAATACTAATACTAATAATGATTTTTTTCACCCACATAATACAAGCTATGCTTTTAAATTAGGTTCCACCACTTTTATTTTACTACAAATTTCTTACTCTGTACCAATCACTTTGATTTACTTCATTGAATTACATGTATTGTATTATACTCACGCTCCTGTACTGTTATTGTTCATAACTTCGATGATATCCACTATTATGTACGATTTATTGTAATAAGTCAAAGAAAAACAAGAGTGGAAAAAAATAAAACAAAATCAAATCAAATCAAATCAAATCAAATCAAATCTAATAATGGTAACTCGGGGTAGCCTCATCTACTGCTTTTTTTGTGAGCACTGCATGCTGCAGGTTTTAGCTCGGCTGTGATGATAAGGCGCTCAGGGATTCACATTTTTTCCCTACTGCCTGATTACCCACTTACTTCTCCTAGGTGGAAAGTGTCAATCACAGATTAATGCCTTACCAACAGGTATTAGAGTTGTGGTTGGAAAATTAAGCCCGGTACCTTCTACTGCGAAAATCTAGGGACTCTTTCCATCAGACCTTATGAGGGTCCTTTTCTACACAACACTATCATGACTGTTAGAATCATGTATGCTTACGATTCTCTGTTGAGTCCACCTACCTTATGTTTCAACCCACTTGTTTTAAAAGATTTTTATTAACACGTATTTTTTTTGTCAGAATGTATTTTCACCCTCTCCCTCCCTCCCCCCTCTCTCTCTCCCTCTCTCTCTCTCTCTCTCTCTCTACACACACACACACACACACACGCACGCACACACACACACACACACCCTCTCTCTCTCTCTCTCCCTCTCTCTAATTGTAACAGTTGGTTTACCCCATCTTATGTGTGAACGAAGCTTCATATTTGTTTCTCATCATACTACAAAGTGCAGAGAAGTTCAAAATCATATCCCTTCTCCCCCACTGGGCTCACTGGTAGATTCGGCTTGTGTGGGCAGACCAACTGAAAAAAAATCTTCCAAGTGGGGTGTTGGTTTACCTCGGGGCGGGAAAACGATAATGAAATTGTAACAAACTTGAAATCACCCTGTGCTTATTCACTTGTAAGTTTCACTTCAAGTTTACTTACAATTTCCGTGATAAAACGAGTGTTTTGAGTTTTTATTAGGCTTTCCAGTTTCAGTAAAAAATAAATCGACCATAATGTAGAAAATGAACAGAACATAGGGATATTCTTCTCTTAAATTCATGTTATATTCAGTGATGATTTTAAACTTCGTGCATGTCATAGTAATAGTAAGTTAAGATAATTGGGATGTGTATATTATGTTGAATCGAAGTTTATTTCAGATTCAATGTTACATAAAATCATGTGAATAGGTTATTAAACTGTACTTCCCTCATAGATTATAAATGCAGGCGTTTCTTTTCTTGTTTTTTCAGTGATAAATTTTTACTTCAGTTCTTCAAACTTACATTCACGAACTATTTTTAAAAATCGCCCTCTTGTGGTCATATACACTCTAAAAATATTGAGTAAAAATGTGCCATGAGAGTGATATGTGTCCAACCAACTCGGGGCATTTCTTTGGGCATTTCTGTTTATCCAATTTGATGGAAATTTTGCTCATTCTGAAGTAATTACTGCTTATTTGTACCCTAACTGGGCAATATGCTTCCCGCATTGGTTAAAATATTGCTCAAAGTTGGTTGGACATACATGTACATTGTATATTAACCCTCGTGGTGGTTAAAATTTTACCCAATATTATATATACATATATATACATATATATATATATAAAGAATCACGTGTATTCATGCATGAGTATGATTATATATATATATAACTATCAAACCAGGGCGAGGGGTAAAAATAGAGGCCTACGTAATGAAGATAATGAGGGATAAAATTGTTGAGCTGATACATGTTTCATCTTGCTCATTTACAAGGATTCTTTAAGGTCATTTTTGATTACTTTTTTTTTCACCATGAGCTCAATTCCGTAATTACTGTGGACGAAGAAACCATATTCTAACCAAATTGTTAGCCTGAAAACTTTATTTTTTTTCGATTTATTTTAAGCAAGCCGTAACAAGCATGCGTGATCGAGAGTTTGTGTAACAATAACAGAAACTCACATGAAAATCATTTCAGTATCATGTTACTACTTGCAAATACATGTAGGTCCAGGCCCTACAACCCAACCACTTGTCATGACAATACTTGATAGTAAAATGACCTTTAGCGCAAGTTCATTCTCTATTAGTTTCGACTAATTTACTTTTGAAAGCGATTGAGTTTTCTTGTCGTTCTCGTCTGAATGGCTCATAGTGATTGTTTAATTAGTTTGCAGAAAGTGCAACTATAAAATATTTACGCGATTTAGGTGTTGATAAAAAAAAACTTTGCATTTTCTTCATGAAACTTATACAAATAAATGGAAACATATATAAGGCAATAAAATACGATTCCATACGAGCTAAAGTATAACGTGGTTCCGGATTCTAAAAAAATGTTTTTCTGTCTGCCTGTGAAGAACGGTTATGTTTTGATTCCTTAATAAAACACACACACACACACAACACAAAAATGGTTATTCTAGTATTGCTTTTGGTAGTTTTTTCTTGGCCGTACATGCAATCTTTTCCTGCATGCTAGGAAAGAGGGGACAGTACTAAGAATTTTGGGTGGCGAAGGTTTTGATAGAGTATTCGGGATGAAATTTATCCTGCTTTATATATATATATATATATATATATATATATACATATAGAAACTACTCGCCAAATCTTGTTCATTTTGGCTATGTCTTGGTCAAATCTGACCATAACGATCACGGGGGGTGGGGGGAGGGGGTGAGTAATAATTTTTCCAGTCTTTTAATAAGCAAAAGAGCTGTAGTTTTGTTTTTATCTTAACGCACTACATTACAATGAAGAAAAGAACAAAATGAAGACCGTGGATCTTTTATTTGCTAACGCAGTCATGAATTCCCTGCAATATACAGATATTCAGTTTATTATTATCAGATCAGTTAAAAACACAGGTTGATGGTCTGAAATCTTGATTTCTAACTCACAAATTCCGGTGAGGTTTCCGTAAACACGTGCTTTTGCGGTTCCAATGAACTTTTAGCTTATTGTAGGTCAATAAAATACGTTCCTTGATAAAGTGTAACCTTTACCACGTGACTGAAATTAAGGAACCCGACAAAAAAAATTGCTCGAAAGAAAAGTGGGAAAAATAAAAGACTGATGAACTTTGAACAAAACGAAAGGTCTGACTAACACGACATGCCCTTCCTTCCCCACCATAGCTCCCCAGTCCCAAGAAAAACCCCACAAGCAAACCCCCCCCCCCAAAAAAAAAAAAAAAAAAAAAAAAACAGAATTAAAAAAAAAAAGCAGATTGAAGAAAAAAGCAACCAAAACAACAAACAGAAGACAAAAAAAAAAAATGATGGTTCTCACATTTTTCGATCACCATGCATGTAGAAAAATACGGCATGAACCTTTGACTGAGGAAGTTTTACATTACAAATTCAGAATTCGCTATCAATATCATATTTCAAATCGAACTGGTTGTGTTTCTGACGGGGTTACAGAAGTCATGCCTTATTCGGCATTCGAGAAAATGCCTTGATAACTGCCAGACATTAGAGTAATATTTATATTTTCTATGTACCATGATTGCAACGAACCGAGCTTTAACATCCTTGACATTTTTAAATTACATAAATTTCTGATAACAACGTTTGTATACAAATTAATTCATGGGAAACATCCCCATCCTCTTACTGATTATCTCCAGTACTTTACCCATAATTATGGAACAAGACAGAAGGAAAATAATAGTCTAGTACTTCCGAGAGTGCATACAGAACAAGGGAAAAGGTCAATTGCATTTTGTGGATCTGAAATGTAGAATGCTTTACCAGAAAACATCAAATGTAAAACATCAGTTAATTCCTTTTAAAAATCACTGAAGAAGATAAAGCAAGAATTTAATGAAAATGACTAAAATGTTTCTATAGTGTATATATGCATATAAAGATGTCAATATGTTTTTGTTTTGTTTTGTTTTGTTTTTGTTTTTTTTTTAATTTAATCTTTTGTGCCCATTGTACTCTAATTGAATTAGTTGTCAGTATATTGAATGTAGTCCTTAGATAATACATTTAGCATGTATCCATTTATTTGGAAGAGTTATACAGTAATATGTACAGGGTGCCACACCCGATTAGCAGCTATTGCTATTTTGCGGTCCCCTTTTACCAAAGATGTTATTTTCTTGTTTGTACATCAATAACATTGTCTTTGTATATATATATTTTTGGTAATAAAGTTTCAACTTCAACTTCAACTTCAACTTTAAATTGTCCTAGAAATTTGATTTTACAAAGAGTGACCACGACCCCCTCAAAAGATGCATGACGTATACCACTCTGAACGAGTGTAGGACGAGGAACACTCGAATCATAATATTTCCGCAATCGGTGTAACAAATAAGTTGTCACACCACGATCCGGTGGAAGGGGAAAAGTCAACAAAACATGTTACGTAATAACTTAGCCAATAATTGCTCTATGTATAATGATAGAATAGAAGAAAATAGGAAATATTCGGATGTATCATAGCGTCACTATGTATTACTTTCAGGGCCAGTGGAAATCTGATATCCGTCAAAAACGATTCTTAGAGTTCCTTGACGTGATTTTGTGATGTGTCTTCAAACAATAAAATTTTTCCTTTTCGGTTTTTGATTGGGCGTCTTCATGTGGGAAGTTTAAGCCACCCCAGTTTAGTGAGGTTATTTTACAACTAGCAAAAGAAATTACTATCATCATTCAAATATTATCATTCAAATATCATCATCCCGATATTCATTAATGATTGTATACATAAATGTTGTAAACAACGCGCCGGTTGTTGAAAACAAATTTCATTGTCAAGCATGGCTATCAGTCATAGCTATCAAATGACGGGTGATGTTCGTTAATCGGAAGGTTTGTTATTCGGAAGGTTTGTTATTCGGAAGGTTTGTTATTCGGAAGGTTCGTTATTCCGAAACACGCAAATTGCGTATACCTAGATGTTAGTCCGAAAATGAAAATGGTTCGTTAATCCAAATATTTGTGGCGTTATTTCGAAGGTTCGTTATTCCGAAGGTTCGTTCGTTAGTCCGAAAATAAAACAAGGTTCGTTTTCCCGAAGGTTCGTTAATTCGAAAATGAAATAAGGTTCGTTATACCGAAGGTTCGATAGTTCGAAAATAAAATAAGGTTCGTTCGTCTGAAAATAACCAACGAACTAACGAACCTTATTTCATTTTCGGAATAACGAACATTCGAAATATACGAACCTTCGAAATAACGAACCTTCGAAATAACGAACCTTCGGAATAACGAACTGTAATCAAAATGACGTATCACTTTGCGTATACCAGTCATCAAATATTTTCCACCACGCAAAGCAAGTCCTCAGTGAGAATGCAGATATGCACACAAATTAATCTTTAAAAACCAAAACATTATAAAATTCTTCATTAGCTGAACTGACAATATCTAAAAAAAAAAAAAAGTCGTCAATAATCTTTCTTATGGCAGTTATAATTTCCCAACTTAGATTATTTTAGATTTTCAGGCAGCACACGGGGGGGGGGGGGGGGGGCTTCTTTACATTAGCGTAAATCCCGGGGGATGGGGGATATATCCCCCATTTTTTGAGAGGGGGGATGGCGTGTACAAATATCCCCCCACTTTTTAAGGAAGAAATGATATTTGGATTTAATTAGTTAATGACATTTTTAATAATCTGTCATGAACAACAATCATATTTTAGAATTTCTATTTGAAAATGCGATTGAAAACCAGAAAAATGTTTATTTTTGGCTCGCTTGCTTTGCTCGCACGTCATATCTTAGAATTTTCATTTGAAAATGCGATTGAAAGCCAAAAAAGTGGGGTTGTATTTGGCTCGCTCGCTACGCTCGCTTGTCATATCTTTTAATTTCTATCTGAAAATGCGATGGAAAAAAAGAAAAGTGGTAATTTTTGGCTTGCGAGCGAGCATAAAAATTAAAATGTGTGTAAGGGGGGGGGGGGGGGGTCTGTGCAGATGGGTGGGGGCGTGTGTTTATACTTAAGTGTTAGTTCGACAGGAAAAAAAAACGGCAAAAAAAGTCGATCATTCCCCCCCCCCCACTCCTCAAAGTGGATTTACGCCGGTGGTTCTAAATAAATTTTTAAACGAGGATTTCGGATGTTTTCCATTTCTGGATGGTCAGCAGACAACAGGAAATACATCAGCAAGGGTCAAGACTCAAGAAAGGTCGGAAGACAGAATAATGTGCATGGTCAAGGCATGTTAGTCATAGGCCACTCTGTCTACAGAACTGATTAAAAACGGACAAAGAAACATTTAGATGGACGAAAAAAATTAGCTTGTGCCTTGTTATTACTTTTTCGTCCTATATCCTTAAAGATATGGCAAATCATGTGGAGTGACAATCATATTATTCCTTTTACTTTTCTTTGGCGGATCAAAAATTTGTATTCATATACAACATCAGAGTAAGCAAAATGGTCGAGTCACGGATCCTTGAATTCGAAAAAGAGAAGACCCAACATTCTACGAAATTACTTACCAGCAAGAAAAAAAAAAAAGAAAAAGAAAAAGAAAAAGAAAAGAAAAGGGGGAGGGAAGGGCAATCAGATGTTATTTTCAATCCCTCTTTTTAAAAGAGAAAATCCCTTGGAGAGAGAGAGAGAGAGAGAGAGAGAGAGAAAGAAAGAGGGGGCATCGCATTAAGGCCCTTCTTTCAAAGGGGGAGGACACGGATTGGTTAGATCCCTACCGCCACTACGTGACACAAAAATGTCACGTGACCTGGATTCCTGCCATACAAAATTATCTGTTAAAAAATCATATTATAGAAAACAATAGTTTTTATCTACACGCTGTCTTTTATCAAGGATTAAGCATCGCTGAATTATTTACTATATTGAACTATCACGACATTATAGAAAATCTTCAAAAATATTTTTTCCCTTGATAATGAGACATGTCTAAATTAAATTTTTTATTTCTTGGATCTTATTACCAAGGTTTTAATTACCATTTCCTGTAAAAGCAACAACAAAAAAGTACAAACATAGATAATTACTATACTCAGTCAAGGGTATTTGTCACGCCTCGTGGCTTCAGACAGTTCTAAAGTTTATCGCATGCACAAATTTTAACCAATGCACATGCACTCACAACCATGTGTTAGATGCATACAACTATTACGACTACTACTATTACGACTACTACTATTACGACTACTACTACTGCTCTACTATACTACTGCTGCTGCTGCTACTACTACTGCTGCTACTGCTGCTACTGCTGCTACTGCTGCTACTGCTGCTACTGCTGCTACTGCTGCTACTGCTGCTACTACTACTGCTACTACTGCTACTACTACTACTGCTACTGCTGCTACTACTACTGCTACTACTGCTACTACTACTGCTACTACTGCTACTACTGCTACTACTGCTCCTACTGCTACTACTGCTGCTACTACTGCTACTACTGCTACTACTGCTACTACTGCTACTACTACTGCTACTACTGCTACTACTGCTACTACTACTACTACTATTACGACTGCTACTACTGCTACTACTGCTACTACTGCTACTACTGCTACTACTGCTACTACTGCTACTACTGCTACTACTGCTACTACTGCTACTACTGCTACTACTACTGCTACTACTGCTACTGCTACTACTGCTACTACTGCTACTACTGCTACTACTGCTACTACTGCTACTGCTACTACTGCTACTACTGCTACTACTGCTACTACTGCTACTACTGCTACTGCTACTACTGCTACTACTGCTACTACTGCTACTACTGCTACTACTGCTACTACTGCTACTACTGCTACTACTGCTACTACTGCTACTACTGCTACTACTGCTACTGCTACTACTGCTACTACTGCTACTACTGCTACTGCTACTACTACTACTACTACTACTACTACTACTGCTACTACTACTACTACTGCTGCTACTACTGCTCTACTATACTACTGCTGCTGCTGCTACTACTACTACTACTACTGCTACTACTGCTACTACTGCTACTACTGCTACTACTGCTACTACTACTACTACTACTACTACTACTACTACTGCTACTGCTGCTACTTCTGCTACTACTGCTACTACTGCTACTACTGCTACTACTACTGCTACTACTACTGCTACTACTGCTACTACTACTGCTACTACTACTACTGCTACTACTAACTACTACAACAACAACTGCTACTACAACTACTACTATTACTACTACTACTACTGCTACTACTACTGCTACTACTACTACTACTACTACTGCTACTACTACTGCTACTACTGCTACTACTACTGCTACTACTACTACTACTACTACTGCTACTACTACTGCTACTACTGCTACTACTGCTACTACTGCTACTACTGCTACTACTACTACTACTACTACTACTGCTACTACTACTACTACTATTACTACTACTACTACTGCTACTACTACTGCTACTACTACTACTACTACTACTGCTACTACTACTGCTACTACTGCTACTACTACTGCTACTACTACTACTACTACTACTGCTACTACTACTGCTACTACTGCTACTACTGCTACTACTGCTACTACTGCTACTACTACTACTACTACTACTACTGCTACTACTACTACTACTGCTACTACTACTACTACTACTACTACTACTACTACTACTACTACCAGGGCCATCACTAGCGGGGGGGGGGGGGGGGTGTGACCTCCCCCCCCCCCCCCACTGCTCAGGATATCGTCGGTAAATCTGCGCTGCCGTCGGGAAAAATAAAAAAAAAGGAGAAAAAAAGAAAGAAAAAGGAAAAAGAAGAGAAAGAGGAAAGAGAAAAGGAAAAGCAGATAAGAAAAAGAGGGAAAAAGAAAAGAAAAAAAAAGAAAGTAAAAGAAAAAGAAAAGAGAGAAAAGAGAGGGGGAAAGGAAAAGAGAAAAAGGGGAAACATGGATAAGAAAAAAGATGATGACAAGGTAAAGAGAAGAAAAAAGTATCGAAGAGAGAAAGAGAGGTTCCGAGGTTGTGCTTGCCGGTACGGTGCAGACGTGGAGTCGGGGGGAATGATGGACCATGTCGGGTCAGGAAGGGCTTTCCCGGCTGCGCGTTTTCATTTTACACCGTCGCCTATGCATTTTGTAGGAGGATAGATGAGAGGAAGAACAAAGACATACATGAAGAAAGAACAGAGGATACAGAATTCATTGTAGGCCTATTTCTTCGTGTTTTTTTTTTCGACTTTACTTTTCCCTTTTCTTTATGGACTTCTAGGCCTATGGATCCATCTTTCTTTTTTACATTTCTTTGGGCAATCCTCTCGTCTGTTTCTTCGCCTTCAGTTTCTTGAAGGCTCCTTCTCCTTCTGTATTTCTTTGCTGTTTCTTTCATCTATTCTCTCTGTACACGTACACGATCCCCGCGTGCGCCGCTGTAGTACGTGGTAGGGCGTAGGAGAGCTGAAAACAGAGAGATTCATATGTCTATGGCTGAAATGAAACCTAGACTTAATCGAAACACTGCCTAGGCTACGGTGTAAAACGGAACCGCGCGTCCCGGCTGTAGTTTGTGGGGTATTCTTGCTCGATCTTTCATCATCCTAATGCAAGTTTTGATATTGTGGGTCGCTCGCTTTGCCCTGGTAGAAGCAGAATGGATTCAGACGGCAAGCGAGGTACCCAAATAGCGTCATACATACAAATAGGTGATCGGATATTATTTAGATATCTTATAGGAGTGTATTTTTGATGACCAAATAACACTTCTACCATTAAAAGAGTGTGTAATTTGCCTCGCTCGCTGTGTTCGCTCGTAGGCCCTATAGATGCAGGATGGTTTGGCCTTTTTGGCAAATAGACGATCGAATACAGATGTCTTATATGTTTAAATGTATTTTGATGACGAAAAAGCATTCATTCTATGGAAAAGGGTGTATATATTTTCTCGGTCGCTGCGCTCGCTTGTATAATATTCACATACGGGATCGTTTCGGAAAAGCAAAAGAATTCGCTAAGCGAGGTTACCGAATATATGATTTATCTTACTGGCCTAAGTGTATTTTGACGAAATAACATGAAAAAGAGTGTATATTTTTCTGCGCTGGCTGCGCTCGCTCGTATAATATTCGGATACGGGATCATTTTGGAATTGGGCAAGCGAGGTGACCAAATATATATTTTAGATACCTTTCGGCCCATCGTGTATTTTGATGAAGAATAATCTCTTCAACCATGAAAAAAGAGTATATACATTTATCCTCGCTCGCTTCGCTCGCTCGTATAAAATTTTGATACAGGATGGTTTTTGAAAGCGAATGAATTTGGCAAGCGAGGTGACCGAATACATGATTTAGATACCTTTCGGTCCATCGTGTATTTTGACGAAATAACATGAAAAATAGTGTATATTTAGATACAGGATGGTTTTTGAAAGCGAATGAATTGGGCAAGCGAGGTGACCAAACATGTAATTTAGATACCTTTCGGTCCATCGTGTATTTTGATGAAGAATAATCATTTCAACCATGAAAAGGAGTATATATTTTTTCCTCGCTCGTTTCGCTCGCTCGTATAATATTTAGATACAGGATGGTTTTTGAAAGCGAATGAATTCGGCAAGCGAGGTGACCGAATATATGATTTAGATATCTAACCGAACAGGCAATGATTTAGATATTATTGGTCAAAATGTATTTTGAGGACTAAATAACATGAAAAAGTTGGTAATTTTTTCTCGCTCGCTGCGCTCGCTCATATAATATTTAGACACTGGATGTTGGGGGGAAAGCGAATGAATTCTGCAAGCGATACTCTTTAAGAGGGATGTACTCCAATGGAAGAAGAAGAAGAAGAAAGTCTTTCGGAAAATCAATGCTTAAGTACACGACCCATGAGAGCATAACTTTTCAAAACCGGTTTCAGTTCTGTTGACTAAGCCCCTGTACAACTACAAAACCAATGAGGCCCATAGGCATTTGTACAGCCTACAGGGTAAAAATGTCCGTTTGGGCAAGGAGTTTCCAGAGCTGGAGTCACATCTACTCATTCCCTTTGAACCATGTTCGATGCCGCCAGGCAAAAATTTGTCAGGCATGTGCTTGACTGGATCTTCCTTGCAGATGCGTAGACAAAAGACTCCTGCCTGGCTTCAAACTTACGGGCCATTTTCAGGGGGAAATATGCTTTTGTAATGATAATTACTGTTGGCTACCACTCGTCTGATAATATGAGCAGTACACAGTGCTTACCTTTACCTGTTTACAGGAGGCAAGCGAAAGGAAATGGTGCAGAATTTCCTGAAATATGAATCAGAATTACTCGACTGGGCATGTGTGGGCACTAATCTGACATATAACATCATAAATAACTGTACTTGAACAAATCTCCTTTTTATTTTGATTTGCAAGAAGTAATCGGAAAAGTGTCAAATTGCGGGTTTTAGGATTGTAAAATTTTACTAATTTTCACAAATTAAACCTGCTATCATGCGACATACGCAGATTTCTGGACACAGTTAGGCTTCTGTATTCATATCTTATTATCTGTTCAATTTTCTCTCTGTTAATTTAAATAAAAAGTGAAATATTATATGATATTTCATTTGTGACAAAATTACTACTCAAGCTTTCCCATAATGTTGGCGGCATCGAACCTCGGACATCAAAGGCAACAGCACAGCTGTAGATTCGATTGTGCAACCTTAGAAAAGGACAGCTGCTTGAAACAATTTGTTGCTAGTTGGGACTCCAGCTCTTAAAACTCCTTGGTTTGGGTACGCCCGTATCTTTAACACACAAGTCAAGGGGGAAGGGTGAATCCAAGATCAATATAATGCAGTCTTATTAGACAACATGGATAACAATGGCCTAATCCATGCTGAATAGCGCTGTCGTGGTAGATGGGCGGTGAGGACTATTACAATTTTAATTCAGCTGAAACTTGAAAAGACTGTGTAATTGCTAACACCGTTTTCTGCTATTTACGTTTGTATTTGTGTTATAATGCTGTTTTCATTTCTTTGTTTTGTTGCATGCTTGCAATTGGATATTAGTAATTTTTGTTTTGTAACTCAAGCCCTGAGGAAGACCTGTCACAGGATCGAAAGCTCGGCATAATAAAGGCAGAGTGAACATACTCGCAACGTCCCGCCGCCTCTTTCTTCAGTCACAACTATATATATATATATATATATATATATATATATATATATCACAAATGTTGATTATTCCAACATAAACATGTATCCAAAAGCATTCGCTTGGATCCAACTGAGATGTGCGGCAGGTCATTGTTTTTTAACCTCATCTGCCACCAACAAAGGAATTAATTAGTGAGGGTTGAAGATTTGTCATTCTGTCGGTTAAGCGAATTTGGAGTCGCCGAAACCACCGAGCCGTCTCCGCGGGCTAGTGTTTAAGGCATTGGCGTTCATAGCCAAAGGCCCGGGTTCGATTCCCGGCGGAGACATTTTTTCAACCTTTGCAAAATTTCCAAAATGGTAGGACAGCTCTGGGGAACTTTGATTCATACTACGCTATTATTCTCTCGATTGATCTCTCTCTCACACACACACACACACACACACACACACACACACACACATATATATATATATATATATATATATCACAAATGTTGATTATTCCAACATAAACATGTATCCAAAAGCATTCGCTTGGATCCAACTGAGATGTGCGGCAGGTCATTGTTTTTTAACCTCATCTGCCACCAGCAAAGGAATTAATTAGTGAGGGTTGAAGATTTGTCATTCTGTCGGTTAAGCGAATTTGGAGTCGCCGAAACCACCGAGCCGTCTCCGCGGGCTAGTGTTTAAGGCATTGGCGTTCATAGCCAAAGGCCCGGGTTCGATTCCCGGCGGAGACATTTTTTCAACCTTTGCAAAATTTCCAAAATGGTAGGACAGCTCTGGGGAACTTTGATTCATACTACGCTATTATTCTCTCGATTGATCTCTCTCACACACACACACACACACACACACACACACACACACATATATATATATATATATATATATATATATATATATATATATATATATATATATAGAGGTATGTACTACACACAGAGTAATATTACACACTTATCAGTTTTAATTTATACTTTATTCCGTTAATTCGAACTATGATTGCTTATTTGGGTGGAGGTGCCGTGGTCGAGTGGTCTAAGGCGCTTGACTGGAGACGCGAAAGTTGGGGGTTCGATCCCCGCTGTAGGCACTTATGCCCTTGAGCAAGGCATTTTATCTACATTGCTCTTTTATCATACATCAAATAAATGAAAATGCCCTAGGCATTATTGATACCAACGTGTGCATGTGGTTAAATTTAATAAAAAAAAAAAAAAAAATCCTTATTTGAATGGCATGTTGTGTAATTATATAATTTGTACTGGGTATATTGCCATGTTGAATTAAATTTTGTACTTGGCTTAATTTGTAATATTCATTTTGGAAAAACTGAATCAAGGAATAAAAAAGTATTAAAAGGAAAAAAAAAAGTAGTTGTCAGCTACTTTTTTTTTCTTTTAATACTTTTGATTGCTTATTTGGGTGGAGGTGCCGTGGTCGAATGGTTTTAAGGCGCTTAACTGGAGACTCGAGAATTAGGGGGTTCGATCTCCGGCACGACAGTTATGCCTTTGAGCATGGAATTTTATCTACATTGCTCTGTTATCGTACCATCAAATAAATTAACGTGCTGTAGGCATGTTGATACTAACGTGTGCATGTGCTTTTCTTAAAAAAAACCCAACAACAACAACCAGAGGCGTCGATCGGGGGGGGGGGCAGTTGCCCCCCCAGAAAATTTTTTTGGGGGCAAAGATATCATTTTGCCCCCCAATAATTTCCCAACAAAAAAAAGAAAAAAGGAAAAAGAAAAAAGAAAGAGAAAAGAAAGTAAAAGGAAGAAAGGAAGTGAAATGAAAGCGTAAAACAAGAAAAAGGAAAGAAAATGGGACACTGGGAAGCGCTCGCTCGCTTCGCTCGTTCGCATTTAAGTATCTTAACCAATGCCGATGATAATTACTATTCTTATGAAAGGACATCGGTTTGCATCTTGTGTTTCTATCTAATATTATACTATTCTTCTACTCATAGGAAGTAATGTAACCAAACAAGATATCACTCCTAGAAATCGAGCGGCCGGTTGACCTAAAAAAAATAAACTTTCAGGAGATAACGGCCTGGATAAAAAAAAAAGCAAAACAAAAACATATTTTTCTTTAACTCGCTCGCTATACTCTCGCTGGTAAAAGCTAGATACAGGATGATTTCGGGCAGCAAGTAGCTTAGTACAGCAGCGAGATTCCAAAATATCATTATATTTGGGCAGCAAGGTGGTTGACAAAGATTTTGGGACGAATCCATATAATTTTGCCGGGATCGGTCGTTGACTTTGCTCGCTATGGTAGAAACAGAATGGATTCGGACTGCAAGCGAGGTAGCTAAAATAGTGTCATATTCGGCACACAGGTGATCGGATGTATCATTTAGATATCATACAGGCATGACAGGTTTATAGTGTATTCTGATGGTAATGATGATAATAATATTGAGTTTTTGTATAGCGCATATCACATTTTTATCACATTATTATGATGACGAAATAACACTTCTATCATATGGAAAAGGGTATATTTTTCCTCGCTCGCTGCGCTCGCTCGTTTCATATTAATGGTTTTGAAAAGCAAACGAATTCGGTGAGATGAGACCGAATAGATAATGTAGATGTTTCATTGGCTCACAGCGTAATTTGCCGAAGGGTTTACTACATCTACCACGAAAACAGTGTGTGCTTCCTCGCTTCCTCAATGTGGGTGTTTTTCACTTAGTTTTGAATAAATTGGACTTCTTTGTCAAGACATTTGCCATAATTATCATGCTTAAGTCCAGTTTTTTAGGTATATGCCATAAATGCTTCCACTGAAACTGGTAACATGGAAATTATGAACATTTCATATTGCTGTTCATTTAGGCTTCCACATGAGAGATTTTGAGATCATATTGCTTGTCAGTTGAATTGACGCTTAGTGGTTAGTGGTGGTGGTGGTGGTGAACTGGGTTTTTACAGACGTGTATCAATCAATTCTGATTTTACTACTACTACAACTAGTACTACCACCACTACTGCTACTACTGCTACTACTGCTACTACTAGTAAGGCTACAACACTAGGCTACTTCTGCCACTAGTACTAGTACCACTACTGCTATACTGCTGCTGCTGCTGCTGCTACTACTACTACTACTACTACCTCTACTACTACTACTACTACTACTACTACTACTACTACTACAACTAGTACTACCACCACCACTACTACTACTACTACTTCTGCTACTACTACTGCTACTACTGCTACTACTACTGCTACTTCTACTGCTACTGCTACTACTGCTACTACTACTACTGCTACTACTGCTGCTACGACTGCCACTACTGCTACTACTACTGCTACTACTACTGCTACTACTATTAAGGCTACAACACTAGGCTACTTCTGCCACTAGTACTAGTACTACTACTGCTGCTGCTGCTGCTGCTTCTACTACTACTACTACTACTACTAGCACACACCAACAAAAGTTATTGGCATAGCCTATCTTAGAGTTGTAATTTGTATCAAAAGAATGTTTTCGAGTTACTAATTCTTTTCAATCACCTGCAGTACTGAAAAAATAGTATCCTCCAAACTGCTATAAATTATCTTTTGGATTGTGTGGCATTGAACACTAAAGTTTGGAAGAATAATTGCTACATAGCAAAAAAAAACTACAAAAAAAGAAGAAGAAAAAAAAATTCAGCGTGGGTAGAGTGGCCCTATACTGTTAAATTTGTCTACAATGGATGGCAGCAGAGTTATACTTTATTATAGATCTAAGCCTATGTACCTATTTTTTTTTTTTGGGGGGGGGTGGGGGGGGGGGGGGGGGGCTTCGAGCACTAAGCACAATTCTTTGTTTAATTTTAATGTCTGTGTAGGTCTATCTACAATTCTTTGTTTACTCTTAAATTAATGCTGTCATGATTTGTTACCGCACAGATTCATAATTTCAGGTGTCGGATATTTACCTTTAAGTGTTTGCATGCATGAATTTATTTCTGCAGGTTATAGGCCTTTTGGGGTCTGCCCTTCTGCGCTGCTTTGACAAAAGGAAGCAAGTGACGTGACATCTAAATTTCCCTAAATTTTAGTTGATATTTCATATTTCATCTAATATGAAAAATACAAAATTAAATTATTCATTCTTATCATTTATGTTCATTCACAAAGTAAAACATATAACATACAATGATATAGTGTATATATGTTAAACTAATATTGTTTGTATGATTATATTCATGCAAATGTCATTGTAGGCCTACTTCTTTTGGAAATGAATAAATATGATTTTGACAATTTAAATATGCTTTTCCTTCAGGCCAAATTTTATACATAAACACCTGCTAGTGAGATATGTTAGATCTGTATGCTATGGTGTATAGTAGTAGTAGTAGTAGTAGTAGTAGTAGTAGTAGTAGTAGTAGTAGCAGCAGCAGCAGCAGCAGTAGTAGTAGTAGAAGTAGTAGTAGTTGTCACAGTAGTAGTAGCCTGTTATAGCCTTATTAGCAGTAGAAGTCATATTACCCAATAGTAATAGTAGTAATAGTAGCAGTAGTAGTAGTAGCAGTAGTAGTAGTAGTAGTAGTAGTAGTAGTAGTAGTAGTAGTAGTAGCAGTAGTAGTGGTAGTAGTAGTTGTAGTAGTAGTAATGGTAGTAGTAGTAGTGGTGTGTTAGTGTTGGTGGTGGTGGTGGTGTTGGTGGTAGTAGTAGTAGGTTGGTAATTAGTTATCATTTTGTATACATTTTTAAAAAATAATATCATCAGTATAATTTTTTCGGTTATAGTTGAATTGAAAGATATTTAAAAAAAACAACAACACACCCTTTAACGATTATATTACAACTGCACTGTACATTTCATGTTCTTCATTGCCAAAAACAGTCGATGTAAAATGCAACCCTAAGATTGTCTTTCTGATATACCTTTTTGTTATGTAGACCTATATTACTGGCCTACATTTAATGTGTAGTCAGTGTGGTGTATGTGGTTGCACTTTTATAATTAAAAATAAGAGAAAACATCATTTTTAATTAAATAAATATGAAAATGATGTGGAGATAAGCAACCGATTGCAATCTTAAGCTGCCTGATTGAACTTATATTCTGCTTTGGCAGAGAAGAGGTACTTTCTGAGCTGCTATCCTCTTACTTTTTTGTTTAAGTTGTTGTTGTTTGTTTTTTGTTAAAGGCCTGTATGTTTCTGGTGGTGTGATGGATACCTGTTCCTTACACTTGGAAATACAATTATATTTTCAACTGTACATTTAGTATTTTGACTCGATACTTTTCCAGCTTTAGACTCCACTCGCTATGTACCACTCGTACAAGCAACATCGATCCCATAGTTGGTTGAGAGCCAGAATTAAGAGCATTTGTTGTGCTTTTAGTTAGTTAATGGCTTTCTGTCCCTCAGCAGAACATTTGAAATAAGTACTAGTAGTACTAATACAGAGTGACAGAGAGAGAGTGCGAGCACATTGGAGAGAGAGAGAGAGAGAGAGAGATAACATTATTGGAGAAAGAGAGAAAAATCAGTGCCTGCGCGAACGCAACAAGTATCAGCGATAGGGTTCTGCGCGCGAAGACTATGGCCAGGTCACCCCAAAACCACTCAAGCATACTGTACATAAAGATGCAAAGATGAAATTTGACCTGCATGGGCCTTTGCTTTCATGAAAAGACCAATGCCACAAGCATGACAAGAGTGCTCTTTTAAAAGTTTTGCTCAGAAGGTTACAGCCATTCCAGTAAAACTGTACATTCTGGATAGCTTGCAAATTGAATTTTGCGTAAAATATTTATCAAAACTCCCAACAGACTTAGCCTTGACATGGAGACGCCTGCGGAGAAATTCGTGAACTGGCGATGGGGCTATGTCATCGTACTTGGCAAGTTCATGGTGGTGTTCTTGGATGCTGGCATTGCTAAATCCTTTGGTGTTCTTATACCTGAGATGGTGGTACGACTAAACACGAACTATGCCACTGCGGGTTTCATCTCAAGTTTACCGACTACACTCACCTACTTCTCATGTGAGTACTCCTATTAAATTTACTTTTTGAAATACTTTCCCTAAAACGATGCTCTGAATATCATTGGATGTATACGAGTGAGATACGTCCATGGAATTATCAAGGTCTCACATTTTATGTGTATCAGCGTGGACCTCGCAACAGTATCGCAGCTGTCAATTCTGTCACACAGCGATCTTTATTGTATACGAATTTCAAATATTAAAATCCCCTGACATATTTCTTTTTAAAAATGGTCAGTTTATTTTTTTGAAAATAAACTAAAAATGAACTACCAAACGCATTCACCGCCATGTTCACATGGAATAATTCTCTACATAAACATGATAAATGCCCTACCAGACAACCTAACCAGGGTCTTGCCAAGTCCCTTATCCATTCTACCAAATACTAGCCACTGATTTGATGACTTCGTTAAATGGTTGGTTTATTTACCTGACTGCTAAGAAAGCATGCTGTGTATGCTTGTTAGTAAGCAACCTGGGGACTGACGGCTTTAAGTCCCCTCCGAAGGACTTGGTAATGAGGATTACTACCTTACCAAAGGGCATTAGCGTACCACTTGGTTTCGAACCCGGATACTCCTGGTTACGAGACCACTGCTCTATCCACTGAGCCACAGCGCCTCCTCTTGCGAGTACTCGCACTCTTCTGCCCATTATGCAGTAGTAATTCATGGCCCTAAATATTGGAACTCTGAGCAATGAAACCATAAAGTTTAAACGGTTTCAAAGCAAGTTAAAAAATCATCTCCAGCTAACATATAGTAAAAGCTATCTGACCCAGCAGGATCTCTCTCTCTCTCTCGCTCTCTCTCTCATTCTCTCCCTTCTTTTGATTAGATATTCATACATTATATTCAAAACATTAGTTAACGAAATTTCACAAAACTTATTCCAAATAAATCTAACATTCTTCAACTCAAAAAGTGTGAAGGCGGCTCGAACAGATATGGGTCATATAAATTTTCAGTTATTAATGATAACGAGTGTCATTTTCTTACCCTACACTCTATATTGGGTAAAAATGTGCCATGAGGGTATTTGTGTGTCCACCCAACTTTGGGCATTTCTTTGGGCATTTCTTTTTATCCAATTTGAAGGAAATTTTGCCATTCTAAAGTAATTACTGCTTATTTTTACCCCACCTGGACAAAATGCTTCCCGCATCGGGTAAAACTTTTGCCCAAAGTTGGTTGGACATATAATTACCCCCATGCTGGTTGAAATTTTACCCAATATATTTTTTTTACAGTGTATAAGCATAATTGCAAATATTAAAAAAAAAATATATCAACTACGTCAACTTCTATAGCCTTTTTCACATATTTATCTCCTTTTGTCATGTGCCACAACCTTTTATTCTATTTCACTTCTTTCAAAGTAGAGTAATGAAAATACATAACATGCTGCCGTATATAGGAAGAATGGGAGTGACAGGTGCGATGTAAAGCGGTATTGTCGAGCTTTGAATTGGTTATTGATACCGTGATATTAATAATAATAATGATAATATTTTGTTCTTGCATAGCGCATAACACATTATTATAGTCTACAAGCGCTTCCAAAAGGATTTTATTACCCCTAAAAATTAAGGGTGGTGGACACAATAGGGTATGTCCCCCCAAAAAAAAAATAGAATTGAAGCTGAAAAAAGATATATATTTTTTTGCTTGTCAACAATTTTGTTTAGCGTATATTCCCAAAAATTCTAAGCTGAGGACTTTTTTGGTGTGTATGGCCCACCCCATAACGTATGCCCCCGAAAACATTATTGAGAGTGTTCCCCCCCCCCAAATATAAAACGGATTGACGCCGCTGACCTGACTGATACACCCAATTTTTTAAATTTGATTTTCAGAAAATAAAAATCTACCTGAACGCTTGAAATCTGTCTAAACTCTAAGAGCACTGTTCAAAAAATACTTATCAAAGAAAATTCATAAAACTTATTCATTTCACAATGTGCAAAACTCAAACCTTTTTTATTTTTTCATCTTTGGTGCCTTTGTGCCTTCACTTTTTATTAGTACTTTTTATTATGTTTGACTGTATACATAATTCACTTTTATTGTATTTATACTTCCGTATTGTGTTCGTAATATTTATATTTTTACTTTGTGTTTCATCTGTTTCTGTATCTTTATTTTTTATTTTATGTTACACTTGTTTCTATTGTATTATTGTACGTGGACCCCTTTGAAAATCAGCTTTTACTGAATGGGCTATCCACCCTATGACAGGAAAAAAATGAATAAATAGAAATAAATGAAAATCAATACCTGCAGTACGTATTGGTATTTACCTTTAACTAGCAGACTATTTTGATTATCTGATAAATGCGTTGGTGACAGTCCTTACATTGGATGCACTTGTGTGAGTGTTTTTATACAGCAGGTATAGGTCTTGAGCCTTTCCAGAAATAGTGACATTTTTACCGGTTAAAGTTGCTTATAGACCATCTATCCCATCAATAAAATCTTGTCATCCTGACGCCTCCAAAGTGCCGCAAATTCGGGTTGGTTTTCACCCCATGTAACATATGCACTTAACTGCCGGAAGGAAGTTGTATGAGAATTACGAAAACACAAAACTGACATTTTCTGTGGGGAGTGGTGTTAGACGGCCCCTTAGTGCTATGTTTACACTATGTTCCCGGCGGCCACGGCAATCACGTTTCTGGCCACCGTGGACAAAACGGGGTGGACGTGAGACAACGCGGGGAGACGGGATGGGAACACATGTCAGTCCGTGGTTGCCGTGGATGCCGGACCAGATTTTAAAACTGACAAAAAATTTGCCATGGCAGACACGGTGCGGATGAGAAACCTAGTAGGCGTTAGTAAAACGGGGTGAACGCAACAAAACGTGACAGTACGTAATAGGCCGCAACAAAACTTGGAGACGGTCCGTAGAGGAACGGGAATTGTGCATTCCCCAGCGTCTCACTGTCCTTCACGGTGCTGCGCATTTTGTCCCGTTTGAGACCGCGACAGGCCGGGAGGGAACGTACTGGAACGTACCCCATGGCCCATCACGGATACTGTGCAGACTGTGAGAAAATTTAGCAAGAACGTGGAGCAATTAAATAGCTAACAAAACTTGACTATGCCGAGAAAAAAAAAATGGCCAAAATCCCACGGCGCAAACGGGGCTGCCGTGGCCACCGGGAACATAGTGTAAACCTAGCATGATGCCCAAGGACCAAATTATGTCGGGAGGCACGCACGTGCCAAAAGACGCAAGGGTGGATGTGATCACGCCGTCTAGAGCTGGATTTGTCCATCAAATGACCACATTCCTCAATTACCCTCACCTTAACTTTCAAATGGGATAACTGATTTGTATTTTTTCTTCTCCTTCTTTTCTTCTTCTCCTTTCTTCTCTTCTTCTTCTTCTTCCTCTTCTACTTCTACTTCTTCCTCCTCCTCTTTCTCCTCATCTTTTTCTTCTCCTTCTGCATCATCTTCTTCTTTTTTGTCAGGCCCATTTGTATCACTGCTCTTGGAGAAGATTAACCATCGCTTGGTAGCCCTAGGAGGAGCGATAATGAGTGGGATATTCTTGGTTTCATGTGCTTTTTCTTATAACGTAGCAGTTATGGGTGTATGTCTAGCACTAACAGGTGGGTTCATAAAAATTGTTTTTTGTAGTTTTAGTAAATGTATGGTACCCTGATGGTGGATGAGTGATTGATGATGTTAAGTATAATGTCATAATATATAGTGAATTATCCCATGATAACGTCTCTATGCGATTCCACGACTTTGGATATTACTATCCCAGCTTTATAGCTCCAGCAGCCCTAGCACTCAAGACCTTCGAGAAATAAATCATACCAGGTACCAACCAACTATAGCAAGACGATGGTGCCGTGTATGGCAGGGATTCTAGCCCCGTGTGTTTGACCACGGCCCACAACACCTCCACATGTCATTGAAAGGTGGGGGTAGGGTGCACCAATTTTACTAGATTTATAGAAAGCATTTAATAGCACAAATTCATCTTGTTTCCCCATTGTGTTACCCTCCTCTTCCCCCCCCCCCTCTCTCTTTCTGTGTATCAAATCAATCTACTACATGGGCGTCAAATAGGGGAGAGAGACGTCCCCCCAAACTTCTCAGGGAGGGGTCAACAAATAGGATATGCCCTCCAAATTTTATACTGAGGCCCTTTCTTTAGCTTGTCAGAATGTTTGGTTTGTGTTTCCCCAAAATTTTATGCCTCTCCCCCCCAAATAAGCTGAGGACATTTACCTTTCCTTGTCAGCAAAATTTGGGTGTATCCTGCCCCCCAAATTTCATGTCCCCCAAAATATAAAAAGATTGACGCCCCTGATTTACTCCTGTTATTTTATGTGTTTTAACCATTCGATGCGACGGGGTGGGGGTGGGGGGGGGGGGGGAGGGGCTCGGTTGGGAGGAGGCTTCAAGTTAATAAATACTTCAGAGACAAAGAAAAAATGAAAGCACACAGACGAATACTAGTAGTTAAATACAGGCATATAAGTAAAATAGACTTAAACAACTTCCCTGCACAATAAACCAATTACGTTCACGCCTCGTTTCCCCTATTTACTGTATCGGCAAACATAACATGAATTCTTTATCACGCTCCTTTTATTGTCACAGGAGTGGGTTTTGCCTGCATCTACTTGCCAATGACTATACTAATCAACGACTACTTCTCTGAAAAATTTGTTCTAATGAATACTTTCGCTCTCTATGGGCTGACGACTGGTGCAACGTTTTTACCGTTGATGGTGGAACGATCCAAGGAGGCATACGGGTATTCTGGGGGTTTTCTCATCTTAGCAGGGGTAAGCTTGAACGTTATCGTGTGCGCAGTAGCCATCCGAAAACCCATCTTGAAGAAATGCAAGGTAACGCACAGTCAAAGCCAGAGAGATGAGCCAGTCAGAGATGATGTGCATGAGGAGAGGGTGAGAATGGAAAGCAACAGACATGAAAACAAAGAAATTGATCCAGCGACGGCATCTGCGACGCAGACGATGTCGAGGAAATACCAGACGAGTGACTATGCCAACGAGACAGCCATGGGAGCGGACAAGAAGGTTCCAGGTTGCAAAGAACATGCAAAAACTTCTAATGCAAATCGATCAGAAATAATGCTCGAAAATACAGAATGTATACTATTCATCGATACTGAGATTGTCAACGAAGAAGGCGAAGTGGCCAGTCCATCTCTGTGCAAGCAGAAAGAAGTAACTGAAGGGATGCCCTGGTACAAGTCCTGCTGCGGAGGTCTTACACTCCACGACAAATTGTTCATCTTCAACTGTCCGACCTATTTCCTATTCTCATATGTCCTCTACGGTTGGATGTTGTTCTTGGTGCCACACGCAGAACAGTTAGGAATTGTCGAATCTCGTGCCGTTTTTTTATCGTCCATCGCCGGCATCGGAGGCCTCATTGGAAGAACATTATTTGTCGCTCTCGTCGCCAAGAACGTCAATCCATACTTTCTCTACATCACTACCGGAATACTGTGTACTATGACTTTTCTGTTGGACTTCGTAGGGCCAGGGTATTCGGTCCGCGCAGGACTAGCTTTCACCCAAGGCCTGTGTTTCTTCACCGAAGACTCGCTTATCTTTGCTCTTGTAAAGTCAACTGTGCCAGACCAGAGGAAGTTTAACCTAGCCACTTCACTGATGCTATTCTTATCTGGACTTGGCGCGACCTCGGCTGGATATGGGACAGGTATTTACATAAAAGATCTTAGTAAACATTCATAATTTCACAAAGGTTAATTATTTCGATCTAGCAAACATCAACAATGACGGAGATTTTGTTTATATCATACCGCCAAACCCTCGTAATCAGCATCAAAGACGTAAAAATAAACCTGATAATGCGCTAAGCGTTACAATATAATTGCTTAGTCAGTTTAGTAAACTGATTCTACACGTCAACCATGAACCTAACGTTAGGCCTATAGCTGACCGTCACCAATACAAATACCAGTAGCAGGGTTCCATTTTAAAGCACGTAAAAATAAATGCGTTTTAAATCGCGTATATTAAAACAAAAACGAAACAAAACAAATCACAAAACAAACAAAACATTAATCACAATATCACTTAAATATGAGTGTTACCATTTTACATGCATTTGTTTTTGATATAGTATTTCATGCTTAGAAATTATACGAAATGACAATTTTAAGTATTAAACTGCAAATTGTAAATGATTCTGAGAAAACAACCCCGTTAAAAACAATTACCCGTTAATAAAAGAAGAAAGAAAAAAAAACATTTTAAACGATTAAAAAAGATTAAATGATTTTTAAAACCACGTTTTTTTAAAGCGTCTTTATTTCATCTCACACCCATGAGAAGGTTCTGATTTTACTATAAATGATTATATCTAACTGACTTATTTGAAAACAGGTATAAGAAGAATTTATGAATGATCAACAAAGAGAGTTTGTACAATTTACTCAACTTCTTGATGAAAATAGCAAACTGTTTTATCCCACTCTATTTTTTTTTTCTCACATAGGATTTTTGTTCGACATAACTCAGTCGTACACTCAGGTCTTCGTGATTATTGGAATTCTTCACGCTATCTTAGTCGTCAACGTTATCATCACCGTGATCTTATTGAGACATCACTCTCCGATAGTCACCAGTGAATAGAGACCATGCAGGTCTAAACTACATTGCGCTAACGTCACCATGGCTTTGCCGGCCATACTGGGAAGGTTTGAACATCCCAACTGCATGCTAATGGTCTCTTATCTGATTCTGAACCATGCTAACATGGGCGCCAATAAGGGGGGGGGGGGATAGGGGGACACGTCCCCCAAACTTTTAAGGATGGGTATGTCCCCCCCCCCAAAAAAAAAAATTAAAGCAGAAGACCCCCTTTTTTTGCTTCTCAGCAAATTTTTGGTGTGTATGTCTGATCTCTCCCCAACCCCCCCCCCCAATTTATGTCCCCCACCAATATTTTAATCCAAGGACCCCTTTTTTTTGCTTTGATTGTCAACAACTATTTGGTGTATGCATAGAGTTACTTACGCACTACTCTATGGGTGTATGTCCCCCTGCCCCCAGCACCACAAAAACATTCAAATATTTTTATTTTTTTTTTATTAGAGTGTGGAATTGACGCCCCTGCATGCTCGTTGAAACATTAAAATGTTGTTGGGCAATTCCAGCGTAACGGACATGACAATGAGACAGATTTTTGTGCTTTCAGAGTATTACACTACTTACTGTTTCATTTCATCTTCCACAGTTCGACGCCAAGTGGTTTTGGATCGCCCTCTGATCTCTTCCCATCTGGTGTCCAGTGCAGGACTATTTTTGGGATGCTGTTTGGTTCCTGAACTTCCCGTCTCATTAAATAACCGATCCAGTTCCAGCGTCGTCTTGTTATGATATTGTCCATGCTATCTTCCTGACATCTATTAAGAAGATCTTGGTTAGATATTGTAATAGGCCAGAAAATCCTACAAATTCTTCTCAAATTCTTAGTGTGGAATGCTGAAATCCGGTTGATGTCATTCACTGTTATCCTCCAGCATTCCGAACCATACAAAAGGGTAGAGAGGACACAACTTCTATACAACTTGAGCTTGGTCTTCATGCTGTATTGTAGAGACCTCCATACATTGTTCAGCATTCTAAATGCAATCCTAGCTTTACTAATCCTGTTTTTGATGTCATTATGTGCTCCCCCGCCTTGCTTTTCAACAGCGCTGTCTATTCTTAGAAAGATTCTAAGGGTTACTTACTTGGACCGCATCACAAATGCAAATCTATGAACAGACTGGATGGAACAAAGCCTCTTAACCACGAAATAGAAGAAAGGAGGATGAGATTCGCAGGTCGTGTACTGAGAATGCCATCAATGTACGCTCCTAAAACTGCAACGTGGCAACTAAAATATGGAAAAAGGAAAAAAGGCCGCCCCAGACACACTTGGCGTTGAACTTTCCAAAAGGACTTAGAGGCCCGGAATATAGATCTGAACCCATCCAAGGAAGAAGAGACTGCCAATGACCGACCTAGATGGCGATTGCTTGCTGCCCAATGCACCACCCAATGCAAGAGGAACTAAGTCTAAGTAAGTCGTCATGTCTAACTGGGCTTCCAAGATACGTGAATTCCTCTGTTGTTTGGAGATTTCTTCTGTTCACTTGGATCTGCAGGATATTTGATATCTTGAAATTCATAACTTCAGCTTTTTTCTGACTTATTCTGAGACCGATTTGCTGTGTGTAGTTATTCAGACGTGATGTTTTCTCTTGTATAAGCTTGTGAGTGTGGCTGTGTGGGAGACCAGAGCTAAGTCGTCAGCAAAATCCAAGTCTTCCAATGTTGAGAAAACGGTCCATCTTATACCTCGAGTTTGATCTTCTGTTGTCTGACGCATCACCCAGTCTATAGCAATGTTGAAGAGCATCGCTGACATCACATACCCTTGCCTGACTCCGGTCTTCATCTGGAATGCAAGGTTGCTGTTTCCTACTCTACAGGTGACATGTTGTAGGCCTACTAGGTTTCTGTACATTCGTAAGATTGCCCAGAAGCTGTCCCGGTGGATGCTGTCAAAGGCTTTTTCAATGTCAACGAAATTGATATATATATCTGCCTTGCCATTCCGTGCTCTGTTCAATGATGTTACGGAGAGCAAATATCTGATCAATGCACCCCTTTCCTTTTTGGAATCTTGCCTGTTCATTCCTGAGCTGTTAATCTACTGTATCTGAAATACGCTGTATGATAATTTTCGCCATAATATTGCTAGGAATTGATAAGAGTGTAATCCCACGCCAATTATTATAGTCCCTTGGATTGCCTTTCTTTGGTATCCTATTGATGATGCCTTCCGACCAGTCATCAGGTATTTAGGTACTGCGAAAGAGTGATCTCCATTTAACATTCATCTATATTTGCATTCTGTTTTGTAAGCCATGAATAATTGCGTTGAAAAGTGTTGCATTTTATTCATTATTATTTTCATTTTATTCATTTATTTATTCATTTCTATACAGTGCGTCCCCCAAAAAACTTTACACTTTTGAAATGGCTGCCAAATGAAAAATACATGATTCTGGAAGAAAAGGTTTATATGTAGGGATAGCTCATGGATTCAACTTTCATATGACACCAAAAAGGCCGAAAATAATTCATGCTTGGGTGAGCACTGCTCACTTTTGTAAAGGGTATGAAAATTAGGTTGCGCAGGAATTGCACCTTTTAATTTGTGAGAGGTGAGTCCTTTGGAGGTTACAGAATTGAGGGTGATATGATGAATTCATGATCAGTTGCAATCAGTTTAGGTTTGCTGAGTGAATTTTACTGTTTATTAAATCAAAATTTTATGCATGACTGAACGGGAATTGCATTCATGATTGTAGCATTGTACTTTTTTCCTGGTAGACTCAGTGGTGTGTTCATGGGAGTCAGGATTGGGTGATGGTACATGGTACAGGGGAGGTGAGATGTAGGTAGGACTTTGTTGAGTAGATGGGATAAGGGTTAAGAGGACATGCATGCTCCCCCCCCCTCTCTCTCTCTCTCTCTCTTCCTGGGTGTGCTTGTGCATATCTTGACAATTCACATCCCTCTCCAAAATATCCCGATTACACTCTTATCAATTCCTAGCAATATTATGGCGAAAATTATCATACAGCGTATTTCAGATACAGTAGATTAACAGCTCAGGAATGAACAGGCAAGATTCCGAAAGGGAAAGGGGTGCATTGATCAGATATTTGCTTTCCGTAACATCATTGAACAGAGCACGGAATGGCAAGGCAGATATATATATCAATTTCGTTGACATTGAAAAAGCCTTTGACAGCATCCACCGGGACAGCTTCTGGGCAATCTTACGAATGTACAGAAACCTAGTAGGCCTACAACATGTCACCTGTAGAGTAGGAAACAGCAACCTTGCATTCCAGATGAAGACCGGAATCAAAAGTGAGCAGTGCTCACCCAAGCATGAATTATTTTCGGCCGTTTTGGTCTCATATGAAAGTTGAGTCCATGAGCTATCCGTACATATAAACCTTTTCTTCCAGAATCATGTATTTTTCATTTGGCAGCCATTTCAAAAGTGTAAAGTTTTTTTGGGACGCACTGTAGAACACACGTTGATAACGATATGCCTATTGCACGATTATTAAATCTGTAGGCCTATATTTTTAGTCTGTAATTTGTATTTTGTTTTTGCTTGTCTATTTCTTTAATGATGTGCGTGTATGTCCGTGTGTTTTTAAAAAAATCAATGGGGGGGGGGAGCAAGGGGGAATGGGGAACATATTTCAATACCATTAAATATCGTATTCATTCCATATAATTAATTTGATTTTACTTTGTACTTCTACTTTATGTATTCTAATCGAAAGCTACATGTACTAAAATTCAATGTGAAACCTGCGTGATTTTCTATATGTACTGATTTGAATAAAATACAATAAAGAATGTTGTAAAAAAAAGTATATGAGATCCAAGTGTGATTTATCTGCACTCTACCGTTCATTTGCCCCATGGGCGTAGGAAGCTTTTCTGAACGAGGGGGGGGGGGGGGGGGCCTGAATCCCACACCCTGAAAATTTCAATTTAGGCGCACATCACGAGCGTGAAGAGCGAAGTCCCTTGTCCCGGGGGGGGGGGGTAAGACCTAGTTGGATCACTTTTACTTACTAGTTACTTTAATGGAATATTTAGGGGCCGAGAAGTATGTTTTAAATTTGGTAAGAAATGACGCTTCTTTGCTAGACTATGAACCTTGTTTTTTTGCGAGCGAGCGAGCGAGCAAGCGAGCCAAAAATGATCCCCTCCTGTAATGAAAGGAGTGTTATTTTGTCATCAAAATAGGCATGTAAGAAATGATAATATTTGGTCATATTTTGCCAAATGACTGTGACTCTATTTCGACACCAGGGCTTCGTAACACAAAGCTTAGCGATTGATCGTATGATGAAGTTTTGCGACTGATTGCGCATAGTGGTCAATGCAATCAATCGCAAAGATCAATCATACGATCAACTGCTATGCTTTGTGTTGCTATGCCCTGGTTGTTGAATACAAATTTCACTGAAACTAAGAAAAGTATGTGGCTATTTATTAACTCTGTAGCTGGAATATAAAATGATATATAGGTCGGAAGACAGAACGATGTGGTCGAGGTATGCTAGTCAT
Source organism: Echinometra lucunter (assembly GCA_029962745.1). Classification (NCBI taxonomy): domain Eukaryota; kingdom Metazoa; phylum Echinodermata; class Echinoidea; order Camarodonta; family Echinometridae; genus Echinometra; species Echinometra lucunter. The sequence goes on along the minus strand of CM057161.1, from coordinate 10,859,226 downwards.
AGGCCACTCTGTCTACAGAACTAATTGAAACGGATAAAGAAAGATTTAGAAGGACAAAAAAATTGAGTTTCTTATTATTTTTTGGTCCCTGATCCGGTTGGTTGTATAGCAATATGTGGAGTGAAAACCCGCACATTGTATATATATTTTTTTCGTAAGGGGATCACAAAATTTTATTTGTATTCAACATGAAAGTAAAAAAATCATTGGTCAAGTCACGGATCCGTGAATTGGGAAAGAGAAAACACAATATTCTCAGAAATTACTTACCTGACAGCAAGAAAAAAGGCGGTGGCTATCAGATCCCATTTTAACTGACCTGTTAGCTCCCTAAAGCCGCCACGTGACATAAAAAATGTCACGTGACCTGGCTTCCTGCCATGCAAAATTATGTGGAAAAAAATCATGTTAAAGAAAACGACAGTTTTTGTCTATGTCTTTTATCAAGAATTAAGCATCGCTGAATTTAACACTGAACTATCACGACATTAAAGAAAATCTTCATCAAAATATTTTTCCCTTTATAATGAAACATGTCTAAATTAAATCTTTTATTTCTTGGATCTTGTTACGAAGGTTTAGATTATGATTTCCAGTAAAAAGAAAAAAAAAGTACAAACATAGATAATTAATATACTCAATCAAGGGTATTTCTCACGTCTCGTGGCTTCAGACAGTTCTAAAGTTTATCGCATACGCAAATGTTAACCAATGCACTCACAGTCGTGTGTTAAGACTACTACTACTACTACGACTACTACTACTACTACTACTACTACTACTACCACCACCACCACCACCACCACCACCACCACCACCACCACCACCACTACTACTACTACTACTACTACTACTACTACTACTACTACTACTAATGCCACTACTATTACTACGTGTAGTACTAGTCGTAGTCGTAATAGTAGTACTACTACTACTTTACTACTACTACTACTACTACTACTACTACTACTACTACTACTACTACTACCACCACGACTACTACTACTACTACTACTACTACTACTACCACTACTACTACTACTACTACTACTACTTTACTACTACTACTACTACTACTTTACTACTACCACTACTTCTTCTACTAGTAGTAGTGGTAGTAATAGTGGGGGATTTTGGTCACCATACAGATGTGGGATAATTAAAAAATGGGAAATGGCACAAGAAATAAAAGGGGTGCTAATCAAAAGTGAAAACGGTTATGTATCAGATTTGAAGGGGCACCTTTAGGGGAATTGAACTACTTGAAACGACGAACGAAAAGGGGCACTGAAAAGAGGCACTTATAATCAAACTGGACACTCATTAGAAGTGAAAAGGGACACTTATTAGAATAGTAGGGACACAGGGGGGAAAATGGGCATTTATGCAGATTCAGGAATAGTCTGCCAAACAATGACCTATCAAAGTCATTGCACTGGACACAGGTACCCAGACATATCATTGTCATATTTATTGGTTTCTCTGTGCCCTTTGTGTGGTGGCCCTGAAGTACGCTCGACAACAGGTCATGTGCGACGTGAATTTCGCGGCCAACTTTGCGTCCCAGTCGCGAAATCCATGACCTGTGATGCGAAATTCATGACCCATGACGCGAAATGCATGACCCGGAATGCGAAATTCATGACCCGTGACGCGAAATTCATGATCCAAGATGCGAAATTCATGACCCATGACGCGAAATTCATGACCCAGGATGCAAAATTTGTTTCCCGGGACGCGAAATTCGCCGCTGGGATGCAAAGTTCGCGTCACGGGTCGCGAATTTCGCGACTGAGATGCAAAGTTAGCCCCGAAATTTGCGTCGCACATGACTTGTTGTCGAGCGTACTTCAGAACCACCATACCTTTTATACATGGACATAACCTTTGTACGTTTCTGCACCCAAAGTATCAAAGGTTTGTCATATTTGTGTGTGTGTGTGTGTGTGTGGGTGTGCGTGTGTGTTTGTTTGTATGTAGTCGAGTGGTTTTAAGACGCTGACTGGAGACGCGAAAATCTGGGGTTCGATCCCTGGCACGGCACTTAGGCCTATACCCATGAGCAAGGCATTTTATCTACATTGCTCTTTTATCGCACATCAAATAAATTAACGTGCTTTTAATTAGGCATATTAGGCGCTTTCACACCTACCCGATCAGGAAAATACCATATATTTTCTGATCCAGTATTATACCCCGATCAGAAAATACCAAGTATTTTTCCAGTGTGAAACGAAAGTTCTAGTAATATCCCCGAAGATGAATACCGGTAGTTTAGTAGGTACTTTCTCAAGTTCCAGGTATTTTCCCCAAGGTCGCAGGGATATTTCCTGATATTTGCTATGTGAAAGCCAATTACGAGAACTTCTATGGGCCCTATGCACATGCTTATAAGTACTAGAACTTTCCTGTGAAGGTCTGTTTCAGGGAGGTGTGAAAGCACGTCCGAAATAATCATTGGGTATTTTGGGGCTTGAAAAAGGTTCCTGTAGTTTACAGGTATTTTCCTTGATCAGGTATGTGTGAAAGCACCTACTGATACCAACTTGTGCATGTATTTTTCTATTAAAAAAAATATATATATACATATATCAACATGCTTTCATCAAGTTCATCAAGTGACCTGCAGGCTCAGACTTATAATAAACCCCAGCTAGTCACGCAAAACCACTCAAGCATACTGTACACAAAAGTTGAAAGATGGAATTTGATCTGGGCCGTTTCTTTCATGAAAAGACTAATGCCACAAGCAGACAAGAGTGCACTTTTTGGCAGATTTCTCAGAAGGTTACAGCCATTCCATTGAAACTGTGCATTCTGGATAGCTTGCAAATTGAATTTTGCGTAAAATATTGATTAAACTCCTGACAGACTTAGCACTGGAATGGAGACGTCTGCGGAGAAATTCGTGAACTGGCGATGGGGCTATGTCATCGTACTTGGCAAGTTCATGGTGATGTTCTTGGATGCTGGCATTGCTAAATCCTTTGGTGTTCTTATACCTGAGATGGTAGTACGACTAAATACAAACTATGCCACTGCGGGTTTCATCTCAACTTTACCGACTACACTGACCCACTTCGCATGTGAGTACTCCTATTAAATTCACTTTTTGAATATACTTTTCCTAAAACGATGCTCTGAATATCCTTGGATGTATATGAGCCAGATATGTTCATGGAAAAATCAAGGCCTCACATTTTATGTGTATCTGCCTGAACTATGGTATCAGTAATCAATTCAGGACAAAAATGATACCACTGCATATCGCAGTGGTAATTCTGTCACATAACGATCTTTATTAAACCCCTCAAAAAGCTCTGCAGTATCATTAGAAACCTTCATTATCCTGATTAATGCTCTTTGCAATGATGTGCAATTTGCCATGACTATGTAATCATGGAACATGCAGTAATAAGAATTAATAATATGTTCTTTTTACCCAGGGGTAAACTCTTCAATACTACGTACTTTTCTTCCAGAGGGCCTTGCAAGAATACTTCTGAGTATAGGGCAAAGCCAGAAGTGGGAAGTTGCAAAATGCCTTGTTTTTTACACAAAAGTCTCCATAAAAAAAAGAAAAAGATCCAGTGTGTTTTGAATATGCTGAGGTGCAGTGCGTACATGCATGTCTTGTACGGAGGTGAATGGAGTATGTTCTTTGTAAGGATGAAATGTGTTTGAATGATGTCTGTGTGAGGTAGAGCTGCAGTTTACTATGTAGATGTCACCATGGGTGTCGATTTGCGTTCGCGGTTGGGGGATGATTGATGCCGAATATCCTTGGCGAGGGAGCAAAGCGACCGAGCGGGGAAAGGGTGTGGGGTTCAAACGTGGAGGATCGACTAAGCAAAGTCTAATTCTAAGTCTAATCTACCGTCCCTTGAATTAACCACATAAGAAATTGTTTTCAACAGTATCGCAGAGGTCCTCATTACTTAAATGGAATATTAAGGGGCCTTGAATTTTTATTTACTTTATTTTTTTTTAGTCAACACTTCTTTTTGAGTTTGAAACATCCTGGTCCTAATTTTGCGAGGAAAGCGAGGAGAGCGAGCTAAAAATTCCAAATTCTTTTTACAGAGCTGTTATTTGTCATCAAAATACAGTCTAGGCCTATGGGATTATTTGAATGATATATTTGGCATCGTTGCTGCCAAATATAACCATTTCAGCAACTCGTTGGTCCAATTGTTTACTGTCCAAACCACCTAGCTGTTTCTGTAAAATACGAGCGAGCGAAGTGAGCGAGGAAAACAAGTTTTTAAAAAGTATTATTTCGTCATCAAATATACCATAGGACTAAAGATATTTGAATGATATATTTGGTCACCTCGCTGCCAAATATGACTCTATGCTAGCACTTCGTTGGTCCAATCTTTTGCTGTTCAAAAACACCCTATTAAGGGCTAGGGAGAGGAAAAACCACAGGGGGTAATATCACTTTCTTGATGGTGAATTATGAAGGGGGAGGGGGTGATAATAGAGGCCATCCACCCTGCCAAAAAATATTGGGGGATATACCCCCATCCCCCCCCCCCCCCCCCCCGAGATCGACACCCATGGATGCCACGCTTATCGAATCTGCAAAAGGCCCATGCAATCGGCCAACTCCAAGCAGGTATACCCTTTAACGATTTTGTGGCCTGGCATGGGGTGAGCGCAAGTACGATATCAAAATTTCAGGCAAAAATTCTTGAAACTGGAGAAGGTAAAGACAGGCCGAGGAGATGGTGTCAAGAAAAGACAACCCCGCGAGCAGGATCAGCCGGCCTCAATCGTCTTCATTAAGGAATCGAAGGCTACCCACAAAGAAATCTCCAAGACAGATTTGAAAGGTGATTTGGCAGAAGATTGTCAGATAGGACAATCAAAGGCTCCATATGCAACCAACTTGCGGGCTCATAGAGCTGCAATAAGACCGGCAATTACTGCCTGCCACCGTATCACTTGTGATGGAATCATGGAACCGGGAGAAATAACAAATCTGTTCTTTTCGATGAGTCAAGATTCTCTCCCAGGAAGCTGGATGGCAGGATCAAGGTCTGGACTTTCATTTTGACTTTGGTCAAATGACCAAATTACCTCAATTACCCTCACATTCACTTTTAAAGTGGTGTTACTATAATTATATTAAAACGGAGGAAATACATTTAAACAGTATTTGTCTTTCTTTCTTTTCATTCTTTCTTGTTCTATTCCTTTTTCCCTCTTGTTCTTATTTTCTTCCCTTTCCTTTCATTTTTCCTTTTCTTCTCCTCCTTCTTCTTCCCCCTTTTTGTCAGGCCCATTTGTATCGCTTGCTTCTGGAAAGATTAACCATCGCTTGGTAGCCCTAGGAGGAGCGATAATGAGTGGGATACTCATGGTTTTATGTGCTTTTTCCTATAACGTAGCAGTTATGGGTGTGTGTCTAGCACTAACAGGTGGGTTCATAAAATCTGTTTTAGTGAATATTATGGTACCCTCCTGGCGGATGAGGCTTTGATGATAAGAATAATATGCCGTTTCTTGTACAGTGAAATCATCCCATGATTACGTCTCGATGCGATTACTTATGGTGGCCCTAAAGTACGCTCGACAACAGGTCACGTGCGACGTGAATATCGGGGCCAACTTTGCATCCCAGTCGCGAAATCTGCGTCCCGTGACACGAACTTTGCGTCCCAGTCGCGAATGACCCGTGACGCGAAATTCATGACCGGGGATGCGAAATTCATGACCCAGGATGCGAAATTCAGGACCAAGGATGCGAAATTCGCGACTGGGATGCAAAGTTCGCGTCACGGGTCGCGAATTTCGTGATTGTGACGCAAAGTTGGCCTCAAAATTCACGTCGCACAAGATCTGTTGTCGAACGTACTTCAGGGCCACCATAATTCCACGACTTTGGATACAGTTTGTCCTCCCCCTCCAAATTACGATGGGCCTATAAGTATCGATAATGAGATAAATCATTTTGCAACATGAAAAGTCATTTTAGATTATGAAAATATAACTATTGCTCTACCAGTCAGTGAAGACCCCGTCTGATTTGGACCAGTAATCACGAAGAAATACAGATTTTTGAAACGGACGTCATAGATTATTCCTGTCCAAGTTTGGACAGACGGAGAACTATCATTTGAATAGTTTACAAAGGAAAACGCTGCTTTGCTTTGATTGGTTATGATTGTTATTGCAGTGGTGTATCATGATAGGTAATTATTCTTTCTGTAGTCCAATAGTCAAAGGATCAGAGAACCAGCAAAGCACGTCATTGGTCACATTACTCCATCTTTTACAGTTTTATCAATAATGTCCTTGGCATCCACCAAAATGAAAATATCTTGTTTGCAGGAGACAGGTAATACAAATTTATTGAAATTTATGCATACTTTTTCAAAAAGGTTGTTTCCAGATTACGCAAAAAAAAAAAAAAATACCCTCATTACAAAGATCAAGACAAGACACTCATGAAATAGTCTCATAATTTTGTTTATAATCACTTACAAATGACCAAAATCTTAAAAACTCTGAAAAAACTGCTCATCTTTTCTCATTCATGAATTATTTGTTATGGAAACACATATCCACATTCCCTTCATTTGCAACAACAGCATCAACAACGACATCAACAATTATGATAATTATGACAAAAAATAAATTGTTTTCCTCACAATCAAAGCGCAAATGGAAAATAAAATAGTGATTTCCGTGTATACTTTCAAAAAGGAGTGCGATTTGTCCATAGTGATTTGAGGTTCCCTTTTATTCAAACTTGGAAACTAAGGACTTACGACATTGCTTACGAAAATCCCTATTTCTTTGTGACTACTGGATCGAATCAGACGGTTTCTTCATTGACTGGTAGAGAAATAGTTATGGTTTCATAATCTACAATGATCTTTCATATTGCAACTGATTTCTTTCATAATTGATACTTATAGGCTCATCGTATTTTTTTTGTCAAACTGTATAGCTTCAGCAGCCATAGCACTTAAAGACCTTCAAGAAATAAATCCGACCGAGTACCAACCAACGACACCTGGGTCGAGAATGGCAGATACTGATTCATGTCTTGACAAAGAGCGTTAGTGCCGTTTACGGCAGGGATTCGAACCCTATGTGTTGATAGTCTGGAGACTTTTCCACTGGACCACAACAGCTCCATAAATTGAAGGGGTGGGGGATGGTGTGCACCAATTTTAGCAGATTACCGAAAGCATTAGAACAAGTTCATTTTGTTTCCACATAGTCTTACTCCTCCCTTTCTCTCTCTCTCTCTCTCTCCTCTCTCTCTCTCTAACTATCTGCTCCATCCCGCGTCAAACGGGGGGGGGGGGGGGGGGGACAGTCCTCAAAACTTTAAGGGTGGGATACACAATAGGGTATGCCCTCCAAATTTTATGCTGAAGACTTTTTCTTTTGCTTGTCAGCACATGTTTGGTGTGTGAGTCCCCCCCAAAAAAAAAAAAAAAAAAAAAAAAATCATGTCCCCCATCAAAATTTCAATGTGAGGACCTTTTATTCTTCTTGTCAGCAAATTTTGGTGTATGCCCCCCCCCCCAATGTCATGTTCCCTAAAAAATAAAAAAGGATTTTCGCCTCTGATCTACTCCTTGTTATTCTCTGTGTTTTAATCATTCGATGGGTGGGGGAGGGGATAGGGAGGAGGCTATCAAGACTGTCGTTTGATATGATAAATAAATACCTCAGAGACAAGACAAAAATAAATCCACACAGATAAGTAGTTAAATAGAGGCATATGACCAATTGTCGATAGGCCTATACAATTTACCTGTACACCAATTAAGTCATGCCTCATTCTCATATTACTGTACCTATTGGCAAAAATAATGTGATGAATTCTTTATCACGCTCATTTATTGTCAAAGGAATGGGTTTTGCCTGCATCTTTGTGCCAATAACTTTGCTAATCAACGACTACTTCCCTGAAAATTTGTTCTAATGAACACTTTCGCTTCTATGGAATGACGACTGGTGCAACGTTTTACCTTGATGGTTGAACGATCCAAGGAGGCCCATACGGGTTATTCTGGGCTTTTTCTCATCTTAGCTGGGGGTAAGCTTGAACGTTATCGTGTGCGCAGTAGCCATCCGAAAACCCATCTTGAAGAATGCAGGTAACGCGCAGTCAAAGCCAGAGAGATGGACGATTCAAGGCTGATGTGCCTGAGGAGAGGTAGATGAGAATGGAAAGCAACGGACCATGAAAACAAGAAAATGATCCAGGGACGGCATCTGCAAACGCAGACGATGTCGAGGAAATACCAGACGAGTGACCATGCCAAAGAGACAGCCATGAGAACGGACAAGAAGGTCCCACGTTGCAAGGAACCTGCAAACCTTCTAATGCAAATCGATCAGGAGTAGTGCTCGAACTGGAAAATACAGAATGTTTACAACTCATCGATATGAGATTGTCAACGAAGTGTCCAGTCCATCTCTTTGCAAGCAAGAAAGAAGCAACTGAGGGGATGCCTGGTACAAGTCCTGCTGCGGAGGTCTCTACACTCCACGACAAATTGTTCATCTTCAACTGTCCGACTCATTCCTAATCTCATATGTCCTATACGCTTGGATGTGTCTTTGTGCCACACCGCCAGAACAGTTAAGGTATTGTCGAATCTCGTGCCGTCTTTTTATCGTCCATCGCCGTAATCGGAAGAGCCTCATTGGAAGGACATTATTGTCACTCTCGTCGCCAAGAACGTCCAATCCATCCTTTCTCTACATCACTACCGGAATACTGGTTGTTACCATTGACTCTTCTGTTGGACTTCGTCGGGCCAGGGTATTACTTTCGCGCAGAGGGACTAGCTTTCACCCAAGGCCTGTGTCTCTTCATCGAAGACTCGCTTGTCTTTGCTCTTGTAAAGTCAACTGTGCCAGACAGAGGAAGTTTAACTAGCCTCTTCAATGATGCTATCTTATTTGGACTTGGCGCAACCTCGGCTGGATATGGGACAGGTATTTAACATAAAAGTTCTTACATTCATTATTTCATATTGCAATATATAGCAAACGTCAAATAAACACTGGCGGAAATTTGTTTAAACCCTCCCGCCAAAACCTCGTAATCACTCTGGTAATCAGTGCACAGTACAGTTTAGTAACCCAATTCTACACTTAAACCATGAACTCAACAATAGGCCCATATCTGACCCTAATGCTAAATCTAACCTAAAAGAGCCAATACTAAAACAAGTAGCACGTTTGGCGTTCCATTTTAAGGCACGTTAAAAACTTGTTGTAAATCACGTATGAAGGAAGAAAAAACGAAACAAAACATGACAAAACAAACAAAACAAAATAAAACAAAACAAAACAAAATATGATTTACAACGTCCCATAGATATTTACAAATTACATGCATTTGTTAATGAATTAGTAATTTCATACTTCATATGTATAAAATGCCTATTTTCAAGTGCAGAGGCTGTAATTTCGGAAGGTGGACATATTACGTGGCATTGCGTAATCGCCGACGATCCCTCCGCTGAGCGAGACTGTACAAAGTGAATGGATCGTCTCTGACGTACCCTCTTAAAATAATCATGTAAAATAGACATCATGGTGTATTATCTTTATAGGCAAATATGTGAAAGAAAATTAAATTTCTCGCCTGTACTCGAGGCAAGAAAATTCGCTGCCATGATGTTTATTTTATATGATTTTTTTTTTTCAACGGTATATCAGAAACGAACCATTTACTTTGTATAGTCTCGATCAGGGAGGGATCCTCGGCGATTACCCAGTGCCACGTAATAAGTCTACTTTCGGGGATTATGACCTCTCCCAGGAAGTCCAGCGTTTCCCTGACTGAAAAACGATTGAAATATTTTTGAGAACCGCGGGTTTTTTTTTTTTCAAACTGTCTTTTTTGTTACACCCTGAGCAGTAGTGTGATTTTATCTTACAATTTATTTGAAGGAATGTATCAGAAGTTGGTAAACTTATGAATTATCAACAAAAAAAGTATGTACATGCATGAACTCAATTTCTGATGATAAAAATTAACGAACTGTATTTCAACGCCCTTTCTTTTTTTTTCATTCAGGATTTTTGTTCGACATAACTCAGTCGTACACCAAGGTCTTCATGATTATTGGAATTCTTCACGCTATCTTAGTCGTCAACGTAATCATCACAGTGATCTTATTGAGACGGGATGCCGACAAATGCTCTGCCAGCAAATGCTCCGGCGACAATTGCTCCTGTGACAAATGCTCCTAAAATACGACAATTGCTCCGCGTTAATTGCTCTGCGACAAATGCTCCTGCGATAATTGCTCCGCCGACAATTGCTCCGCCGACATTTGCTCCGCCGACATTTGCTCAATCGAGCGACAGTTGCTACACGAGATTGCTCCTGCGACCATCGCTCCGGCGACTATTGCTCCGCCCAGGGAGGTAGACAGCGGGGGGGGGGGGGGGGGGGGGGGATGAGGGGATGCATCCCCCCACCTCACAAGGTGAGGGGGGGGGGGGGGGGGAGAGTGACATGTACAATCATCCCCCAGGTTTTAGGGAAGGATGTTTGCTTACAATTAAACCGAATTAGAAATGATAGGAACAGGAACAATGATAATAATAATTATTATCATTATAGCAACAAACACAACAATAATAATAATAATAATAATGATTAGAAATGTATTATTATTATTATTATGCTTATGATCATCATCATCATTATCGTTAATGTGATTGCAATGACGATTACTATCATAACTAAACACAACAAAAAAAGTAACTCCCCCCCCCCCTAATTCAAAATAGCATAACTTTTTAACGAAAAAGTTTTGAGCAAAATAATTT
>CM057161.1:10841190-10847902 GCA_029962745.1 Echinometra lucunter | reverse complement strand
TAACATCATTGAACAGAGCACGGAATGGCAAGGCAGATATATATATCAATTTCGTTGACATTGAAAAAGCCTTTGACAGCATCCACCGGGACAGCTTCTGGGCAATCTTACGAATGTACAGAAACCTAGTAGGCCTACAACATGTCACCTGTAGAGTAGGAAACAGCAACCTTGCATTCCAGATGAAGACCGAATCAAAAGTGAGCAGTGCTCACCCAAGCATGAATTATTTTCGGCCGTTTTGGTCTCATATGAAAGTTGAGTCCATGAGCTATCCGTACATATAAACCTTTTCTTTTCCCAGAATCATGTATTTTCATTTGGCAGCCATTTCAAAAGTGTAAAGTTTTTTTTGGGACGCACTGTAAACACACGTTGATAACGATATGCCTATTGCACGATTATTAAATCTGTAGGCCTATATTTTTGTTAGTCTGTAATTTGTATTTTGTTTTTGCTTGTCTATTTCTTTAATGATGTGCGTGTATGTCCGTGTTTTTTAAAAAAAATCAATTGGGGGGGGGGAGCAAGGGGAATGGGGAACATATTTCAATACCATTAAATATCGTATTCATTCTATAATTAATTTGATTTTACTTTGTACTTCTACTTTATGTATTCTAATCGAAAGCTACATGTACTAAAATTCAATGTGAAACCTGCGTGATTTTCTATATGTACTGATTTGAATAAAATACAATAAAGAATGTTGTAAAAAAAAGTATATGAGATCCAAGTGTGATTTATCTGCACTCTACCGTTCATTTGCCCCATGGGCGTAGGAAGCTTTTCTGAACGAGGGGGGGGGGGGGGCCTGAATCCCACACCCTGAAATTTCAATTTAGGCGCACATCACGAGCGTGAAGAGCGAAGTCCCTTGTCCCGGGGGGGGGGGTAAGACCTAGTTGGATCACTTTTACTTACTAGTTACTTTAATGGAATATTTAGGGGCCGAGAAGTATGTTTTAATTTGGTAAGAAATGACGCTTCTTTGCTAGACTATGAACCTTGTTTTTTTGCGAGCGAGCGGCGAGCGAGCAAGCGAGCCAAAAATGATCCCTCCTGTATGAAGAAGTGTTATTTTTCGTCATCAAAATATGCAATGTAAGAAATGATAATATTTGGTCATATTTTGCCAAATGACTGTGACCTATTTCGACACCAGGGCTTCGTAAGCACAAAGCTTAGCGATTGATCGTATGATGAAGTTTTGCGATATGATTGCGCATAGTGGTCAATGCAATCAATCGCAAAGATCAAATCATACGATCAACTGCTAGGCTTTGTGTTGCTAGTGGCCCTGGTTTTGAATACAAATTTCACTGAAACTAAGAAAAGTATGTGGCTATTTATTAACTCTGTAGCTGGAACTATAAAATGATATATAGGAGGGAAGACAGAATGATGTGGTCAAGGTATGCTAGTCATAGGCCACTCTGTCTACAGAACTATTGAAACGGATAAAGAAAGATTTAGAAGGACAAAAAATTGAGTTTCTTATTATTTTTTGGTCCCTGATCCGGTTGGTTGGTATAGCAATATGTGGAGTGACAACCCGCACATTGTATATATATTTTTTTCGTAAGGGGATCACAAAATTTTTATTTGTATTCAACATGAAAGTAAAAAAATCATTGGTCAAGTCACGGATCCGTGAATTGGAAAGAGAAAACACAATATTCTCAGAAATTACTTAAACTGAAAGCAAGAAAAAAGGCGGGTGGCTATCAGATCCCATTTTAACTGACCTGTTAGCTCCCTAAAGCCGCCACGTGACACAAAAATGTCACGTGACCTGGCTTCCTGCCATGCAAAATTATGTGGAAAAAAAATCATGTTAAAGAAAACGACAGTTTTTGTCTATGTCTTTTATCAAGAATTAAGCATCGCTGAATTTAACACTGAACTATCACGACATTAAAGAAAATCTTCATCAAAATATTTTTCCCTTTATAATGAAACATGTCTAAATTAAATCTTTTATTTCTTGGATCTTGTTACGAAGGTTTAGATTATGATTTCCAGTAAAAAGAAAAAAAAAGTACAAACATAGATAATTAATATACTCAATCAAGGGTATTTCTCACGTCTCGTGGCTTCAGACAGTTCTAAAGTTTATCGCATACGCAAATGTTAACCATGCACTCACAGTCGTGTGTTAAGACTACTACTACTACTACTACGACTACTACTACTACTACTACTACTACTACTACCACCACCACCACCACCACCACCACCACCACCACCACCACCACCACTACTACTACTACTACTACTACTACTACTACTACTACTACTACTAATGCCACTACTATTACTACGTGTAGTACTAGTCGTAGTCGTAATAGTAGTACTACTACTACTTTACTACTACTACTACTACTACTACTACTACTACTACTACTACTACTACTACCACCACGACTACTACTACTACTACTACTACTACTACTACCACTACTACTACTACTACTACTACTTTACTACTACTACTACTACTTTACTACTACCACTACTTCTTCTACTAGTAGTAGTGGTAGTAATAGTGGGGGATTTTGGTCACCATACAGATGTGGGATAATTAAAAAATGGGAAATGGCACAAGAAATAAAAGGGGGTGCTAATCAAAAGTGAAAACGGTTATGTATCAGATTTGAAGGGGCACCTTTAGGGGAATTGAACTACTTGAAACGACGAACGAAAAGGGGCACTGAAAAGAGGCACTTATAATCAAACTGGACACTCATTAGAAGTGAAAAGGGACACTTATTAGAATAGTAGGGACACAGGGGGGAAAATGGGCATTTATGCAGATTCAGGAATAGTCTGCCAAACAATGACCTATCAAAGTCATTGCACTGGACACAGGTACCCAGACATATCATTGTCATATTTATTGGTTTCTCTGTGCCCTTTGTGTGGTGGCCCTGAAGTACGCTCGACAACAGGTCATGTGCGACGTGAATTTCGCGGCCAACTTTGCGTCCCAGTCGCGAAATCCATGACCTGTGATGCGAAATTCATGACCCATGACGCGAAATGCATGACCCGGAATGCGAAATTCATGACCCGTGACGCGAAAATTCATGATCCAAGATGCGAAATTCATGACCCATGACGCGAAATTCATGACCCGGGATGCAAAATTTGTTTCCCGGACGCGAAATTCGCCGCTGGGATGCAAGTTCGCGTCACGGGTCGCGAATTTCGCGACTGAGATGCAAAGTTAGCCCCGAAATTTGCGTCGCACATGACTTGTTGTCGAGCGTACTTCAGAACCACCATACCTTTTATACATGGACATAACCTTTGTACGTTCTTTCTGCACCCAAAGTATCAAAGGTTTGTCATATTTGTGTGTGTGTGTGTGTGTGTGGGTGTGCGTGTGTGTTTGTTTGTATGTAGTCGAGTGGTTTTAAGACGCTGACTGGAGACGCGAAAATCTGGGGTTCGATCCCTGGCACGGCACTTAGGCCTATGCCCATGAGCAAGGCATTTTATCTACATTGCTCTTTTATCGCACATCAAATAAATTAACGTGCTTTTAATTAGGCATATTAGGCGCTTTCACACCTACCCGATCAGGAAAATACCATATATTTTCTGATCCAGTATTATACCCCGATCAGAAAATACCAAGTATTTTTCCAGTGTGAAACGAAAGTTCTAGTAATATCCCCGAAGATGAATACCGGTAGTTTAGTAGGTACTTTCTCAAGTTCCAGGTATTTTCCCCAAGGTCGCAGGGATATTTCCTGATATTTGCTATGTGAAAGCCAATTACGAGAACTTCTATGGGCCCTATGCACATGCTTATAAGTACTAGAACTTTCCTGTGAAGGTCTGTTTCAGGGAGGTGTGAAAGCACGTCCGAAATAATCATTGGGTATTTTGGGGCTTGAAAAAGGTTCCTGTAGTTTACAGGTATTTTCCTTGATCAGGTATGTGTGAAAGCACCTATTGATACCAACTTGTGCATGTATTTTTCTATTAAAAAATATATATATATACATATATCAACATGCTTTCATCAAGTCCATCAAGTGACCTGCAGGCTCAGACTTATAATAAACCCCAGCTAGTCACGCAAAACCACTCAAGCATACTGTACACAAAAGTTGAAAGATGGAATTTGATCTGGGCCGTTTCTTTCATGAAAAGACTAATGCCACAAGCAGACAATTAAGAGTGCACTTTTTGGCAGATTTCTCAGAAGGTTACAGCCATTCCATTGAAACTGTGCATTCTGGATAGCTTGCAAATTGAATTTTGCGTAAAATATTGATTAAACTCCTGACAGACTTAGCACTGGAATGGAGACGTCTGCGGAGAAATTCGTGAACTGGCGATGGGGCTATGTCATCGTACTTGGCAAGTTCATGGTGATGTTCTTGGATGCTGGCATTGCTAAATCCTTTGGTGTTCTTATACCTGAGATGGTAGTACGACTAAATACAAACTATGCCACTGCGGGTTTCATCTCAACTTTACCGACTACACTGACCCACTTCGCATGTGAGTACTCCTATTAAATTCACTTTTTGAATATACTTTTCCTAAAACGATGCTCTGAATATCCTTGGATGTATATGAGCCAGATATGTTCATGGAAAAATCAAGGCCTCACATTTTATGTGTATCTGCCTGAACTATGGTATCAGTAATCAATTCAGGACAAAAATGATACCACTGCATATCGCAGTGGTAATTCTGTCACATAACGATCTTTATTAAACCCCTCAAAAAAGCTCTGCAGTATCATTAGAAACCTTCATTATCCTGATTAATGCTCTTTGCAATGATGTGCAATTTGCCATGACTATGTAATCATGGAACATGCAGTAATAAGAATTAATAATATGTTCTTTTTACCCAGGGTAAACTCTTCAATACTACGTACTTTTCTTCCAGAGGGCCTTGCAAGAATACTTCTGAGTATAGGGCAAAGCCAGAAGTGGGAAGTTGCAAAATGCCTTGTTTTTTTACACAAAAGTCTCCATAAAAAAAAAGAAAAAGATCCAGTGTGTTTTGAATATGCTGAGGTGGCAGTGCGTACATGCATGTCTTGTACGGAGGTGAATGGAGTATGTTCTTTGTAAGGATGAAATGTGTTTGAATGATGTCTGTGTGAGGTAGAGCTGCAGTTTACTATGTAGATGTCACCATGGGTGTCGATTTGCGTTCGCGGTTGGGGGATGATTGATGCCGAATATCCTTGGCGAGGGAGCAAAGCGACCGAGCGGGGAAAGGGTGTGGGGTTCAAACGTGGAGGATCGACTAAGCAAAGTCTAATTCTAAGTCTAATCTACCGTCCCTTGAATTAACCACATAAGAAATTGTTTTCAACAGTATCGCAGAGGTCCTCATTACTTAAATGGAATATTAAGGGGCCTTGAATTTTTATTTACTTTATTTTTTTTTAGTCAACACTTCTTTTTGAGTTTGAAACATCCTGGTCCTAATTTTGCGAGAAAGCGAGGAGAGCGAGCTAAAAATTCCAAATTCTTTTTACAGAGCTGTTATTTGTCATCAAAATACAGTCTAGGCCTATGGGATTATTTGAATGATATATTTGGCATCGTTGCTGCCAAATATAACCATTTCAGCAACTCGTTGGTCCAATTGTTTACTGTCCAAACCACCTAGCTGTTTCTGTAAAATACGAGCGAGCGAAGTGAGCGAGGAAAACAAGTTTTTAAAAAGTATTATTTCGTCATCAAAATATACCATAGGACTAAAGATATTTGAATGATATATTTGGTCACCTCGCTGCCAAATATGACTCTATGCTAGCACTTCGTTGGTCCAATCTTTTGCTGTTCAAAAACACCCTATTAAGGGCTAGGGAGAGGAAAAACCACAGGGGGTAATATCACTTTCTTGATGGTGAATTATGAAGGGGGAGGGGGTGATAATAGAGGCCATCCACCCTGCCAAAAAATATTGGGGGATATACCCCCATCCCCCCCCCCCCCCGAGATCGACACCCATGGATGCCACGCTTATCGAATCTGCAAAAGGCCCATGCAATCGGCCAACTCCAAGCAGGTATACCCTTTAACGATTTTGTGGCCTGGCATGGGGTGAGCGCAAGTACGATATCAAAATTTCAGGCAAAAATTCTTGAAACTGGAGAAGGTAAAGACAGGCCGAGGAGATGGTGTCAAGAAAAGACAACCCCGCGAGCAGGATCAGCAGGCCTCAATCGTCTTCATTAAGGAATCGAAGGCTACCCACAAAGAAATCTCCAAGACAGATTTGAAAGGTGATTTGGCAGAAGATTGTCAGATAGGACAATCACAGGCTCCATATGCAACCAACTTGCGGGCTCATAGAGCTGCAATAAGACCGGCAATTACTGCCTGCCACCGTATCACTTGTGATGGAATCATGGAACCGGGAGAAATAACAAATCTGTTCTTTTCGATGAGTCAAGATTCTCTCCCAGGAAGCTGGATGGCAGGATCAAGGTCTGGACTTTCATTTTTGACTTTGGTCAAATGACCAAATTACCTCAATTACCCTCACATTCACTTTTAAACTGGTGTTACTATAATTATATTAAAACGGAGGAAATACATTTAAACAGTATTTGTCTTTCTTTCTTTTCATTCTTTCTTGTTCTTATTCCTTTTTCCCTCTTGTTCTTATTTTCTTCCCTTTCCTTTCATTTTTCCTTTTCTTCTCCTCCTTCTTCTTCCCCCTTTTT
>CM057161.1:10671190-10836190 GCA_029962745.1 Echinometra lucunter | reverse complement strand
CTGCGACAAATGCTCCTGCGATAATTGCTCCGCCGACAATTGCTCCGCCGACATTTGCTCCGCCGACATTTGCTCCAATCGAGCGACAGTTGCTACACGAGAATTGCTCCTGCGACCATCGCTCCGGCGACTATTGCTCCGCCCAGGGAGGTAGACAGCGGGGGGGGGGGGGGGGGGGGGGGATGAGGGGTATGCATCCCCCCACCTCACAAGGTGAGGGGGGGGGGGGAGTGACATGTACAATCATCCCCCAGGTTTTAGGGAAGGATGTTTGCTTACAATTAAACCGAATTAGAAATGATAGGAACAGGAACAATGATAATAATAATTATTATCATTATAGCAACAACAACAACAATAATAATAATAATAATAATGATTAGAAATGTATTATTATTATTATTATGCTTATGATCATCATCATCATTATCGTTAATGTGATTGCAATGACGATTACTATCATAACTAAACACAACAAAAAAAGTAACTCCCCCCCCCCCTAATTCAAAATAGCATAACTTTTTAACGAAAAAGTTTTGAGCAAAATAATTTAGCAGGAGTTTTTCTTTACTTATGTACTTACTTCTGTGTGAAAATGAGATTGATCCGTCAAATCATGCATGAACGAGCAAACATTAATGGCAAAAATGTCACTTTTCAAAAGTCACAAGAGTCATTTTGGGGCTCTGTGAAACAAACCTTTGGCGAATTTGAATTCTTCCATTGTTTGATCCAGTCATGCCTATCCCTGGCACTTTTCATGTTTATCACAGTTGGGTGAACACAGTTTTTTGAGAAAAATTATGTTCAGACCTCCTAAATCTGCAAAATCCATTCAGTTTGTGGAAAACTTGGCATCGACCAACATGAGTCAGCACATTATGTGAAAATACCAGGTATTCGTTTTTTCCGGCATTAAACAGTAAATTTTCAGCATTTCTTGCTTCATCGTTCACAATTCTGTCACTCAACCATTGCACAACCTCGAAAAACATCAACAACACTTAAAAAAAAAACGCCAGAAAAATCTTGTTTAACAAACCCCCCAAAATGACTCTTGTGACTTTTGAAAAGTGACATTTTTGCCTTTAATGTCTGCTCACTCATGCATGTCTTGACAGATCAATCTCATTTTCAAACAGAAGTTCGACAATAAGTGTAGGAACACTCCTGCCAAATTATTTTCCTAAAACCGTCTTCAGTCCCCCCCCCCCCGGGGGGGGGGGGGGGGGACTGATCTCAACTGTGTACTTAAGAGATAGGAGTTGCGATCAATCTCAAAGCTGCGATTGATCCGAATCGATCGCAGCACTTTGTAAGACCCAGATGGGAGTTGAGATCAATCTCAAAATTTGCGATTGATCCGAATCGATCGCAACTCTTTGTAAGACGGGGCCCAGGTCAAAACTTGGTGTTTGGAAAAAGGAGACCGAAGACCGGGGACAATAATGTGTATGAGATCTACTGTTGAATTTGCCCTATTTAATCGCTATTCCACTGGTCCTATAGTATCACATCCCACTGGTCGTCAGTTTACTCAATCGGTCCTAAATCGAGCGGGTCTTATGTCTGATGATCCTTCCTTCTATCAGTGGTCCTATATTCTAGCATTCCACCTTTTTATTTTATATATTGGTCCTAAATCAACCTGGTTCTACACGGTGCTTCACCCACCGTTCCTGCTCCTACCGGTTCTACGTCCTACTTGCTACTGATTGGTCCTAACTCACTGACCTACAGTGTGCTGGTCCTTCGTCCTATTAGTCCTTCACCCCGCCAGTCTTAGATCACGTTAGCTCTAAATTCAGCCTATCCTGTGTATTGTGGTCCTTCATTCCAAGTTATGAAACGATATCCCATATATTATAAAATACTCTGCATCTCCTGCCAGTTTCTCAAGAAGGGTGAAGGAACATCTTACTTCATCCTATAAATAATTTAATTTCATTACACATTCCCCCACCTTCCTTGGGATTTCATCTTTCCGTTTTTTTCGTGAATTTCTCTTGTCTGTTACACTCCTTTTCTTTTGTACCTCCTACTCTTTTTTTTATTCAATTTCACCTTTTCTCTCCTCTCTCTCTTTCTCTAGCTCAGCGGTTTAGGATTTTTTTCTGTGTGCGTGTGGGTGCGCGGTGTGTGGGGGCGTGTGCGTGTGTGTTTTTGTAAGTGCTTTTTGTTGTCTCTTCTTTTTTCATGTTTTTTTTTTCAAATATACTTTTTCATAATTATATTTATCATGCCCTAGGGCACCCTCGACCCAAGCTGTTGCTTTTAGAGGTGTGTCCTCCAATCACTTATGTAATTACGATGATTGTATATTATGTCATATTTTGTTATCAATATCATGAATGTCAATTTGTTGTTTCATTAATTTTCGGTTCATTTGAATAATTGAAAGTAAATATACATTCCTCTCCTGGATAAAAGGGGTTTTAGGTGAACACCAATTTTTCCATAGCTAGCCTATCGTACGATAGTTGCTTCCATGACCTCGGAGCACTCTCATAATCGATCAGAAATACTTTCCGATAATTCTGAATTTTCATGTGGAGTCATGGAGTGAAACAGTACCGGCCCTTTTCCCTTTTTTTTTTGGAGGGGGGGGGGGGGGTGGTAAGGAAGTTTTTTTTCTTTTCTTTCTTTCTTCCTTTGTTTTCTTTTCTCTCTCTCTCTCTTTCTCTATTTCTTTCCTTCCCATTTCTTTCTTATTTTAAATTTTTGTTTTCTTCTTTTTTCTTTCTCCTTTTTTAGACATTTTACATAAATTACCATTCAATTATACTATGAATATGATCATGCGTGTTAAATGTTATGTTCGACTTGTTTATAGTTTATTTCAATGTATTAAAATGTAATGTTTTTCTATATATAATGATTCTGGCATGTGAATATACTTATATATGTTTTGTTACCTTGATTCTTTGTGAAGATATTGTTTTGAAAAATGGAGGAAATAAAAGAAATCTTTTTTAAAAAATCTACTCTATTGAAAAAGGGAAGTAAAAAGGAAATTATTATTTATGAATTGCCAAAAGATTTTGTTGGAATTGATAGTTTAAAATGAATCACATCAACGCTCATGAAAATTCAACCATTAACGAAAAATAAGTAAAACAGGACATTTACTGCAGTGGATTTTTTTGGGTAAAACTCAGAAACCAACGCTCACATTATCAGGGGAGCGTTTCATGAAGAGTTTTGTCGGTGAAAATCACCGACAAATGTTATAAGCTACTGAAAATCCTTGCATCTGATTGGCTGAAAGCAAATTAGTCAGTGAAAATCACCGACAAAACTCTTCATGAAACGCTCCCCAGCACAACAGAAGAAAGTTTATTGGGTGACAGAGAATTTCATCCAACCACCAAACGATACGGTTTCCATCTCGATCTTTAACATGTTTGAAATGCTATCTCACAGAACGGAAACAGAAACGTTTGAAGTGAACAGCATAACCAATAACGCCCTTGGAAAATAGGAAATAAGAATGCCAATCTAAACAACATAATATCGCCAGATCCATGGCCTGATCAGAAAAGGAGTTGTATTACTAAGGAGGACAAAAACTCATCAACAGTGAATACAGAACACTTAAAAGAACACACCCTTTTAAAATAAAGATTTTCTTTCGAAAGATGAAACACAAAATCAGAACTGCTCTCTCACAGTGACCTTCTAAGTGAGGTAATGAAAAGTGAAAGTGCATTTGTCAAGCAGTATATTAAATTCAAAATGTTATATTTTATGAATATTATAAAAAGGATGCAGAAATAAATTCAGTCGTCGTAGTTTATGAACTGCTTTTTCTATTGAACAGTTGTGGGCACACTAGTTTGGTATGGTTTGGTTTCTTTTTTCATATTAAAAAGGATATAAAGAATAATAAAACAAACTGATAAATATAAGCAAATGTGCAAATCAAAGCTCAAGATAAAGTACGGATAGGAAGCTTGATGCAGAGATATTATCAAAATGCCTCTGTTCTTCCTAGACTGCTAGAGGTCCAGAATCACTTCGTCTACTACTTCCCAGACTAACTACTACTAGCAGACCAGTGTTTACAACATAATGCTAAAATACTTATCATATACTACTACTATACCTGACTACTACCTACTACCTACTACTACTACTGCAACTGCTACTACTGCTACTACTGCTACTACTGCTACTACTGCTGCTACTACTACTACCACTACTGCTACTACTGCTACTACTGCTACTACTGCTGCTACTACTGCTACCACTACTGCTACTACTGCTACTACTACTGCTGCTACTGCTACTACTACTACTGCTGCTACTACTACTACCACTACTGCTACTACTGCTACTACTGTTACTGTATAATAGGCCTACAATTATCTACATGTATACTACTATACTCCTCCTCCTCCTCCTCCTCCTCCTCCTCCTCCTCCTCCTCCTCCTCCTCCTTCTATTGTTTTAATTTTATTACTGTATATGTTTTCACCTTTTTGTTTCTGTAATCTCACGGACTTGCTGAAGACCAGCCTTTTTCGGCTGAAGTGAGTTCTTTTTACCGTGATAAAATAAATGAAATGAGAGAGAAAAAAACTACTACTACTTCTACTACTACTACTACTACTACTACTACTACTACTACTACTACTACTACTACTATACTACTACTTCTACTACAACTTCTACTACAACTTCTACTTTACTACTATACTACTACTACTACTACTACTACTACTACTACTACTACTACTACTACACTACTGCTAGTACTACACTCTCAGAAAAGTTGGTTAAAGATCATTAGGTTGGTTCAAATATGCACCGACCAACTGTTGGTTTTAAAAAATCCCCATATGTTTTACGTACAATTTTTTTTTTTTAATCAACAGTTGATCGGTGCATATTTTAACCAACCTGATAATTTTTCTGAGAGTGTACTACTCCTCCTACTCCTCCTACTCCTACTCCTACTACTATTACTACTAGGCCTACTGTACTATTATGATTATCTATACTACTTTACTCCTCCTACTGCAACTAGTACTTATCATGCTTATAATACTAATGCTACTTCTACTACTACTTTTTTGATCTGGTGATATACATATTTTTTCAAAATGATTTTCACTGTAACCGATACTACTACTACTACTACTACTACTACTACTACTACTACTACTACTACTACTACTACTACTACATCGTCGCCCTTTTAGTGCTATACACTTAGTCATAAAAAGTGTACGTTTTTATTTCTTATCACTGCGCATGACTAAATAATATTGCATGTAACCAGTTACGCAGTGAGAACTACGGTGATATCAAATGTTTCAAATTACACTTCCTGCTCGTGGCTTGCCTCATTTTACTGGGGCCTGAAGAAATCTGTTTACTGCAATCAGAGGACAAATACTGGTAGTTGCTTGAAATACTAATGAGTGTGCTGGTCCTTGTACTTCCTTTAATCTTCTCGTCATCTCTATCCATAAACCCATCCATCATTGTTTGAATCTCGACATTTGGTTTAATTGTCGAGAATTCAATATTTTGGAAAGACATGTATCAGTAGGGCCTATCTTCATCTTCATCCTCCTCCTCCTCTTCCTCCTCCTCATCATCATCCTCATCATCATTGATCATCCTTATCACGATCATCATGATCTTCATCCTCTTCATCCTCATTACAATTTATTCTCTTTTAGTATTATCTCTTTCCTCTCCTCCTTCTTCTTTTCCTTCTTCTTTTTCATTTTCTCTTTCTACTCCTCATTCTTCTTCTTCTTCTTTTTCTTTAAGCTTCTTCTCCTCCTCCTCCAACTTCCTCCTCCTCCTCCCCCTCCTCCTTCTTCTTCTTCTTGTCTTGTTCTACTTCTACTACTACTACTACTACTACTACTACTACTACTACCATGACTACTGCTGCTACTACTAGTACTACTGCTGCTGCTGCTACTACTACTACTACTACTTTTGCTGCTACTACTACTACTACTGCTGCTGCTGCTGCTGCTACTACTACTACTACTACTGCTGCTGCTGCTGCTGCTGCTGCTACTACTACTACTGCTACTGCTGCTGCTGCTGCTACTACTACTACGGCTGCTGCTGCTACTACTACTACTACTACTACTGCTACTACTACTACTACTACTACTACTACTACTACTACTACTACTAGTCTTTTATTCTTCTCAACTTCATCAACCTTTTCATCTCCTTCATTGTTTTTATTCCTCCTTTCTATTTTAACGTTTAGATTCCACCTAATTCCTCTCCTTCTTCCCATTCCTTTTTCTTTCCATTCCTTTGGTTCTTCTTGTCCTCCATCTGAGCTTCATATTTTCCATATCTTATTTATGTCCACATTGAATGATGAAATTAATGCACTGATTGCATAGACTTTTGATTCCCATCAAGGACATTTTGTTTGTTGGGGTATTAAGTTTTTTTTCTCCATAATGATCAAAATGAATTTCGAAGTAATCAGTTGAAAAAAAATATATTTCGGAAAACATTTCGGAAGGTGTGTCGACAATATGTTGGGTGTTCATATACTTTATTCTGTATGGTAAGCATAATGGTAAGGGCAATGAATGTGTCATTTGCCACTACACGGTCCGGCGGAGGCTGAAGTTATTGAATATTTCTTGATGAAAAGAGTTGTCACTTTATAACGGATCTCGAAATGATAAAGAAATATAGAATGTGCAAAAGAAAAAAACATAGAATAAAATGAAAAAATATAACAAATTAAATGAAATAAATAGAATCATGAAATGAAATAGAATATAATAAAATGAAATGAGATGACAAAATAAAGTGAAACAAAATGCAATGCAACTGAATATAAACTAAACTAAACTAAACTAAACTAAAACCTAATAAAACAGTTAAATCATAAGAAAGGGAGAAAAGAAAAGGAATTAAAGGCACCATCACACTGGTTAAAACACGCAATGGCACACAACCCATAAACAGCCATAAAATAACGAACTGCGAAATGGCAAATATTAAAATAAAAGAAAATATGAAAGAAAATATAAAAGAAAAGTATACACCAGATGTGAACATTCGTCAATGATTTCGACTGCTAGATTTAGAATATGACTTACCTATCCTTGATTGTTATTGTTCAAATGAAAACATCAGTATTCATTTGAATGAAGACGACTCATTTTACAATTAAATCTTTGATACTTTATTACTATCGTTTTTCCAGGTTTACCGTGTTTTTTTTTTGTGAAAAAAAATCTCCAATCCAGTCCGAGGTCATTAACAAGCAGCAAGATTCTTTTTGACGCTTTCAGATCATAGTCACGTTTTTTAATTTTTCAGTGGTAAAGATTTTAATATGTATATTCCTAAGTGTCCACACCTTCATAATCAAAACAATCTGGAAAATGATTCAATAAAGAAATGCGCATCTTGAAAAATTTGGCCAAAAGCCAACTGTTAATCATTTCTTTTCTCCTTTCGAAAGTTTTTGAATATAGAAGAATAAAAAGAAAAAGAAAGTCACCAAGTACTGTGAAAGCACTCGATTTTTTGGCGGGAATGATACAAGGGCGTTTAAAATTGTAGTTGCTTAATTAGCTTCGCTTGCTTTCTAACGTTGTTGTTTGTTTGTTTTTAAATCCTTGACCATGAATCTGAGACTTTCGAAACCAGAATATTACGAAACTGTTAAAGCTAGGCTGTTGGAAATCAAACTGATTTTATGATACCGTGGAGTTTCAGCAGCGGCAAGAGCAACACACACACACACCCTCACCCTCACACACCAGCACACGTACGCAGACCCAAGGTTAAACGTTTGGGTAAGAATAATGGTTACTCTCAAAATGTGAGGTTATAAGCGATAATACTGATAACGTCTCAAAGTGTAGAATAACTTTGATTGTTGACCGTTCTCTCTAAGAAAAAAAGGTGCAATTTTGCACCCCAGATGCAACAACAGCAGCACCTTTTTGGGTGCAATTTTGCACCCTACATGAAAAAGGGGCACCCTTCTATACTTGTTTGCGAAAATGTCCATCTGCAGCCTTAAAGGTGCATATTATGCACCTTAAAGGGTGCAGAAATTGTTGCATGCAAAAGGGTGCGAAAGTGAACCTTTTTTTTTTCTTAGTGTGAATTATATTGATGAATAGAGCCTGGTAAAGGTAGGCCGAAATTAGTAATAATTCAAGATCATTATACATTTCGCAGAATGTAATGTGGAGATATCGATGTATCATGGTTAAGTTACCAGATTGTGGACCAAGTCTAAACATTTTGCCAATATGATTCGAGACCTAGGCCTGGGCCTTGTGTCCTTTGCTCAGGCGCGGTTCTAGAGCAAAAACTTGGAGGGGGTGCTATTGGGGGCTTTGAGGATTGTAATGTATATTAGAATATAAATGAAATTAAATTTGCACCTACATTGTCCAAAATTCTGGAGGACTTGGGTTTTTTTTTTTTTTTTTTTTTTGGGGGGGGGGGGTTGAGCCTCCAAAGCCCCCCTCCCCCTCCCCCCTCCCGCAGAACGGCGCCTGCTTTGGCTAGACACTGAGGTGCCACTCTCAACCGCCTTTTAGTAAATCGATACCTGGTATAGAAAGTGATTTCTTGAATGTTTTCAATGCCCAGGGGCATGTCTTAAAACTAGAGTAGTTACAAGTTCTTTCTAGGTAGTAGGTACTTTAAAAGATATCTGGAGCATTCCTTTGGATTGATATACTTAGATATAATGTAGCTATTATTATTGATATATGAAAACTGCAAAATATGAGAATCCTATGAAACTTTAAGCTTATGACGTCTATGATGATGGTAAATGTTCTGAACAAATGGTTCGAATAATCTAAGCTATTAAATATGACTCCCAATCTTTCAATTGGTATGTTTTGATGAAATAACTGCTCGACAAACTACACGATTCCGGAACATCAGACTCTCGGTACTAAGTTTCCATTACGTCATTAAGCAAACTAATCCATTCGCTTCTCTGCAATTTTGGCGGTACATTTTGGCGGGCATTATGATTTCCGTGTATCTATCATACAAGGTCGCTCAAAGAAAGATTACTTCCGGTTTATAAGTGCCTCTTGCACGCACTCGCGTGTTGTGAAGGAAAAATGTTAGTGAAATTAAGATGTTTTTCATGATATTGATATTACATTTTTTCAAGGCGAATGGACCCTTAGGAAATACATATTTCCGGAAGAACAATGAGCAGTTAGAGGCAGAACATTAGCTAGAACACAAAGACGTGATCTAATGAATTCGTGCTATGGATTATAATGACTCTAATTTGTACGTAAGAATGATTGAAAATGATTAAATGGGTTGCAGACGTAGCATTATTTGAATTATTAGAGATAAGGCAGACGTTAGATGAGTCTCATAAAACATATAACTGGCTACGATCTCGCTGCAAGCATAGTTGCACAAAACTTTAGATTTATTGAAATAGGCAGGGGCGGCGCTACAAGGGGGCGGGGGTGGTCACCCCCTATGAATTTTCAAGTGATCAGAAAAAAAAAGAGGAGAAAAGGAAGAAACAGAGGAGGAAGAAAGAAGAATATTGGAGAAGGCTTGGTCATGCAGTTATATGATATCCCTATTTTTTTCATTTGAAACGTATATGAATTTACCTATGTCATCTTGCCCCTCCCCCCTGGCGCCGCCCTGGAAATATGTATAAAAGTGAAAAACAGTGAGCTGAATAATTGATAAATATCAATTGTTAGAACTTTTCTTTCATACCTTGTGAATCATACCTGGGAAGTTGGCTTATAGATCTACAGAAACTGATTTGCCACTGGCCCTCTGCAGCCATGTAGATGAGCTATTTTCTGTGTGAATGACCATGTGCAGCAGTTGAACAAGAATAGCTGTAAATTTCTTCAAACTGATTTTCTCTAGATCTTCCCTTTCGACTTGTTGACTTTTTAAAGCCAATATTAAAGAAAGTAATGGTAAAATAAAAACCGGCCAATAGCCCATTAGGTAGTTGGATCTATAGTCTTAATCATTTCATACGATAGAGCCTGTTTTATATGAAGTCAAATATCAGTAGTAGGTCTGATTTAAGCTGTGCAAGCTGGAGTGTTGCTTGTGGCAAAACACCAAGTTGTGGTGGTGGTGGTGGTGGTAGAAGTACCGTATTATATAGGAGTATAGGCCTGGTTGGTTGGTTGGTTGGTTTGGGGG
This sequence comes from Echinometra lucunter, assembly GCA_029962745.1. Taxonomy (NCBI): domain Eukaryota; kingdom Metazoa; phylum Echinodermata; class Echinoidea; order Camarodonta; family Echinometridae; genus Echinometra; species Echinometra lucunter. Next base: position 10,826,008 of record CM057161.1, on the reverse strand, counting down.
TTTAAGGCACTTATCATTACTAAATTAGAATACTATATAGTAGTAGTAGGTGTAACAGTAGTAGTAGAAATAGTCGCAGGAGAGGTGTGTGACTAATACGGTAAAGAAAGTGTTGCCATTTCATAAACCTCAATAATCATTTGAATCAAACTCTTTCAAAATATAACTAAATCATTCACTCTGATTAATTTTCCTGAACTATCCTTCACGCTATTTTCTCCTTTGCTCCACATCAGCTGACAATGTTGGTAATACATCCAGGTCCTTATTGCAAAACTTGGCTCGGCGACAAATTGGCGTCAGCTGAGTCACGTGATCGCACCTGATACTAAGAGATACAAGGTCTGGTATCTTCCTCATGTATGAACTGTTGACCGATTGCCCTGAGTCACGTGACTGACTCACATGATATAAGAGATTCAAGGTCAAGTATATTTCATATGAATCGGCTGACCGATTGCCCTTGTATTTCGATTGACCAACCATTGATCGCTATTCAGTGATTGTCAACTTTAGCCTTGAAATCGAACCGTAATGACTCTGAGTTTGAGGTGGAAACGAAAAAACAGTTTCTCTTTCTATTTCATTTTTTAATGTTGAAGAATGTTTGTACATGAATGGCACGTTAGAAGGAATGTTCTGGAAAAGCAATCATAATTATGACAGAGCTGGACGGTAGTGAAACTATGTAGCCATTTTCCATGCCTCATAATTAGTCCTATAATTTGATTCATATCTTTGGGTTGTGCTTTTCATTGTTTATGATTTCTCAGCAGGCTTTAGTCAGTTGTTCTCATCTGCTCATCTCTGAGCCCCTCCTGAAATACGCGAGTCGTATAATATTTGAACTTCAAGAGTTAAGGACATTTACCTTAGCTCTTAATGTTCCTTTCGCATCTTACATAATTATTTTGTCCTTATTTTATTCTCCCATTCGGTCAAGTGCATGTGAAGAAAGGAAACAGGTTATGACGTAGTACAGCTCAAAGATAACGGTTAGTCCGGTATATTGTTCTGGCTTAGATATTTTATCACGTGTCATGAATACTCATAATCTGCAGTAGCATAGATTTTTTGTTAAAAAAAGACGGACAAACGTGGAAGAGAGAGAGAGAGAGAGAGAGAGAGAGAGAGAGAGAGCCATGAACTTCTCACTGAACCAATTCATCATTCACCATTGCATTTTTCAGACAATGGCAAATGTAAATAACCCGGACAGAGTGTGCGCTCTACGTTTAATAAGGTCGAACTCTCATTACCATCTCCCATCCTCATCTATTTGTTTACTTTCCCAGTCACTGATTGTTGACTTTGTATCGTTATTGAAAGATTCCCTTCTTGGAAGGCGCAACTCAAGCTGTTGTCATTTGTGAAGTACTTGTAGGAGATATAAACAATAACTTGGCATGTTTTTTTTTCCAGGAAATAACTAGCTATTGTCTCTGAAGTATCGACATTGACATTGTTTTCACTGCTCTCCACCCCGTTAGCCGGCCAGCCAATGAGGATTCATCGTTATGCTGTAGCCGGGGTGGACTGAGAACGACGTGTGGCCGGGGAATTTGATATTTATTTATTCATTTTGTATTTGATAGGGGGAGGGATGGGATGTATTTTTCTGGTCTTCATTTTTCAACTTAAGCCCACGGGTGAATTTAAATTAAAAATTTTGCTATTATATAGTTGCATGAACCTGCCCTCTTTTTCAGCAGTTCCTGCATTTATTGAGAAATCGAATACAAACATTGGATACATTAATGACACAAATAAAGTGTTACCACTGATAAACAAAAAAAAAGTGAATATATACTTGGATAATATCAAAGTAATGGAGTTAAGTCAAGAAATCAAGACAAATGCAACGGCCAGCTATGATAAAAAAAATGCAAGGATGCCTGAATCAATAGCAGCCGGGGCATGGGGCTACATGATACCTTAATATACGAGTCGGTATAGTATAAGGGTGTCGCTTATATAGGAAATGAATAATATATTTCAAGAATTCATATAAGTCGAAGTTTGTGGAAAAAGTGTAGAAAAAGTGCAGAAAAAAGCTCATATGGTGTTCTTTCTTTTTCTTCTTCTTCCGCTTCTTCTTCTTCTTCTTCTTCTTCTTCTTCTTCTTCTTCTTCTTCTTCTTCTTCTTCTTCCTCGTCTTCTCTTTTATTTTGGACCCCGCTGAAAAATCATGGGGTGGGGGGGGGGGGGGGGGTGGGGCGGCCATCCTTGTCCTCCTGTAGCGCCCCCCCCCCCCTGATTATGTGGTTCTCGGGGAAACTCCCCAAGCCCTCATGACCTGGGGAGCGTTTCATGAAAGGACTTGTCGGATGTTTTATCCGACAAAGTCTGTTTTATCCGACAGTTGCCATAGTAATGATGCTTCTCAGCCAATCAAAATCAAGGAAAGATGTCAGATCTGACAACTTGTCAGACAACAAATGTTGATGAAACGCCCCCCCCCCCAGTCCGCCCTTTGCTGTAGCTCTGAAAGGTGGAACCTTGACCGAATATTGCATGGAAAGCTTGGACCACTGTTTTCACGCGGTGGCCATTGCATTCGGGATATTATTTCTGTTCTGGGTCTTTCCTGGGCTGTCGGCATAATGTCTTGTGACATGTGTATAATCTCAGCGGTCATTAACATTCGACAGAGCAGGAAACAACTTTTTTTTTTAATTTGGTCGCTCTGTTTCCCTGTATCAAATGCACACATCATACCGAATTAAAAGCAATGAATTTTTGGCCCGTATTATTTTTAAAAATATATAATATACAGATACATCGTCTTTGTTTTTGTCCAAACAAGTATCCACACCTTGCACCCATTACTTACAAACAAACAAAAAAACAAACAAACAAACAAACAAACAATCTGGATAACCCAAACGTGTACTCAAGATGTCTCTATTTAGTATCTTTTTCTTCATGTTTGGTGATCTTGACACAATGCATCTACATTTGAGGTGTTATTATATTAGTTATATCAATCTGGGGTTATAACTTTCCTGATTACTTTTTACAGGTATGTATGATGGCAAGTAAGACCGGATGTTCATACTTTTCCTGTTCTAATTTTTTCATACGTCATTTGTTTCTGAGGCATACCCTCGACAGCCAGGGTTGGGATGTTTTTGTTTTGAATATCTCGCTGCTAATTTCCCGCCCACTTTTACTCACAATTGTACAGACTTCTCTCTCTCTCTCTCTCTTCATTTCTGTCTTTCCACCCCTCTCTGTTTTCCTTTCTATGTTTCTATCTATTTTTTCTCATACTTCCTCTTTCACTCTTTCCCTCTCTTCGGTGTTTGGTTTTGTCGGTTTGACATTGGTATTTGGGTTTCAACCCATTCGTGACAGAGGTCCACATTTTGTGGTTTGACCTAATAACTTTTGATGCAGAGCCCTAAAAATCATACAAATACATGAGCAGAAAGAGCAAAAAAATTCTACACAAACTGTGCCCATTTTTTTTTTTTTAAGGAAAATAAGCATTAAAATCCTTAAATTGGCAATGTGATAGAAAGTTTAAAATCACCGTTTTCCCCTGCAAATTGGCAACTTGTTGACTTCTTATCATAATTTCTGTCAATTTATATTCATTTCAGATACATGACGTTTTATAAGAAAAATGTAGCACTAAAATAAAAATGTTGGTGTTGCCAATTTGAAGAATAAAAGCTGACCAAATTAGGCTTTAAATAATTCCTGTCACGAATGGGTTAAAGATATATCGTAGAAGAGAGAAATGAACCATTCCCCATGACGGAAGAGGGACAAAATTTACGCCTTTTTTCATATTTATTATCCAGTTTCTATATCTCACGGTGAATATGCTTTGAATGAGGAGTACATATTGTTTCTTTATGAATGTACTATTTTTTAATGTGCTTGTAATGCTGTCTTTTCTGCAGTATTTTTGTGTCATGATTGATTTTGATATTAATGTAAATTGCACTCAGTTCAGCAGCAAGGCAGTAAATGCATGAATAAATAAATACATAAATAATGAATTAATTAATTTAAAAAAATAGGCTTGGTCAGGGCCAGGTAAAACGAACCGTTGAGGATTGTGAGATCTAAAGATCTATGCAATACAAAATCTTTTTTCCTTTCTTTCTTTCTGTCTCTCTCTCTCTTTACAACGGAGTTTAGTTTTATAAAATCATCCAAATATGACATGTTCTCCATCGTCGCGAATGGCAAATGGCACCCTTAAATCTTCGATGAATCAATCAGTTGATGATATTTATTGGAATGGAAAAATAGAACATAAGTTTACTTGACCTTCTTCCAACCTCCAAATGTACTAGGCATGATTTCTTCTCGCTTGAGCTTCCTTCCTGCCTTCTTCTGAATGAAACCATGTGGAAAAAAAAAATCAATTTTAATGAAAAGAGAGGATAGAAAGAGGCAATTTTTAAAGAGTTCCATAAAAAACAGTCTCAAAAATTCACATTTTCTTCATTATCTTTGAAGGTGCAGCTTGACACAATCTTTCTTCGCAAAGAAGATACAAGCAGCATCTTTAGAGATAATGGAGAAAATATGAAATTTGTTCAAAAAACATAATGAGAGTTGTTCTAAACCTGCCATTTTGAAGCAATGTTGCCAATTTGAGGATCGCCATAGAAAGTAAATTTAGAATTTTGAAACTTTCATTACTTTCTCATTTCATACCTGTTTTGATGGAACTTTTTAAAAGCTGCTTCTCTATCCTCTCTTTACATTAAAATGGATTTTCTCAAGGGTTTCATTCCCCTTTAATGTCTCTTTGTCTCTCCCCCCCCCCGCTTTTCCATTCCCTCAATCTCTTTCCTTTCCCCCTTCCCTCTTCTCTTTCTTCTCTCTCTTCATCTCTCTCTCTCTCTCTTTCTCCGTCTCCAGTGATCAAGATCATATCACTTTTCAAGCAGTATATTAGACGATCATATCAAATTGCTATATAGCGTATTCTATCAATCACGTATTGGACTGACCTTGTTCCCTGGACTGAGTGTGATTGTATAAAACTTTATGGTATGGATTAGGACAGAAAGGTGAGTCGTGCCCGCACATTTGGAGACAACAATGTAATTTAAAAGTAAAAAAAAAAATACACTCTCAGAACCGTTGCTTAAAAATCAATAGGTTGGTTAAAATAGTACCAACAGTAATTGGTTTAAAAATATCCCCATATGCTTTAAATACAAAATTTGTTAACCAACATAGGTTCATATTTTAACTATAACACTGTTAGAAATGTTGTTTAGAAATCGTTGGGTTGTTTAAAATATGAACTTGCCAACAGTTGTATAAAAAAAACTTTTATGTAAAACATACGGGGATTTTTTAAAGCAACTGTTGGTAGGTTCAAATCTTAAACAACACCAATGAATTTTAACCAACTGTTTTGAGAGTTTAGGCATGATGATAATGGATGTTTTAGTGTTAAAAAATCTTATCGCATTCCAAGGGTTGAATTGAACAATATGCCTACTTTTTACAAAGTTAAAAAAGATTACGTAATATTAAAAAAACAAAATTCAACATAATCAAATAATTGCAGTCATAAAAGAAAGATGTTATACATAAAGAATCAGGTAAGAATGTAGGCATAACTTTGAAACAATATAATTACATTACCCTCTTTAAAAAAAAGAGTGAACGCGTTTACTCTGTTAGGGGTGAATTTCAGAAGAGAGTGCATTTAGAGTGAATTAAGAGTAAGAATTGTGATATTCACTATTTGAGGGATGACCTCAGTGATCACTCAAGAATTTTGAGTGATCACTGAGGTCACCCCCTATAGGGAATAAAGAGTGAATACCAAAATGTTTACTCTTAATTCACTCTTAATTCACTCTAAATTCACTCACTTCTGAAATTCACTCCTAACAGAGTGAACACGTTCACTCTCTCTCTCTCTCTCTCTCTCTCTCTCTCTCTTTTAAAAGAGAGTACAGTTTGGTTTGTGATTGTATATCAAATTGAGGCAAGTGCTAATGATTCAGGCGAATTCTACATTCACATGTAGATCTTATTATAGATATCAAAGTGTCATTCAGTAACATGATTGTTCGGTACACATCATGACAAATCGGCGATGAGTTCAGTCCTTTGGATCAATCTAAATTAAAGCGAGAACTTATATGAAACACAATGTACTGAATCGTTAAAGACAGAAAAAAACAACAGCAGAAAACGAACAAACAACAACGACAACAACGAAATTTGAAGAAAAAAAAATAGGCCTAAGTCAGTCAGGCTTTACCTCAATTAGGAAAAAAATAGTTCACGTACAATATGAACTTTAATAAAGAAAGTTACTACAGACATAGAGAGTAGTTAGGCATTAAAAGAAGGCATGAAAAGTTACTGGAGGTTTAAGACAGAAAGAAAAAAGTGAAAGGGAAACTTGGCCGAGGACTGGAATCCATTAGAATTTTTTAGATTCATTAAATTTACATTTTAAGGCTTTAAGGGATCCGGAAACTTTGTGGGGGCTTAATTTAATGAATTGTTGAATTTTGATGTCTGTTTTGTATAAAGATGTTCAGAAGGATAATTAAATAGCCAGGAATATAAAAGTTTTGAAATATAAAATGTGATTATCAAGATACCTATCACTGAGTTCCGCCATTAGCAAAACCATCCTGGGTATGCTTTTGTCTAACACCGCAGTCCATGAGGTAAAAAAAGGGTCTGGCATTTCCGGTCACTTTGTGTGAAGCACACGATAATGCTTTTGAAGTACATTTTCAGGGCTTCACAATTATATACACAATATTATAAAAACTGATAGCGTGTGTAGGGCCATGCACTTCAGATTTTAAAAGTTACTCAGTGGCTTTAAATGAGGTTAATGGAAATTATTACTCCTGCTGTAGCTCCGTCAATAGATACCAGCAGTTTTCATTCGAGAGATAATTCCACCAAGTAGGCCTACTAGTTTTTTGGTTTTTTTTTTCCTTCTGGGTCGAGTGTTGCAAATGCTGATTGATTAATTACCCAAAGACTTTAGTGCTGGGGCAGACAGTGTTTAATTTTAGTATCGTGCTGACCAAGCTCATAACAAAGAAATCTGACAAAAAATCTTTGATGTTATACAAAAACAGAAAATAATGTTTAAAGTATTGCCATCTCCCCGCGAGATGTAGGTGCTGCAGCACCCATGCACCTCAGTTGTTTTGTTCCTATAACTTAAAGGGAAAGTCCACCCTAGAAGTTTCACTATTTCAATAAAAGGAGATAAATTTGAACAGCATTTTAAAAAAAGAAATGAGCAAAATCGGTCAAAGAATAAGAAAATTACACTCATTTACATTTTCTAGTAAACTACTCTCGGCTCTGCAAATTGGCAACACTGATGACATTATATGCGAGCAGGTCTCCATCCCACTGATTGTTAGTGGAGAGATCAGTGGTCTCCATTCACTTTGTAAATGAAATTTCACATTTTCTCAATTTTCTTGGAAGGTACACATTTTTTCACCCCATAGTCAAAGTATGTTATGTAAAAAGCAATTCTTCTGAACATACATTGACTATGGGGGTTAGAAAAGAGTAACTTTCAAGAAAATTGAGAAAATGTGACATTTCATGTAGAAAGTGAATGGAGACCTGCTCGCATACGATGTCATCAGCGTTGCCAATTTGCAGAGCCGAGAGTAGTTTACTAGAAAATGTAAATGAGTGTAATTTTCTTATTCTTTGACCGATTTTGCTCATTTCTTTTTTGAAATGCTATTCAAATTTATCTCCTTTTATTGAAATAGTGAAACTTCTAGGGTGGACTTTCCCTTTAAAGGAGCTCGCAGCGACGCAGCCACTTTTTCAGGTGAACATGATGAAGGGCGCTCGAAGGTTTTCAGCTGGGAATGCTGACGGGAATTTCGTAGTTGAGAGGCAAGCCAAAAATAAAATTCCGGTTCAAATTTTTTTTTTTACAACCTAACAAACCTTCATATATAAACAAAACTGAATGAGAAACGTCCTTCTTTCACCTGTAAAGCGCGAACATTATAATGCGATATTATGAAAACATGGTTTATTTTTTAAAATTATTACATCATAAACGCCTTAAGACACCTTCATAATAATCTATCGTGTTCACATGGCATGTCCTTCCTTTTAGCTATATTATAGCAACAATTTGGCACGAACTGAAAAGTGTTACCGCCACATTTTATGTTACCAGGGTTGCAGCTTTATGTATGGACTTAACTGGGTATATGTGGCAAATTTACGAGGGCAAACTGTATTTTATGCCCATCCAGGGGCGTCAATCCATATTTTGACTGTTACTATTATCATTTTTATTACTATTATCCTTATCAAATATTTTTATTATTATTCTTTTTTTTTTGGGGGGGGGCGACCCTCTAAAACAAAATTGCCTCAACCAAAAATTTGGTGAGGGACATAATTATCATTATCATGGGGGTGGGGGGGGGGACACACACACACCAAAAATTTACAGACAGGAATAATTAAAAAAAAAACACCAAAAGTCCTCAGCTTGAAGGGGGGGGGGGGTTGAAATACCCTATTGTGTCCCCTCCCTTAAAAGTTTTTAGGGGACGTATCTCCCTGTCTCCCCCCCCCCCCCCCCCCCACTAACGCTCATGTACCCGTATTTAAGCCTCCTTCAAGTGTTATGTCACGAGGTCTTTTCAAAATGATCTTGTTCTTATGTCTGGGATTTGTTTCATTTTTCGGCAACTTGATTCCGACATTCAACTCCCTGAAATATCTTTTTAAGGCCAAATGAAAATAAATCCTAATTTCTCGTCCCCTCCTCATTTCTATTTTTCGACCTGCCTCCAAATTTTTGTTATCTTTTATTTTTGTTTTAAAATGAAATAAAATTCAACCTGAACAATGTGGTTATAAAGAAAAAGAAAACAAAAACAAAAAAACAGCAACAAACCAACAAAACAACGAACAAAACACCATCAATAGAACACAAACAGTCATTAGTATTACGAATTAGTACATTGATTTTAGTATATGTTTATCAAAGAAATAGACAATTTTTATTTTATATTGACTATATAAAATAGCATTTTCGCTTACAGCAAAAATGTCAGATATAAAATAACATGGTACAACCCCTTTCTCCTCAATTTGAAAATATCTGGACGAGAAACTTGCAATCAATTTTACTTGGCCTAAGACGCCTGTTCGTCACGCAGTGCATTTTTGTGGAAAGCAAACAAGAATATAAATTACAATACATTAAATTTTACTACCTCATCGGAACATAATAGAGTTTTATGTAAGGATTATCAATTATTTCAAACCTTGTGTAAATATATATAGGAATTCATGACGGAGTTTCATACCACTTTATTATTATTTGTTGTTTGTTTGTTTGTTCACGTGCCATACCAGGGTGTCAAGTTATACTGGGTGTATAAAACAAAGAGGATACCCAACTCATGTTAATAAATTCCTGTTAATAGAATATGTATGTATCAATATAAAATTTCCTATCATTAATTTTGAAAGAGTAATTCATAAGTCTTGTAATAGGTTTCAACGGTCATGCATCACTGACCATCATTGTTTTCAAAACTTTGTGCAGAATCCCAGGCGGTTCACTCTCTTGTAAAATATCATATAGGCAGGGTTTGAGTTGAATGGGTAATGTCTTGGTAGCTCTTCGTATAATATAGCTATCCGTCAGTCAAAAACAAAAACAAAAACAAAACAAACAAACAAACAAACAAAAAACAAAAAAAAACCCATGATGACTGAATTTTCACATTGGCAGCATCTTATGAGCTTCACAGGCTATTGGGCGTTTGAGGAATCCCCCGCCCCCCTTTGTATTTTTGTTGGAGGGCGGGTCGAATTTGTAGACTCTGGGCCGATTGAAGGGGTGAGTGGACCGAAAATCGAAATTCCCCCAAAGAATAACGGGCCTAGTCCGTCCCTGTCTATGTAAGTTTTTTTTTTAAATACTATCTCTGCTTTGTATTATGTACAAACTGCCAAATAAAATACTACTTCTAATAATAACTGTCTTATATCCTGACCCCAATTATGTTGCTACCCTAATCTACACCCTCTATGTTCGACAAAATAACAGCAAATGTCGCTGGACCATTTATGTCAGATCACCTCTCCTCAAAACAAACAAGCAATCAAACAAACAAACCAGCAAACAAACAAACAAATAAACAACCATACCAAAAACAATCGAACAAACAAACAAACAATATTAAAAGAGAGAGGGAGAGAAAAAAAGGTGTACACTCTATAAATATTAAAATGTTAAGGGCCGAGGAGTGAATTCATTTTCAAAATGGAAGATTGACACTTTGAACATGATAGATTCAACACTACAAAATGTTCAGTCACCATTGATAATGCTGTTGATTAAAAAAATTGTATGTAAAACATATGGGGATTTTTTTTTTAACCAACAGTTGGTCGGTGCATATTTGAACCAACCTAATGATTTTTAACCAACTTTTCTGAGAGTGCAGCATGTTCAAAGTCTACCATGAATGTAGTCACTCCTCGGCCATTTTAAATAGTGATTTAACATTTTAGTTTTCAGAGTGCACCTATTTGTCATGTAGCGCAGATTGTAAGGAAATTAAGCACGGTCAAGTTCGACTGTGACACATCAAGGTCAGTCATTTTGAACGACAAGATTATGGTCATTCAACGTGACGTCATCAGGTCACGTGAACGTTTTCTAGTTCTGCTATGGTGCGTTGCCGTGGAAACTCATCTAGAGTGAACACTTTATTCTGCTACAGGAATTGAGAGATTTCCGTCGTTGATCAAGGTTCAGTTTCAATCATCTGAAAGGAAAGATTAAGCAAGTATGTTGGTTTGTTGATTCCTTTTTAAATTAAATATATTTTATATCCCCCCCCCAAAAAAAGAAAAAGAAGTAATTTCCGTATCTTAAATTCTGCGTAAGAACATGGGCGTCAATCCAGGGTAGGGGGGACAGGGGGACACGTCCCCCCAAATATTGAAGGGGGGGGGACACAATAGGGCATGTCCCCCAAATTTTGGAAGCCTTGTATTTCATATATAAAGCTTTAGGGGAAAACTGTTAATAAAGCACTAAGATACGCTCTATGATTTTGATAATTGCACTAATTATTATAGATCATCAACTATTTTGATGATATACCATGAGGATATCAGCTAGGAATTGTGCGCCTTCTCACTCTCCTGTCGATGTAGGCCTAAATCCTTGAAAATTCTGATCCGCTGTTGGAAACGATATACATGTATACAGTGTCTCCCTAAACCACGGACGTCAATCGGGTGGGGACAGGAGCTAGGCACACATTTTTACGGAGGGAGACACAATAGGGTATGTCCCCTAATTTTTTTTTGAAAAAAGACACCTGAAAAAGGTATAAATAGTCCCCTCACAGGAGCGCGGAGTAGGGGACAGGGGCACTTTTAACCCCCCTCCCCCCATGCTCCCCCTTTTACCCTTGAAAATGCCTCTTTTCAAACCCGTTTAGTGCCCCTTTTCGGTGCCAGGTAAAAATGTCAGAGGTAAAAAGAGGTAAAAATGTCAGAAGAAAAAATGTCGGGTTTCGTTTTTATAGTGCCCGTTTTCAGTGTATTTTTCGTAATGAGTATTGCAATTTTTCTTCCGAAAAGCATAATAAGTGCCTTTTCAAATCTGATTATGTCCCTTTTGCGTCCGATTAGTTCCACCGTTCTATACCATTCCATCTATGTTAATTATCCGTTTGCCACATCTTTTACAGAAAAAAAAATCACAAAATTTACCAAAAGTGTGCACCAAATCTTTTAATTTCACTTTAAAAAATGCAAACGCACCTTCATGACAAGCTCGGTCGCTTCGCTCCCTTGCTTTCGAGTTTGTTCGAAAATTTTACGCGTCTTGCCCCCCCCCCCGGGAAAAATTTCTACGTACGGCGTTTTGCTTCTCAGGAAATTTTGGGACTGTGTCCCCCCCCCCCCCCCCCCCAACTGGAAAACGGACTGACGCCCATGCGTAAGAAAGATCTATGCTTCTAATGCTACAGCGGCCGAGGATCTAGGTCAACGCCCAAGGTCGCTCCCATCATGCCCACCGAAATCTTTGTATACACTATAGGTATCGACCCCAACTACATCTATAATTCATTTTGGTTATTTTTGCAAGTATTGTCTGCTGAAAACTAGAAAGACACGCAGAAAAACTAACATGATTGAATTTCAACTACAGAAAAAAAAACCGCACCCCTTGTCGTCTCATGATTGAGAAATCTATTCAGGGTTTTTGTTATTTTAGTCACCAGATCGTGTCATTCGGAATAAGGGAGGTCTTAACAGAACACGCAACCATGTGCATCATAAATCTTTGTGAATCAATACAAAACACCGTGAACGTGAACAGGTTGCAAACGACAACAGAGGAGGACAAATATCATACTGTTATATTTGTTCAGTCGTCAATAATGTGACAAACTACTGATTATGTTTACAATATTGTTGTTTCCAGCTGTAGTATCCTCTTCTTTGTTATACTGTTTGTCCTTTTGTATATATATATATATATATATATCGAACATGTGTAAATAAATCAGTAAACTCAAACTCAGACATCGAATAGAACCATGTGAACTACCTGGGGCCTTTTTTTTTCTTCTGAAAAGTTTATTTGGGTCATAAAGCACCGGCTGGTCTTTACCTCTGTATCGTAGTATCCAAAATGTGTGATGATTCACACGCAAACTAAGCGCGAATCACAACTTTTTACACAAAATACAACAGCTGTATTTATTACAGTCAGTTAATCTAATCATGTGATATTGATTTACACAGGTGCATGGTTGTCTTTGTCGATATTCATTTAAAATAGTTGAAACTCAATAAAGCAAGATGAAAACATGATATAAAGTAATGACTAATATAGATATTTCATTTTGTCGATGGATAAATTACTTAAATATGAAATATCAGTCATGCATGGTCGGGGCAACTTTGAGGCTTTTTACAGAACTTTTTTTCTCTTTTGCTTTTTTGTACTATTCCATTCTGCAAAAAAAAAAATTAAGTTACTTTCATGACTCTTTTTAAAATGATCATGATTATGAAACTAAGTTGAAGCATCCAGATAAAAGATTCTTACCGTTGTGGGGACGAACCATTTTATGAATATAAACCATTGATCCAGAGCCGTACGCAGGAATTTTTTCCTGGGGGGGGGGCAAGATGTGTAAAAATTTTCGAAGAAGCTCAAAAGCGAGGGAGCGAAGCGACCAAGCTGGCCACGAGGGCGCTTTTGAATTTTGAAAAGTGAAATTGAAGGATTTGGTGCACACTTTTCGTGGATTTGTGAAAATTTTCAATAAAAAATCTAAGTTTTCAAAATTTCAAGGTGGGGGGAAACTGCCCCCCCCCCCCCCGCTGCGTACGGCCATGCATTGATTTCAACATAAGTTTATCTGAAAATCTGCATCCAAGCAAGTCTTATTTATAGCAAGATACGTTTTCCAGGCTTTCGAAAATGTTCCAAAACCACTCGCTGACCACTAACCTTTGAAAAACCGACGACTGACTCTACAACTTCCAACAACCATTGCCGGAAATCGGCCATCGGTCGCGTCTCTATTCTGACTACACACTAAGAAATAATTGCACCCTAAATGCAACACTGGCTGCACCTTTTGGGGTGCAATCTTGCATCCTGGACGAAAAAAGGTGCAAAAATACACCTTTCCGTTCTTGTTTGCACCCTGAAATGCCCGTTTGCATCCTAAAAGGTGCAACTTTGCACCTTTTAGGGTGCAGAGATTTTTGCGTACAAAAAGGTGCAAATTTGCATCTTTTCTAAAAGGGTGCAAAATGTCGCTAATTGCACCTTTAAAGGTGCAAAAAGCTTGTAAAAGGTGCAAATTTGCACCCTAAAAGGTGCTCCCAGTGTTGCATTTGAAGGGTGCAAGATTGCACCTTTCTTCTTAGTGTGTAGCTTCATGCCATTCTCTGGGCTTTAGGTTTTCTACACTACCCAAATTTGAATCACCGCGTGCCAGCGGAGTAAGCATGGTAAGAAGACCCAGTAATCGAAGAGATCGAATAATAATGAAATTTATAAGGTTTTAAACGTAGAAGGTCTCCAATTATATTTGACCTTGTTAACACACATTAACTGAAGTAGAATGGTACAAATACATATCGTTGCATGAAAAAATAAACTGTTTTTTAAAGATTACTTTGTTTTACGAGTTAACAGTTATAATTGAGATGGATCGGAATTTATGATCTTTTTACTTTGTTTAATCTCACTTTTAAGGTCTCATTAACTCAGAACTGACGCAAGCGTGAGGTAAGCATGAGAAGACAATCTCAAAAAGGAAATCTCCCAACATGAGAACAGTATAAATCAAGCATAATTATTTTCAGAATCAGATTTTGCCAAAATATGCCCTCGAAGACAGAACTTCCAAACAAGTTCATCTTTCAACGCAGACTTTGTCTTATCTACATCTCTTGCTCGTAAATAAACCATCTCAGAAACAACAACTTGATAGCGACATATCTTGAAGGGCGATGACAGGTTATATTTTTGTATGATTATGAAACAGTCATGCAGAGCAGAGATAGCAATGACTTAGTTTCCAAGGTAATCTTGTTATGATTAATGTTGTCTGTGTTATTACAGTTTTGTGGCAGAAAATTAGAGGTATCTGCCCAGATATCCGGCGGAAATTGCTACTATTTTTTCAATTGTTTTGTTTTTTGCCTTCAGTTATACAAGATTTATTATACAAGAAGAATAGAAAACTGCTCTTTGTTTTGTATGGATTTTGAACTTGAGGATAAGAAGCTCTGATTAAAAAAAAAATCACTTTTAAACAATGGGCCCATGGAACGAGGCTGACTTTATTGGGTAAATTACTCTCGAAGTCTGGATTCATTGGTGGAAACCCACTTTCTCTATTCCTATCGAGTCTTTCGTTTGGATTGGGAATAAATTCTCAAAACTGGTTTGGAATAAGATTTTTTTTCCAAAAGGCGCTAACTCCATTTTGTAATTTAAGGGGAAAATGCATTTTTTTGTCCCAAGTTTGTACACATTTCAATGGAAACTCAAGATTATAAAGCACTATCTTTTTTTTAAATTTCTCGATAACTTTACTTAAAAGTTTTATTCATAGCAAAATACTCCAGTTGAATCACGTTGATAACTTAACTTTGATAAAAACTGAAAATAGCACCTTTTGCAAGCAAGCTCTTCAGAACAAACGCACAAGTTTAGGAAAAATGTAAAAAGACAAAGCTGACGGAAAATAAAATTACAAAGCACTATCTTTTTTTAAATTTTGTTTCCTGATAACTTTACTTCAAAATTTTATTCATAGCAAAATAATCCAGCTGAATAACGCAATGACGTTAATAACTCAACTTCGATGAATCTGGATATAGCGTCTTTTGGAAGCAAGCTGTTCAGAACAGACCGAGCAAGTTTAGGAAAAATGCAAAAAGACAAAACTGACGGAAAATAAATAAAGGGAGTGGGGGAGGTGGGGATAGGGGATGGAGACCCCTCACTGGGTTCAAATCTTTATACCGTTATCTTGTCACGCATGATTTGGATCTACCCAGCTCGCAGGAAGCATGAGGAGAAAAGGGATGTCCAAATTTATGTCTGAATTCTTGGCGCGAAATAATGTGAAGTTCAGAAAAAAAACCTCTGTTGCCTTTTGAAACCGTAATTTTTCTTTTACTAGATGGGATATATACCGGAATGCACTTTGGATTAAAGGCGTATTGTTACATTTATCAAATATTTGAATGCGGACCTGGAGGTGTTTCATAAAGCTGTTAGTAAAGTTACGAATGACTCCACGAACAACTTATGTATGGCAAGCCAAATGGAATTCTCTATGAATATAAATCGCATCAGTTAAAGCTGAAATTCACAGACGTAGACTAATATGACTTTTGTTTACAAACACTTATATTGCGAATTATAATTTTTGCCGCAATTCAATTGAGAATTTGGGAAATGTAGTCACACTTTGTTAAAACAATTGGAAAAACTTTGGGTATCTTTGCCACTTCACATTCAAGTCGTTCGTAAAAGCATGCGTAACTTTACGAACAGCTCTATGAAACACCCCCCAGGTTAGGCATGGTCAGGTAGATTTCGACTCCCTTAATTCATAAATCGATGATAATGATAACATGAAGTGGCATTGGATTCTTAGTCTTGGAAATATGAATTGAACCCACCATTTTAAAGCCATGTTGTTCTAAGCATCATCATTAGTCATCATTGTTGTCAGTATTCATATAGATGAATCATGTGTCACATTCATGATCACAATGCGGCATGTCAGATTATTTTTTACAGGATGATCTCAACCAAACGCAAGCAATGTCGCACGGTATAAGATCCGACTGCGATGATATTTCTAAAGCGCTTAGAAACATCTGAGAGATTCAGGGACCTTCTGTTATTATTAGATGACATTCAAACGAGTGAATTCTATATGCATGATGTGTTTAGATTTTATAATAGTTACATAGATTTAATGTGACCTCTCTTCAAGTATGAAAAAGAAACACACTAAAATAACAATTTAATGACCAGATCATGTTCTTAGAGATTAATACTGCTTTCACACCAAGGTACGGTCGCTGGGTACGGTCGCAGAGACCGTACCCAGCGACCGATCGGACGTGCTTTCACACCGCCGTCAAAATTTGGTCAGGCCCAGAGCGATCGGTCGCTGTATAGCTGACCTAGCCGGAAGCGGAAGTAGAGATAGCGCGTGGGCATGTATGGGGGGGGGGGGGGGGGGGGGGGTATTGCATTTCGATCGGTCGCTGAGTACGATGTGCTTTCACACCAAGGTACGGTCGCTGGGTACGGTCGCTGAAGTACCTCAGCGACCGTACTCAGCGACCGATCGTTTTTGACCAAAACGATTGGTCGCTGAGTACGATGAAATGCTTTCACACTATGATTTCATCGGTCGCTGGGTACGGTCTCTGCGACCGTACCCAGCGACCGTACCTTGGTGTGAAAGCAGTATAAGTTGAGTACTGGCCATGCAATAAAATGTTGAAGAGAGAAACTGTCGCCAGGCAGTACGAAAGATTAATGTTGCAGTACATTGGTGTATAAATATTGTGCGGTTTGGGGATCGGCAAAATGAGCAAGTTTCTCATTACCTCAGCATGACGTGCAACTTTCTTAGAAGCTTGTTAAGAAACAATTTATTATTTTTTTCGCTGGAAAAGGGTAATAGTTACAAATCATGAGCAAAGCTAATGAAGAAAAACCGGTTTATTAAGTAATAGCCCCCCTGATCCAATAACAGTACACCCTATAATGGGGACTGTGGAGGGGGGGGGGGGGTGGATGTAGATGACAGAAGTGGCATAGTGCGGGTAAAGAGGTTGGGGCACCCAAATAATTGGGGGGGGGCAGCTTTCATAGTTGTTAGATAAAATGCAAATTAACCAGGTCAGTGGTTATGGGATGGTTGTGGAAGGAGGTGGGTTCGCCTTTTCTCCTGTTCCCTCCCATCTTTCCCTCTCTGTTCCCCCTTTCGCCCTTTGATGACCGGGGGGGGGGGGGCAGAGAAAGTGCCCCGCTAGCTACGCCGCTAGGACTGGGGAGGGTTGCTTATGACAGCATGAACCCATCACTCTTAATATACTCCGAACCTTGGAGGAACAATGCTTCTCGGCAATTATTAGGGTTTCTATGAATAGTTTTTAAGAGTTACTCTGGCTAACGAAGTAAAATTGGGTGACGCATATTCATGATGTATTATCATCCCAACAATCTGCTGCCCGTCAACATTAAAAAATTGATTTTGGAAAGAGAAGGTAATTTCTTTCTTATCTGGCCAGTGGCATTCTTGGCTCCCCCTGCCGAATCTTTTTCGTTTTTAAAGGAAACCCTCGTTAGCTCCAATTACTACCCACAGCGCTGATGAATGCTGTCCGTACATCATCGTCCGACGTTGAGACTGATTTGAAGGCCTATACGGTTCTATCATAAGATGCGAGGACACCTAGCCCTTGGACAACTGCTACCCTGGACAATCAATTACCCTGGAAAAGCCCCCCCCCCCCCTCGACACTCAACCAGACTTATAAAAGACTGACAACTTTCAATATTTGAAAGTTGTCAGTCTTTTATCGTATATAAATCCGAATATGTTAGTAGAGGATCGGTGAATTTGAATCGGGATGGCAGATGGGATGGAGTACTTCAGTTTTCCTGCATGTAAGAACTTATAACCTTTATGGGGATTTGGGCTAACGAAGGGGGGAGGGGGGGGGGGGGGGGTAGTAACCCTTGACCGTGAATCAGCTGGCCCATTCCAAACATCATTAAACAGATAATTGCTATTTCCAAACCTTTATTCAATTTGTCTGCAGATGCTTTATATCTACCCGGACAGTTTGTTGCAGTCAACTCGTATTTCTGGCACATTTCTATATCTTGAGAGAGAAACAAGTTTCCAAACTACGTCATGTGACTATTTCCTGCGACCTTCGGTACAAAATGTCTATTAAGCCAAGGAGGTGTAGACTATGGTACCTCCTTGATTAAGCATTCTTATGGTGGCCCTGAAGTACGCTCGACAACAGGTCATGTGCGACGTGAATTTTGCATCCCGGGTCCTGAACTTCGCATCCGAGGTCATGAAATTCATGACCCGTGGGGTAAACTTTGCATCCCAAGTCGTGAAATTCACGACCCGCGGTGCGAAATTCAGGACTGGGATGCAAAGTTCGCGCCACGGGTCCTGAATTTCGCACCGCGGGTCGTGAATTTCACGACTTGGGATGCAAAGTTTGCGCCACGGGTCATGAATTTCGCATCGCGGGTCGTGAATTTCACGACTTCGGATGCAAAGTTCAGGACCTGGGATGCGAAATTCACGTCACACATGACCTGTTGTCGAGCGTACTTCAGGGTCACCATACATGCTTCTCTACCATGTCTACAGTACAGACTTCGGCCAAATAAATGCGTGAATGTCCTGGCTATATACCGTTTATACCCACAGTGGTCAAGCACGAATACGGTATACGACGTTCGGAGAACGTCCATTGTTGACGGTTCGGTATGAACGGGGTATTACAACAGCATGCAGCAGTGGGCTGGGGTTGAAATTCGAAAAAAGAGAGGATTTTCTATGTTACCGGTCCACTGACTAGCTGCTATGACTAATTTAGAGCGGCCCGTGGGGAAAAAATCCCTGACCCCCCACGGCCAATCAGCCCCTAGTATTATGTTTCCCTTTCTTTCCCCTCGAAGATATCTGACCATGAAAAAAATATGAAAATGCAGCCTTCATTTAGGTATATAATTTTTTTTAGTAATCAGCAATTGTAAAATTACTCGTAGAACTGAAATCCCCCAAAATATGAAACAGAGGATGGGGGCAGGAGCGTCGCTGGAGGGGGGGGGGGGGGGGGGTCTGACACCCCCCCCCCATTCAAAATTCTTGTCGGCAAATTCGAGATCTCTGTTTGCAAAAAAAAAAAAGAGAGAGAGAGAGAGAGAAAAAAAAAGGGAGAGGGAAGAGGAAGGAGGGAAGGGGGCAGTCATTATATTTAAGTACACACGCGTAACCACGGATTTCCCACTACAACCAACCCCTGAGTGGCTTGACAATTCTAAGCTTTAGCTGTTAGTCAAAAACACATCCTTTTCGAGTTTTCTCGGGTCTTTCCAGGAAAATTCACTCCCTAGTCAGCTAGTAAACAAGTTTAACCTCCTCGAACATAGCCCTGGGGGTGTTTCATAAAGCTGTTCATTAGTTACGAACGACTTTACGAACGACTGGTGATACCTTCTTGGGTTACTCAGTTTCTCATTCATTTACATGTAGCACAAGAAGGTATCACCAGTCGTTCGTAAAGTCGTTCGTAACTTACGAAACACCCCCAGGTCCCGGCCCAGGTCTCTTTCTTTTTCTGTTCGTTTTCAGAGGAAAATCGTGAAATCTGAGGGCAAAATGATATACCCTACATGCGTGTTAACAAACTCAAGAAAACCACCGCTTCCCCCCCCCCCCCCCTAATTTAGGGCCTATTTGACACCCTAAACGCTGTGACGTCACAGAATAGTTAGCTTTTACGTTCCATGTTTGGGGGCATTATTGGAGGTGGATAAGTGACAAGCACACTTTGAGCGTCCCGTTCAATCAACAAAAATGCAAATAGTTCAGTAGTGGTCTATACATCATAACCTAAGCTTTGATATGAAATTCAACCATATTCACAATCACAAACTACACTTTTCATTCGCTCTTGTGGTCGCGCTTTATTTGACTGGCATGCACGTCCGTTTACGAAACAATATCTCAGCAAAAGCCTTACAAGAGTTGTTTTCTAGTCATGTTATAAGCTAAGATGTTCTACCGCTCGAGAGGTGGGGGTCAGGAAACGTCAACGCAAAATTTATAATTATTCGAGAATAAAATTTCTTTCTTGAGAGGGGTTGATTGTACTTTGTTGTTTTGTTTAGTGCGTGATAAAAAAAAAAAAAAAAAAAGGTTGCTACCGTTATTCTGTACACACTCCACATAAAGATCGTGACCACAATAATGAAAGATCTTGCACTCTGGCTGATTTTTTCAGTGGATAATTAGCCCCTAACGAAGAAACAATTGTTAGCTGGTGAGTTGATGGAGATGTCACTGTCCTTGGGAAATGATCTATATCCGACACCATCTAGTTCTCCTCTTACACGTTATGGGGTGGGGCGGTTAAACTTATTAGCCCAAAACAGATCAAAAACACATCCGAACCAGGGTACTCTCCCCTCATTGGCATCTTCTTTGCTTTCCCGTCCAACAACCCTATATAAGGGGGATCGAAGGGGTCCATGTCACCCAAACTTGGCGCTTCCAGACTTCTCTTCTTGTTCTTTCCTTCAGCTTAAAACATGATCAGATTTTGCTCTAACTTTATTTCTGTACACTTTCTTCTTATTTCTTTTTACTTTTTAAAATTTTATTTCTGTTTAGACCTAGGCCAACACATTTAAAACTAACACAAGTTGATACATAAAATGTTCCTGTATATTATTCAGTTAATGGTTTTAGCCAAGGAATGGTTCTTTGATAAATGAAACATGTATCTCAGTGATATACAAAGTTTACCACTATATGCAAGGTAAATGAAAAGAAAAACTATATCAAATTCCGCTATAAAGACTACTGAAATTGTAAAAACATTCAGATTTATACCTATTTAAATAAATCACCCACCTGCCCACGCGACAAGGTGCAATCTCGGTGTTTTCCGCTAAATCGTGTGATATTTTTTTGATTGCTTCAGCCAAACCTCGAGTGTATGAATGTTTTTATCGAAAGGACTGAGAAGCGACAAAACCACTCCTCTTTCTGGGTGCAAAACATTGCTGGAAGCCTTATTACTCATATGTATCATAGTGATCAATGTTAGATGTCTGCACGATATAATGTTTTGATGTTACCTCCTTTATTCTCAGAAGAAGACTTAAATTGCAAGCCAGTTAACTGGCAACAAAATTATGTATTATTAGAACTATAGGGAGATCATTTCCGGATAATTCTAACTTTTTTTATTTAGTGTAGCAGGATGTTACATTTCCTAAATCAATCTTTAACTTGAAGAGGGTTTTTGATAGCAGGGAATCTAATTCTGAAAGCAAGGTGATCTAGATGAAAGCTTAAAGGCAACAACGGGTTGAAATAGATATCTGAGAAACGTATTATAATGATTATTGAAAGGTGAAAGGAAACAAGAGAAACTGTTTCTATTTTCGTTCGATTTATGTCAAATTGTCATTATTTTTTATGTTTTCCCCTACTGAAATTGTAAAAATAGGTTGGACTGCCATTTAACATTTGTCTAAAAACTTTGCATTTGTCTAAAGACTTTGCATGAACTTCATTGTTATTTACTGTGGCTGAAAGGCCTCGGACGACTCTGGAGTGGTCAGATCACACAGAAATTAGCAAAATACAACAATGTTTTATAACAAAAGAAGAAAGAAAGAAGAAAAAAAACGTCATCTGACTGGCAGGGGCAGAAGTGTCAAAAGAAACAAATCAAAGTCTATATGTATATTATACAGATTCATAGTATGCTCTACACACTACCTACACAGTGCATGAATATCATTTATATGCAGCGTAAAATCTCGTGGACCAAGGGTGGGTAGATGCCAGTTCCTGCCGCTCGCAGTTACCTTTCAATTTGACGTAGCTGTGATACTTAAAGGAGAATGCAACCCAAGCATCAGTGTTCTCTTAGTGAATAAAGATGACCAAGAAGAGTAAACAGTGAAAATTTGAGCAAAATTGGACAATCTGTTCAAGAGTTATGAATTTTGAAAGATTCAGTAAATCTCTATTATGAGGATCCTTGAGTTAGCAACTTTGCCAGCATCTGTGATGTCATCGTGGACAACTCTCCATTCATTTTGTACATAATTTAAAAAAAAAATGATTTAAAATATGAAATTTCAAGTCAGGAATCAACAATTCTACTCAATATGCTTGCAGAATTGATATAGCCATGTCATACTCAAACAATAAATCAAAAGAATTTTTATTTCTCTTGAAAATAAAGAAAATGTTGAATTTTGTGTACAAAATGAATGGAGAGTTGTCCACGATGACATCACAGATGCTGGCAAAGTTGTCAATTTAAGGATCCTATAATAAGGATTAACTTAAACTTTCAAAGTTCATAACTCTTGAACAGATTGTCCGATTTTGCTCAAACTTTCACTGTTTATTCTTCTTGTTTTTCTTCATTCACTGGAAGCACACTGATGTCTGGGTTGCATTCTCCTTTAACTTTTTCTGACGAATATAAACGCCATTGTTATCAATTATTACAGCAAAGATACATGTGGCGAGAGCAAGAATCGAACTCTGGACTTTTAGATTGTAGAAACGAGTGCATAACGCATTGAGTTGCGAGAGTGATCGACAGCGGTGAGGGTTCTCTAAGAAATTTATACCTGGAATTCATACATACATTGCCTTCGGAAGCTTATACAGTTATACATATTCTTTCCTATGACGTTTCCAAGTAACTGCGAGAGGCAAGAACTATCCTCTACCCCAAGGGTGTTAGCCTTTGACGACCATTTCCTTTCTAAATTTGTTAGGCGGGAAGATAAATTTCATACACAGTCAAAACATATTTTTCAATAATGTGACATGCAAACCACCTGTTTTCCATTCTCCCTCTTTTTCTGGCCTGTCTCTGTTTTTGTCTCTGTCTCCCTGTTTTTATGTCTGACTCTCTCGTCTCTCTCGTTACCTGGTTACTTTTCGTCTTCTTTTTCTCGCATGGCCCATGGCTACGTATTTTCTATTTTCAAATTTAGCTTTTTGTTTCTTTGTCTTCATCTCAGTATTTTTCCTCTCTGATGCTTCCCTTTTAAGGGTCGTACTGTTTTGTGTTTTTTTTTTCTTTGTCTTCAGTTTCCTCCAGTCGAATTTTATTCTTCCTGCCTCCTCCGGACTCTCGTATGAAAGATAAGAATGTAACTCCAACGATGTTGATTTCACGAGTTTTTATTTACGTCACGTGGGCTGAAATTGAATTGAGTTGAATCAACTATTTCACCTTGACTTCAAACCAATGGAAATCACGTCTCATGAATCCAAGTTTCATTAAAATTAAGATTATGTAGATTAAGTCTTGGTTTAGAGTTATAGTATTTCAGACTTTCATGTGCGGGTGCTTTTCAATGTTCACCAGTTATCATTTATCATCAAAGTTTTATAATGTACTTGGGCAAGTCCAAAATATCTCCAGTAGCTTATATTATCAAGCATGTTAGTATTGCATTAATGCATGAGTTATGAACTTATATTTTTCCCTTTTTGTGCCCTTTTTTTTTTTTTTTTACCTTTATTTGTATTTTTCATCATCTTTGTAATTACTTACGCCATGTTCACTCTCAACGGAGATAGTTATCGGTTTATACCATAGGGTCGTTGCGCTTAAAACATACTTTGTTTAAATGCACTGCTTCATGCATGCATTCATGTATTTCACTGTAACTCACTGAATGTTATTGTTTGTCAGTAACTATATTGCATGGTGAAAAATAAAACAAACAAATAAACAAACAAACTTTCACTGACATGAAAATTTCTTTTCAATTATGTTTGTTTCAGGATCTCGCGGGACTGTCAGCTCGATACAGTAATCGATATACACTGTGCTTTATTCTTTTTTTGTTTAACACACATGCACAAGTGGGTGACAATATGCCTATATAGCACGTCAATATATTTGATGTACGATAAAAGAGCAATGTAGATAAAATGCCTTGCTCAAGGGCATAAGTGCCATGCCGGAGATCCAACCCCCGATTCTCGCGTCTCCAGTAAACCACTGGACCGCGGAACCTCCACATCAATACTAGATGTGGTCGGAAACGTATATGGGGCTAAAAGGAAGCCTGGACGACTATAGGTGAACAACTCCCAGATAACAGGCCCCAGTGACCTGAGCGTGAGAAAAAAACGCAAAATTAAATTATGTCTCAAGAAACATTTTTTTTTCCAGTCAACCCCCATCATCAAGCCAATTCCAAGATGCAAAGTTTCGTTAATCCAGGTTAGGAATGTAAACAGTTATCTGAAATTTTAGAAAGTAATCCCGTTTGCACAGGTATTAGTAGATGCTGAAATTTTGAAAAAGACATTTATTACTTTTTACCTATATTTCATTCTAGACTGGGATGTTTTATTTTTTAGTTACGCGATCACTGATGATGTCAGTTTTTCTCCAAATCTATCTTGTATATATAGATCCATTGTTCTTTTTTTTTCGATCCATGTTCGGTATGTATATACAAAATGTTTTGCATATCTTGTTTGTTTTCGTTGATTGTAAAAAAATGTGACTGGATCAATAAAGCTTATCATTTTACAAATTTTGCATTACATGAAATATTATCTTTATTTTTTTATGTTTTTTTAAAATAAAATTTTAAACACGTGCACACGTTGGTATCAATAATGCCTGTAGCATTTTCATTTATTTGATGTACGATAAAAGAGCAATGTAGATGAAATGCCTTGCTCAAGGGCATAAGTGCCGCGCCGGGAATCGAACCCCCGACTTTCGCGTCTCCAGTCAAGCGCCTTAGACCACTTACCACGGCACCTCCACTTTGATTCAGGATCGAGCAGAGCTGTGACATTGATAAAGTAATAAGATGTACTTAGATATTAGATGTGGTCGGTAACGTATGGGGGGGGGGGGAAAGAAAGAAAGAAAGAAAGAAAGAAAGGAAGGAAGACCTGGGGGTGTTTCATAAAGCTGTTCGTAAAGTTACGCATGACTTTACGAACGACTTTACGAACGACTTGAATATGAAGTGCCAAATGTGGTGCAAAAAATTCCCTGACGATTTAACAAAGTGTGACTGCATTTGCCATAATAACAAGTGAATTGTGGCAAAAAAATATACTTTGCATTCAAAGCAAACATTAGTTAATGTTAATCTACATCAGCATATTTCACCTATAGCTGATGCGATTTATAGTGACTGAGAATCGCATTAGGCTTGCCATATTCAAGTCGTTCGTAAAGTCATTCGTAACTGTACGAACGGCTTTATGAAACACCCGCCTGGCCAAATTATAGGCCGATACCAACATGACCAATAAGGTGAACAACTCCCTGCGAACAGGGCCCAGTGACCAGGGCGTGAGAAAAAACGCAAAATTAAATTATGTCTCAAGAAACTTCTTCCAGTCAACCCCCATCAATAAGTCAATTCCAAGATGTAAAGTTTAGTTTATCCAGGCTAAGAATGTCATGCGTGAACCAAACGTTGTCAATTTAAAGGTTAGGTTAGAGGAGGAAGGAAACAACACCTTTCCTCCAAAATAACAAATCAATCAAGACAGAAAGTTTATCACATATTTTTAATTTTTAATTTTTATTATTTTTTATTTTTTTTAGTAAATCAACTTTCATCATTACTAAAAACACGAAGAATCATTTTGCTGTTTAGCTGTTAAAGTGATTACACAATGGTAAAATTTTTTTTGATATATGATCGAGAATAGAATTCTAAGAAGAATGAAATTAAAAATATGATGATTTTCAATCGAAATCAACGCATTTTGGCTAATTTTCTCATGAAAAGTTATGAGCTGACCCCCCAAAAATTGAGTATGAGGTATGACGTAAAAGTGGGTACCCAGCTTCGCGCATTGCAGTTGTGCTACGCGCTAAACTGTACAACATGTATTATACCTTGCGCGCATTTTGCTAGAAGTGCGCGACAAGGTACCCACTTTGACGTCATTTTGACGTCAAAGTGGGTACCCAGTTGAAACTGGGTCACAGCTGAGGGGTCAAAAATATCCTGAAATCTTACAACATTTGGGGATTTCCTTGGCAACAGGACTTTAAAAAAAACTTTAGACGGATGAATTTCTGCTGATAAAATCATGCTCTTTTAAATGGGTTCTAGGACTACTCCCCCGGAGGACAACTCCCCCGGGGACAACTCCCACCCGACAACTCCCCCGGAGGACAGCTCCCCCGGAGGGCAACTCCCCCGGAGGACAACTCCCCCGGAGGACAACTCCCCCGCAGGACGGGTCCCCCGGAGGACATCTCCCCCGGAGGACAACTCCCCCGGAGGACAACTCCCCCGAAGACAACTCCCCCGGAGGACAACTCCCCCGCAGGACAACTCCCCCGAGGACAACTCCCCCGAGGACAACTCCCCCGGAGGACAACTCCCCCCGAGGACGAATCCCCCGGAGCACAAATCCCCGGGGGATGACTTCCATCACACAACTCCCCCGGAGGACACCCCCCCCCCCCCTTTATGGACAAAATTACGCATGAAATTTTGTTTTTATGACAACGCCTTGCTCGTGAGGAACTGTAAAATAAATCTTTCCTTTTTATAAATCAAACTTAAGTAATTAATCCAGTATTTTTTGTTTTTATTACAACTCTCCCGGAGGAGAACAGCTCCTCGGGGATGACAAATGGGGATGGGCGAGGGGTTGAGGGTTGCTATTCGTTTAATAAGGTATTAGGTCATTTGTCGCTCTAATTGCTAACTTTAAAAAAAAATATCCACCCTTTTGCTCCCATTTTTGCGCCAAAGTACACATTCAAGAAAATAAAAACTCTAGTAATGGGTACGCTTTTCCGAGCAAGGGTGTTGGGTTTGACAGCTTCAGCGGCACACTCCCATCGGAACCAAATCTGATCATGAGAAGAGAGAAAAGAAAGGAATAAAATGAAGAAAGGAAAGTGAGGAACCTAAGTAGGAAGCTACAAAAGTAGAGAATGGTGTATCTAGTCGTAGTCTTCAGGAAAAGGGGGAGATGGCCCACAATCAAGCTTAAGAATAGAAGTCACTTCGCTCGATCAGCAGCCGTGATTGGGTCCCGTTCCTTTTTTTTAAATCTAAATGCACAATTTTCAGGCAAGATATCATATAAAAATCTTACTTTTTAGGGGAGCGGTCGACCCCCCCCCCCCCCCCCGAGATCCGTTATCCGCCCCTTTGTTAAACTCACTGACTATAAATGAAAAGAAAACCTTAACGGAATTTTATAATGAATGCATGTTAATTTCATTTTTATTAAAGGACTTGTGCTTCTACGTATTTAGCGTCCAGCGAGCATGTGCGAGTATCATTCTTTGCGCTGAAACCACATGAAAACATTAATAATAAAGTACCTCATTCAAGAGTAGAAGATAAACAAAAAGGAAAAATCATCGTTAGATTCTTATGATTTGACAAATTTAGGCACTGTTAGGCTCTATATAACAAAGAAAAAAATAAGAAGAACAAATACATAAAACTTCTAGGTTTCAGGTCAGCTGAATGCAGATATTCTAAGTAAGAAAAGCTTACCCATTACTAGAGTTTTTATTTTCTTGAATGTGTACTTTGGCGCAAAAATGGGAGCAAAAGAGTGGATATTTTTCAAAAAAGTTAGCAATTAGAGCGACAAATTACATAATAACTTATTAAACGAATAGCAACCCTCTACCCCTCGCCCATCCCCATTTGTCATCCCCGAGGAGCTGTTCTCCTCCGGGAGAGTTGTAATAAAAACAAAAAATACTGGATTAATTACTTAAGTTTGATTTATAAAAAGGAAAGATTTATTTTACAGTTCCTCACGAGCAAGGCGTTGTCATAAAAACAAAATTTCATGCGTAATTTTGTCCATAAAGGGGGGGGGGGGTGTCCTCCGGGGGAGTTGTGTGATGGGAGTCATCCCCCGGGGAGTTGTGCTCCGGGGGGAGTTGTCCTCGGGGGAGTCGTCCTCGGGGGGAGTCGTCCTCGGGGGGAGTTGTCCTGCGGGGGAGTTGTCCTCCGGGGGAGTTGTCCTGCGGGGAGTTGTCCTGCGGGGGAGTTGTCCTGCGGGGGAGTTGTCCTCCGGGGGAGATGTCCTCCGGGGGACCCGTCCTGCGGGGGAGCTGTCCTCCGGGGGAGTTGTCCTCCGGGGGAGTTGTCAGGTGGGAGTCGTCCCCGGGGGAGTTGTCCTCCGGGGGAGTTGTCCTGATACGTTTTAAATGAACTAACATTGTTTCAGCATTGGGTACCCCCTTTAAGGTGAATTTCCATTTATTGATGAATAACAAATCAATTAAAATAGAAATCGTATCGCAAGAATTATTTCTTTTATAGCAAATCGGGTAACAAGTCAACTTTTATCATGACTATAAACTCGTGTAAAACACGAAGAATCATTTTGCTGTTGAGGTGAAGGTCCATTAATGAATACGTTTGGAAAGATAGATAAAGAGGAAGAGAGAGAAGGAGAGAGAGGGGGGGGGCGAGACTAGAGATTGAGATGGGGGAGAAAGGTAGGTAGAGAGTGTGAAATGGGGAGATCATTAGCGTAGGCAAGTCTTCATACGGGGGTGGAGGGGGGGGGGGGTGGGATGATTCTCTCATTGATACATATACACACGTATGTACATCCACTTCAAAAAAGGGGGGATGCACCCCCATCCACCCGCTATCTACGCCCCTGGGAGAGATAGATACAGGCTAAGAGAGAAAGAGAGAGAGAGAGCCGGACAGAAAAAGATATGAATAGAGGGAGAATGAGAAAGAGATAATACATGGAGAGAGATGGATATGAGAAAGGGAGAGAGAGAGGAGAAAATGTGGCGTGTGTGTGTGTGTGGGGGGGGGGGTGAGTGAGAGAGATGGAGGGAGGAAAAATAAGAGAAAGTTTCACTCAGTGCAGTAGTTTGTTTTCACTGTATTGCCCTTCAATTTCGATACCTTGATGATTTTCACCTCCGAGCTTGTTTTCACGAATAATGTACAAAAACAAAAAATCGCCTGTTCATAGCCAGAAAGGCGTTAACTCGTATAATTTTATACATACTTAACGCCCTTGTGGCTCCAAACAGACGGTCTGTACTTTCCAAGATGTGAAGGTCAAGTGCGACAATATAGACCCATCACATTCAATGATGAGATTGATTGATAGTTCATGTAATGCCCTTCAAAACATCGTGACATTATGAAAAAGGATATATGATGTTACAATACGGTAACATTAGCGACAAGGTTTTTTTTTTCTCTCTCTCTCTCTCTCTCTTTTCCGTGGATATACCATGTATACTACCGAACAGGATTTTCTCTTGAAAGCAGTTAAAACGTGAAAAGGTGTTTAACGTGGATTCTGTATTGTTGCCCTTGAAAGCCCGATAGTGCTTGAAAAGATAAGGCAGATATACATCAGGTCAACGCACTAGGTTAAGGTTAGAACGAAGGTTGCATTAAAGGTTAGCGTTAGGGTTAGGGTTAAGATTAGCATGACTACAGGGTTGGGCTTACCTGTTAAATACATTGTTTTGTTTTTGTTCTGTTTCTTGCGATATACATTTTAAAATGATAATCTTTATAATTCAAATTTCCATGCGAAATTGTAATATTTGCATATATTATGTATTACTTATTATGACCCAAGGGAAGAACAGCCGTATTCATTCTGCCCCTGCAATAAGGCTGAAATGGGCTATCCTTCATATCTTATATTATGTTGGTTTATCGCGAAGATTGAAACAAACAAATAATCCATCAACCAACCAACCAACCAACCGATCAACTAACATGACTAACCAAACAGGTCATAGGGCCAGTGTTAGGGTCATTTGTGTCAGTTTGCAGTTGTTCCATTTTTATTATTTTTTTTAATTTTTATTTTTTATTATTTATTCATTTATTTATTTATTCAATTATCTATTTATTTATCTGTTTATATATTTATATATTTTTGGGGGAGGGGTCCGCTTCTTTCCCTTTTGCCATTTTCCCTCTGTCCTCTCCAGCAGCAGAAGAGTGAAGGAGTCTACCAGGGACTCCAGAGAAGTGGTATGGATGACTCTTTCGGGAGTAGATTCCACTATCTTTAGCTCCGAATTCCACACCTAAATGGATCAATTATGACTAGTAAAAGAGTGAATCTCCAATTCTTTACATTGAAATAGTACTTGAATCTCTAATCTTTACATTATGTGAAGGAGTGTATCTGAAAACTAATGCATTATAAGCATTTTGAATGTACAGTAAACGAAGCTGAGGGGAAAAAATACCATCCTATTTCTTACTCTGGTCTTGAGAGATAGTCTTGGAATTTGGTATTCTCATTATCATGACCATGTAGAATGGATTAAGAGTGTTCGTGACTCTCGATTGAACTAAAAAATCTAGTAACATCTTCTCTATCTTCTTCCATTCCTAATGGATCTAACATCTGTTTCCCCAAGAGGTATTTAACCCCTTTCCCCCTATAAGAAGAGTGAAACGTGATAACTTTGAATTTCTACCAGCACACATACTAATCGTTTCTTCATCTGTTTCTTCAAGGCAACAGGTTGCTCGAATGGACTTCGCTTCTCTTCAGATTTCCAGCAAGTCGTGGAAGACAAAGATTTCTCGGGCAATAAAGCAATATGAATTCATATCTTGAGGAAAGTTTATATTCATGCAGACTAATCTGTTAAGTGCTTAAATCCAGGGATCTCCGCCCCCGCTGTAATATCAGGACGCTCTTGGAAAGGGACGGTAGACGAACAAGCTATACTCTGCATAGATTCTTGAACTAGAAGGAGTTCACGTTTTGCTTATTCTGAATTTCAGTATCGTTAGTTCTACTTTGATTTTCGATAATGCATATCACAATGAAACATAATCTGATATAAACAAAATAAACACGTTTTCATGATATTGCGTCAAGAGACGAAGCTTATCAGTTTTCAAGCTAATCAGACGAATTGATCCTCCAACTGAAACTGCTAGCCGATTTGATCCTTCCAATTTGATCCTTCCAATTTTACATAAAGAATGATTGCTTATGAACGTCACTTATAAGCCCACCACGTCTGTACAAAGTTCTTTACATTTCATTTCTGCTGATCGTTAATTCTATTGTCAGGTATCTATAAAAAAAAAGGGGGGGGGGCGGGTATCCTTAGATGCCCTGGGATGGGAAGGGGTGGTGTAGATTTGGAATGTACCCGGGATGCCTCATAGGCCTACTGCCCAGTTTTACTGTGGTTTTTTCTAGACATACAAGCGAAGATGGGGAGAGGGGTAGGTCGGGGGTGTGGGTTAGGTGGATCGAGTTACCATACTCTTTGCTAGATACACCAGTGTTCTCAACATTTTCCTCATGTCTCCTTCAGTTTCCTGAAGACTAGCTGATGGTTGTTTGTAGTTCCTTGGCTTCAATCAAGCCCCTTGTAATCACTATACCAGCAAACCATATCCTGTTCAAGGGAAAACAGTCCTGCAAATTATCCGTTATAGGAACTTACAGATCGAGGGGTGGGGCCCGGGGGGGGGGGGGCAATGCTCTTTAAGTTTTTTTTTACCAGATTGTGCGAATGAGACATGTAGATCTATAATCATCATTTAATTCTGGCAAAAATATCAGTGACAAATTAATGATTAGATGGTGATTTACACAGAAAACAAAAACGAAAAAAAAAAAAGCAAAACAGAACAAGTACGTTTTTTACGACCCGAAATATTTTTTTAAAAAATTAGAGGTAAGGTTGCAGCAATCATATTTTGATGATCCTTAATCGGCACATCAAAATTTTCAAAGGATAGTCTACCTTGAGAATACAGACTAAGTAACAGTAGGAACGGTACAAGGTACCCGTATGATCTTTGCATAACAGAAACATGAACCTTCTCAGTATATAAGATCCTGTTTAAATTGCTATTTTATGGTGGCCCTGAAGTACGCTCGACAACAGGTCATGTGCGACGTGAATTTCGCATCCCAGGTCCTGAACTTTGCATCCCAAGTCGTGAAATTCACGACCCGCGATGCGAAATTCACGACCCGTGGCGCAAACTTTGCATCCCAGTCCTGAATTTCGCACCGCGGGTCGTGAATTTCACGACTTGAGATGCAAAGTTTGCGCCACGGGTCATGAATTTCATGACCTCGGATGCGAAGTTCAAGACCTGGGATGCGAAATTCACGTCGCACGTGACTTATTATCGAGCGTACTTCAGGGCCACCATACTATTTCGTAGTGGTTGTCTCTTTTCAGGATAATTCAATGAACTTTCCATGTTTTAAGGTAGGCATGCACCAGAATTCAAAAGGAATATTATCATGCCTTTAATACAAGTAAGCCATGTAAACATTATCGAACCACTGCCTTAAAGTAATTGGTTATTGTGGTGATTGGTTTTTGGTTTGTTTTACCTGACTGCTGCGAAAGCATGCATGCTTGTAAGAAGCAGAGGACCGACCGCTTTATATACTCTCCAAGGGACCTTCTATACTAAACACAACAAAAAAAGTAACTCCCCCTAATTCAAAATAGCATAACTTTTTAACAACGACGTTTTTAGGAAAATAATTTGGCAGGAGTGTCTTACACTTATTGGCTAACTTCTGTTTGAAAATGAGATTGATCTGTCAAGTCATGCATGAGTGAGCAGACATTAAAGGCAAAAATGTCACTTTTCAAAAGTCACAAGAGTCATTTTGGGGGGTTTGTGAGACAAGATTTTTCTGGCGTTTTTTAAAATTCTTGTTAATGTTTTTCGAGGTTGTGCCATGGTTGAGTGACAAAATTGCGAACGATGAAGCAAGAAATGCTGAAAATTTACTGTTTAATGCCTGAAAAAACGAATACCTGGTATTTTCACATAATGTGCTGACTCATGTTGGTCCATGCCAGTTTTTTCCACAAATTGAATGGATTTTGCAGATTTAGGAGGGCTGAACATCATTTTTCTCAAAAAACTGTGTTCACCCAACTGTGATAAACATGAAAAGTGTCGGGGATAGGCATGACTGGATCAAACAATGGAAGAATTCAAATTCGCCACAGGTTTGTTTCACAGAGCCCCAAAATGACTCTTGTGGCTTTTGAAAAGTGACATTTTTGCCTTTAATGTTTGCTCGCTCATGCATGAGTTGACGGAACAATCTCATTTTCACACAGAAGTAAGTCAATAAGTGAAGAAACACTCCTGCCAAATTATTTTGCTAAAAACTTTTTCGTTAAAAAGTTATACCATTTTGAATTAGGGGGAAGTTACTTTTTTTGTTGTGTTTAGAATAAGGATTTATGCCTTACTAAAGGGCACTAGCCCATCGTTGTCTTTCTTTTTCTTTTCTTTTTTTGTTTTGTTAGAGAAGGGGGGGGGGTAATTTAACAATTAATAAAAACAGCAAAACTTACCTACGCAAAGTAGGAAAGAGTCTTTAAAGGAAACTAAAACCGAAAAAGTATTCAGAAATTTGTTTGATATTTGTTTCTTCCTTGAAAAATTCTTTGAAAAAGTAGGATGCAGGAAATTAGATGACAATGAATCTCTACATCGAACACTCGTTGGGATAGAAAATGAAAGTTGGCAATTTTGAATTCAAACATTATAATGGAAACAAAGGAAAATAGATATATCATTAACAGCCCGGAGTTCGACACTAAATGAAAAATGAAAATTTGACACCTTACTGAAACAAACTCAGTCATTGTTAACATTCAAATAGACGCCTCATGTTCATCTCATGATTAAGAATGACATAACCAAGTGGATCCAGAATTTTGTAAAGTAAGGGGGGGGGGGAGTTTCGAAACTCCTCTTATAAACAAAAGAAATGGTTGTCACGTTTTTCAGCCTCTTGAATCGACGATTTGAGAGGGGGGGGGGAAACATTTTTAGGCGGTTGTATATTTATCATAAGTTAATATAAGCCAATATGTTTCTTGGGGGGGGGGGGGGGGGGGATGGTGGAGAGGGTTTACCACGGCTTGAAAATGCTTTTTAAGTCCACCATTGATAAAGTAATACCTGCATGGTTACGAGACATATTGCGAGGTCTTTGACCATCACATGCATTGTAAATTGATTTCGATGTTTGCCTCATAGACAATAATTAATACTTTCATATCAAGCATTTTTAAAAATTAAATGTACTGGGATGAAAGTGAGAAGAAAAAGTATCGTTTACCAAAAGATCGGGATTCAAAGAATATTGATTTTATTGTTAGTTTAGTGTAAAGAGGTAATATCTCATATTTCTATCTTGACAAATAATTATGATAGCTTATTGTGACCTTGCGATATCATACATTTTCGACGGCAGTCAATTAAGTTTGTTGTTTCCTTGTTTAGTTTTTGATCTTGTTTCTTTTATGAAGAACAGATAAAGACACCGGGGAAGGGAATTGAGGTATCTATTACTTGAGAGGGAGAGAGAGATAGACGGATAGAGAGATAGAATGAGATAGAAAGAGAGAGAGAGAGAAAGAAAGAGAGAGGGGAGAGAAAGGGAGAGGGTCGATCGAAATGTATACAAAAAGATGCGCCTATTTAAAGTGCGTAACGTTCATCTCTGTAATAAAATCCGCAAATCGTCTGCCAGTGAACCTTGAATATGTTTTAAAACGATGCTCGAAGTAGATGGAGTGGCGAACATTGGATGATTTCAGTCTCCCAAGGTCAAGGTCACCTTCTCATTAGAAAGGTCGTCTTCTCAATAATGCTACTTGACCTTTATACACGAGTGAGTATAGTTCATTGAAAATGGTGCCCTGAAGAGCGCGCGCTGACCCTTCAAGGTCAAGGATGAAGCAGTGAAAATTCATGATGATCGTGGCAGGTGGTGGATTTCTCAGTCTATCCTGTTCGGTTTGATATCAAGGTCCAATGCCATAGCCTATAATAACGTGCTTTCTAAATTACAGCAGTGCCGGGAGCAGTGCAAATCCACTCTTTACCGAGAATTATAACGAATCACTTAAATATCGGATTCCGGGCTAACTTATGGATTCCATGCACTCCATAATATAGTTTGAATTACTTGTTTGAAAGTGGATTCGACTATATTATGAGCGTGAGTTTGAAGAAATGAAGTGATGACTCTCTCCGCCTTTCTAATGCAATGATTTTTGCGTTAAGTTTATTTTTAAAAATTTGAAGTAAAAAGTTATAACCATTCATGATATTTAAAGTGAGATCAAATTTCTTGAAAAGTTGTAAAAACACAATAGAGCGTTTCAGAAGGGCGAAGAAGATTATCATAAAAAGAAATGGGGACCCATTATGATTACAAAGCCAAGTATACTAGCAAATATGTAACTTTTGTAGGAGTTGTTAATTGACAACTTGATATGAATCTTTTCTCTATTGGAATAATCATACATGATTTTTTTTTATTTTTTTCGGACAAAAAGAGTGAAAAAAGTGAACAATTAAGAGATATCTAGTATGACTCCTCAAAAAAATGGATTTCCACTCATTACCATGTTACATGTTTGGAGGGGGTGAGTCACGCTGAAGAACAACAAATTCCATCGGTATTTCAATTAATGTTCATTGATTAGTCATTGATTTATCATTGACTGTTGTTGGAAATAGTCCAACGAAAATAGTGATATTGGAGTGATTTCTGACACAGTTTTGGCGGGAATGGGTCATATACACGCATTCACAATCTAACACCTGTCTGTGCATGCGTGTGTATGACCCATTCCCGCCAAAACTTTGTCAGAAAGCACCGGTTAACCGGGTTTGTTCCTGCAAACTAACGACAGTGACACTAGTTTGCAGGCACAGACCCGGTCAGTCAAAACATTATGGTGGCGCTGAAGTACGCTCGACAACAGGTCATGTGCGCCGTGAATTTCGCGTCCAAGTCGTGAAATTCGCGATTTTGGTCGCGAAATTCGCGATTTGGCCGCAAATTTTGATGAACCGGGACGCGAACTATGCGACTTGGCCGCAGAGTTCGCGTCCTGTGGTCGCGAATTTCACGGCGCACATGACCTGTTGTCGAGCATACTTCAGGATTTCATGGATTAGAAATGTCTAGACTGAACTGAGCTCTGCGGAGATACAGTAGTGTAGCTGCTCCTGATACAGCCTGGGACTGGCCAAGTTAGACTCTGCTCAAGGCTTTGAGGAAATGTGTTTCCAAACCGTTAAAAGTGTCAAAATAGGGTCTGTGTCTGCAGACCAAGTCACATTAACTATAGTACCGTCTTCAGAACGATAACTATCCGAACCTACCAAGGCACAGAGGTGTCGTAGTCAAGTTGTTTGTAAAAACAGTTGATTGGAAACTCGAAGCTCGGGGGTTTCGATTCCCGGCATGGCTCTTGATACTTCCTGAGGAAGGCATTTTATCTATATATATTGCTCTTTTATCGTACATTGAATAAATCATCATGCAATGGGCATATTGATATCAAGTTACCAATGCGTGTATGTGTGTTTCTTAAAAAAAATACATTCAAAGGCCAACAATTGGTCGGTCTGGGGAGCGTTGCATGAAGTTTCTTGTCACGGTGATTTTTTTTACTGACAACCGTTATAAGCTACTGAAACCTTGCATCTGATTGGCTGAGACCAAATTGTCAGTAAAAAAAAATCACTTGAGACACTTCATGAAACGCTCCCCTGGGGTTGCTTGGGCTTGGCGATGTGACTTGTATAAGGTCACAGCAAATATGGGGCAGAAATATGGAAAAAGATAAGCACGGAGGGGAGGAGGTGGTTTTTAAATAAAGCGAGATATTGTGTAGACGTTTGGAACATGCTGATAAAAACTTACCCAGTGGAAAAATCAAAAATAAAGGAGACAGACTTCTTTTCCAACAATTTGCAATGGGGAAAACAGCTGATGAGAAGAGGAAAAGAAAGAGGAAAGCTAGGAAGGAAACACGCTTATTGATTAAAACCGTATTGGATTCAAACAACAAGAGCATGCATGAACTGGTGATAGCTCCAGTTTTGTTATTTTTTTTTCCAGAGCAATTGAAAATCCCGGAAATATGTTGAAGTGATCAGAAATACATTAATTACAATACACGATGTGAGATCCACGAGTTTACAAGCTGGGCACTGCAGTTAGTCACCACATACTCTCTATTCATTAAATTTGTTTACAATAATTGTTTTAATAATTTCGATAGCCTACACTCTATAATTTCTTAAACTGAAAATTATTCTACGAGTTTGTGACTAGGGTCAAATCCAAGACATTATAATCGATATGAGGTTGATTTCTAAATCTACATCGGACTGAGATATGGAATTGCATTTTGGATTCGTCCCTAATTCAAGAATAAGACATTTAGAATGTCGAAGCAGTAAAATGAGAGATTTAAATGAGTGTTGGGTAAACCCGATCTTACCAACTAAAAAAAAAAAAAAAGGCCATGATAGGCATATTTGAAACTGTAGTGGATCCAGTACAAATGTGGCTACTTGGTTATATCTATTCATATGCTTGATATGCGTGAGGACCTTTCCCATTTTCTATGCACTAAACACTGAAAAGTTTTTTTTTTTTTTTATATTCTCCCGGCTGTTTTCAAGGAATAGACTTCTTTCACAGTGTGTAAATCAATGCTCGCATTTATTTTATCCAGATTGTGTATTCATTTTAAATACTATCTTTTAAAAAGATAAAGAAAAAAAAAAAGAAAAGGAAGAAAGATGTATAAATAAGCACGTAGATGGAATAGGACGAAAACAAATAGCACAATACTGAGAACTATTCATTGCATCTCATCCGTTTTTTTCCCTTTTTCTTTAGCATGTTTAGTGGAACGTTCGCAAGACACTGTTTTTAGATTCATCTTACTCAAAGTACACATGAACCCTAACATCCATTGCAAAAGAATGATTGATAACCAGTCTTTGAGCATGTCTGTGAATCCATATCTTTGGGATAGATATCAAAAAGGAACTTTAGCGAATGTGATACAGATGAATGCGCTATAAAGAATGCAAGAGAAAAAGGTAAAAAATTAAAACTGGGTGTCCGATCAATCATCTTTCAGAGTGCACTTAAGTTCTAATATGTCTAAGACAACCTATATAGTGCATGTTCAGTCGTGGTTTGGTAAGTCTCTACTTCTAATTTCAGTATGCTTGGCCCTTATGTTCTGGTTCTCTATGTGCTGGATATTATTCTTCCCATCAATAGCTTGATTTCTTCTTCATTTCATTCAGAGAGTGAAATAGTTCCTCTTTGCTTTCAGCAGTACCTTTAATTCTTTTCAAAATCCCCGACTGCTGCATTTTCTACAATGTATGTGCATTCGTCTGTTAGGTGCAATCAGAGAAAGAGAAGTTTTTGTCTGGCTTGTCTGGGGGTCTCTTCTACTTACCTTCTTTATATACTTGCATCAAATTCGAATCATTTCTGTTATGAATGGTTCTGTTTTATGTTTATCGGGAATTTTTAATATATTATTAATAGCATGCATGTTTTCCGACATAAAAAGTTTCAATATCGCTTATTTCATTGCTTGTTTGCCCTGTCCTTCCTGATGATCAGACAATTATTGTGTCTATTTTCACTTCCATGGTTATTCATTTAATTATTTATTTATTTTTGCTATGTCTTTTTAAATATAAGTGATAACCTTTTTAAACATAAGTGATATCCGGATGAGGATTTCTTACCGTTTCTTTTCGGCGTTGGAATAATACACTTGAAATTCAAAAAAGCAAGAAAATTTGCAGTAAAAAGTCTCTAGAATAAAATCTTAATTAATTTCAAACGTAAAATTTGAGGAGATAAACGCCTTCCTATAGGCATTCAGTACAATCACTGAACCACTATTCTGTATTTATCTGTTTATAAATGATGCTACGGGTGATGTTCGTTTTTCCGAAGGTTCGTTATTCCGAAGGTTTGTTATTCCGAAAGTTCGTTATTCCGAAAGACGCAAATTGCGTATAGACCAATTTCACCTCCGGTTTATGTATTTGGCCCTCTATCGGCGACGCCATTGCTGCGGTGGGCAAGCGCACTGACCGCGATCGGCTCTGTGTACGAAATGAATGTAAGATATGAGATATGCCCTAATATTGTTCCATTTACTTTATTCTAGATCAATAAAATAAAGCATGGATACATGGGTACGTGAGGTAAGACAATGGGCATATCTGACAGATGAAGGTATGATGTATTTTTGGGACTTTCGATAGTTTTAATTTTTCAAGTTAGTTTTGCAGTATAAGTTCGATTGCAGCATAGAAGCCGTAGTAAACGGGAGCCCTCCATCTTACCCTGTTTACAAAGTCATGTTTTCACTCATTAAATTTTACGCCAAAGTACATAATGATAATGTTTCTTGACTTCAAAGTCCTTTCTGTTGATATTTTTACCCACTGGCGACTGATTCCTTCGCATTGCTTACGGAAACCTGTGTCGGGAGTACGGCTTCTCACACAAACAGGCTTCATGAGTCAAAAGCGAGTGAATTTCGCACTCAGTTAGCTTCCAATTTTTAAACTTTCTCCAATTCTTGTGGCATTCGAGCACCGCACAGCTGCGACCTGAACTTCCCTGACAATTTCTCATTGCAAATATTAAAAGAAATCTGCATATATTGGTCAAAATAGACAAAAAATCTAACGAATGTACATAACGCGCTATTGACTTGTGTACTATAAAAGTTGGAGCGCCCACCGCAGTATGTCGAACTGTGTCGAACAGTCTGCTGCCCTCTTGTGTTGTGAAATTGGTCTATATACAGATATTTGTTAGTCCGAAAATGAAAAAAGGGTTCGTTAATCCGAACATTTGTGGCATTATTCCGAAGGTTCGTTATTCCAAAGGCTCGTTAGTCCGAAAATGAAATATGGTTCGTTATTCCGAAGGTTCGTTAATCCGAAAATAAAATAAGGTCCGTATTCCGAAGGTTCGTTAATCCGAAAATGAAAAAGGGTTGGTTATTCTGAAGGTTCGATAGTCCGAAAATGAAATAAGGTTCGTTAGTCCGAAAATAACTAACGAACCAACGAAGCTTAGTCTCTAGGATAAAATCTTAATTAAAGGCAGTCACATTTACTTGCCTAATCATATATGACTTCTACATGAAAATTAACGAATCCTTGTAAGTTTTCATTCTTTCGATGCCACGTGAGGCATAAGCACATGTTGGTCGTATTTTGATCTTGGTCACGAGGGAAAAAAGTCAGAAAAGGTCCCAAAATATCACTAGATAAGAGAATGTTCTTATCAAAAAATGATGACAGAAAATTAGTTATCCCTAATAAACAAGGGCAAAGGATCGACAAAACCTCATATCTCAATCATGTTGAATGTTCAGGAGAGCCGAAAACATGGCTTCCTTAGCATTACAGCCTATGGAGGCGGTCAAGTTTTGTTTGTCAATAGTGGCCTTATCTTTACAGATGGGCATGTGAGGGTTTGGAAATACATTTTAAGTGTTCCTAGCTTTAAGATTATGAAAAGAACTAAATTTCACCAAAATTTGAGATACAAGGTCTTGTCACCCCACAGTCATCGGCTACTCTATAGCATTTAAAGCCAAATTTAGCATGTTTGTCATAATAAACTGAATTGGAAACTCACAAAAAATCACCGCTGCCCGTATGAGTCCATGCCTCATCAGGGTCGGACAGACCATGGGGCGTTTGGAGAATTTCCCCTACCACACGAATGCCGGTCAATTTTGGTCTGAGGGCTGGCCGTTATAATTGGAGTGGTCCGATCACATGAAAATTTCCCAAAGAATTTCATCCCCAGTCTGCCACTGCGCCTCATCTCCAAACATCAGAGGATCGAACAGCCGCCCTAAAAGAACAATGAAATTAAAATCTATACAGAAATTCTATAAAGAGGTATCCTCAAGGGTGTGCAATGTCCCCTCTTTGTTCACCTGTACGTGTATTTTAATGTACCTCATCCGGGACGTAAATCTTTGGCACAAAAAACTAAAATCTACTTGTAAGCTGTATGTGCACGATTAGTACGAACATCTCAGAGCTCAGCCGGCTAAAGTGTTATCTTGACTAAAAAGGGCACATGCAGTTAGGTTTTTTTTTTCCCCCACACAATATCAGGCAAACCGTACTTACTACCGTGTAAAATTTTACACAGTGAACAAGCACATTTGGTTTGTATTCACTATTTGGGAAATTTCACTCAACTTTTATTTCTTTACTAAGTTTGCCTGACACCCTGTGCCTTTGATTTCTCTTTCCATTAATATTGTGTTGTTTTCTTCTCATCTTATCGTAATCTATAAAACAAAATCCCCACCACTTGTTAAGTAGATCCTCAGTTTTCCCAAATCGTTCACAATTAGCGGTTAGCCTCGCCAATGTCAAACGTAAAATTTGAGGAGATAAACGCCTTCCTATTGGCATTCAATACAATCACTGAACCACTATTCTGTATTTATCTGTTTATAAATGATGCTACGGGTGATGTTCGTTTTTTCCGAAGGTTCGTTATTCCGAAGGTTTGTTATTCCGAAAGTTCATTATTCCGAAACACGCAAATTGCGTATACCCAGATATTCGTTAGTCCGAAAATGAAAAAGGGTTCGTTAATCCGAACATTAAAAGGCATTATTCCGAAGGTTCGTTATTCCAAAGGCTCGTTAGTCCGAAGGTTCGTTATTCCGAAGGTTCGTTAATCCGAAAATGAAAAAGGGTTGGTTATCCGAAGGTTCGATAGTCCGAAAATGAAATAAGGTTCGTTAGTCCGAAAATAACTAACGAACCAACGAACCTTACTTCATTTTCGGACTAACGAACCTTCGGACTAACGAACCTCCGGAATAAACGAACCTTCGGAATAACGAACCTTCGGAATAACGAACTGTAACCGATGCTACTATGACGTAAGAGGAAGGAAACTCCACAACCAGAAGAAGTCATGAGGTTAACATACCCCCGCCCATAAACCTTCAATGTCGTCTACAAATTATTGTATCGTCAAGAAATTTTATAAAAATGAAGGATTCTTCACAACATTTTCACGGTCAGATTTTTTTTTCATCAGAAGTGCCGAACTCGAAAAGACAAAATAAAGAAGAAAAAAGAAAAGGAAGAAAAAATAAGAAGAAGGAGGAGAGAAGAAGAAGAATAAGAGGAAGGAAAAAAGAAGAAGAAGAAGAAGAAGAAGAAGATACAGAAAAAGAAGAAAAAAAAAACGCTTTTAATTATTCTCTGGCGGAAAGTCAATCCAAAATCAATGGTAACCATGGTTACCAACTGTAGCTCGAAATAAATGGGGAAAAAATATTTACTGTAGTATTATACTTTTTGAACGCCTCGAATAAATTTGAGTAAAAAAAGGAAATACATAAAATTGCAAAATGCTGACCTTTTAAAACACTTTTTTTTTTGGTGACTTTACGTGCATGTTTATCGCACGATGTCAAAATCATCTGCAGAGTCTGAAAGGTATAGAAGATCGCGTGTCTGGAGCACATCCTCCTCCTCCTCCTCCTTCTTTTGATGAGAAATGATGGAAACTGATAAAGAGATGGTGAATGGATGTTGTGAAAACGAAATAACTTGTGTTGGCAACCAGCTGCCGATGACTAATGTCGACATTTTTAATATAAATTTAGAATATCCATGATCTCTTCATCTTCCCTCATCGTTCTTTTTCTCAGACCCCCCCCCTCTCTCTCTTACTCTTACATGCTTTTACTGACTCTCTCTCTCTCTCTCTCTCTCTCTCTCTCTAGGCTCTTTGTCCGTATCCTCTTATTCTATCATCTATCACATTAGTATACATTTTACCCCGCTCTCAATGCTTTTCATTTTGATCCCTTCTTTTTTTCCATTCGGTAAAAACGAAATGATTTATTTCTTTTAGTCATTTTTTTCTTTTGTTTCTTCATTCACTAGTTATACTGTATAATGCTGTACATATTTATGTGTATTCTTTGTTTTTATTTTTTATTATTCAATTAATGTAAAATGTACCTCATTATATATATATGTATATATATATATATATATATATATATATATATATATATATATATATATCTATATATATATACATGTCTGGTATTTTTTTTCGTAGATTTTTATGAATTGTTTTGTTGGACATGGAAATGACTTGAATTGAATTGAAATCGAAAAAGATAATTAGCGTCAAATTACCCGTGAGTCAACCCATCTATTTAATGATTTAAAAAATCTGTTTTTAAACCATTTTAATCGACGAACACGGGGAACACTAGCCTTTGGGCAAGGCCTCACGCGCTGCTTGTTTGCCAAGCAGGGTTTGAAAAATAGACTAAACAGTGTTCATTTATGGCAGTGATCAGTGGACCGAGCTGACGAACCTCCAGCCACGGATCACAGTTGTCGTGCGGTTAGTCTATGTATTCAGGCGCGTTTAGGGAAATAACAGCACCAAGTGCCTTGGCTAAAGGCTAGGGAACACGTAACTTCTGGTATTCGGTATTTCTTCTTTATTTGCTTCATTGTTCCCGATAAATTCATCATAATGCATTTTGACCTATCCTCTCTCCTCTTTCTCTTCTTTTTTCTTCTTCTAATGGAATCTTCAATTACCGCTCATTAATGTTTTGGGGTCTGAAAGGAGAAGCAACTTTAAGGCGATTCTAAGTATAAACTCATTAACTAATTGGGACCGAACACGCGTGCAAAGCAAAAATATTTTCTCCACCGGTCTTTGTTTTGTTGCGTTTCTTTCATTTTTCCTCTATGTTTGTCTGTATGCATGTTTTGTGGGCCCTTTTGCTTGCCATGTCCACTCTCATCTTTGACATTTTTCTCTTCATGAAATATTTCACGTGATCATATTCCGTCTATAATGATTTCTAGTAATGATTTATCATGCTATTCATCAGGCGTATTTGTATAATTGAATAGTGAAGATCAAATCTAAGTTATCATTCTCTCCCGCCATTATCCTCCTCATCATCATAATCATCATCTATACCATCTTTATCATCATCTTCCTCCTCCTCCTCCTCCTCCTCCTAACTATCATCATCATCACCATCATCACCATCATCATCTTCATCATCATCATATCTATTACCATCTTTACCACCATCATCATCACCATCATCATCGCCATCATCATTGTCGCCGTAATCATATACATCCATC
Organism: Echinometra lucunter; assembly: GCA_029962745.1. NCBI lineage: Eukaryota > Metazoa > Echinodermata > Echinoidea > Camarodonta > Echinometridae > Echinometra > Echinometra lucunter. Next base: position 10,781,619 of record CM057161.1, on the reverse strand, counting down.
ATCATAATTATTTTTACCATCATCATCATCATCATCATCATCATCATCATCATCATCATCACCACCACCACCAACATTACATCATCACCATCATCATCATTGTCGCCATAATCACCATCATCCATATACCATCATCATCATCACCATCATCACCATCGTCTTCACCATCGTCATTATTATCTACATTATCATCATTGTCTCCATCATCATCTCCATCATCATCATCATATCATCATTATCATCTTCATCATCTCAATAATGAAATAATAGTGGTGATGATGATAATGATAATCTCATCGTGCACATCCGTATACATGTATTTATTTTTCTTTTCCCATTTTTTGTTTCTTGATAAGGATTTTTGTTTTAGTCCTTTCCTAGTTTTCAAATCCAAAACGAATAATCGAAGAATGATTGAATCTACATGAGGCCACATCCTAGTGATGATAAAGATGTTGATGATGCTAATAATTGACGGTGATGATGATGATGATGATGATGATGATGATAATGATGATGGTGATGATGATCATCATCGTTATTACCATTACTATCACTATTATTGTTGTTGTTATTACAATTATTATTGTTATCATCATTATCATTATTATTATCATTATCATTATTATTATTGTCATCATCATCATCGTTATTATCATCATTATTATCATCATTACTATTATAATAATTATTTTATCATTAATTTTATTGTGATTGATAATGGCCTATTGCTATTTCATTATCTCATTTAGAAAAATAATACATATTACACATGTTCTCATGTCTTCCTTTCTTTTCTTTCCTTAACATCTGAATACCTATTTGAGCCTTTTCCAATATTTTTTTTTACAGTGTTAAGAATGATTGAATTCACAGAGTGTCACATCCTGAGTGAGGAAACACCTTGCTCTACAGGGCGTGAAGAACATGGTCTCAAGTTCGTCTGAAATAATAAATTTTAAAATTGGTTTCACAGAGTACTAACGCATGACAAATATCTTAAGGCCGCCGCACACTACACGCTTTTCTTGCGATGCGTCTCTTGCGCCTGATGCGTCTGAGTTGAGGCGTGCGATCCAAGCGCACTGCGCTTGTCCTTGCGACTGGCTGCAGACTAGCTTGCGCTTGAATTTCTTGGTTGAAGACGTCATTTTCAAGCGTAAGCTGAGCGCAGCGCAAGAAAAGCGTGTCGTGTGCGGCGGCCTTTGGGAAAACAGGCTCTTGTCTTGTAAGTGAATTATTTGTCGGGGAGATATAGTAGTCAGACACTGGCTATGATGATTTATGATGATTATCTTCATTTCTTTACTTTTATTTTATTTGTGTTATGTCACTGATTTGTTTTGTGAATTTTTGTGAATCTGCAATTGGGCAGTCTTGAAGCATTCGATCAGCAGGGCGGGGGGGGGGGGGGGTAGGGGGTGTAAGGGAGCAACCCCCCCCCCCATTCCGGGTTTTTTTCCCTAAAAAGGGAGGGACTCCGACACCAAGGATTTGCTCATTATTGCTCATAAACATGTGTGTGTGTGTGTGTGTGTGTGTGTGTGTGTGAGTATTTGAGGGTGTGCGTTTATGTGTAATTGCATGTAAATGATTTTATTAATTTATGGAGAAAACAGACGAAGGCCCGCACGTGCAGGGATAGTTCGTCTGACCTGTGACCGTCTTCCCTTATGCCGTTCATGTATTATGTGTGAACAGGTGAACGTGATATTGTACTAAACATGTTGTTTGTAAACGTGTATTGTTGGTGTATTCTTTTCTAATCCCCGTGACCTCGAATCTCCGAGTTTCCTACACTTTTCCGAGGCCATAATCTCATATTTCCCTGAAACTAGGGAAAGAAGGAACTAGACATACGCACGACCAAACATCCACTGGAAACGCACTTTTTTCTTTTTTTATCTTCAGGTTTTCGTTGGCATCCCTTTTTTTGTTCGACGAGAAATGGCTATTTTCGGGGTTTAATTATAGAATTTTACACTTTCTAAGGCTTGCCCACACACCCATCTCCTCTCCCATTCATTTCTTTCACTTCTTCTCCTCTTCACAGTGTGAGTCAGAAAAAATGTCCCATTTTTTATTCATTTTTTTCATGTTCTGTTAATATTGTTATTGTTTTTGTTTTATGTTATAGGATTTATGTGTGATTGTTTCGTATTGTGAATCCTGAAACTTAATAAAACATACAAATATAAAAAGAAAAAATGTCCCATCATTTTGAAGTTGTCTTGTTTGAAGTATGAACATTCAATGATGCGTTTCATGATATGTCTTGGTAGAGTTATCCTCCCAGCATTTATTGGTACCCTTTTCATTTGGAACTTTGCATGCATGACTGAATAACACGCAATCTTTAGAAGACTGCAAAATATCACTTGCGCCAAGTGGATGGGTGAAGAATAAAACTGAGGACGAACCATAATACTTGTGTTACTTACAAAGGGCTGAACATAAGTAACTGCTGCCAAATCAGGCAAGCCCTTTTGTAGGCTGAACATAAGTAACTGCTGCCAAATCAGGCAAGCCCTTTTGTAGGCAAGTACAACAAAGACACAGATTTCCATTGTCATTGTTAGTGGTATTTTGCAGTCTTCTAAAGATTGTCTGTTACTCAGCCATGCATGTAAAGATCCAAATGAAAAGGGTACCAATAAATGCTGGGAGGATAACTCTACCAAGACATATCATGAAACCCATAATTAAATGTTCATACTTCAAACAAGACAACTTCTAAATGATGGGACATTTTTTCTGACTCACTCTGTATATCTATTTCTTTTTTTCTTAACACAAGTCACAGTCCTCTTTCTCTCGCTCTCATCTTTCTTTTTTTTCTCCATCTCCTTTCTTTCATTTCTTTTCTCCTCCTATGCCTGTTATTCTTGACATCAGTCCCTAATTTCAAACAGATTAAATGGACGAATACCCCCACCCCCCACCCAATAAAAAAAAAATTGTGTAGTGGTTTTGCATAAGTTGGCACAAACAATATACAAAGTCAAGAAGAAACTTACATTTTCATATTTTTGACTGATTTATTATTTCTTGAAAAACCACAAATTGCGTGAAAATATCCTATCGCTCAATAGCAATAAAAAGTGTGTCCAGTGACTAGTCTTACACCTAGATCATTTACAAGATGCAGAATGAAAATACATAAAGATACACAAAAAACACTCCACCACTACTGTCAAAAGTACAAAAAACCCGACTACATTACGATTAATAATCAATAGTTTGTACATAATGCTTCAGGATTTTGTTTTTCGGACGGACTTATTCTATAACTTAAATTATTAGGTTAATAATTATCAATATTAAGGCAGTATTCGAATGGAAAGTTGATTTTAAAACATAGCTAATCACTATCATATGTAAAAGGTATAGAAAACTTGGTGTTATTTATCAAAGAAACAAATACATTACATTCATTGATGTGAGTTTAAATCATTTTCAGGCTGTTTCTAGAAAGATATCATAGGTCTACTGGCTATTTCGCTATTAGATTGATTTCTTAAAATCAAATATACAGACGGCATTTTAAAAAACCACTATATTTCTTCCTTCGATAAACACGTCCACTTTCAGGTTCAAACTCCACAGACACATAAACCTCTGTCTCTCCTGTTAGTCTCTTACTGAACCTAAAGTTTAAGAAAGAAACATTACAACCGTCCATTCATTAGAATTTATGAGAAATGCCATAAACCGCACGGGGCGTCTTTTTATCTGACGCAGCACTGCGTCAGTGACTGGCGCGACATTTCATGCGTCAATGAACAGTACAAACATTTTTCATACAATTTTAATAATTGACGCATGGGCTAATCGTGCCATCACAGGCTTGATTAGCGCAAGGTAATGGCGCAATTGATAAAACTTCTCGTGCTCAACAGGCTTTCGTGTTTTATTTTATTATTATTATTGGAGGGGGGGGGAGAAATAATTCCACTGTTTGATAGCACATAATGGGTGCATTAACATTTACCGTAAAACAAAACGAATATAAAACAAGAACCCCCCCAAAAAACAACAACAACAACACGAGTGTAGTTCGGACGAGTCGTCCTCTGCATTCAGAGTAATCGATGGTCATTGTCACGTGACCATCAATTCGATCATAATTTAATTATCATTATTCTCAGCCAAAATTGTCTGATAGAGTGCGAGGTTTTGCTTGCAGAGAATGATTATTTCTCAAACGAAATGATGTCTTGTCCACTATTTCCATCTCCGTGCTGATAATTTTGCTAGCAAAGTGTTATTAGGTTTCGAATAATACAAATAAATTATACTAACGAAAAGGTGATGATTTCACAATACACTCTCTCTGCTAAGAATTTTATAAATAAAACATCTAATTCATAAATATTTTTTTTCGCATTTTAGAATAAACTAATATTTTGCAATCACATAAATTAAGTCATCTATGATACAGAGATTACTTACATTGAAAAGCACACGAAAACGTTTATACACTGTACAAGTTTCGTTCAATTGACATGACTGAGGAGAAAATCTTAAAGCAAATGACAAGAACACGACTATATCATATCATAATGGGACTAGGCACACTGTTCAGAAACATTTCAATGACCTTGGTTCATAGCACCAAAAGATGTTACAATTACGGCGGCTCGATGTGAATGCAATTTTTTGGAATAATCTTACGTTACGTTGAAATATAATTATGGTTCTACAGTTTTCATCAAATAACTACATGTATCTGTTAATTATTGCAGTCAGTCAGTCATAGCACACGATTCAAAGACTTGCCTTAACCATCGTAAATACTACGTGTACTAATGTTTGAATTCAAAGCCAGTGGAGCCAACTGGCACAATACTTTTTAGAAAAGAACGAACTTTCTGTGTATTCGTTTTAGAACTGTTTGAGACTTCAATGCCCTTTCGCAATAATTACAAAAAAGGTTAGAGGAACCCAATATTCCCTTGGTATTTGGTCCGAGGTCATGTGTTGATTTACTTTGCACGCCTTTCTCCCCACTTTAACTCTTTAAGCAACACAAGTTTCACAACTACAAAACTGTTGTGACATCGGTCAATGCACGTGTCCTTTTGATAAAAAAGTGTTAACTTTTCGAGGCATCTAAACAAGTTTGTTGACGAATCAATCATCTGGAGTTCAGTGACTCAAGCCTATATAGTCACAGGCTGAAAATGTTTTATTTGTAACAACTTTCTTTGACCTTTGACAGGTGCGGAATGAAGTCAACCCATCAAACGTGACAGTCGCCTTGCACTGTCTGCCTCTGAAGTCCGTGTTCTTTTGCACCAACGTATTCGTGACCAGTGCATTCTGCTTCGTCGTGACGGGTTTCACGATTACAACCAAAAATGTAAAAGTGAGGTCAAGTTCTTAAGTTCAGTTTATCGACGTTCATCTTGATGGTATTGGCTGGCCTTGCGCGCGTAAACAGTCCGAACTTGGCTCGGGTATTGCAGAGAGCCGACACCGGATGATGGCGAACATCACTTTCTTGAAGTGCGGATGCTTAGTGGCGTAGATGACTGGATTTATGCAAGCGTTCATGAGGATGATGGCTCCTGCCCAAGGGAATAAACGGCTCGGAACCAGGAATCACCAAGCTAGCACAATACGGCGTGATACAAAGTATAAACGCGCAGACGACATAGAAGAGGTTCTTGGTGATTTCGACCTGGCGTTTGCTGATAGAGCGGCGCGCCGTACTTTCGCGTCTTTTTGGTTTGTGCGTCGACGACGAAGATTCAGAAGTGTCTTGTATCTCGGTGATGGTCTTAGTGTGAGCTCGGACGTGAACGTAGATGGCGACGTAGGACACCAGAATAACTGTGAGCGGAATAGGGTATATGACGATAGCTTGGGTCAGGCTGTAGTAATCAGACAGCGGGTGTGAGGTCTTGTGTGTGCACGTACCGTACTGTTCGTCATAGCCGAGCTGCCCAAGCCCGAAGATGAGCGGCAAGAGCGACAAGAACAGCGGAATGGCCCAAGTGATCAGTACCATTATGCCCATCCTTATCTTGGAATAGTAGTGATGGTAGACGTGTATGGGTTGGGTGATCAACACGAAGCGATTCAGACCTATCGCAGCCAGGCTATACACGCTAGAACCAACGCACGTGTACAGGACTATGGCGGCCATGACGCAAAGTGACTCCTCCATCGGCCATTGCGATCGGTCCTCGGTCAACAGTGCCACCACGTTCCATGGTAAGAAGAGGTTCGTGAGGAGGTCAGCAATGGCCAGACTGACCACAAAAAACATTGGTGGCCGTTCGAAGTTTCCTTGACATGGCGACAGCAGCGATGACGATGCTGTTACCGATCGAACCGACTATGGATATTACGATGAAGGTGATCGCCAGAAGCAGTCGCTGGTTGTAATCGGTAAACCGGAAGTCCTTACTAGAACCGCTTCCAGTCATCATCTCGTCCGTGGTGTTGACCACTGGTGGCGAAGCTGACGAAGACATGGCGAATGGCGTCTCCGTCTGAAATACATAAAAATGAATAATTCACATTAAGTATAGCCCTCTTTATTTTGCCTTTTTTTTAAATGTACTTTATCCACTACCGTCAATCCGCAACAAATTCTGTCTAACCTTGCATCTAGTATAAACCAATAGCAATGAGAATCACTGTGACGATTCCTAAGTGATTATCTTCGAAAACATGGCCATATCTGTCTGGTCAAAAAGTTGCACATGACCATGCCACTAAATATGAGGGTACCAATATGGGATTGCCCGACACATTAAAGAGTATCAATCACCAAAAGATACTTAGCTGTGTATGTTGGGGAGTCAATGCCACTACACTATATTCAAAATAAGAGTTTTAAATTTTACTTCTTTAAGGAGATATATCGAGGTCATTATCTTCTCAATTAACATTAAAGCGACTTGTGAGGGAGATTAATCGCCGTGCGTGCACGCGCGGGCATGAAATCGGGCGTTACGGAATCGAAATTTGCGCAATCGAACATGCAGCCATTCGATTTTGTAAACGCCCTGATTGACTGTTTGGTCTTATGTTACCCTTTAATTTCTTCGAAATCCTTAACATTTAACCCCTAGAAGACCGGTAAAAAGTTTTCTTAGGGTTACTTCACACTTACTGCCCGTACACAAATTATTTTTCACGTGGTTGTTAGCCTACACTTTGAAGCTCGGCAAAGGCCAGTCAACCTTCAAGAAAGACCATTGGAACAGCTCTACCTGCAAATATCATCACCGTCTAAGGGCACATCATGAATAGGTGAATTCTCACTGTGATTCACGTGATACGATCAAAATAAATCAATAAAATTCAGAGACATGTCACCTTGAAAAAATGTTAGATAATGGTTATTAATGAAGTGAATGATCCACCGATAAAACTTTATTTCGGTATTGCACTTAATTAATTCGGTCAGTAATCTAAGAACGAGGGTCTCCAGGGAAGGTCACTTTCAGTATTGTTGTCAGATGCGAACACTGCACTATTCCAACGAAGCTGGGGTGCCTCCTACAATTGAATTTTAATGGGGATATCAGATTGATACATCGTATATGGATGACAATGAATTTAAAATTGGAACCTTATATAAGCAAACATTCACTAAGCACATACGAATATAAAAAAATAAGAAATCTCATGTGCGTGACAAGTCTCGCTAACTTTCAGTACCATGGATACTGTTAACAGGGATGCCCCCCTTTCGGAATTTCGGTTTTGAAAGATTGCATAACACTTGGATTCGCTGTATTTAAGTAACAAACCAGCAACAATCTTCATGGACTTCTGGGTTTGAAGTCCGATGATAATATCAATTATATCCGTCCCCATCTCCACAGGACAAAATTTTTCATAAACAAGTCGGTCGATGAAACTGAGCAGATATTGCTACTCGGTGACTTGCTATAAAAATTAAGCTGTATCATGCCCATGCGTCTTTTCACTGACGCAGGACTACGTTAATAACTAGTGCGACGTTTGACGCACCATGGAAGAGTGGCATCCTGCGGAAAAATATGAATATGAATAAAATGAACAGTATCAATATTCCTTTAAATTACTATAGCATACTATTTCATGACGTCATCAAATTGACGCCGGGTGAGCATATAAAAAAAAATGTGAGTCACAAAAAGTGCTCGTGTGTGAAAGGAAAGGTTACTTTCCATTATGCTCTTTGAATGTCGTGAATTCTGATGTCTTTTTCCTTGCCGAGGATTATGAATGCAGCATGATTGACACGAGAAGGAACTAGCGGTATTGTATAACACCTGACCATCTGCTCACGTGAAAGTTCTACATGATCTACGGACATTCCGAAAAGGCGGGAATCGGGCGGCAGTATCTTTCCGCTGAAAATTCACACATACGATATTCAAAAATGCAAAGTGTATATATTCTTCAGTGGTCTCTATACCGCATCGAATGCTATTTGATCAAAAACGTAATGTTAATTTTGTATTTGTTGTTTCGCATTACCCCCCCCCCCCCCTTTTCACTCTTTAAAAACTTTTACATATTCCCCCTGAACTTCTGAACTCGTATTTCTTACGATTTCAAATTTTGAACTTATTGATTTGTTTTATGATATTGTACTTTTTCCTACGCATCTTGGGTTAGCTATCGTCTGCTGAATTTCTTCTTCTTGGGCTGAAGATGTTAATCTGTCCTTACACTTATATGTAGGCCTATTCAATGTATCATGATGATATTGAGGCCGTCGTCAACATCATTGAGGCCGTCGTCAACATCAAGCAGGTCGCTCATGACGACGGTCTCCTGCGTTCTGAAATTCAGTTAAATAATATTTTTCATATACTTTTTTTTTATTCAGAAAGAGATTGTAAATGATACGTGTGTCTAAAATGTATATATATGAAAATCTATGTAATAATTGATTATGTTGTATTGTGTTGAACATGTGGAACGCAGAAATAAATTTCAAGCAAACAATATTCATAGTTTTGATACATGTAAGACGCAAAAGATTGGCATATAACAGTCCTACTACCTCGTTAAAATATTGCGTTTGGGATCAGCACGTGAGGAAAGAGTGGACCATGTTTATAATTATAGGGTCTAAGACAGAATAACCTCCATGGCTGACATCTCTATACCAAGAATCCAAGCTTACAACTCAATGAGACTGGATTAAAACGCCACATGCCATTCTTTTTGTAGGAGTACGGTTGCCTGGAGCTATTATCTGGGATTTGACAATTAGTCTGCAATGATGAGAAAGAGATGAAAGACCAGACCCATAATGAAGGCGACCTCATCCCCTTGAAACCTTGACATCTGGTCGGACCGTGATTCGCTTTTTTGGCGCCATTTCCTGGTTGGAAGCCCGCGCGTTTATGGCGGAGCGCAGACGACGCAATGCCGCTAGAGGTGCGATGTATATTACACAAACGAAAATTTATAACGAGCTTTGTCCACGATGGAAAAATGCTCGAAATTTACACCTCGGGTCGTTGCACCCTGCTGACTTCAAAACATGAACGGGTGAAAACGCATTTCATTTTGACACAAAGAAATGGAAATATTGGTAACACCTTCAAATGGGGGCTTTCGAGCTTCAGCTTTCGGGCGTATCGATTTGAGCGGGAATATTGTAGAGATGAAAGTCAATCAAAATTCTGATGTTGAGTCAGCGCCACCGAGGAGCGCAAATGTATCCTTTTATGCAAATTAACGGCTTCCCCCAAAAGATTCGAATGTAGGGGTACGAGGGAAAGTGTTATTTCATTAGCGCTGACGCAGAATATTTTGCCCTCAGCCTTGCCTACCCGCGTTAAATTCAAATAGCACACATCTCTATTAAATATTGATTTTTTTTCATTCCCGAGATTATTAATCTAAGCAAATTGTCTAGACCTTGAAAGACTAGAAAACAAAGAAAAGAAACTATTGGACAAAGTCAACTATATTCTCATGAAGTAACAACCTATTGCGTGCAGTCAAATATCCTATGAAGAAAAAGTCCAGAGGGGAATAAAAAAGAGATGATGCTATTTTTCTCCTAATAATCACAAGTATCTTCAAAAGGCATTACTCTTATTGCACCAATCAATTAAAACCTTTATACGAACTGTGTACTCTTGATTGGCCGAGTTTGCTGATGAAGGCCGAATAAGCCATCATAACACCCCCCCCCCCGAAAAATACCAACAACAGGGTTAAGGCTTTAATTTTCAAAATGTATAATGAAAAAGGAAAGCGTTTTTACGTCATGCAGCAGTATGCATTCCCACATTGATACAAAGAAATTCTTCCAGTATAATGCCCTCAAATAACCATCATCGGTTGCACCTTCAGTACCTTGACGTATTGAAATAAAAGAGCAAGAATTAAGGCGACTCCTTCGTCCCCATTCCTCAACCCCTCATCTTCTCGTTATTTTCCTATCAGTGTCAGCCTGCCGCCCCATCCCACTTTGATCCTCCTCGTCAATGATCCTCTTTCTTTCATTTACCACTCCCTGCCTTTCATTTCACTTTCTGGCTCCTAACTCTTTTCTGTCCCCAATTTCCTCAGTCACAACATCCCTTCTGATTCGAGTTCGAATACGGAGTGATGACTGGACAGCATTCATAAAGCCTTAACGACACTGGATTTGGCATTTCAACCCGTCCATCAATCAATGAACCGTTAGTCATCCCCACGCGATGGAAGAGAAGAGTCCGCTAATTATCTTCATTAGCGCGGCGTACGCCGTTGATCCTACGGACACACGCGCGTGGCCCGTGCCTGAAGGCCCATCGTAAGGCCACGACATACTCCAGACTTGTTCCCAAATCGGAGACCAATTAAATACCGCTGTTTGCTTGTTATAACCCAATCAGCTCAATTAGCTACAGCCTGGTTTTAGCCCGACTGAGTTGGAAGGAGACAGGAATGGGAAGTTTCACATCCTCACGTTCTAGACGTAATTAAATCTCGGACGGTGCTGCTTTTTTTTTTTTGGATGAATTTTTTTTTTCTAGCTAAAGACAACAATGATCCACCGAAGTTCTAGAAAGGTATCTTAATTAGCCAGTTTGTCGTTATCTTGATCGGTAAAAAGTTTCTTGACAAAAGCAAGAACGTGAAGCAATCCCAAAGGCACAACTGCATGTTGATAATATACTCTCGCGACATGTAGGAGAGGTAGATGTACTCAACTCTTTAAGGAGTCACTACTAGCGATTACTTCATTTTTGAAGTGGGAATCCATGCTCAAAAGAGTGAAATGCATAACAACAACACAACAACAACAACAACAACAATAATAATAACAATAATAATAATTATAATAAATAATAATAATAATAATAATAATAATAATAATAATAATAATAATAATAATAATAATAATAATAATAATAATAATAAATATGTCAATTTACCTAGCACAGGTACTATGAAAATAGATATTACTGTGCTTTACAAAGTACCATTATCCCTGTTGTAGGGTGTAGTTGTGAGCTACCATGGAATTCATTCAAGGAATTTCTTCCTGTCGGGTACCCACTTACTATACACCTGGGTGGAGAGTGGCAAATGTGCGCGGTCCCATCAAACTGATCGAAAATGGCGAGAATCGATATATCAGACGTCTTGACAACAGAGTAACAGCGGGGTTACTTCTTGGAATTTATAGTCGTACAATTTTCCTGTGAATCGTGCGGTTTTAACCTCGTCTTGATGTTTAGAGCAATAAAATATGATTGGCAATAATGGTATACGGGCATTTTTGCGCACCTGCTTCACATGTTTGATGGTGTGTTTGTAATATTTCTGTTGTGGTGCTTGAAAGAATGATGTAATATAAACGGGACAATGGGGAGAATCTCGCAAAGATAATCATGACACCGTCATATGTTTTGCATGAATTCGAATGCCATAAACAAATACAACGCGCCTGCTGCAGCGAAATGCAAATTCAGTTGGCTGATGTTTCGATAATGCTACAAACAGAACAATTCAATAATATTCCTACAACTATACCCCGTTTTATGACATTCAGATGGAACATGAACTTCTGAACTTATTATAGGCGAGTCAGAGAGACTGAAGAGACTATGAGAGAGAGAGAGAGAGAGAGAGAGAGAGAGAGAGAGAGAGAGAGAGAGAGAGAGAGAGAGAGAGAGAGAGAGATGGAGAAAGATAGTTAACCCATGAATGAAAGAAAAATTGAAACATCTGGGGGAGATGTAACGCTTGACTAGCAGTCGACCATTAGCTGCTACTTGCGTTTCCTCCTCCTCTCGATCTCTTTTTCGTTGAATTTTTGTTTTGATATTATCAAGCAAAGCATGCATCCGAAAAAGAGATAGGGAAGACAATTTTCTTCTCGCCTTGTCTATTTTTTTTAAACCCCAACGACTCTTCCGTTTGCCCTTAGAACATGTCAAGGTCGCTATTGAACGGTTTTTGGACCAGCATGAACATTCCACCATTTCCGCAATATGGCTTTATGCCTCTGCTAAATTGCAATCACAAGACGAGGTATCTATCTGTCATTAATCAAATAAATGTAATATTTAGCAGCATGAGGCTAACCATTATGTTTTGTTTGGGTCAGGAAATCAATTCATCTTGCTACGTACAATGCGACTTCTAATTTCCCTGTGTTGATGTAAGCACACCCCCCCCCCCCCCCCCTTTAAGTCCTGTGATTAAAAGGTAACGATAATAAAGACAAGCAAAATTTATGGGATTGAAATACTCGGCAAGGTCCATATTCACGCTACATCCAGTGGCAGATTAGAACTGTGGGGTGGGCACGTGCCTTAAAAAAAGACATTATGTGCTTCAGTAACGCCTTGTTCGCAAGATTTGATAATCTTTTGTTTTGCTTATCATAGTATATTGGCACCTGGTTGTTGTGCACCCCCTCCCCCTACCCCAACAATAAACATAAACATGGATACGCCAATAGCACAACAGGAAAAGTACATGCTGAAGAGTTCAACTAACGGCACGTGGAAAACTTCTTCAGTATGCCATTACTATGGGGATTTCTTTGGACAATAGCTTCTTCCCCTTACCCCCTCGCGGTCCTTGTGTACCTCCCTAACTAAATGCTTCCTTTGCCTAACAACAGAGGCGGTACGACTTGTTAGGGGTGCGGTGTTCCTCTCGATCATCAAAGGAGGTATACGAGAACGATCTCAAAAGAACATTGATATAATTATACTAAGATCACGCAAGACGAATGGATACTTGCAGATGTTGAGGAATATACCTTCAATATGTGTACGTACCAAGTTTTGTTTGAGACATCATTTTTACGAGATCACAGTTTCACACATCGTATCATATGAATATAAGGTGTGTTTTTTTTCTTTCGAAGTGATATTTTATAATTTACCTTAAAACAGAAATATGCAGAAAAAAGAGCCCTGTCATTTTTCAAGAGACTGAAAAGTACTGTGGCATTAATAAGTAAGGGTGAAACAAGCAATAAGTTGTAGATAAGAGCAAGATACTGGTCTCTCTGGAAAACAGTTGTCTGCCTAATTAGACGTGGTAAACATCAAAGTTAATCCCCGTTATATCAGATAAGGGACTATTTAAACAATAAACACGCCTGACAAATCGGGTGAAAGTGTCTGCGACCACTATCTCATTAGCGCAGCACTTCCGGACCTTCAAAACTCGACAAAGTACTTTCTTCCGCTGTACGAACTCAAGGTAAAGGAACTATTAGCTTGTCGGGGAGGCCCTACACGGAAGGTGCATTGCGTTACTTTGCCCTTGCATCTCGTCGGTACGAACTTGGTCATGGACAACTTCTTCTTCTCCGTCTCCTTCTTCTTCTTTTACTTCTTCTCCTCCTCCTCCTTCCCCTCCTCTTCCTTCTTTTTCTTCCTGTTCTTGCTCACTCCTCTAGGGAACCCTCCGACCAATACGGCATCACTATGCCTCGACACCGTCCACCCATCCACCCATGAGTCATAATAAAGATCGCTTCTTTTTGAAGTAGAAATTCTCGCCCCCCCCCCCCCAAAAAAAAAAAAAAAAAAAAAATCGCTCTTTTGGAGTGGATTCCAATGTGATTTTTAGAGGGGACTGACTACAAAACTAAGTGATCTCTAATACTTATGAACATTTGAATAGTGGTTTCCTACTCCACTTACATTTTATGACCTTTATTGTCTTTGACCATTACACTTCGGCTTTGAATATTTCGTTTTCAAGTGAAACCCATGACGACTGTTTTCGTCATATATTTTTATGTTTATATCAAAACCGCGACATCCAGATGTTTACTGCAAGCAGTCACAGGACTCGTCGCAGTCAAGGGTACAATGTACTTTAGACTCGTACGGAAATTCGCTCATATGATTTATTGCAAATAAAATGTATAAACGTCTCGTATTTCCGCTGGTAGGAGGTGGTTATGTTCAGTGTGTCGTATCTTAATTTCTTTCAGTTCTGTGAATACATCTCCGTGAATTATCTTAAGGTTGAGCAGACGGAAAAATGGATCAAGTAGTTGAGATACATGGCTTATCACTTTATCGTTTATACATCATGGTGACGCAATGAAACACCTCGCTGATATATCAACGTCAACTCTCAAAAATAAATCTGGTATGAAAGTGTAGAGGATGTGTTCTCTCAAGTTCGAAAGGAAAATGATTCTTACCAAGTATTCAGTTAGTAAACTATAGAGTCTTGTCTTAAGTCTTAGAAAAAAATTTTTTCCAACGACAAAACATTCGTTTAACAATGCATAGCAAACTCCGACTCGTAAGAATGAGATGGTGTAAAGTTTCAACATCACCCCTCACTTCCATCACGAAGAAGAATGAGTAATGCTAAGCTATATTAAACTGGTGACTACTAAACTGTGCCATTCCCATAGGCTTAACACAGTGGTCACCCGATTCCGGTAACCAATGGGTTAATCTGTTTTCATGTTGTATTCATGTGAGCTAAATAGCCCCTCTCTTGCAGCTGATATCACTGACAATTACAAGCAGGATAAAATATGATATTCCTGAATTGATATTAATCATGATTATTCACTCATCCATTTCAATAGCTGCTGTAGAATGGTTATGTAATTTGGGGGCTACTCGGAAGGGGGGGGGGGGGCTGAATGGGACAGATGATAACACGTTCGGTGTGGTCGTGGTGTAATGTTGAACTTGTAGCCAATTATTATCACCATTCATAAGCGCTGAAAAAGGACAGCATTTTCAAGTGATGCATATTATAAGTAAACCCTTATTCATATTGCTTTAACCAGTAACGTGTTGCATGTTGAAGTGCCAGTTAATGCAGAGGTGTGTTGTGGTCTAGTGGATAAGTCATCAGACATAAGATCACAAGGTTTAAGGTTCGATCCCCTGCCAATGCACTACAGAAGAAAGGATTGTCGTATATTATCATAACGTATTGAAAGAATAATTCCTGGGGCATTTTCAGTTCACAGCGAGCACGACTGAAGCGGTTGATGAGCATATTTCTGGTCGATATGTCTTCATGATTCATCGGTCAATTCAAATATGGACAAAGCATTTTAATGTGCAAATCAAACATCGCATGCAGTGCAGTGGGGCCAGCAGATACAGCATGGATACAGGTAGGTAAACCAATCCCATCAATGAGTCATTTAATCATTGCGAGAGAGGCACATCGCCGAGTATTTCCGTTTGATGAAATTGATCGGTCTATAGTGATGAAATGTATGAGATAAGACCCTGAATATGATCTTATGATGAGGGCACTGGCGGAGGGGGGGGGGGGGGGGAGTGGGCTAAAACCAGCCCATACCTCCTTTCTGAAACCCGTGTAACATACTTCAAAATAATACTGAAGTACAGTATACCCAACCCCAAAAGTGTCCTCTTTTACAATTTGATCTGATGACAAAGAATTCGGGAGTGGGTAAAATAATATATCGAGAACGTAACGATATATTCATTCATTTGTTTTTTCTCGTCAGAATTATTTCGGAACGTTGCCCCTCCCCCCTCTAAAATTTGTTTCTACATCCGCCCTTTATAACAGATGAGAGTGCTATAGCATTTAGAAAGCTAGCCGCGCCTAGCTGGTTTCGAGGTGACTAAATACATCTCCAAGAGGCAGACAAAACTTGGGCCCCGTTTCATAAAACTTGTTATCAGTATCAACCGCTAGCTACATTTCTGTGACAAATTTGCTCTCAGCCAATCAGATGCAAAGATTTCAGTAGCTTATAACAGTTACTGCAACTTGTTATTGATAACAAGTTTTATGAAACGGGGCCCAGATAATCCTTTATTAATTGTGTTTTGCTGCTTACCTGCCTGTTAGTGGTACATGGAAGAAATACTAATTTCACGCGAAATACCGACCTTGTCAGTGATTCACATCATCATACCGCCAAAACGATTCCAAACGGACCGACTGTTGGCCAATCAAGTAAACATGACTCAACTTGTTCGGTCTGGTATCGGTCACGTAAGTGTGAATGGTACCATCATTCATGACTTTCATCAAAATGCAATGTTAATACCAATAACACAAAAATGGATGATGAATCGCTTTGGATTACACTTGTAATCTCGTAATGCATTCTGAAGTAAGATGACTATTCCCGAAATGCAGTGACGATAAATTCTGTCTTTGATGAATCTGAATTTTTAATTCATCTCCGCGGTTGCGCGCATCGCTGAGAACGAGAAACTCGGAGAAATTAAGCAATTAAATTTGATACACCAACTGACCAGTCTGCACTTTTCGTGAGTGTGAGTGCATTTGTAATATCCAAACGTAACCACAAGGATACAAAGAGTTCAATACAAGGAAGAAAACTATAAGCTATATTTCACAAAAATGTATGGCGAACGATAATACACACAAACAAAATGAGGAAAGGCAGAAAAAATGAATACCAAAAAAGAATAGTGAACTATCCTCTCTATCTGTCCCTCTCCCTATTATATGCATAAATTCGATTAGCAATGATATGCCAAATTATTATGCTCAGATGCGGGCGTCAACACACCACATGGCAACATTGATGAATAAGTAATTACTGTGAAGTTCAATCATCGTTCAAAATCATGTTTGATCATGCTCCTAGCAACCTTTAGGAACACATAAACAAGGATAAGTGTTTTGTTACATTATGAATGCAAACGTGATGCAAACCATTACAAATTATGAACAAAATGCATAACAATCTAACAAAAGGACGTGCATGTGCAAGGACAGCTATCATGTTACATCTATCGTTATACCTTTCGTTGATATTAATATGTAAATGTGTGAATTGTCTCTTCTGCCCTCTAAACCACAAGTGGAAGGGGTGGTGTTAGTGAACATGAACCCTGGGTCCCGTTTCATCAAACTTGTTATCAATAAAAAGTTGCAATAACTGTTACAAGCTACTGAAATCCTTGCATCTGATTGGCTGAGAGCAAATTTGTCATCGAAATGTGGCAGTTGTTACTGATAACAAGTTTTATGAAACGGGGCCCTTATGTCGAGTAGACGGGAGGGAAAAAAAAACGTTCTCGAAAACCACTGGTTTACAACAGGAAAGTGATAGCGGGGTGTGACTTTTCCCAGGCTATAAGGAAAGCCTTTGAAGAACTGCTGTATATAAACAGATTAATATGTTTTCATGCTTTTTCATATGCAATCTTAATAATAATAATGATAATAATAATAACTCTTATTTACCCAGGGTAGCCACTTCAGCTATCAGCTGATCTTCCAGCGGGCCCTGCATAACATGATATGCTATTATTACCCTTCTCCTTCCTTATATGCCGAGCGCCTGGCTAGAAGGCAGAAGGTACCATTTTTGTAAGTCTTTGTTATGACTCGGCCGGGGATCGAACCCACGACCTCCCGTTCATGAGGCGGACGCTCTATCAATTGAGCCACCATTGCCCGGTATACAATATATTAGCTTAGAAATTAAATCCCCCAACTGCCATGCATAGGTACATGTATCACTTACGGAGAATTTATTGCGAGGAGGGGCATATTGTCCCCGCGCCCCCTTATTTCTTCAAATACGCCTAATGGAAAGAAGAAAGAAAGGAAGGAAAAATGACAGCAAAGAGAGGGGGTAGACAAAAAAGAGAGATAGGGTGGGGGGGGGGGGGGGGAGAAGAGGGGGAAGCCCACTGAGGAATAAACTGTAAACAAACAAGCAGATTCTGTTCAAATCCAGGAAAAACAAACGTCATAACAGCATTGACCTGGTAATGATTATCACACCAATAAAAGTTCAAGATCACACAGTTCCAGGTAACAGAAAAAACACATTGCATACAGCCTGCATTTTAAATCATTTTGTGCAATTCTAGTTTCAACTAGATGTCTCTATTTTCATTCGTAACACAATGCAGCAGCATATAATCACTTTTGGCATGCAGAAGTTATTCCCATTATTGTGTTTTTTAAATTTCTAAGCTTATTTCATTTATTTCATTTACCAAGGTTATGCATGTTGGCATTGGGCATAAAGGGGAGGGGGGGGGGTTGAGAGAAAAGGGAGAGAGAGAGAGAGAGAGGGAGAGAGAGAGAGAGAGAGAGAGAGAGAGAAGAAAGGAAAGACAGAGGTGAGAATATCTTATGTAAGAAGAACAAACTGAGGATGACAGAGAGAGAGAGAGAGAGAGGGGGGGGGGGGGGGGAGAGCAAGACATATAAAGGCTTCAAGACAGAGAGAAAGAGATCTAAAAAAAAAATAAGAGGGTAGGAAAATGTACACCATTCTAAAGTTATCAAAAACACAAATTTCACCGGTTAAAATAGAGAAGAGAAGCTCTTTCGTCAATATAATGAAAGAAGACACGCTAATCTCCAATTTCAACAACGTTACGCCCAACCTGCAAAGTAGCTTCGCCGCTGTAATTAATTGTGATCCGATCTTAATCCATTTTCCTGTTTAATACCTCAAGAATAAGTTCAAATAACGACATACGTCAGATATAACAAGGGCGGTCAGACCAGAGCAGCGGTCTGACACCTCCCTGGTCTGACCAAATACATATTCATATTCTAGCGGCAAAATGCTAAATAATCTAGACTCCTTTGATGATTACTATCAGTTGGGCATAAAATAATTATATTCATGGTTTTCACACCGCATGGGCATATATAGCAGTAGTTTCTGTTCATGGTGTAATTTTGCGGCTTCTTGGGCGTATAAGTCATATATCCCTGACAGCTTTAAATGTATTTTGCACGTGTTCCATTAAACTTGAGTCGTGGTTTTAATTACAGACGGTGAGAGGGTCAATCCTCAATTTTGTGGATCAACATCGATTATCATATCATACACTAAATTTTTCTCACTGACATTACTCATTACGTGATACAGCAGAAAAGTTTGCTAATTTGTGTTACAATGTGTTCTTGACACTTTCAAAAATACTGGGTAAAAATGTGCCATGAAAGCCCATGAGGGTAATTAGGCCTATGTGTCTAACCAACTTTGGGCATTTCTTTGGGCATTTCTTTTTACCCAATGTTATGGAAATTTTGCCCATTCTAAAACAAGAACTGCTTTTTTTAAACCCTAACTGGACAATATGCTTCCCGCATTGGGTAAAATATTGCCCAAAGTTGGTTGGACATTAATTACCCTCGTGATGGTTAAAATTTTACCCAATATATTTTACAGTGTATTCATCAAAATAAACTGCAGATTGAAGAAAAATAAAGAAATGAGGCAACTGCATATATTAGTAATACACTATTTGGCGTAAATTCTATAGGCCTATATGTGGAAAACGTTGTTCTTTTTACATGTACTTAACAAGACGAAAGTTCCAAAAACACTGTAGTATTAAAATTACCCAATCACATCGAACTCTGCTGAAAATGACACATTTGAGTAATAGTGATTCTTTTTCTCTTTCTTTTTCTCTTTCTTAGTGAAAATAATCTAGAGCCTGCAGACTACAGAGACTAAATGGAGAAAATATAACATAAAGAAGATTGCTGACGGACAAAGAAAGAGATCAGGGTATAGGATGCGACAGAGAAAATATTTTTGGACTCCCATCTATCGAAGCCCTATCAGGAAACAGTGAAACAGAAATCGGGTTTCCATCAAATCTGAAAATTGAATCATGCTATCCCTCATCGTCCGAAGTGCAGAGCTTCTACAGTTTCAAATGAATCATAACAGCTATGAAGAGAGAGAGAGAGAGAGAGAGAGATGATCGAAAAGAGAGAGATTGGTTGAGTGAGTAATAGATGAGGAAAGGAATACAATTTGGAAGTCATCACCGAGATGTTTCGTCTTCTTGGGAGTGTGGCTCCAAAGAGTGGTGAAAGGTTCGAAACTGAGAATGGCGCTGGGAAGGCCCAGGGGGCTTTATACCAGGGGGTTTTCATACCGGAGGGGGTCGACGGAGCCGCCAAAATTCACACGTTGAATGGTCGAGATGACGTAGGAAAATGTATGGGTTTCGACTAAAATACTTGGGAGTTCCATTTCATCTTGGACTGTGAAAACTTTCGGAATAAAATATGTATGACCGATCGATGGATAGAAGGGGTTGCGTAAATCCATGAACTTGTCCAAATCAGTCATGTTTTACTTTCATAAGTTCCCTTTTAAGCTGGTATGTTTGTCTGTATTTAATCATAGTTCAATACGTTATATTTTGCCATAATTTTGCTATTGCACTGTCCTGTCAGCTGTTAGTAATACAAAATAGTTCAAATATTAGTAATAAAACGACCCAGGCTTCCCCAAAGACATTTTCATCTTCTTACATGTCATTGACTGGATGAATTTCAACTCGTGAAAATTGGTATAACTTCATCCCATCATCCACATGGTAATTGGGTGAAAGATTATGATGAAATGTTGGGGCGGCAAGTTACATTAAGAATTCGGTCTCGGTATGCGATGAAGGCGATGACAATTTCATCTATATACCTCCTGAACGAATATCAGTATAATTTTACACCCCTCCTGCCGTGGGCGCCATATCATTATCAACGCCTTACCTTTACTAATCTTCAAGCAAAAAATGCGTTCAGGTATATTTGTTAAGGCGACCCCAAATATTTGCGATTGATGTAATGCCACTGGCAATCGCAGTAACACATACCGAAGTCACATTTCAACCACGGTATGGAAATGACTTTGAGGGGTAACTAAATATCAGACATCTTGGGTGCAACATGCCGGGAATGGTAATAATATACTTTAATGCCCGTCACTGCTAATTACGGACAAATTTGACAGATGAAAGATCCCTTTTACACAACTAGATTGGGCCTTGACTGATATGAATTAAGATTACATTATTCACAAAATTATGGTTATGTTACTAGTATAGTACTACTACCACTTACATTTTCTCTTTAACATGCATGGTATACAAAATAAAACTACACTTCCGTTGATGCTTTAATTTTGTAGTTCTTCATCAGCATTGCTTAAATTCTAATTGCAATATTCCTCGATCAAAGAAGTAATAAATACTTTATATATCTTCATGAACACATTGAAATCTTTGGGAGGAATCCGAAGAAGAAGAAGCTCTTTACATCAGTGTTCCAAAATATCACAGTCATCTTCCATGGAAGTCAAAGATGAAAAGGAAACCATGCTTCGGCCACATAAACACAATATCATAGCTTGTAATTTTCTCGAAGCAACATAAACAAAGGAGACAACTCAATCAACACAGATGACAGATTTTTCTTGTAAGTTTTCGGATCAAGTAGTAGTGACTGATCAGATAAAAGAGGCTTGGTAAGGATTTGGAAAAAGGGTTTGTTTTATTTCACCCAGCGGGCGGTAACAGACATGCTTTATTTCTGCTGACTCCGAGCAGAAAGTTCCTGCTCCTAGATAAGGGGAATACAGCCATGCTTCCAGCAGGGGTAATTCACTCGCAAGGGATGTGAACTCCGCCGCGCCACAGCTGGCACCGGTTCTACGAATGCAACGATCCGATATGGCATCTCCAACTCAGATTCCAGCTACCATGGCTACGTACGCAGCGCAGCATCCAAATAGTGGTTTCCTGTCTTTTGCACTCAATTTGAGAGTACAAACACTGAACAGTTCAAAAGCAACATTACAAGTTGATTCACCCTTGGAAAGAATCAATCAGCCACCTAGCGAAGTGAACGAACACCATATGACAGCATCAACAAAAATATAGGGTTATGTTGTGGTCCCTGTGGATGACTTCGTTTAGAAGTTGAATACACTTCAAATTGAAGTGGTATCCACTCCATAGTTTTTGAACGAATTGAAGATAAACTCTTTATTGAGTGGATTCCACTAATTTCAACAGGGAATCCCACTTGAAAATGAAGTAAGGTCCCCAATACATCATAACTCCCAACTACAAACGCTACGCCCCTTTGGATTTGTCATCTTTAACCTGGAATATGCATTTGATTAATGTGCCTGAAACAAAAGAATGGCGTGAGAATGACTTGAAAGGCTTCCGACGTGACTTCGCTAACAGAAACATTGAATTCGGAATATGAAGGCGAAAATGTGAATGAAGGCGAAAACAACCTCGTACTTCAGCTACAGTAGCATGGTCATGGACTGCTATAAAAAGTCATGTGCAACTCGGGGTCATCAAACCTTTAGATCATGTTGTTGATGCAACCAGTGAAACAAAGAATAGTTGATGCATCAAGTTTGATGACTTGTGAAAATACTAATGAAAACGCATTAATCTTTTTTTTGTAAAACTAAAAAATGCACGTTTTCAGGTAAGAAATTTTAAGACGGGTCAAAATCTATCATATCTATCATGACTGTAAACATGATATGATGACTGAGTTCAATCTGAAAGAATAAATAAATTATTGTAGGTCTACTTACCAAGTATCAGAGATGAGAGATGGACTATTGCTTGCAAGTTCCACTGCCGTGGGTATTCCAATTCAAGGAAAGATAGTGCAGGATTATGTTTCACTAAAAATCCACGTTCGACTTGAGTGAGTCTGTGTGGTCTAACACGAGCTCGTCATAGCAAGCTGCCTTCATTTGAAAATTCTCCTCAGAATTATCTTCCCTTTCTCTGAAGATATCTCGAAATTCCAATATTAATAGAGTTGCTGGCAAATCTCAAAGCTCTTTGATGAAGAAAAACAAGGCAAAACTCTGTTCTACAGCTTTGTAATGATGCCACAAGCACGAGAAAAATTTTCTGGGTTCCACAGAAGTTGAGATTCCAGTAAATGGATTAGTGGGAGTGAAACAGCACGAAGTTTCAGACGAAAACTGAAATTGTAACTGCTGTTCGGCGGTCAAGTGAATCAAGCGCGAGCGAATAGATTTATGGCTTGGTGGCACGAGGCTGACAGACTTTATACGACGACGGCGGGAGTACTTTCCCTCTCATGCCCGCGTTAAACTTGGATTTGCTTGCACGCTGTAATATTGTTTGCCCTATGCTACGCATGCGTCCGTCCGCTCGTCGCTTGTCGCAAAAAGCACAGACGGATTGGGAGGAGGGGTGAGTGGGCAATTTGCCCCTCCTTAATTTTTCCTTCTTTTTCCGAAAACTTTAACCCGTCGTCGAACCGATATTCCCATAAACAAAATCTCTTTCTTTTTGTTTTCGAAAGAGGCCCATGCAGTTTGAGGCTGCATATATACGTCCATACTATAGACATGGGAAAAGGTATATACCTGGGTGCCGTTGCACCATGGATCCTACTACCATGGTAATGCTGCTCGACAACCAATCAAAATCCAGTATTCCTTGAAAGTTACCACTGATGGCAAAGTTACTACAATAGCAAGTTTTATGCAACGGCACCCTGTACTCAAATTGCGTATTAACAAACTAAAAACATTAGCTGCTTTTCCTGATTTGTATAGCCTATACCCTAACGCGCATTAAACGGCAAAACTACACATTCATATTCCACTCGTTTTCTGGTAACACCACTGATCTCTACACTAGCATGACTAGTGTAGAGATCAGTGGGTCACACGTGTGTACAGCAATATATTATTGGACGCCCTCTGACTAGGGCTAGGCTAATTGTTTGTAAATGCTTGGGGGGGGGGGGGGGGGACAGGAATAAGAATATGAGGTGGCCATAGCACAGAAACCAGTGGTCATAAAATATTTCTGAACCGCGGGGGAGGGGGGGGGGGGGGGGGCTGCAGCCCTCTCATAACCCTCTTTTTAGGCCTATGCCTATGCCTATCCATAAACACTCATTGACACACCTATAAAGGGTCACTTTGTAATGCTTAAAAACATGTTACATGGAATTGTGATATGCGAGGCGATAACCCCTCCCCCGAAACTGACGGGAGGATTTGGGGGGATGATTAAAAACAAAATTTTCAGAGCTTTATATCATAAAGACTTTTATGGGAGAGAACACTGCCCCCCCCCCCATCCTTCAAGCACTCAGTGGCATAGTTATGCCCGGCATCGATCATCGGGGAAACACAATAAACAAATAAACAATCAATCAAACAAACAAACAAACAAACAAACAAATAAATAAATAAATAAATAAATAAATAAATAAATAAATAAATAAATAAATAAATAAATAAATAAATGAATAAATAAATAAATAAGTAAATAAGTAAATAAATAAGTGAACAGATAAATACAAGATAAAGATGGTACCTACCATGCATGGTACAGCCAATTAAATTTAAGGCTGCATGGAAGTTAAACATGATTAAATTGCAAAGTTACCATCAGCATGATCAGAGGTAAGTCTTATGCAACGGCACCCAGGTTTCCTAGCAAAAGTGTGTGCAAAGGGCAGTACTTCATGACTTGATTTTACATGATTCAAGATACACTATTAAATTCAGGCTTCAGCGATAATGTCAGCTGTGGTATAGAATAATGAAAATGTGAGCGCGATGTGAGGAAAAATTATCTTTCATTCAGAGAATTTTTTTTCTGACACAATGAACTAAATAATGATCATGTGACTGGTTACAACTACAAGTACGATTATCTATTGTTATAATTTGCAAAATATAGAGAACATAGAATACTGACTAACATCGATCACTAAATAAAAAAAAACAACAACAATTACCATCATGCACAATGGCCATGATGGCGCATTGCGAAACTGCCCAGATGTTTAGTCGATTACAACATTGATCACAAATCTACCACCTAAACATATTCCATGACCAATCCCCCCCCCCCCCCATCACACACAGACAAAAAAAAAAAAAAAAAAAAAAAAAATCTCCAAACAAACAACAAACAAACAAAAACACAAAACCAAACAAACCAAATAGAAACCAGGTTACTATCTGCGCCATGCATTGTAATAATACAAAAATCCATTTTATATCATGACGATTCATGCACTATTTTTTTATTATTTTTTGCTTTTTATACCGCGTCTCCATGCAAACCATTTTGAATGATTAGTTAAATCTACTTCCGGTGGGGGGGGGGAGGGGTTAGGTCAGAAAGTTTTGTTTTGTGAGCCTTCACTAAATAATTATATTCCTTAACGATTAACCCTTGCCCTCTCTCTTTCTCCCCGTCTCTCTTTCTCTCTCGCTCTCTTCTCTCT
Organism: Echinometra lucunter; assembly: GCA_029962745.1. Lineage (NCBI taxonomy): Eukaryota > Metazoa > Echinodermata > Echinoidea > Camarodonta > Echinometridae > Echinometra > Echinometra lucunter. The sequence continues at coordinate 10,756,104 of CM057161.1, read as the reverse complement.
CTTACAGTATCTCTCTCCTGCCCTCGCTTTCTCCCTTTCCTCATAGCCTGCTCTAACACGTATGAAATCCCGACATGTACATGCAATAACCTACAGAACCACATTGCAAGGGCACTCGGAAAATCCCTTTATCGACGTGTGAACTGTAACTCCATAATAAACTACATGTATTACGACCGAAAATAGTAATGTTACACAGTCATGTATTAATATCACTGAACTATGGTGCGATTTCGACTTTTGGTAATAAAAATGTGCGCACATTACAATGACGTCACTGACTTGTTACGCAACCATTTTGAATGATTAGTTAAATCTACTTCCGGTGGGGGGGGGGGGGCGGGGGTTAGGTCAGAAGGTTTTGTTTTGTGAGTCTTCACTAAATAATTATATTCCTTAACGATTAACTCTTGCCCTCTCTCTTTCTCCCCGTCTCTCTTTCTCTCTCGCTCTCTTCTCTCTCTTACAGTATCTCTCTCCTGCCCTCGCTTTCTCCCTTTCCTCATAGCCTGCTCTAACACGTATGAAATCCCGACATGTACATGCAATAACCTACAGAACCACATTGCAAGGGCACTCGGAAAATCCCTTTATATCGACGTGTGAACTGTAACTCCATAACAAACTGCATGTATTAAGACCGAAAATAGTAATGTTACACAATCATGTATTAATATCACTGAACTATGGTGCGATTTCGACTTTTGGTAATAAAAATGTGCGCACAATACAATGACGTCACTGACTTGTTACGCAATCAGAAAAAGATTAAGAGATATACCACATTATAATAGGGTGTGGCGAATGCCTTGAATAGGTTGATTTCTCGAAATTAAAGGAGAATGCAACCCAAGCATCAGTGTGCTCTTAGTGAAGAAAGATGACCAAGAAGAGTAAACAGTGAAAGTTTGAGCAAAATCAGACAATCGGTTCAAGAGTTATGAATTTTGAAAGTTTCAGTAAATCCCTATTATGAGGATCCTTGAGTTGGCAACTTTGCCAGCATCTGTGATGTCATTGTGGACAACTCTCAATTCATTTTGTACATACATTTTCAAAAAAATTGATTTATATGAAATTTCAGGTCAGGAATCAATATTATTCTTCCTAATATGCTTGCAGAATTGATATAGCCATGTCATACTCAAACAATAAATCAAAAGAATTTTTATTTCTCTTGAAAATAAAGAAAATGTTGAATTCTGTGTACAAAATGAATGGAGAGTTGTCCACGATGACATCACAGATGCTGGCATAGTTGCCAATTTAAGGATCCTATAATAAGGATTAACTTAAACTTTCAAAATTCATAACTCTTGAACAGATTGTCCGATTTTGCTCAAATTTTCACTGTTTACTCTTCTTGTTTTTCTTCATTCACTGGAAGCACACTGATGTCAAGGTTGCATTCTCCTTTAAGTATTTACCTTTGTGTCTAGGACAGCTACATACAGTTTCCTTACTATAATTTATTTGTACATGCACAATACATGCACAACAAGCAGAGCCTCAAAAAGTAGAAGTTACACATTGTGTTTTTTAATTACATGGCTTATGTCGCATAATGCAATTTGGAAAAATTGTAAATGATAAAGAAAGAGAAAAGGGATATAAAACAGGAATCATGTACTTTCCCTAATTTCTCCTATTATAGACACATTATCATGACTATAGGATCGCCACTGAAAAATACAGATTTTTTTATTTTAATACTGCATGCTCAATCACTAGTGTTTCCGCACAGTTATCTACCCGCATTACCATTAGAAATCAAGAGGCGGTAAAACAAACACTACAGACCCATATTATATTTCGTGATTTTGGCGCCTCTGTCGGATAATATTATGGAATTTCGTTCTTGAGGGCAATAACCAAAGGCCACGACGTTGAACAAAAAGGCCAAATTGCGAAAATAAAATTCACGTGTACAAATAAAGCATGTTGCAAAATCCCGGCGTTTATGCATTTCTTGCTGTTGGACTTTCAACACAGTATTCATTCCTCACTTATCCTATTTTTTTTAAAGTTATTTTTTTTTTCAGAAAGTTACAATTATTTCTTTCATTTTTATTTTGTTTTTGTTTTTGTTTTAAATGAAGCTTCAGAGCGAGCAGGGAATATTCACTTCACCTCCCTGCATGTTCCGAGTTGGAATGTGATCGAGGGTCTCAGTTCTTGTTTATTTCTTTCTTTTCCTTTTTTTTTTAGTGTTTTTTTTTGGGGGGGGGTGAGCCACTTCTCTTTGATATTGAATTCACTCTAAAGTATAGTGTTTAAAAAACTCTTTTGATCATGCTCTTGTAAAAATAAAGTGCTATGGCACCCATGGCTAGGTACAAACACGATAATTTGAACATGTATGCATGATTATGAAATGGCCGTGGTTGTACCACGGGTATCGTGCCGGTATGGTGGTATCTTTTTTTTTTTCAAGTATCACCCTTGGATAACTAACCTAAAATGTAGGAACCCATATAGATTCCTACATTTTGAGGGTGGGTTTATGCTCCAGAATGAAGGTATTCTCAATATGACTCAAGTACATTTAGAAAGTGTCGGGTTCCTTGCATGTTGAGTAAGATAGTCAGTCTCGTTCTGAAATATTCTGCTGGACTCGACCAAGTTGCTGACTTTATTTTTTTTAACGTTGTACTTGTATATATCCATTGCATAAGATCCGATCTAAAATAACCCCGTTCCCACGAAAATAATAGATCATATGACCGAAATTGTTTACTGGTTTTGATATTGCCACGGCAATGTGATGTGTAGGCCTACCAAGGTGAACATCTATTGTGTAATCACGAGGGAAGACAACCAGCAAAAATATCACAATGACTCATTTTTTTTCTTTTGAATTTGGATGTAGTGAGAAACCTCTACTGCTATGCTACTGAACCCTTTTCAGCGAAAGAATGAGCCTTTTAGAAGTGTATTTGCATCAATTATGCAAAAATGCAGGGTATTATCAATACAGATTTGATAATGAGGCATAATATTGCCATATAACTTTCGCTTCATGCGCTTCTGCTGAACCCCATCCTAACCTAGGACCACCCATCCCCCCCCCCCCCCTCCCCTCTCTCCCCCGTGTGGCAATTCTGTTTGGGTGAACTGATGTCCCTGATTAACTGATTATCATAAATAATCGGATCATCAGTTTTATTTATAAACTTGACCAACATGATAGGATGTCTAGTTCGCGGTTGGGGAAACCTATATAGCGGTGCGCTCGGCACCGTGTCGCGGCCATCACGGGGGGTCGAGACGGCTGAAGATAGCTACAGGGCTTAGGCTCCACTAATTTGACCATTGCATTGAATTATCATGAATTTAGTAGTAGATGAAAAAGAATAACGTACAATAGTGATAACGATAATGATAATGATGATGGTGATGATTTTAAAGAATCCTATCATATTTCTACTGAGAAACAAAAAAAAATAAAATCAAAGACTTGGAGGATTACTTCCTCACGACTATAATTATAACTAAAATCTTTTGAAGGTTTCCATCGTGGTAGAAGGGCTTCACGGTGTACCATGTATTCTTTCATGGAAGTGGGTGTGGTCCTAAAAAGGACCTACTCACTCTCGTCGACGTTTCGGTAAGCATGTTCTTACCGTCCTTAGGAGAAAATGATCGACATGATTTAAAAAGTTAAAACAGTTAAAAATAAGTAATTTAGATCCCACGTAGGTGGCAATACAAGGCAGAAATCTTAGAAGTTCATTGTCAAAGCTAATCTTACATCAAGGCATTTAAAGTCTTAATTAAGATCTTCATTATATATCAAGTTAATAAACTGATAGTTTTATGAGAAGTCAGGATATGGTAGGCGTTAAAAACAATGTCATTTCAGAAGAGTTCACCTTGTCTAGAACGTCTCTTGGAATTTAAAGAAATAACAATTTTTTTGTTGATTTCGGCATGCTGTCGTATATATATAGCCTAATCAACATGATCAAAGCCCTGCAAGGGGGCGTGGTTTGGTATACGGGGAATGATAATGAGCTTACTCTCTTTTCGTCATCAAAATAATTCTTCAGTACTTCACAAATAAAAGTAATATGGTTCTTTAATAGCTTTTTCCTGAATATTTTTGCCTAGATTTCATGTACAATTACGGTAATTGGGTGGCAACTTGCTGCACGACTTTCCACCGTAATTTTTACGGATGGACTGTATTGTAAATTACGGCTAACCACTGTATATTACGTGATAATTACCGTTATTTTAACGATTGGCCCATTTTATTTTATTTTACCTGACCGTTAAAATAATGGTAATTATTACGTAATATACAGGGTTAGCCGTAATTTACAATACAGTCCAACCGTAAAAATTACGGTAATTGGGTGGCAACTTGCTGCACGACTTCCACCGTAATTTTTACGGTAATTTTTTACAGTGCATGTTTTCATCATCATGTTTGTACCAATTTTTAGCAAGTATTCAATTTTTTAAGTTTATGAAAAAATCCGGAATGGGGGTCCTTAAAGTTTGTGGTTTAAAACGTATAGACCAATTTCACCTCCGGTTTATGTATTTGGCCCTCTATCGGCGACGCCATTGCTGCGGTGGGCAAGCGCGCTGACCGCGATTGGCTCTGTGTACAAAATGAATGTAAGATATGAGATATGCCCCGATATTGTTCCATTTGCTTTATTCTAGAACAATGAAATAAAGCATGAATACATGGGTAGATGAAGTAAGACAGTGGTCATAATTATATGACGGATGAAGGTATGATGTATTTTTGTACTTTCGATGGTTTTTCAACTTAGTTTTGTCAGTAAAAGTTCGATTGCAGCATAGAAGCCGTAGTAAACGGGAGTCCTAAATCTTACCCTGTTTACAAAGTCATGTTTTCACTCTTTAAATTTTACGTCAAAGTACATAATGATAATGTTTCTTGACTTCAAAGTCCTTTCTGTTGATGTTTTTACCCACTGGCGACGAATTCCTTCACATTGCTTACGGAAACCTGTGTAGCGAGTACGGCTTCTCACACAAACAGGCTTCATGAGTCCAAAGCGAGTGAATTTCGCACTCAATTAGCTTCCAATTTTTAAACTTTCTCTAATTCTTGTGGCATATGAGCACCGCACAGCTGCGACCTGAACTTACCTGATAATTTCTCATTGCAAATATTAAAATAAATCTGCATATACTGGTCAAAATAGACAAAAAATCGAACGAATGTACATAACGCGCTATTGACTTGTGTACTATAAAAGTTGGAGCGCCCACCGCAGTATGTCGAACCGTGTCGAACAGTCTGCTGCCCTCTTGCGTTGTGAAATTGGTCTATACAAAACAATAAAGAATGGTACTCGAAATCATATCAGAAATTCATGATAATGTTGTCAATTCGTCTCAGTCAGACAGCAGTCTTAATCATATTGTAATCTTTAAAACTTTCCTGTCTTTTTCATGATTGTACTCAAAGTTTTTAGATCATTTTTTAAAAATGATTTTCTGCTCTGATCAGAAGCAAATTTATATTGGGCCTATAGGTTCTTATAAAACATCTAAACGTAATGGGTTAAAATGAATATCATTTATTTTTCACTGAAAGTAAAATAATGGTAACCATGCAGTGCAATGTGCTACTTTTAGTTTTCCAGTATGTGTGGGTGAGATATCAAGGCAGAGAAGAAATCCATATTTAAAGCAAATCATTGTCATTTCCTGACCACAGACTTTAATAGGGACGTTTTGAAAGACATTTCATTAATCAAGATGATTTAGAGAGATAGCTATAGATAAAGCTCTCCCACGATCATTTTTGCGTAATTCATACAGTGCATGGCATCGCGTGGGTCCAGACATTAAGAGCGAATTTCAGTATATACATTGCGTCCCCCCCCCCCCCAAAAAAAAAGTGTACGGTTGGAAAAATTATACGTGAGCATTTCAAAATATTTTCATGAAATTTCATACCTGTGGATAGCCCAGAGTCTCTTCTATCAAATGCTACCCAAAATCTCAAAATATTTTACGTTTGAGTGAACAGGCATAACTTTTGTGAAAGGGTGCAAAATTTGAGCTTGACAAGAATTTGTATTTGTTCTGGTTATCATCAGTTTGGGTGAGAGAAGTGTAAACTCTGAAGGCTTAGAAGTTTTCATTATTCTGATACCTTTACAACAATTTACAAATGAATATCACTGGCTGTGTGTATGCTAAGACATATCTCATTAACATGTCAAGCTTGAGTGGGGATCTGAATACTTGACTGGTTGATTTGAGATATTAATAATTTTAGGTAAGTTCATGCCATTAACATGATTAAAGCTGGTATATATTTGGATATCAGAAAAAGAATATCACCATGCAGTCATGCAGACCAAACAAAATCAACCGATCAGTCAGTCAATCATGGGACTGTTCTTCCCACTCTCCATGGGATTTCACCTATTTGGATTTTTTTACTGATCCCCCCCCCCCCCCCAACCCCCATCAACGTACATGTATATAGATCAGTGATATTAAAACTCTGTGGAATGACGGACTGCTACATAGGAGGAACTTCTTGTGACGCAGTCTTTCTGTCCAGGGGGTGTTTCATAAAGCTGTTCGTAAAGTTACGCATGACTTTACCATGTTTACGAATGACTTGAATATGAAGTGCCAAATGGGATGCCCAAAGTTTTTCCTGACATTTTAACAAAATGTGACTGCTTTTCCAATAATCTCTGTCAAATTGTGGCAAAAAAAAAATGTACTTTGCAATAAAACAGCTCATAAACAAGAGCATTGTCTGCATATTTTCCCTTTAGCTAATGCGATTTATAATGATTGAGAAGCCCATTTGGCTTCCCATATTCAAGTCGTTCGTAAAGTCATTCGTAACTTTACGAACAGCTTTATGAAACACCCTCCCCCCCCCCCCCCCCGGCTATGTGCTGTTACAAATGAATCAGGGGGAGGGGGTAAGCTTTTATCAAAACATGGCTTCATGATTTTTTTTTGCAGATGTACCTTACTGGGAAGCCTTGAACATCCTGAAATAATATTCACTTTATGATGGCATCTCTACAATCGTTGTCATAGTGTCCAACAAAAGTCATTTCAAGGGCGTTGCACCAATCTTCTGCTTTAACGTTCATGGCTTCTTGATAGACCTGCCGACGCCTTCAGCTGAAACCATAGCTCGAATGAGGCAGGGGAGGAGGGATGGGGATGCAGCCCTCCTCCCCGAGATCTTTTAAAGTGCCAGTAGTAAATAGGGCAACTGCCCCTCGTAATCAGCTCAATGGTCACCTGATAAAGGCACAGTGGTGTATATTTTGATGACAATACTGCATTGTCATTATGTCACTTAAAATACACGTATTATGTAAAAAATACTCTTCGTTCTCGCTCGTTTGCAAATTGAGATAATGCATGGGAAAGTTCATATTAGGGTTAGAGACGCCAGTCCCCCTGACGAAGAAGTTTAAACGCCTTGTTGTCTGAAACCAAGAACCTGTCACAACGCGGCATGCTGAAACTATCGTGTTATGCATTATCACATCTCTAACTATTAAAAACGACATACATATACGAAACATTACGATAGGTCGGTCGGTCGGTCGGCCCCAGGCGTTAATCGTATTTGATTGATACACGTCTGTCAAAACCCAATTCGAGAGAGGGTCCTCCCCGCCCCATAAGGCGCAAATATTCTGATTTAGTAATGATAAGCACCTCAAACCCCCCAAACCAACCGACCAGCCAACCCTTTATATTCACCATGTAAAGCACGTAGCTTCATTTTGTAAATTAATCATTAAAATGTCTAGACAACCAATATTGCCAATATTATTAGCAAAAGTGTATCACTACGCATAAAGATGGCGCTGTTTCATTACTTTCATCATAGCCCTTGATGTAATCAAGGCTCTAACTTTCATCAGAGAGCCCCTGATTACAAGGGCTCTGACTTTCATAACACTTGGTCAATGATGTGAGTGCAGCATCAGATTCTGGCCTGCATCGAGTACGCTGCAGATAGTTGTGAAAGCAGGGGCGGATCCGGGGGGGGGGGGATCGGCCGCCCCCCCCCCCCCCCCCCTTGGGGAACCTTTGTGTGTGTGTGTGTGTCAGCAAATTTTCAAAAACTTGAAAAAGCCGATCGCTCTCACTCCTTTTGAAAAATTCTGGATCAGGTGCTGCACGGAATAATAAAATTAAAAAAAAAAGATCACCCTAGGTAAAAAAAAAAAACTTTACATTTAGATCTGGTTATAGATTAAGTTTTGAATTAGTCGAAAGTCAGTCGAAATAATGCATGACAACAAACTGATTTAACAGTTTCAGCTGCTGAGTGCAACTTTGACGGCATTGGATCCAGCAATATGTCGAGGCGAAAATGTTTCAAACATTTCGTTCGTTTTAACATTAATACCTTGCTAAAGCCGGGGTAATAACAGTGGAGCGCCAGGAGCGTCAATTCTGATGGACATGAGCGCTATACAAGAACCGACTATTATTATTATTCTCATTATTATTATTATCATTATTATTAATTATCATTATTATTATTATTATTATTATTATTATTATTATTATTATTATTATTATTATTATTATCATTATTATTGTTGGTGCTATTATTATTATTATTATTATTATTATTATTATTATTATTATTATTATTATTATTATTATTATTATTATTATTATTATTATTACTATTATCATTATATTTTCAATATTATGTGTTCATTATTTTTGTATGTTTATAATGTTTATGAATATGCTTTTATCATTTTGATACAGGGCCCCTTGGTCGAGCAGTGTTTATAACTGAAAGGGCTATCCTGTTAAAGTAGAACGACAAATAAAGCAAAATAAATAAATAAATAAATGGTAAAGAAATTTCAGAATTTTCAGATGTTATCATGTATTAAAAAAAAAAAAAGGATATTAATTATATACCTTGGCAGGCGACCGAGACAGCATTAATCCTTTGGAGCTAGCTGGAGAGATATAGAGATCATGATACATGTATGGGGGAAAATTACAGAGAAAGGGGATAAGGAATGTACAGAATAAGATGTATGAGACGGGATAAAGAGAAGAAGAAGAAGAAGAAGAAGAAGAAGAAGAAGAAGAAGAAGAGAGAGAGAGGGGCAAAGAGAGAGAGACAAATACGGAGGGAGGGAGAAAGAGAGAGAGAGAGAGAGAGAGAAGAGAGAGAGAGAGAGAAAGAGAGCGTGAGAGAGAGGGGAAAGATGGGATCGAGTAAAAGGTGCACGAGGGGACAATCTTACCGCTTTATCCTAATGAATTAGCGCCCTCACGTTTAATACAAACTGCACGAAGTCATTTTTGTTTTTAATATCTAGAGAAAAGTTTTAAGATCAATGTTGTTAATAGGCTGTGGATGAAAAAGGGACAGAACGAAACTACAAAGAAATCGAGGAAAGGGGGGGGGGGGGGGGGTATGCATCCCCCACCTCACAAGGTGGGGAGGGGATGACATGTACAATCATCCCCCCAGGTTTTAGGGAAGGATGTTTGCTTATAATTAAACTGAATTAACATGTTTAGACATGATAGGAACAGCAATAATGATAATAATAATTATTATCATTTTAACAACAACAATAACAAAAACAAAAACAACAACAACAACAACAACAATAATAATAATAATAATAATAATAATAATAATAATAATAATAATAATAATAATAATCATAATAATAATAATAATAGCTATAATGATGATAATGATAATTAGTAATGTCTTATTATTATTATTCTTATGATAATAGTAGTTATCATCACCATCATCATCATCATCGTTAATGTGACTGAAATGACGATTACTATCATAACTATAGCGATCATTATTCTGATTCATGTAGTTATTTATATTACTTTTGGGTAATTTCGGCGCTGTCACAGTTTTTCTGAAGTGGTGTAACAACAAAATTTAAAAAAAAAAAGATAAATAGCGTGGTGCAAATATGCAGTAATGTGTGTCAGTCCATATTCTATATCGTTTGTCACGGTACGTATATCTTCTGTTTATGTCTGTGTCTGTGCATCATTGGGGTAAATCCGGGGGGGGGGGGGAATGGGGAGATATATCCCCCACTTTTTTTTTTTTTTCGCAAGATAATAATCAAAATGTGTGCAAGGGGGTCTGTGCAGGTGGGTGAGGGCGTGTGTTAATACTTAAATGTGAGTTCGACAGAAAAAAAATCGGCAAAAAAGTCGATCACCCCCCCCCCCCTCCTCAAAGTGGATTTATGCCGGTGCTGTGCATTCGGGTGTATGTGTGTGGGTGTGTGTTTGTGTGCGGGTGTGGGTGTGCGTGTGCGTGTGCGTGTGTGTGTATCTGCATTCGAAATTGATCCTCGATTTCTCGTGAACGGCAAATCATCACCCCCTCCCCCCCCCCCCCCCCCAGGTGTAAGAACCTGTCTACGCCACTGCTTCCCGTAATGATTTATTTGTATAAGTTTCTGGACGTGTATATCTTTGCTTTCAATCATGTTCAGCTGTTTTTAACAAAATATTATATCATTTAGGTCAACAGTGTGCATCATAATTTATACTTACACTGAAATTTGTTATATTATGCTGTTATTGTATCCATTTTATGTTATGCACTGCCAGGGGCGTCGCTAGACTTTTTTTAATGGGGGGGGGGGGGGGTGTAGAGGCCAGATTGCCGACAAATTATGCCTCCGATTGCCGACGACCAACGTCGACAAATTCAACTGTATAAAGCCCACGAGGCATGTTCAATTGTGTGCCTCTATTATATTTTCCTTCTAAATTATATTTGTTCACCTCACTTGCTGAATGTGTTAGCTTTCTGAAAACATTCTCTGTCTAAATATAATACGAGCGAGCGCAGCGAGCGAGGAAAAATATACACTCTCTTTCGTAGAAGTGATAGTTCTTCATCAAACTACATGATGGGCTTAAAGATATCTAAATCATATATTTGGTCACCTCTGTCACCTGATTCATTCGCTTTCAAAGACCATACTAAATCTTAATATTATAGAGCGAGCACAGCGAGCGAGGAAAAAATCTATATACTCCTTATCATATAATCCTTTTCATGATAGAAGTGAAAGTTCTTCATCAAAATACCTGATGGGCCTTTAAGATATCTATTTTGATATTTTGGTCACCTCTCTTACCTAATTTATTTGCTTTCAAAGACCATCCTGTATCTAAATATCATACGAGCGCGCAGCGAGCGAGGAAAAATATACATGTATATACTCTTTTTATGGTAGGTGATAACTCTTCATCAAAGTACATGATGGACCTTGCTTGCCGAATTTGTTTGCTTTCCCAAATCCATCTTGTATCTGAATATTGTACGAGTGAGCGTAGCGAGCGAGGAAAAATACTCCTTTTCATGGTAGAAGTGAAAGTTCTTCATCAAAATACACGATGGGCCTTTAAGATGCCTATTGTGATATATTTGGTCACCTCTCCTACCTAATCTATTTGCTTTCAAAGACCATCCTGTATCTAAATATCATACGAGCGAGCGCAGCGAGCGAGGAAAAATATATTTACTCTTTTTTATGGTATAGAGATGATAATTCTTCAACAAAATACATGACGGGCCCCAAAATATCTAAATTACATATTTGTTTATTTCACTTGGCAAATGTGTTTGCTTTCCGAAAACATCCTGTATCTAAATATAATACGAGCGAGCGCAGCGAGCGAGGAAAAAATAGGCTCTCTTTCGTGTTACCAGTGTTATTTCGTCGTCAAAATGCACAAGCAAATAAGCCGAATATGACTCTATTGGGGCACCTTACTCATCTTTCTTTTTTCTTTTTCCCTCCTTCCTCTTCCCTCTCCTTTCTCTCTCTCTCTCTCTCTCTTTTTTGCCGACAGCGATCGCGAATTTGCCGACAAGAATTTTTAATGGGGGGTGTCACACCCCCCACACCCCCCCTCTAGCGACGCCCCTGTGCACTGCAGTTTTATGTTAATATTGTGCTTGCAAACAGATAATAAATCTGAATGTGAATCTAAATCTGAATCTAAGGGGAAATCGGACAGGATTCAAAAGAAGAAGAAGAAGAAGAAGAAGAAGAAGAAGAAGAAGAAGAAGAAGAAGAAGAAGAAGAAGAAGAAGAAGAAGAAGAAGAAGAAGAAAGAGAGCTTAGAAAAAGAAAGATATTTTGTATTTTGGAAACCGGAACATGTATAAAATACATCCAACACATCCTTCTCGTGGGTGCAAATATTCTAATTTAGAAAGGATCAGATAAGCGCCTCTAAACCCGGGCTCTAAACTAAAAAACCAACCAACCAACCTTCTCGTGGGGGGGGGGGGGGGGGGGAGGAGAAGATCGATCGAGAAGGGGGTGACATGGAAAAAATTGTCCCCTATCCGCCCATCTCGTCAATATTTGGATTTGGAAGGCAAATGAGGTACACAAAATCATGTTTCCGGAGAAAAACAACAACAACAACAAAAGACACTCTATCTCCTCCCTCAATCAAACAAGCTATTACATAATGTTCAGTATTGAGTATTTTTTGTGACCTTATATCCGTGGGAATACGTGCAGCAGACGGGCTTTGTTTGTCATGCGTTTGTGCTTTGTCGTACCTCGTGCAAAAAGAGAAAGAGCTCTTGATCGTAAATCCATTTTCACATTACAACTAGCAGCTGTAGCTGTTCTAGCGGCCGTCGACTCGTCGTACGGTACTGTCGGAGCATATAGCTAGCGCGCTTGCGCATGCAGTGCATGCAGCAGGAATACTGGCGACGTGTCGACCGGTGGGAGCGGCTTCCGAAGAGGTCTGCGTTGATCGTGTATCTACCTTATTTCTACTGTAATTAGCTCAATTAGAGTTGTACTGGTATGTGGATTTGTTTTATTTTAATGGTTTGCATATATAAGAGTTGTAGATTTGGATTAAGTGTTTAGTTTAGGTGGAAAAGAGACGATTGTTCCGTACAAGTTTCTCAGTGCCTAGCATCGGGTTGTGGTGAGTTTGCTACGCCTGAAGTGCTGGCGGGTCTGCAGCGCGTGAAGCCTACAATTTCACTGGGGTTGTGTAATAAGCTGCGAATGCGAGTCTAGGGTCTAGGCCCAATTATTAGTGTACTGTTACTGTTCTGGCTGACTGCTGTATGGTGACCCTGAAGTAAGCTCGATAGCTGGTCATGTGCTACGCGAATTTCGGGACCTAGTCGCGAAATTCGCGATTTGAGTCAGTAATGTTTGATCAAAATTACTGTTTGCTTACCTTGAATCTGTTCATTCATTACTACATTATGTGAGGTGATGACTATGATGATGGTGAATTGGTGATGATATAATGGTGGTGATGATGATGATGATGAATGACGATGATAGTGATGACAGATTGTGATAGTGATGATAGATTGTGATAGTGATGATGATGATGATGGGTGTGTTTATTGAGGGAACTGGATTTCTAGAAATAAGAAATGGGTACTTGAGTCGCGAACACAAATCGTGCTCACAACGGGTGGTCTCTCTGGATGTGGTGTTTATCGTTGCGATCTGAGTTCCCGAAACCCTCAAGCCCATTCCCAGCTGCAAGATGACCCAGCAGTGAAGGTCAAATCTGACAGGCTTATTACTTTTATTTTATCCGGAAACAGGAGTCCAAAGTTCCCAAGCGAAACGCGACCGAAGTCGTGTTGTGTTTATTGCCACGACTTGAGTCGCCGATCTTGTTCAACGGGTAATCAAATCCCCCCTTTTTGCAGAACTCAAGTCCGGTACACTGGTTCAGTAATCAAGTCACCGCCGTGTTTATCAAGGGTAATTGGTAAGCTAGTTCAGAACTTGGATCGCTTATTAGCCCTCTGTTACCCTCAATAAAGTAATTTTTTTTGGATACATGATCGAGAATAGAATTCTAAGCAGAATAACATTAACATTTTGATGATTTTCAATCGAAATCAACGCATTTTGGCTAATTTTCTCATAAAAAGTCAAGAGTTGACCAAAAAAATTGAGTATGAGATATGACGTCAAAGTGGGTACCCAGCTGCGCGCATTGCAGTTGTGCTGCGCGCTAGACTGTACAATATGTATTATACCTTGCGCGCATTTTGCTAGAATTGCGCGACATGGTACCGACTTTGACGTCATTTTGACGTCAAAGTGGGTACCCAGTTGAAACTGGGTCACAGCTGAGGGGTCAAAAATATCCTGAAATCTTACCACATTTGGGGGTTTCCTTGGCAACACGACTTTTCAAAAAACTTTAGGAAGATGATTTTCTGCTAATGAAATCGTGCTCTTTTAAATGAACTAACATTTTTTCAGCATTGGGTACCCCCTTTAATGGTGTACACATCCAGTGCAAATGAAATGATAGTGATGATAAAGATGATGATGAGATTCAGTGGTGATAATAATAATGATATTTATGGTGATGAATTTATGAAGGTGCTTCGTGGAACTGCTGTTGTATGTATGCATGTATGTGTGTGTGTGTGTATAAAGGGGGTGCGGGTGGGGGGAGGCAGTATGAGGGTGGGAGAGGAGCAGTAGGGATTTGTGCACAATTTGCCCATTTTATTTCTGTACTAGTGCTGGAGCATTGCATACTAATTATGCCCAAACCCCCTGTTCCAGTATCACCATTTTCTGTACAAGTGTGAACTGAGCATTGTATTAGAGGAGCAGTATGGGTTTGTGCACAATTTGCCCATTTTATTTCTATACTAGTGCTGGAGAATTGTATACTAAATTATGCCCAAACCCCCTGTTCCAGTATCACCATTTTCTGTACAAGTCTGAACTGAGCATTGTATTAGAGGAGCAGTAGGGGTTTGTGCACAATTTGCCCATTTTATTTCTGTACTAGTGCTGGAGCATTGCATACTAATTATGCCCAAACCCCCTGTTCCAGTATCACCATTTTCTGTACAAGTGTGAACTGAGTATTGTATTAGAGGAGCAGTATGGGTTTGTGCACAATTTGCCCATTTTATTTCTATACTAGTGCTGGAGAATTGTATACTAAATTATGCCCAAACCCCCTGTTCCAGTATCACCATTTTCTGTACAAGTCTGAACTGAGCATTGTATTAGAGGAGCAGTAGGGGTTTGTGCACAATTTGCCCATTTTATTTCTATACTAGTGCTGGAGAATTGTATACTAAATTATGCCCAAACCCCCTGTTCCAGTATCACCATTTTCTGTACAAGTCTGAACTGAGCATTGTATTAGAGGAGCAGTAGGGGTTTGTGTACAATTTGCCCATTTTATTTCTGTACTAGTGCTGGAGAATTGTATACTAAATTATGCCCCGAACCCCCTGTTCCAGTATCACCATTTTCTGTACAAGTCTGAACTGAGCATTGTATTAGAGGAGCAGTAGGGGTTTGTGCACAATTTGCCCATTTTATTTCTATATTAGTGCTGGAGCATTGTATACTAATTATGCCTCAACCCCCTGTTCCAGTATCACCATTTTCTGTACAAATCTGAACTGAACTGAAAGGCTTAAATGAGTCTCACTTTTTAGAAATAAATGCAAGCTGGGAAAGATGGATAGAAACTTGACATCTTTATTTTGTTAGCTAGCCTTTCTGTAAGTTTTGTTGTTACCAGTGTTATATTATAAGCCAATTTAGGCACTTAATTGATGATGGTGGTGGTGATTACTGTTGTTGTTATTTGGGTTGGTAGTAGAAATAGAAGTGGAAGTAGCAGTAGCTGCAGTACTAGTCATCGTAGTAGAATTAGTAGTAGTAGTAGTAGTAGTAGTAGTAGTAGTAGTAGTAGGAGTAGTAGTAGTAGTAGTAGTAGTAGTAGTAGTAGTAGTAGTAGTAGTAGTAGTAGTAGTAGTAGTAGTAGTAGTAGTACTAGTAGTAGTAGTAGTAGTAGTAGGAGTAGTAGTAGTAGTAGTAGTAGTAGTAGTAGTAGTAGTAGTAGTAGTAGTAGTAGTAGTAGTAGTAGGAGTAGTAGTAGTAGTAGTACCGGTAGTGTCATTATCATTGTACCACTATTACCATAATTTCAATTTTTTTCAATTCAATTCAAGCGTGTTTATTTCTCATGCATCATATATACACATATCAAACAAACAGAAATTACATTATAAGAACAATGATATACAGAAATTGAAGCAAGTTGGCAATAGATACATATACAAAACCTATAGCATGATTATACAGGAAATAGAAAACATGAGAAATGAGGAACCAAAAAAAAAGCAAAGCTTGTAAAACATTAGTTCCTCAGTGATCAAATACAATTAGCAAGTTATAAAGTCAGAATGAATTTGTATATACCAAATTATGGAGGATTATACATTGCCTTGTAGAAAAAAATGAAACAAAAACCCCATTAAATGAGAGAAAAAAAAAGGCTATAAGAAGAGAAATTTTGTAAATCCGTACACTAAAGTTTTCGTAGAGTGAGCTGCCATTCTTTGTCAAACCAGGTTGAAATTTACCACAGAATCTACATTATAAAGCTCTACATTCATAAGAACTTTTATGAGAAGACTTCAGAGACTTGCATGACTGCATGTCCCTGTACTTTAAACAGGCATTCATAATTCATCCTTTCAAAAAACTATTTGTATAATGTGGCCACATTTGTCCCCCAGAAGAGTATTCATCATTATTTCACTCTATATCTTTAAGACATACATGTGTATTATTAGAAATTTAAAAATATAATAATAACTCTGTTGTTTACATGGTTCATTTTCTGAGATTTGTATTTATATTTTTCACTGAAAACAGCTAAATATACACCTTTATTTTTACATTACCTCTTAGAACTATATCAAAATATAATGACTTCCTGGAGATTACATTCCCAAAATATGTTTTGTTTGTTGCCTTCTAAAAGAAAAACAGACTCTGGGGAGCGTTTCATGAAGAGTTTTGTCAGTGGTTTTCACTCACAACTGTTATAAGCTACTGAAAATCATGGCATCTGATTGGCTGAGAGCAAATTAGTCGGTGAAAATCACAGACAAACCTCTTCATGAAACGCTCCCCTGGTTTTCTCGTACACAGGGGACCATTGTACAGCGACACAAACAAAAGAAACAGAAGTGATATGATGTACTTCAGACAGCAATTAGCAGCTGCCGGAACCTCATTAGAGGTGGATGCTTGGATTTACAAGCTAGGCAACTTCCCTAATAATAGATTTGGTGAAAAGCCTTCTTTATTGTCTGACACATTGTCAGGTAGATGATGTTTATCGGGTTATAAATAGAGGCAGTTAATTGGCTCGATGTCATAACTTTTATTGATAAATATGTTTGTTTCATTGTGGTTCAGGAGTAATACCTTGGGATATTTTTGGATTTATGTGAATTCATTCAATGAATATCATTAAAAGGGTGTACCGAGTGCAGAAACAATGTTCCTTCATTTAAAAGAGCAAATTTTTATTAGCAGAAAATCATCTGCCTAAAGTTCCAAAATAGTCATGTTGCCAAGCAATAACCAAAAATATCGTTAGATTTTAGCTTATTTTTGGCACCTCCGCGGTGTCCCAGTTTCAACTGCTGAATTGAATTGAATTGTTGACCCAGTGATGTCGTGGGTACCTTGTCGTGCAATTCTAGCAAAAATGCGCGCCAGGTATATTACATATTTTACAGTCTTGCGCGTGCATCAACTACAGTGCACGTTATCTGGTACCCACATTTACGTCACTGCTGGTTTATCGTATTTACTAAAATTCTGAGATCAACTATGACCAAGTCACAAATAATTTGCCAAAAGTGATTGATTTTGATTGAAAATCATCAAAAGTTTTATGTTATTATTCTTAGAATTCTATTCTTGATCATATATCAAAATTTTTTCAACCATTGTGTAATCACTTTAAGTGAATTTTCATCAAAGTGGATTTCATGCAGTTAGTAAGATACATGTACATGTAATAAGTATTTGTTTGGTTCGTAAATTGTTATTTCTTTCATTTACATTAATTTACTGTGTATATAAAAAATAAACCCTCAGCTTTTTGCTATCCACTGTGGTGTATGTGAACATGCCTTACAGTGTACATCCTTATAGCTAGTGATTATCCCTTCCTATACCTTCTGCTGTTCGGTATGCAAATGGTCAAAAAGGCCTCTTGTGTCCTGAGAGCATTTTGTAGATTTCATGCAAATCACGGCATTCTGTGGTGAGAAGGATCTGTCTAAATTACGGGATGGCTCGCAATGCATAATGGAACCAGGTCGGCAATTTCACTAAAAGAGCAGAGGGCAAGGACCATTAGAGATGAATGTGTGATGGAGAGCTTTGATCATACTATATGTAGATGTGGTCAACATCATCAAGCTCCCCCCAAGTAAACCCCCCCCCCCAAGAAAGCACTTTGACAAAGTGCAATATGACAAGTATTTAAAGGAGAAGTCCAGACGATTTCATTGAAATTACACTATAAAGCTTAAAATTCACGCTAACAGACAATGCTACTTTCTTTTATCAAAGTGATTTCTGTGATGTTTTAATACCGATTGAGTGTTGGCTTTTTTACTCCGAATAATTGAATTTTCCACTAAGCTTAGCCTCGGACTAGACTGAGCTTAGTACCGGACTAAGCCTAACCCCGGACTATCTGTTTTTGCGTTTCACACCTCTAATTTTAGTGCCGTACTAGCCGCCTAGCCCGGGCCGAGAAATTACATGGTTTTCACACCTCAAATTTTTAACCCCGGACTAACGTTAGCACATGCGCAGTATGGGCGGAAGTTGACTTTTGGGGTCATCGGTCGTCCTCCGGTCAGAGCGAAAGCGCGCAATCTTCGGAATGAAAATCAAGAACAGAAACTTGTGCATATGTGCGATCCATACGTATACCATGCATGCACCTATCTTCTCAAATTCATTACATATTTATGTACAACATTGAACACGTTGTTTACATCCACGAAACCGGTCAGCCAGCGCGCACCAGGCCAATTATGAATACATTATGTGCTGCCATTTCATTGGCTGATGTACAGTTGCCTTTGTTCAGAAGAGGCAGACAGCCTAGTCCCGGACTATGTTTTCGCACCTCAAAGCAAAGCACCGCAATTGCAGGGTTAGCCACCAATTGGTTGGCTAACCCCACTTTTGACCAGGGTCAGATAGTCCCGGACTTCATGTGGTGCTAACCCACCTCCAAAATTTGAGGTGTGAAAGCAGGAGTTAGTCCTGTACTAAAATGCGGTGCTAACCCACCTCCTAATTTGAGGTGTTAATCCGAGAGTTAGTCCCGTACTAAAGGTGGTACTAAAAAGGCCTTAGTACCACCAAATTTGAGGTGTGAAAAGCCTATGAGGGAATAACCTTGCAAACATTTCATGAGAAAAATTACTATGAAACCCTAGAATATAAAAATGAATCATGTGATAATTATCTTGATGCTTTATATGTCATTTTATTTTCTGCAGTAATTTTTCGTTGTTGACAAAAATGGATTTTAATGATCATTTTCAAAATTTGTCTTATAGTCTTATATTAATTGTGTTGTAAGTACATGTAAATGTCTTTAGATTGTATACCATGAAGAAATGACCCCAAATTTCATATACATGTACTTTTTATGGTACACGTTGGTGTACTTGAAATATTAGCTATTCAAGATCACGAAGGGTAGTCATGGCCATGGCCTGATCAAACCCTTTGGGCGGATCTTCATGACATGCCTGCCAAGAAGCGTTAAGGTGAAGCAGACCACAGTAGTCTCTTCTTCAGTCACATCTTTTAATTACAACTCATTCGGTTTTGTTGATAGTTCTGGCAGCCAATATGAAAGCTTTTTCTGTCTATTTCTTTGGTAGTGAATGAAATGAACTTTCAAATCATTTTGTGATCTTTGATGCTGCAAGAAATCAAATTATTATTTTTTTTTCAAGATGGCACTGAAGAACAGACTTGTAACTTTCCTGTAATTATCATTAGCAGTGTAGTTAGCAGCAGTAGCAGCATTATCATCATCATCATCATCATCATCATCTTCTTTATCACCTCCATCATCATCGTCATCATCATCATCATCTTCATCCTCATCGATGCTGTACTATTGTCAGTGATTCCCTATACTTATGCCTCTTCCAGTACATGTAAATTTTCCTATACTTATGCCCCGTCCAGTACATGTAAAGTTGTATTAAAATAAACACACCATTCTCGTCATTACCATCGGTCCATTACTATGAGGTCCATTACTGTAAGGTCCATTACCATGACTACAGCAGTGGTCAGCATCCTCAATGGACCCCATTACCTCACTAATCATTATCAGCATGTACATATCTTCATATTGGCTTGTCCTCCCTGGTCAAGAAAGAACATATAACACAGGATCTGACATTTGAAAATAAATGGACCACAGTGGCACAGTCCATGAACCCTGTACCGTGGCGTAGCTACTTCTGACATCATTTCAAAACTTTTACAAATGCTTAATTGGTACAGACAGAGGCTGATAAAGTTAGGTTTAATAGAGTCCAGGCTTTATGGAATTCTAGTAACCCATTCGTGACAGGAATTATTTAAAGCCTAATTTGATCAGCTTTTATTCTTCAAATTGGCATCACCGACATTTTTATTTTATAGCTATATTTTTCTTATAAAATGTCATGTATCTGAAATGACAGAAATTATGATGAGAAGTCAAAAAGTTGCCAATTTGCAGGTGAAAACGGTGATTTTAAACTTTCCATCACATTGCCAATTTAAGGATTTTAATGCTTATTTTGCTTTAAAAAATTTTCAGCATCAAACACAGAATATTGACGCAACCAAAATGGGCACAGTTTGTGTAGAATTTTTTTTTTTTCTGCTCATGTATTTGGTATAATTTTTAGGGCTCTGCATCAAAAGTTATTAGGTCAAACCGCAAAATATGGACCTGGGTCAGGAATGGGTTAAGGTGTCAGAATAGATAGAGTCTATGCAAGTAGACTAACAGTTCAGCTTCACAAATGGCAGACACAACCTGAGGCTGTGGATAAGGTCACTGTACCACTTGATGTTGTGTTGCAGACATTTTTGGTTTACTTGTATTTGACTTGACCTGGAGCAAGATAAAACTGAACAAAAGTGATATTTAAAAATCTGAATTTTGCATCCCTCCAATATCAAAACGATCATTCCAAGTGATCTTTATTTTAACAGTTACTTTCCACAAATATGCTAGCTGACTTATGAACAAATCTTACTTGATAATGGTAATTACAGTCACTGATGTAACACTTCTCCAATATCATTATATCATAATTATATAGGCCTATATAATTATGATATAACTATAAACCTCTAATACATGGCAGTGTATGTATATGAATGAACTCATCAGCGTAGGGTAAAAGGTATGTTTTCATGAAGAATATAGGTAGAATCATCACAAAAAATATTTGTGGCTAATGCTCCTGCAGCCACCCCTTGAGCAGTTTGATTTATACAAAAGACCTTTTTCAAAGCCGAGCCAGAGGTTTTGTGATTCCTGGGTCCCTTAGCATAAAGATTTGCAATCAGTCACAAAGTTGTAACAGCCATTCAAGACCATTGTTTCAAGCGCATCTCGTTCAAAAAGGTGAACCTGGACCAATCAGAATGGTTGTTTAAATTTGCGATATGATTGCAAATCTTTGTGTTACCATAAAGGTATGAAATAGTGTTGGTTTAAAATGGACTTGGCATGACTAAAACCTTAAACTTCTGGTGGCAGTTAGTGCTCACCATTTTGGGTTGATGATCCTTCAGCATTAGTTTTCTTGGTTACAATACCTTTTCTACATGAACTTCCAAATTGTAACTGCTGTTGCTACAAAATCATTGATTAGTGACCATCCCTCTAGATAATTTGCTTCTGCCCACTCCATTCTTTTCCATTCATACCCCCACCACAATGGAAAAAACCCCAACAAAACGCAGACCAGTCATTGATCAAACCTTTCTAATTTGGTTGAAAGATGGAGGGGCAGAGAGAAAGTGAATGATTATTTCAATATGCCAAGATTGTGTTCGCAGAAAAAATTAACCAACATATTGATGTTTGCCTGGAGACGACACCGGATGACGTAAGTTTGTGCAAGCGCGAGGTCGGATTTCAAGAAGTTGCACTTGTCCACTCTCGAGATGGAGGTAGCTGTGAAGAGGATGGGGTTGAAGAGCATCGGGGATCGAAGGAGAAGAAAGAATGTGATTGGAAAATTGTGATGGGGTGTACATGTAGGGGTGAAGCTACAGGGAAGGTTAGGGGGCAGATATGCCTCCCTATAGTGACAGGGTGGAGAGCATAAGGAAATGAAGGAGAGGAAGAAGAGAGTGATTGAAAAATAGAGTGCAGTGGCTTAACTGAGGGGAAGGGGAGGGGCAACTTCCCTCCAAAAGTGCTATTACCAGTTACATGTATGTACTATTACCAGTTTCTTTTTATGTAAATGATTAATATCATGTTACGTTGGTTTTAAATAAAATGAACTGAACTGAACTGATAGTAAAATTACTCTAAAACAAAAGGGAAAAAGATCATTTGTAAAGTTTGTAAACAAGAGTTGGTATAGCCTGCTTCCACACTTCTTTCAAGTTCACCTACCTCCTACCTACCCCCTGTAATTTTTTTCTTGTTAATGTGTAAGTATCCACCAGGGAAGGAGTCGAAGAAGGAGGAGAAGAAGAAGAAGAAGAAGAAGAAGAAGGAGAAGGAGAAGGAGAAGGAGAAGGAGAAGGAGAAGAAGAAGAAGAATGTGATTGAAAAATTATGATGGGATGCAGTAGCCTACATCTAAGGGGGGGGGGGGGGGCTCATGTTTTCCAGTTCCCATTTGTGAACAGTGCCGAAAAAAAGAGAAATGTGGAACGGTAGGGGAGAAAGGTGATGTAAAAATTGTTTAACCTCTTCCCATGATGCACCTCTCCCATACCCTCCTTGTCGTTGATTGCTTTTTGAAAGTGCAATCAGTTATCAAGTTCAGACTGGTGTCCCTGCCCCTTGGTTTCATGCCTCCTCAATATCTTGACCCTAACAATACACCACTGATGTGTCATTTCTGATGGACTTCAGCAGTTCAAATTACTTGAAGAAATGCCTGTTTGTGATTTCTCCAAAAAGAAGGGTTTTGGTATGATGAATTGCTTTTCAAGCCAGGCAAAGTCTTGCATCCATAATGTAATACGTTCATGACTGAAATTTAATAGCACATACCACTGTGGACATGACAACTTAAGGAAGATGTGAATTGAACATCTCATGTGATGTTTATGCCTTTACGAATTACGGTTCATGTGTAAAATTGCTCATACAGAATAATGAACGGAACATCAAGATGACACGGCCATTCTGAAATCAATTAATCTCTCTGCTTGGTGTCAGCAAAGAAAAAAAAATTGCAGATCTAATGCAGATGTGAATGTGTTGTATTGCACCTCTTTCTTTGTTGATATTTCTTGATTTTTATTACATGCATGTATGCAGTTGTACATGCTTTTCCTGTAGTGTACATTTTGTAAATCATAAATACCACTATACCAGAAAATAAAAAGCACATATACCTTATTGGTATCCAAGCAAAATTTCATAATGTTTAAAACCCTTGTCCTTGTGTGTCTTGTGCAATGGTTTCTGTCTGCATGATGATGGCATGGAGGGTTTTTTTTCTGAACCCACTGAGCATGTACAACACCCATTTTCCAAAGACCCCAGCCTGAGATATCTTGGGCTTAGTATTCAGTGGGTTTAAATGATTATGTTGATGATGGTTAACTCTTACGGTGCCAAGGGGTTTTGCTTGTTCCCAAATTCTACCAAATCATGAACAATGCTTGCTTTTCAAATGCCCGTAAGTCTTCAACATACAACGTAATTTCGATACAGATAGGCTGTACACAAAAGTTGTAGAAAATTGATTCCCCTTTCAAAAGATACCAAATATTTCCATTTATTCAATGTCTTGCATGAAAATTATTTGGAAATACAAATGAGCTTCCCTCTTGACCTTCAGGTTTTCATTTCTTATTTGTTTGCTATAGTTTTATGCTAAAATAAGAATGGATCCTTTCCAAATCTGTAGTTTTCTAAAAAATATTCTATTGAAGCATGTAGTGAGTGATAGATATTTTGAATACTATATTTATCCTCTAAACTTTTACATATTTTCGTGACAATATCCATTATTCTATTTGGAGTAATGGTCGATTAAAAATGTAAAGTCTCTTGGGCACATATACGTGCCATCGGCATTGTAAGAGTTAAATGATTATTTAATGATGATATTGATCCTTGAAAAAGGCTTTTTTGTAATTTTGTATTAACACCAAGTAGATTTTGTATTAATGACATTTCTCCTACTTCACCCTCTTATTCCAGAATTTGCGGACTCCTCCATGCCAAGACATTTTTTCTTTCGAGAAAGAAGGTGACCCGTCCAGGGGTCGTGACCTCCCATGGATCGTGAAGCGGAGTCTGTGGCTTTGGAGAAGAAACACGTCCACGATGTCTATGAGCGGATCGCTCCCCACTTCAGCGATACTCGTTACAAGGCTTGGCCGAGGGTCAAGGAGTTCTTGTTGGAGCTTGAACCAGGCAGTATTGTCGCTGATGTTGGTAAGCCGTGATTCCATTTTTAATAGAACAATTAATGGACAATATGTATGCATTCATGTTTTAGTGTTTTATTGTTGTGTAAATGGCCATTATACAACTTTGTGGAGCATATGGTGAAGTGCTTTGTGACTACAGGGCAGGGGAAAAAATAATTAATTTTTTTCTGGGGCTACTTTTTGAGCCCACCGGCCCGAATTTTCTACATTGTATTACAGTTAACATTGGACCCTATAAGAATTTCAGGGGCTCTTTTTTTAGTTTTCCAGGGCTCTTTTTGGCATTTCGGGGGCGAATTCGCCCTGAGCCCCCGTGTATTTTTTTCCCTGCTACAGGGTAAAGGTTCTATATCAGGTATTCTGTGGATTATGATTTGATTGGATTGGACCAGATCTTGTGCCCTATTGTGTTGAATTCGCTTGTACAGCATAGCACAGCTACTGTTCTCTACTCCACTGAATTTCTCCCTACTGGGTCGCCGCTTATTACACCTGGATGGAGAGTGCCAAACGACGTTAATGCCAGGCCGGGATTTGAACCCTCATCCCTTTGACTGAGAGTCAAGTGAATAAACCACTTCACCATTACACCTCTACATATATGCTGTATATTACATCCAGACATTAAAGATCTCATAATATGGTTGTTAATCACTGGTTCTTTCATGGTATTTTAATCATTCATTAATGAATGGTATAACAAGAAACTCTGGTAGGAATAGATAAGAAGAAAGTGTGTGATGTACAGGACACACTTCCCATAATCAGACTTTTCTGATTTCATATAACAAAAATGGAAGCTGATTATGCACATGTTTCTACATCAAATTTTCTAAGATACTGCTAGTTTCTTTTGCATGGCGGAGAAAAGGAGAAGCGGAAATACTATAGTAAGATGACTAGAGGTGTAATAAGGTTGAGCTATTTTTGTACGTGTTGTAATGAAAGAGCTCACTAATTGCTTTTTGATTGCAGATTAGCAAGGTGTTTTGTGATTGGGCTAATTTCACAAATCAAATTGGTAGGCTATTGCAAATCTGGAGCTAGTGAAGTTGTTGACAGAGAGAGAGAGAGACAGAGAGAGGGGGAGTGTATATTGAGTGCTCTGTTTGATAAAATGCTTGATAAATGTGACTATAAATGAATAGTGTATTTAAGTTCACTAACAGAAAAAGTAACGAAATATTTGTTTTTGTCCTGCTTTTTCCAGCTAAATTTATAATATATCTTTGCTACATCTGTAGGGTGTATATTGTACACCTTTGTAATCACTGTGAAGCAGCTTTTATGGCTTAAAAGTTTGATACATTTGAGACTGTTAAATTTTAGATTACAAAGTAATATTATTATATTCTTAAAGAGGTTTTCAAATTATGTTCATGTAACTTAGATGTTACAGTGATGCATACATGAGAGTTCATGATATTACATGCATGTACTGTATGTAAGCTTAGCTGTGCCATGAATATGTCATAAATGGCAAATAGTACTATGTACAAGGAATAATCAGTTGCATTTTGTAAGTCATATCTACTACCATTATTATGCCGTGGTTATGAAATCCCAGGAAAGATTGGTCTAGAGAGAAAGCCAGAGCAGAAAGATATGAATATTTTATACATTTGCTGTCATACAGAGCTATCTGCGGTGTTATCATGCGGAATCATATTGCGGTCTGGAGAGATTTGAATAATGGATCTCTCCCTCTGATAATACTCCCCACCAAAGCAATATAGGGGCATCCTATATCATCACGAGAGACCCTCATGGGCATTATGGCTGTTCGTCTCAACCGAAATATTGCTTGTGCTCCCAAGAAACATGACATCTCAACATATAAATGCAAGGGATTGATGCATTTTTCTCCTAGGCAGATCCTGCTTCGGAGATGTGAGAGAAAAAATTCTTTGCTTATCTCTTTCAACCTTCTAGTATACCATGTTGTGGTACCTGAAGATAAGCCATACCAAAATGTATACTTAATGCTAGTAGATAATGTGTCTCTATATGAAGAGATTGGAGTAATTGATTGTTAGATTGATACATGTACATAGAAAGAATATTGTGATATTTTGCTTATAATACAGACCACGAAAATTTTAGTCAGTGTTAGTCCGCATAGTAACTGCTTAAGTAGTGCTTAAAACTGGTGGATGGGACATTTTCTATAGCAGCAGTAGCTCCAGGCTTAGACAGAAAAATCTGTCTGTTAGGAGGAGTTTTATAACATTTTCTGACTTTTGAGGCTCTCCTAGAGAGAGGGATTCTGTGAAGCCAGACACAGTCTCAGCGCAACATATCCCTGAACGTTATAGACTGATTTTTCGGTGTACTCCAGGCTTTATGTTATCAGTATGTAGTCTGGATTTTAAGTGAAAGTTAGGTTTAGGTTAAGGGTTAGTGGTGTATACGATGTTGGTTTGATGGCTGAAGGAATTTAGGAATTTGGTATGTCTACTTAATTGGCAATTGTTGCAAGAGCATTTGTTTTACAACCCTTAGAAAATATTTTGTACTTTGTCCATCACTTAAGCTCAACGAATTTACTTTTCTGGTCATTTGGTCATTTAACCTTTCTGCATAGTGATTAACACTAGTATCACCTCTGTGGTGCCGGCCTAGCCTTGCTCTCATCTATATCTCATCATCTACTATAAATGCTTCATCACTGATTACCCACCAAATGACTTCCTACTCAGCCAATTGAGGTCGGCAATGCATTAGTAGTAAGGTTCATGTGAAATTGAAAGGCCACGTCATTTCCACAAGGAAAAATGGAGAGAAGAGCCGGATAGTATCTGCATCGTTGGCAGCCTGCAAAACGAATGGGGGTTATTGCTTAATATGGGGCTTGAATATTTTATGGATCAATTTAGGAAATTGCCTCCACTACAGTAGCTTCTCGAAAAACTAGCAAGTCAGTTGAAGTTATTGAACTACTTTTAGTACATGGGCGATTCCAGTGTAACAGACATGACATTCAGAAAATCAAAAGCCATGAAACATACATGTATTTCAATACATGAATAAGACCAGGGAAAAAAATACACGGGGGCTGACGGCGAATTTGCCCCCGAAATGCCAAAAAGAGCCCTGGAAAACTAAAAAAGAGCCCCTGAAATTCTCATAGGGTCCAATGTTAACTGTAATATAATGTAGAAAATTTGGGCTGATAGGCTCAAAAAGTAGCCCTTGAAAAAAAATAATTACATGTATTTTTTTCCCTGAATCAGGCACGTACATGTACCACTAATAGGGACACACAGAGCAATTTTGTGGCATTTCACTGAATAGTGGAATAGAAAATAGTAACTGTAACAGACATGACACAAAATGTACAAGGAATGTTTTTTTTCACCCCTTTGAACTGGGAAAAATCTGTAAGGTTGGAGGTTCCACGAGTCGACAGAATCGACAGACATTTTGCATATTGGATTACGTAGCCTACACGTTTTCCTTGTCAAAGGCTGTGTCAACTGACAATTGTTATCATCCTGTTTCTTTTCCACTTGCTTTTTAATCATATCCCAATAAACCAGCCTTAATTTTTTCTGTCACCTCATCACTTTCCTCTTTCCCATCTGTGGAATGATCTGCACATTAACACTAATAAACAGTCAAGGCAAAATCACTTTGCCATGTGACAACGTAAATAGTGCATGCACATTATGTCACCTTTTGGTCTGGGCATTCATATGTACATAGTTTCAATTTGGAATACATGCACGTGCAAATTGAAGAGTAATTACAACTTGTTAATAAAAGGTAATCTAGCTCCTGAATTTAGCAAATAGAAATACAGTACAAGAAAACAGAATGATTAGTGTGTTCATATATTAAAACGTTGAGTAGAAAGTCACAAAAAGAAATGATTTATGTCTCTTTTTTGGGGGGGAGGGGGGAAGGGGAGAGGAGTAAAAGTGATATTTTACAGATTATGTATCTATGTCAATGTGTTTTAAACACCGTTCTTCATGAAATTGAGCAATATTGTAAGGTTGAGTGAATGTAACAAGAAGAAATATTGAAATAAACTGGATATTTATTTCATTCAGGTGCAGTTTTCTGTAAATTTGTTCATTGCTGGTTTGAAGAAAGTTTGTACTGAGGGAAAAATTTTCACATTGGAATAGCTATTAAAGTTGATATAAGAAAACGATCACAAATATTGAGATAATCACATCAATGGAAAGCTTTCAACCACCCAAATAACACTGAGTGGCGTTCAACCACAGAACAAGTTCAGAATGGTGAATTTAAGCGACTAAACTTCGCCCAAATCTCGAAGTCAGAAACACCAGGTCGCATGCAGAAACCTAGGTCTTCGGTCATGACGTCACGAGGGGGATTGTATGCACCGGTGGAAGAGAGTGGCAATGATGTGCCTATGTAAAAGTGCATTCTTGTCAGAGCTTAGATTGCCATTGTAAATTTGTAAACAGGATAAAGTGAAAGATTTTCTGTTTTTTTATTTGAATGAAGAAACACTAAACAAGGTAATCCAGTAGCTGATTTCTTTTTTATATCGTCATAATTTCCTTTTTTGTAGAGTTGTAAGGCAAGTTTACTTTCTCGGAAAACGAGGTTCAATCACAATTGCATTGAACCTGCACGTACAAATAGTAAATGTTAAGACAGGTTTCGTTGGTGTGCAGGATCAATTATGTGAATCAGTTATTCCTAGAACTATGATCATACTTATCATTCATATGTGTGAATGCCTCAAAAGGATGCAGTACGTCTGTAGAAACAGCAAAATATCAAATTTGATATAGAGATTTCCAGCAGCGCGCTGACGATGTTGTAGTTGAACGATATTCATCCGCGAGTGATGCGGCTCCTGCCTGAACGTTCTTGCAGAGAGCAGATTCTCGACTGGAAGACCAGCCGCCTACACCCGGCGGTGGATTGAGGGATATTGTGCTGGCATACATGCAAATGCCAGTGCGTACACACCTTGGTACGCACATATACACGCTTGCGCTTTGGTACGAGCAGCCGGATCCACTTTCTAGAGCTCGTAATCTCACCAAATTCAACACACACCCCCAAAATAATGGTGAAAATATCAACTAATTTTGCATTGTTAGCATGCATATGTCATCATTCTAAACCAGATAATTGATATTCATACTATGAACTATAAGGAGAAGGTAAAGAATTGATCATAGAGTTCTGAATTATTTGACTTTTCAGCCTTTGGAAAAAAAAAAAGCAGAAATCTCTCTGTCTCTCTGCACATGTTTTGTATGGAACATCCGGGTACGTAAATATACGTTCACCCCCTCGTGACGTCACGAATAGTGGACAAGTTTCGTGACTGGTTTTGCCGGCTGACTGAGGAGGCTATTTATTAACATTTCAGTTGAGGATATCCAGGAGCCAGAAGATTTTTGTGATTTGCCATGCGAATAAACAACTTAGAAATGACATATGCTTTGCGTAGATACCAAATTTATGGACATTTATTGCCTTCTTATATCTACTTTATTAATTAGTTGTGCATTCTAGTTGAGTTAGTAGTGTAAATATTTGATAATATGTCAAAAAGAGTTTAACTTAATCACATATTTTCAAGTGTGGGTACTATGCTTCTTGCATATGTATTGAGCAGACCAAATGAGAATTTGTATTCCATTTTGTCCTGTAGCAAGAGACTAGTCCTTATTTGCCGAAATATATTCATATGAAATAGTTTCTGCCATAACCAGCGAGGACGAAAACTGAATTTCAATTACTGGAACGGGGTGTGACTCCCTTGCATCCCCTTGGGAATGCCTGATCAGCTTTATGTTATGCCGCTCTAGGGATAGAGCTTGATCATTTCTTTCCCCTTGTTTAGTTATTCATAGAGTGCTTGAGTTGAAAAATTATCATCACGCTCCATTCGATGGAGTGTTGTGAATGCATAATGTGATAGTTCTGGGAATGGCCCAGTTCGTAGAATCTATCGCTTCCAGTGGACAGATTATTCATGGAAAATATACCCATGTACATGTTATTTCAAAGAACTGCACAATTAAAAGTTCTTGATGATTTTAGGAAGAGAGGGCATTCGCTGGCATTGATGATGATGAAAATTGATGTATTATTCATGTATATCCATCGCCGTTGGGAGCCCTGTTTATTGTAATATGGAATCTTTTCCTCTGTACTATATGCATAATGCAGAATGAATGATGCACAATTTCTCTAGTGTTTGTATAAACAAGATAGCATAAGAAAAAAGTACACCATGGTCATCCATTGACTTTTCTCACAGTTGCCTAAGGGCTTAAAAAAATCAGAACAGGATTTTGGAAGTGCCTGTTATGGCAACACACTCGTTCATTTTTTATGATATTTTGTCAACATCGTATTACCTTTCCTGTTTCATTACTTTAAAGCAGCCAGCAACTGGGAAATCATGGGGAAAACGAATTTGCAAAAGGCTTGTTTACTTGTACACTATAATCCGTCCGTTATGCGAGCCCGTCGGACTAATGCGATAAAAGTTAGGACAGCACGAAGTTTACCGAACTCAACCTAGTCATACACTTCGGGTTCTCATATTTCTCAACAGCTCTAAGTGTTTAGACTCTTAACAGGTCTCATCGTGTTCACTCGAAGAAACGTCTTGTATGATGCTCCAACATTTCAAAATACAAAATATAGTTTACTTCTGGTTTGTTAGCCTAGCCATTAAACTCCATTGCCTTTCCCGACATGTCGTCGCCGCGGATTACGTAACACCCCTTAGGCTCTCCCAGGGAGCTGGCCATGTAAATTGTTTTTCCATATGACTAGCTGTTTATTAGCTTTTTCACTGCGCGAAATTTGAAACACGTACGGCAATAAATCACAGTTGTTTAGAATGGATTATCCCTTTTCTTGAAACTCGAGCAGCCGACTGCATTCCCCCTCTCTCATCTGAGATCACCCTGCCTTTCCCCATGATTTCTCAGTTTCTATTCCCTTTAAATCATGAAGAAATACATTTATGAAGAACAGAGCAGCCCATTTCATGATACTTGTAGGTTCTATCTGTAGAACTGATTTGCAATTCCAAATTTTTATTACCAACAGTTGTACATTCATGCAGGGATGGATTTTGTCTAGATATTCTATTTTGTCAGCAGCTATAATTAATATTCCTGTCAGTGTCATAAGTGACCTGAAACATTAAAAAAAATCTTGGATTTAGGCCTTTCTTGGCATATTGAATAATTCCACCATGTCAAGTGCAGAGGCTATAATACACATTATTACCTGAATGAGGCATTTTGGAGACAAGATATAAGCGCGTATTTTGTCTGTCTAATTGATTAACTCAACACAAATACGTCACAATGGCTCAGCCAGGGCTCAGCTGTATGACTAGGGACCATAATATTCATACACCCCTCCTTTGCGAAATTTGTCATTTTCCTATTGCACCTCTGTACTAAATTATTGGTCCATAATATCCATATTCTTGGCTGCAAACGCGCAGTATTGTGTACACGATCGAGGTTTTAAACAATGGATACGCATACGCGAGGTAGCCATTTACGTCACAATCGCTTAGCCAGGATTACATACAATGTACCTGCCTGAATAAGCTGAAATCAGAGGGACGGACAGGCAATTAGCAAATATGTTTGTCATTGCTACAAAATGATAGGCTTGAATTATGCATCATCATACAGCTGTAGGTAATAATGATTATATTGACTGGCTCTTCTTTCGGGGAACATCAAAATGTTGCCCTTAAAAGATCCATATTGCCCTCGTCTTTGACTCGGGACATTATGATTCTTTTTGGGGCAACTTTTTCGATATTCCCCTCAAGGCCAGTCGGTGTAATATAAATATTCATAGCCCTTCACTATAAGGCTACCATGTAGTAGCCTTATTATTAACTCTACCATATATCAGGGACTGCGGAGCTGGGGGGGGGGGCGCAGCCCCTACCTCACTTTTTTTGAGTAGACACGTTGGCCTCTATACAATAACGTGGCAATAAATGCTTGTTTGCCTGCTCAGCCCCCCCCCCCCCACTTTCAAAAACGCTCTGCGGCTCCTGCATGTAAACCTCCTCCCATTGTGAATATTCACTTACCATGGAAACTTATAGGGAACATTTCAATATTCATCTCCTTTCTAAACCTGTTTTGACTGAATCCTTTCATCTTCATGGACTCAACTTAAAAATCACCCATTTCCCTAAGCCTGTTTCTCATGTGTGCAGTATTTATAGTAATGCTCATTTGTAGACCTGGGCCGGTATTCAATTCGATACACAGATTGAATACCGACATTTTGTTTGGCTAACTTAAGTACCTTAACTCATCACTTCTAAGTATTTTACTTTAGCAAGCCATACTTAAATGCTTCATGATTGTTACATCATAGAGTCTATCTGAAATAACATGCAACAAAGGCTTCGCATTGTATGCACGATTATAAAATTTACCTGTGCGCAGCATTATGACGCCGCATACATGTACATGTATGTACATGTGAAATTATACATGCCAACTCTTCAGACTCTCAAAGTAATTTGCTTATAAGTCTGCTGTGGTTGTCTTAGATTTAGGGTAAAATACTTAGCCAAAAGATTCAATTAAATACCGAAGTTGGTTAAGTATTTTACTTCAGCAGAAAGCTGAATGAATTACTGAAAATTATGGCTTAAGTATTGAATTGAATACCAGGCCAGATCGATTATGAGATCAGAGACAAAAGGAGAAAATATGTCATTCCCATAATCCTCCTTTGCAGGATTTTGATAAATTAAAAGGACTTATACCTTTAAAGTGAATGTTGTAAGCTTGGATATCAGTTACCAATATATCTGCAAAGTCTGTGATCCGTGTGTCCCAGTTTCCAACATCCTTTCTAATCTACTTTGCTGGCAAACGGATTCAAATAAAGTGGATGGAATTATTCAAATTTGATCTTAGTTTTCAATCTGCAAATACATGTAAGCTCTACACCATGATGGGAATTGGAAAGGGAGAATTTTATGCAGTCATTGGGGAAAATGACATTTTTTTCCTTGATTACAATAATTGTACGAAAAGAGAGTGATTGTAAAACTGGTATTGCCACATGGGAAATCAAAATGAAAAGATGAAAGAGAAAGGGATAGATACAATGACAGACCTAAAACATAGTACTTCACATTGTCTATTGAGAGCTATAGAGCTTTCTAGCTCTCTGTAGGGTTGTAATCTATAGTAGATGTGAACAAACCCCTTCAAAAAAGTATCGTTTGGGTCTTTGATAGATTGCGTGTAGAAGGCAAAAGAAACAGAGAGAAAGAGAAAAAGAGACATCAAGAGAGAGAGAGTGTGTAGAATAGAGAAAATGAGAGAGAGAGAGAGAGAGAGAGAGAGAGGGAGAGACATACAGAGAGATGGACAGAGGAGGAGGAGAGTTAAAGGGGGTACCCAATGCTGAAACAATGTTAGTTCATTTAAAAGAGAATGATTTTATTAGCAGAAAATCATCTGCCTAAAGTTTTTATAAAAGTCGTGTTGCCAAGGAAAACCCCCAAATGTGGTAAGATTTCAGGATATTTTTGACCCCTCAGCTGTGACCCAGTTTCAACTGGGTACCCACTTTGATGTCAAAATGACCTTGTCGCACACTTCTAGCAAAATGCGCGCAAGGTATAATACATATTGTACAGTCTAGCGCGCAGCACAACTGCAATGTGCGAAGCGGGGTATCCACTTTGACGTCATACCTCATACTCAAATTTTTTGGTCAGCTCTTGACTTTTTATGAGAAAATTAGCCAAAATGCATTGATTTCGATAGAAAATCATCATATTTTTTAATGTTATTCTTCTTATCATTCTATTCTCGATCATATATCCAAAAAAAAATTACCATTGTGTAATCACTTTAAGGATGAAAATCAGGTAGAGGGAGAATGGTTAACAAGAGGAAATGTATAAATCCAAAGTGCTGATGGGAGAGGAGAGAGAGAGAGAGAAAGGGAGACAGAGAGAAATGAGGATGTGAAACAAATAAAAGGAGAAGAGACAAACCAAGGGAAAGTAATGTAAATAGAGAGAAATTAACATAGAGAGACAGACAGAGAAGGAGAGAGAGAGAAAGAGAGAGGTGGTATGAGGATGGAAAAACAAGTTGGAGGAAAATTGAAGCTACAAGTTACATAAGATAAGAAGAAAACATTGATGGAGAGAGATATAAAAGTAGAGCTTTTAACTCGTTGATCAGTTTCCTGTTGGTAATCACGTCCGCCCCAGATTTTCGACTGTATCCCACTGGGAAGCGAGGATTGCGTCTGACGAGAAGCAGGAAGTGGAAATTTAATCTACCCCATCAGGGGAAATTTTTCTCTTTTTTTTATTTAACAGCTAAGGGAAAGATTGATGATGTGTTGGATGGAGTAATGTGTGGTGAGAAATGTACACTGTGCCGGAGGAATCCGGGCCCCGTTTCATAAACTAGTTATCAATGACAAGTTGCAGTAACTGTTATAAGCTACTGAAATCCTTGCATCTGATTGGCGGAGAGCAGATTTGTCATAGAAATGTGGCGGTTGTTACTGATAACAAGTTTTATGAAATGGGGCCCGGCTTCCGTCGAAATGAGGAGATGACATTGGAGAAACGGGATGGGAAGGTAGAGTGGTGTGTGGGTTAAATCAAGGAGCTACTCCTTGGTTAAATGGAAGACTGAAGCAAATCTTGCCCTTGGCGACATAAAGTTTGAAATGTTCACTGACGAGGGAATTATATCGATGTTCTGGTGGATGGGGCAGTATTTTCAAAGAGGTTAAGCCTTGAGGAAACTGTAACTGTAAGGAGAACGAAAAGGAAATGGGAAAATGTGTGAGTTGCTTGACTGGATTAGAGATGTGAATGCATTAATCGGTGAGTGGCAAGAGGAGGGAGTTGTCTGAGATTTCCTGTCCTCTATTGAAGAAATATGATTTGTAAGTCCTCAGGGAAAGGGGGAGTAGGAAGTGGAACATGGATATGAAACCATTTAATGAGATTAGAGAGGAGAAAGCAGAGTGGGAAGGAGAGTGGGAGGGGGATGAGAAGGAAATACTTAGAGGCAGGAAGGAAGTAGATATGATATTAATTCGTCGGCTTCCCAGAAAAAGGCCATTATCGACCTTTTCTCAATTTTCCCGCCATTTTTTTTCATTGCAGAAATGGATGTCATAAGCTTTCTTCTTGTACCATTCTCGAACCTCAATTTGACGTCATTATGACATGATAAGCCAAAAAACAAAATTATGCGAGCACGTGAATTCCTCCTCACTTAACGTGATTACGCGCATAGAGCGATTCGCAATAGCGTCCTTTTCTGGGAACTATTGCGCATTTTTTGTTCCCGGAAGAAAGACACTATTCTTCGCTCAACGTGCTTACGCGCATAGACCGATTCGCATTAGCGGCCTTTTTCCGGGAACTGGATTTACGTACTCGCGCATTTTTGGTCCAGGAAGAAAGCCGTTAAGGATAAAATGCTAATGATTAGAAAACCTTTAGAGTGTTTTAAATAAAAGCACAAAATATCATTAAAGAAAAAGTCTTGCTCTGTCAGAAAGTTTGAGAGTTAGGATGGAAAAATAATACACTAGCTGCTAAAAGCTCAAAATAAGGTCAAAACTTCATTCGCGTTTTTCTCGAAAACGTACATTTCGCGCATGTGCACGTTAGTGGCCTTTTTCCGGGAAGGCGACGAATGACCAATTACATGTGTTAGGGAGAGAGAGAGAGGGAGGGGAGAGAGAGAGAGGGGAGAGAGAGAGAGAGAGAGAGAGAGGGAGAGAGAGGGGGAAGCATACAAACAGGAAGAAAAAATAATTGAAGAAGGTTGAAATGGAGAGAAAGAGAGAAGGGGAGAATGACATTGGGAGGTGAGGAAACGGATAGGGAGGACAGTGGGGGGGGGGGGAGAGAGATTGGGGGGGGTAGCAGGAAGTAGAGAGAGGAAGAAAGACAAGGAAAGATGGAGAGAGAGTGCAAGGTAGCAAGAAGCAAGATCAATGTTTAGCTGGATAGATAGGTAGGTGGATAGATAAA
The DNA here is from genome assembly GCA_029962745.1 of Echinometra lucunter. Classification (NCBI taxonomy): domain Eukaryota; kingdom Metazoa; phylum Echinodermata; class Echinoidea; order Camarodonta; family Echinometridae; genus Echinometra; species Echinometra lucunter. The sequence goes on along the minus strand of CM057161.1, from coordinate 10,719,516 downwards.
TAGAAATAGTGTGATTTTAACATGTATTGATGGAGAATTATCATTTTCACTCATGAAACCTAAGCCTGAGATAACTCGGGCAAGGGTCTATGGAAAACGCCTGTTGTACGCAAATCAGATCGTGCTGAATGGGTTAAGACACATCTATTAATGTGAAAACTACATCGCTAGATTAGTTTCAGAGAAATCGAGCGAGGAGAGCTTGAGGTCAGAAACGGGGGGAAAAAAGACTTTTGAGTGACGGATAGCTTGTCCATTGTGATGTTATTAGGCCTGACGTGGGTTCATTTAGCGAAAGGATGAGTGCAAAGAGGCAGATTACGCTCATGTAAACAATAGGTAGGAGGAATGAATGAAGAGAGCGTTTAAAGAACTGGGACACATATGCAGACTGGTAATTGAAGATGCATGTAATTGGAGTAGGGTTGAACAGTATACAATGAGACTGATTTGAGAGCAAGGGAAAATGTTAAAGGCAAAGTCCACCCTAGAAATTTCACTGTTTCAATAAAAGGTGATGAATTCGCATTTTAAAAAAGAAATGAGCAAAATCGGTCAAAGAATAAGAAAATTACACTCATTTACATTTTTTGGTAAATTACTCTCGGCTCTGCAAATTGGCAACTCTGATGACATCATATGGGAGCAGCTCTCCATTCACTTTGTACATAGAATTTCACATTTTCTCAATTTTCTTGAAAGTTACATATTATCTAACACCAATAGTCATTGTATGTTCAGAACAATTGCTTTGTACATAACATACTTTGACTATGGAGTGAGAAAATGTGTAATTTCCAAGAAAATTGAGAAAATGTTAAATTTCCTATACAAAAGTGTATTGGACTGCGCATCAAAAGCACCTTGCGCGTACACACTGTTACCATGGTTTTTAGCTGTGTACTTGTGATATGAGCGAGAGAGGCAATAATAAAATCAAGAAAGGAAGACTCTTTAAAATGACGTACAGATCTACCGTCAGGGGTCCATTTACTATAATAAATAGTGCATGTTCTATTGATGCACCATTACTGGACTATATGAACTCCAAATACTAAATTATCCCTCGTGCAGGTATATTTTACCTCGGCCTTCGGCCTCAGTAAAACAAAACTGCACTCAGGATAATTGATTATTTGTCGTGCACATAATCCAGTATAGTGCATGCTGGACCATGCACTATTTATATAATAGGGGATATAAAAGAAGTAGATTTAGAACAGTCATCCTGCAAGTGCTTATGAAAATGAATACCTTTGATTGCTATATTTAAACATATTAAGAGAAAATATCTTTTTAAGAGAGAGAGAAAGACAGAGGAGATAGAGAAAGAGAGCAAAAGAGGATATGAGGTTATTAGTCTGACATATTCGTCAGGTAATTGATTTCATGCAAATTGTCACTGTTGTAACAAAATGAATTTCATGAAAATGAATATCTTCCATTGCTAAAATATTTATATTCACTATTATTATCATTTATCATTTATTTTGTCTTGCTTATTTCATATTGCAGGGGTGGCCTGTTCAGTTATACAAAACTGCTTTCCAAAGGCACCCTGCAGTTTAACAAATCATTCTACATGAAAATATCTATCTTAATATTTAAACACAAGATACATGTAGCTTTCATAATGACTGATAACAGTGCACTTTGCTGACATATGTGCCTTAATCAGTAGCTTTGTCATTACCATACAGTACATTAAGCAAATACCAGTATGTTTATCAGGATAAAACTGGGGTAGACCTAAGTCACATAAATTTTTTTACCGCTGCATTTCAAAATGGTATAGCCTTTTTTATTATTCTAGACCCAGATACATGTATCTTTTCAGAAAGCAAGTATCAGAATGGAGTCTGAATGCACAGACTAGTGGAGGGATAACATGGAGAGGAGATGATTGCTTTTTTTACATGCATGAATCATTCCGGTCATTAAATTTCATAGTAGGGGCTATCATAGATATCAGCGTTTGGCTGACTCGACATGCATCATGATTACATGTCTTCCATATCCCCATCCTTGAGAACTAGGTGGGGGTGGGGGGGGGGGGGGGGGAGGCATGCCTTTGCAATTTTGTAGGTCTTCTATTTTCTCATGATACTGGTAGTGATGATGGCGAATGGGCAATGGTGATGATGATTATGGTGATGATGATGATGATGATGATGATGATGATGATGATGATGATCATAGTGGTGATAATGATGATGATGGTGCTGATGATAGTGATAATGATGATGATGATGATGATGATGATGATGATGATGATGATGATGGTTGTGATGATGATTATGATGTTGTGGTGATGGTGATGGTATCATGATGATTATGTTGAGCTGTGAAAACAAAGCTTTTAAAAGTTTCACTCACTGAGTATTACAGAAATTTATATGAGAATGTTTAGTGAAAAACTTCTTTAAAAAAATCTATGTCCTGTATCTTATTAACCTGTGTTAAACATTGTAAAAATGCTGTTTTATTTCCGATTTTTTATTGGATCAGAAACATTACCGCTATGTCCTTTTGGTTTATGCTTCACCTAACAGGACAAATTGCATATCTTGCCATAAGCTTGTGCAAATAGAACACTATCTTTCACATTAGATTTCATCGTGTTCAGCACAAAAGACATCCCTCTTCCTAATACTACAAAATATTGATTTTACATGAAATAAGGATATCAATGGCTATGTCATCTGTTGATAGTGCAAGGCGTGTGAAGTCACTTACAGGGAATTTTAACATTGAAAAATTGTTGAAATTGAGCTAAATGTAAAAAAGGGAATGAATTATATATCTTTAGCTACATTAGTGAAATGTGATAGTTTGAGTGAAAATAGATGAAATTTACCACACTTACCCGGTATATCTTTCAGAAGACATCTTGTCACCGTGTCAGATGACCATTTGTACATAAATCACATTCATGTGCTACCTACTGTCAGGCTTACATGTATATGTATATCAGCATGAAAAATCATGATGGATGCCTCTGTATAAGGAGACAGAGAGGGTCATGGATGATAATTCTATCAGAACTGTTTGCACAGCTGATGAATGTGTTTGGAATGATCCCAGAGGATTTGTTTAATTCTCTGTTTGTCTACCCTCAACTCATCTTCAAGGTATGGTGTACTTCTGAGCTGCATGCACTTTTCATCTGTGATGCTCTCTTAACCTATTGAGTGCTAGCATGAGAATACTCGGGCCGTCTATGGAAAATGTGTGTGATACCCAAATCAAATTGTATCCAACAGGTTAAAGTGATTACACAATGGTAACATTTTTTTTTTTTTTATATATATGATCGAGAATAGAATTCTAAGAAGAATAACATTAAGAATTTTGCAATTGAAATCAATGCATTTTGGCTAATTTTCTCATAAAAATTCAAGAGTTGACCAAAAATTTTGAGTATGAGGTATGACGTAAAAGTGGGTACCCAGCTTCGCGCATTGCAGTTGTGCTGCGCGCTAGACTGTACAATATGTACATGTATCACACCTTGCGCGCATTTTGTTAGAATTGCACGGCAAGGTACCCAGATATCATTGTGGGTACCCAAGTTAAAACTGGGTCACAGCTGAGGGGTCAAAAATATCCTGAAATCTTACCACATTTTGGGGTTTCCTTGGCAACATGACTTTTAAAAAAAATTTTAGGCAGATGTTTTTCTGCTGATGAAAATTGTAAATGAACTAACATTGTTTCAGCATTGGGTACCCCCTTTAATATTAAAGTGAGGGTATTGATTTGTGAATCTGTATGAAATTATGATTTTTGCTCTCCAGGATCAAGATTTCATTTCTAAGTCAACCAGAATAACTTTAAAGCATTACTTTGTTTTTTTTTATTCCACTACCTACATGTGGGGACTGTGGGAACGAGAGAATCATTTTAGCAGTCAACAGGTTAAAAGAAGTAACATGTGAATTGGAGAATGATAGAACAATAAAGTGGATTTTCTGTCTTTTAGAAAAAAAAACAAAGGAAAATATGTGACATTTTCATCATTCTTCTTGATTCTAAATATAGTTGTTTGGTCATTAGTATACTTGTGTTATCTTTATTTCTACTGTTACACTCTAAAAAAGGTTGGTGAAAAATCATTCCGTTGGTTACCATATGAGCCGACCTACTGTTGCTTTAAAAAATCCCCATATGTTTTATGTACCAATTTGTTTTAACCAAATTTTTAGTAAAATGAGTATAATGAATCTACCACTTTTGATCCAATCTCAGTTGCTTTCCAAAGATGAAAATGTAAAAAAAAAAAAAAAGTGAGAAGAAGATCTTTTTGATGTTCAGAGTAGTGTCCATGTGAAGAAGAGTTTGACCTTTATGTAAAAAGCTTTCCTATCATGTGTCATGCAGTTGATTATAGTAGGTCCATTAGCTTTCTTTGCCTGTCAAGTATACATCCCGGTAGATATCAACTTCTTGTCAGATTTGACATTTTTAGCCAAGATTAGTTTCATGAATCATCAAAGAGTGAACAGATTTTTGTAACAGCATGAAAAGGTGATATCTATATACATGTAGATGAAACGGGAAGGAGAAGAGAGAGCTAGAGAGAGAGAGAGAGAGAGAGAGAAAGAGAGATGAAGAGAAAAAAGGAGAGGAAAATATATAGCAAGAGAAATAATTAGACAAAGATAATGTTTGATAAAGAGAGAGAAAGAAAGGAAAATAAAGATAATAGAAAAACAGAAAGATGGGAAAAAATGGTATAAGAGAAGAGGTAATAAGGATAGGGCTGAGAAAGAGAAAGATATTTAAAAAGGGGATGCCCCCAGTGCTCCCCTACTGAAAAAATCCTGGCTATCAACCGCTGTGCCAGAGAAAAAGATGACTTAAAAATATAGCAGAAAGATATTATTTGATGGATTGTCTGGATGTCAAAAGTGTCTTGTCTGTAGGATGTAACCCACTGTTCATCATTTAGTGAGAAAAATGAGGTAGGAAGAGTGAGATTGAAAATGATTTAGAGTAGAGAAAGATCAGAGAGAGAGAGAGAGAGAGAGAGAGAAAGAGAGAAAGAGAGAAAGACAGAAAGACAGAAAGAAAGACCTAGAGAGAGAGAGACAGAGTAGTCTGCAGGCACACACCCTAATTTACACTTTCCTAAATTACATTTGGGTCTTGATAGAAGCCTAGGCCACGTGCCTATAAGAGCAACTATAGTTCACGATCCCCATTAGTCTTTAGTCTTTTACTCAGACTTGTTTCGACAGACCAGGGTTTGTGCCTGCAAACTAGAGAGAGAGAGAGAGGAGGGGGGGGGGGAGAGATAGAGAGTGAGAGAGAGTGAGTGTTGAAAGAGATACATGGCTCAGTCTTGAGATTGCATCAATGAAACAGGAGATCTGTCATTAGGAGAAAAAAAAATAGAAGAAAGATATAAAATGCATCGTCTGCACCGGAAGAGCCTTGCACCGTTAGTTTGTACATGATAATATCTTCCATTCGGAATGAGAAAAAAAAAAATGGAGAAAAAAAAGTGAGATAGAAAGAGATTTCAAGAGAAAAAAAGATGAGGTAGAGAGATAGGGAGAGACAGAAGAAAAAAAAGAGAGATGCATGGCTCAGTCTAGTGCTTGCGTCAATGAAACAGAAGATCTATCATTAGGAAAAAAAGAACAGAAGAAAGACGTAAAATGCACCGTCTTTGCCGGAAGAGTCTTGTTGTCGGTATGCGATCCATCGTCCTTGGCGGAGGTGAGAATGGCTGCACCTGGCGGGAGGAGAAAAATGTCACAAGTGTATCTCCACCGTTACATCATCAAAGACTGGAGTTACCCTTTCAAAGAGCTTAATTAGCAATATCTGGATGGAGATGCTGCAGCCTTAAGCCCAGTTCAAACATGATATTTGTTTGACTGTCTCAAAATACCACCACAACATGGTAAAGACTTTGTGAATGGTGAATGAATGGGGGGGGGGGAGACCTGGTAGAAATATCATGAGTACACCTCTCTCTCACAGAATGTGAGAGAGAGAGAGGTGCCCAAAGTAGGGTTGAGCATGATCAGTTTATTAGTGACAGACATTTGACAAATTTTGAAAGTATAGAGGACTTTAGAAAAATAATAAACTGTATTGAACTCTTATGTGTTTCATTTTAAAGAGCATCACTCAGGGAGTTGAAATGCAATAAAAATTTAGTTATTCTGTTTGTGTAGTTAAACTGAAATCCATAAAAATGATCAATGTCACAGACGGACAAAAATGTTACTTTCAACTGATCAGGCTCGGTTATTTTTAGGTCCCATTTTGCACCCACTTTTAACCCCCCAAAATATTTATTTTTATGAAGGTTTTGTTGAAATTAGGCAAAATATGGGCTTTATTTCATCATGTTACCAAAGAACCACCTGGGGATGTGATGCCATAAAGTGTTTAACAAAACGATTCCCAGGGTAAAACTGTCAGCCATTACATCATCAATGGCAGACATGATGCTGGCTGGCATACAAACAGCTCAATTATCAAGATGTGTGCAGCCTTGAAGGCTAGTTCGAATGTTTTGCAATAATAATAATAATAATAAAAAAGTCTACGTGTAAATTGTGTTGGAACTTTGCAAGTTAAGCCTGGCAGAGGACAATGGCTCCACCATTACATCACCAGTGAAAAAAAGGAAAGACTGAAAAAAAAGAGATAATGTCACACAGATAACTTAATTGTTAATATCTATCGTATAATCAGAAGATATTCTTGCTTCTTGTCCATTACTCCATTCAGATGTGATGAGATAATTGCCTTTGAACAAACTTGCCATAGTAAAATTGCCTCATAAAAGAAATGCAGCAAGCCCATCTCCACCCCTTACATCATCAAGGGCAAGAACGCTGGCGGCATACAAACAGCTCAATTATTATCAATATATCTACTTATAGTAGATGGTGCAGCCATATACATGTTCAGGTGTAAAAGGTCAACCGTCTTAGAAATTACTGCGTACACCTTTGCACGTAAAACAATGTCAAAGGATGGTAAGAGACAATATCACCAACGTTACGTGAGCAGGAATGGTGCTGTCATCATTTAAGGTCAAAGATGTTGCATCCTTAAGCTTAAAAAAGACTGGGCTATTTTGAAATTACCGAGGACACATTTTTAGTGATAATCAAGTAATAAAAGGCCCTGAATAAATTTCTATGCAAGTAATTCTTTATAAATATTCAAAACATTATTAAAGAAAAAAAAATGAAAGTAATTTCAGTTCTTATATGTCGTATATTGTTTTACAAATTTCTTATGTATTTCTTTGCTTTTCAACTGTAGCTTTTTCATTACATTTTTGAAGTTGGCAGTTGCATTGTGGTGTCTGGACCACTATTCAGTTAGAGTTGATAATAACTACAGTTTAAAGAAGGAATAATAGGAGATAATAGAGAAATATGAGGAAATACAGTTTCCCATTGTTTTGCACACAAAACTCAGAAATTCTCTCTCTTTTTCAGGCTGCTGTGAGGTCAGAGAAGGTCATGTGACTCATTAAGAGTATGATCAATTTTTTGTAAATTTGGGGTCAAATAATGCGCAAGACTTTAAAAAAAAGTCAGAAAGTGGCAGTTTGAATTCACAGCGAAAACAATTGTCTGGGGTCATGATGTCCCCCTCATCTTATTAAGGTTAAAGGCATTGGCTAGCTTTGTGAGTAGCTGATTTTAAAAATTCTCAAACTAAGATGAAACATGTGTATGAGTACTTGTATTTGTACTCAAAAACCCTGAAACCAACCATAATTTGGAATGAAAAGGTGTAAGTTAGACGCAAACGGCGATTTTATTATCCTTCGTCTCACGAGACAATCACTAAGAGGACCACTTTGCTTGAATTTGAAAATGCCGTTATGTGCCTCCCGCCGCGTGATTCGCCAGTACACACTGTACGGCAAGGTGAGTCACACGCGCATGCGCACTTCTTATGTCTATTCTGTGCAACCGACCCTCGTATATTTTTCAAACATTGGTTCACTTTTTTGATATTTGAAAATACTTTCCGAGGATATTATACTTTGAAACTTTCAGACTTGTATTTTTACACTATAACCCTTATGTTTATCCCATTTTCAAGTAACAAAACAAGATGTTTTTAAATCATAACAATGTTAACCAATGTCTTTAAGCCCTGTTGAGATGTGATGCATTAACTGCCTTGAATTTAAAAAAAGCTACAGTCCAAAACATGCTGATTAAAGAAATGCAATAAGTCCATCTCCACGACTCCACCGTTACATCATGGTAAGAATTGTACTGGCATACAAACATCATAATCATTAATGTAATGTATGTATGGTTTCCTACAAATCTGTGTGTTACGATTCAGAAATGTAAAGCTTCTGCATACCATTTTGTCTCAGCAGTTTTGTTTTTCTTTTAATAATTCAGTTTGAATGAGGCTTTTTTTATATGATAGTTTGAGACTTTTGGTAGTCTCTAAATGAAATTCCATGATCTCATTGGATCGGATGAAGGGGATTCAAGTATATGTATAAAATATAGGGATAAAAGTCCTGTTTCAGAAAAAATTATGTTATTTTTATTATTTTTTACATATTGTCATTATCTGCATGAAGCACAAGTTGATGTAAATCCAGGGCAGTCACTGTTACGGATTGTTATGATTAATGAGTTTCTTTCTCAAACAGGTGATTCTTGATAAATTATTGCATGTGACCTGTGTTTGGCCAAAAAAAAAGTAGTACATGGCTTCTGCATTGGACGAGGTCACGTGGTACAGTATTAAGCTAATTTTTTAGGACAGGCAATAAAGCCTTAATATTTCGAGAAAACAGGAAATATTGTAAATGGTTATTATATGATGATCATACAGTGTAAGTAGAAGTAAAGTGTAAATAAAAGTCATGGGTTCTGCATATAGACAAGGTGGTATAATTTTTAGCATCCATATGCATACACTGTATGCTCAGTATAATTATTATTAGTAGTGTAATGCAGTTAAAAAACAGATACTACATGTAAATACTCCATGCACCAGCTGATCTGGTAAGACATTGGCTATTTTGCTATTTGCTTGTACTTTACTTCAGCAATCTGTAAATATGATCAAGTCTCCTCTTTTCAAATACAATAAAGCACAAAGTTTTGGTATTGTTTGCAAACAATGGACCCAGAAAGTTTGGTTCATTGGTTTGGTTCATTGGGTTTATTGAATGTTGATCCATATTTATGTAGTGTAGAAGTAGGCCCATTTTGATATTTGAAAGATCTCAGAAAATAGTTTGGGTCATTGTGAATGAGAAAAAATACTGTTTGGATTTTAAAGACGCTAGGTCGTGGGCTTTCATGGGGAATGGATCATAATTTGCTGACACCAGACTTTGTGAAAAATACCTGTAATAGAGCTACATTTCTGGAGAACAGCAAAACAAGCTGTACGTCCCACCACAAACATTCTTCGGCCTGCTTCGGGCATTCTCGGGCCAGGGAAAGTGAGATAATGACTTTGCCATATGGAGGAAAGGGTGAAGTATACAGAGCATTACATAAGGTCTGTTGGTCATAAAACTCACAGTGATGGACAACACCTGTTACTGGGTAAGCACCCATGGTGTCAAATTCCCCATGAAAGCCCACGACCTAGCGTCTTTAAAAGTTCGACTTATGCAGAGTTGACTGTAATGTAGTTTCCCCTGTAACAGATCTGTCTGCTTTATCCTGTCCCTGGCTACATACATGTACATAAACTGTATGTATATGACACTGTAGATACCTTACATACATGTGTAAAAATTGCTGTGGCGATTATTTCGTCAAAGATGCATACACATAGTTAGGGCCAGCGTTGCAATGGGATTTTACATGTACACGTAGGTCAGTCAATAAAGCACAAAATTTTGTTTTTGTTTGCAGCCAATGGACCCAGAAAGTTTGGTTCATTGGGTTTATTGAATGTTGATCCATATTTTTGTAGTGTAGAAGTAGGCCCATTTTGATATTTGAAAGATCTCAGAAAATAGTTCGGGTCATTGTGAATGAGAAAAAACACTGTTTGGATTTTAAAAGTAATGTAGTTTCCCCCTGTAACAGATCTGTCAGCTTTACCCTGTCCCTGGCTACATACATGTGTATGCTCCTGTAAAAATTGCCGCGGCGATTATTTCGTCAAAGATGCATACATGTAGTTAGGGTCAGCGTTGCAGTGGGATTTTACATGTCAGCTAGACATAAAGAAATCTGTTGCATAGCTATAGTATACCAAGACGGTATAGCATGATTCCATTACTTACATTTTTATGTTTTGTACCTTGCCTTCCTTTTTACCATTTAATTCCATGAAAACATGCCCATTCTTTCACCTGAACTCTTTCATTCCAACAATTTTCTACTTCATGATATTGTGGTATACAACGTTGATAACAGAATTACCAGAAAATGGTGCCATTTACAAAGAACAAAAAGTCTTGTAAAATCAAACATGCATTATACCAATACTGACTATGATAGTGGAATTCCTTTTTGTTTAAGCTTCTTTTAATTCAAGGGTTTCACTATTCAGAACTATCAACATGATTGGGTTTTCTGTAAATCTGAAGTGAGCGGAATGTTCTTCCCATGTGGAATTGCCCTATACTCTATCATAGCGCTATGATGAATTTCTGTGTCTGTATGCTCACTAATGAAATGACATAAAGAAACGTCGTATAACAAAACTAGGGTCTCAGCATCGTTTCGAACTAGAACATGATAAAGAATCGTGGTCCATGAGTGTCTGAACTTATGGTGACCATAGAACGGTATAACTGAGTGGGGTTAACATGAGCACGTTCGAAAGGAGACATGAACTCGCCATGACAACATGCGCATTAGGAAACTGTGCATCTATATGATATTTTCTTTAGAGAGTTCGGGATGTGCGTCTGAACACTGTGTTGGCTATGCAATGATTTTTTATGCCTCCGCCCACCGTAGGTGGTTGCCGGAGGCATTATGTTTTCGGGTCGTCCGTCCGTCCGTCCGTCCGTCCGTCCCGTTTTCGTTCTCACGATAACTTAAGAACCGTTTGACGGATCAACTTCAAACTTGGCTCATGTATGCATATGGAAGGGACAATGATCTGATTAGATTTTGGAGTCTCAAGGTCAAAGGTCAAGGTCATAGAGGTAATAATACACATAAAAATGGCTCGTTCTCGCGATAACTTAAGAACCATTTGACAGATTGGCTTCAAACTTGGCTCATGTATGCATATGGAAGGGACGATGATCTGATTAGATTTTGGGGTCACAAGGTCGAAGGTCAAAGGTCATATAGGTCAGTATGTACATAGAAATGGTTCGTTTTCACCATAACTGAACAACCATTTAACCGATCAACCTCAAACTTGGCACAGGTATGGGAGGGACAATGATCTGATTAGATTTTGGAGTCTCAAGGTCAAAGGTCAAGGTCATAGAGGTAATAATGCACATAAAAATGGCTCGTTCTCGCGATAACTTAAGAACCATTTGACAGATTGGCTTCAAACTTGGCTCATGTATGCACATGGAAGGGACAATGATCTGATTAGATTTGGGGATCACAAGGTCAAAGGTCAAAGGTCATAGAGGTCATTATGTACATAGAAATGGTTAGTTCTTATGATAACTCAGTAACCATTTGACAGTTCAACAAACTTGGCTCATGTATGCATATGGAAAGGGCAATGCTCTCATTAGATTTGGGGTCACAAGGTCAAAGGTCAAGGTCAAAGATGTCATTGTATAAATGAAAATAAAGCAACATGAAGTGCCATTTATTTCTGATCTGGTAATGGCGGAGGCATAAAGTTCGACCACGCGTGGTCGAAGATTCATCTAGTTTTTGTATGACGTTTCTTTATCGAGTTTCGGGATAATCATTTTGTGTCTGAGCAGGCTGTTAGATAGAGTTATGAATAGCATTTTTGTCCCGGGTTATATTTCAGTATAGTGTATGATTTGACACAGAGCAATTGTCACCGGAGCATGTGTCGTGGATTCAAGACCACAATGTTCAGAAGTTCAAATAAATACTCCTTCATACGTTTTATCATAGGGTATTCAAAATAACTGTCATGTAAGCAGTGAAGAGTTATTTGTATGTGAAATGCTATGTACATAGCATGATATACAAGACATGTACTTTTATAATATGAAATCAGCTGCCTGCACTTCCTTATACGCTGTATTCTTAGTATCTACTAAGAATGTGTGTCAGTGGTCTGTGGAAAAGTGCAAAACCTGATACTTCTGTGTTTACGAAACTTTCCTATAACTTTGCTTATACAAGATTTGCATTATTGGAAAGATTCTTATAAATTTTTCATTATCTTTTCTGTTTTTCTGTGTTTTCTTTTCTCTTCCTTTGATTCTTTTTTTTTTTTGGGGGGGGGGGGGGGGGGTAGGAGGTTCATTTTTTTCTGTTGCTCCTTCTCTCTTTCTCCTCTGCCTTCTTGTGGTATCCTGTCTTCTCGTCATATTCAACCAGAGTTCTCATTGAATGACTTCTATATAGCACTGTATTGCACTAGGAGACACCATGGCTCTGTAATAAATTTCCCGATGGAATATTAGGGTATCCGATGTGGTTCAGGCGGTTCTGTGTTTACAAACCGTGGCAAGTATATAAATCTTGACCCACAGAAGAAAGTCGGCCATGGAATGGGTTTTGTAAATAATCCTCCTGTTTTTCTGATCTTCGATAATTACTGTAGATTTAAAAACCCTGTCTTACATTGTATGTGTCTTATGAGAGCATGATAAGGGCTTTTATAAATTTAATCATTGTCAACGTAGAACTTTTTTAATGTTTTACATGATTTTAAAACACAATTTCGAATATTTGTGGGGAAAAGGTATATTCTTGGATGTGCTCATGAAAGAAAGAGAGAGAGAGAAAAAAAAAATCTCACACACCTTGTATGGATGAATGATATATTTATCAAAATGCAGCTGCAAAATATAGATATGATGTTGAAAATCTTTAAAAATCAAATTATATTAATGTATGTGCATGTACTAGAGAATGCAAAAAATATTGAACAATTTTATGCTGTATTATGAAATCATTTTATCAAGAGATATGCAGAGGCTAGGTAATGATATCTGGTGGTATTGAGTATATTTTCATGGTTAACCCATAGCAGTTCAGAGCTTTCTTGAGATCTAAATTAATCATCTTCAATCCTCGAATTGGCATTACAAATTATTTTTTTTGCACGTTTACATAGCTTGAAAAAAATAAATATGGATATAACATAAACCAAAATGACATATAATTGTAAAATTGAATCAGAAATTGCCAATTTTAACACAGAAATAGTGATTATACATTATTCACTGCATTGCCAATTTAAAGAGTTGAATGATTAGTTACACTTAAACTGCTCTAATTCGAGAACACCACAGCATACAGCGATGGGAATGGCTCAAATTTGTCATTGCATTTTTCTCTTTCTGCTCATGTATGATATGTACTGCCCAACATTCGGGAACAACAGATACTGTAAAAACGTCTCTTAAAGGTGACCTCTATGGGTTAACAGATCCCCTCTAGCTTGGAGGCTAGCCCTGCATTGAAACAGTCATGATAAAGAGGTCTTAAGAGGAGACTGATAAAGCTCAATAGCAGCCCTGAATAGTTCGCTGGCATATATCATGGGCCCAGTAATACAAAGATTTGCAATCAGTTGCAAAGTTGTAACGGCCACTCAGGACCGTTGTTTCATGCTCATCTCGTTCATAATGGTGGCCCTGGACCCCGGCCCTGGACCAATCAAAATGGTTGTTTAAAATTTGCGATCGATCGCAAACCTTTGTGTTACAGGCCGCAGGTCTGTTGAAACACATAGAAGTCTGACTAGGGGTGTGCGTTCAAGTGATTTTTTGAAGCTAGAATCACAAACATGAATCCAAATCAAAACGCTGTTACAAAACACGGCTACTGCTGGAGAGCGATTTTTCATCAACGATGATTCTCACTCATTTCGAAGCCCATCCACTGCCAAATTATGTCCGTCGCAAGTCCTTCTATCGTCTTATCTTTCAATCTATCTTTTGTTATTCTTTGTTTTTTCCTATCTTCTTTTCTATCTTTCCTTATGTTATTCTTTCTTTTCTTCTATCTTCTTCCCTTTCTTTCTGTTCTTATGTTATTCTTTTGTTATTGATTCCATCTTCTTATCTTTCAATCTTTTCTTATGTTATATGTTATGTGTGAAAGCAACAATAGAATCATGATTGAGATCTCTGTTGCGTTCAATCAATTTTTAGGAACCGTGGTTCTGCAGAATCACGATTCAAAATGCACCTTTTTCAGCGTTTCATGTTTGCGTTTTGAAAGATGTTTATTTTTGCGACCTGCGAAAAATCGATTGAATGCAACCGTGGTTTAAACTAATCGTCTTTCAAAACCGTGATTCTAGGGTGAAAAATGGTCGCTTGAACGCAACCTAGGACACTAAAGGAGGTCAGTGGGGATCGTGTGCTATAGGTGCTCCAGACCAGGGCACAGGCACACAGCCAGTAGGCACATGGACTAGGCTTCTCTCAAGATGCAATGTACTGTCATACTAGTACAGGGCAGGGCAGGGCAGATCGGGGGGGGGGGGGGGGAGGAGATCGGCTGCATCTCTCCTCCCTTTAGGAGCTGAGGACCCTCTTTTTTTCTCTCTTTCTTTTACTTATCAGCACATTTTGGGGTAAAACAGACACCTGAAATAGCCAACCCCCCCCCCCCCCCCCTTAAAAAAATCTGGATCCAGCACTGCATTGTCAGTTAAGGTCTGTCCTTGCAGGCTTCGTGTTTAGATCCTTTCTTAGGGGACAGAAATATGAACTCTGTTTAAAGTCAAAAGGATTTTACAGTCATATGATTTAACATCTTCTAGCTCTCAGCAATCAATAGTTTAAGCTGAAATGCAATTCATCATCCATGCCATTGACTAATTCCCTGTAAGATAGGTGAGCTCTGTTCTTGTTTGTTAAAATTGTTATTGAATCTGCATGCCCACGCACTGAAGCCTTTTTATGTGAGATTGAATAGCAAATTGGCAATGGTCATCTGGAATTTCATAGAATGTTAAATGTCAAGGTAGCCCTGAAATGAATTGATTTCTGAAATGTTTTTCATCTCTTTACTTTTGCCCTCCCAAGAAACTAATTAAGGATATTATGGTATTACCGTCTAGTATGTGGATGATGCATGCAGCCTTTTCATGAACAAGATGGAAATTATGAAAGAACATCATATAAGAATGTCAACCAAAAGGAGAGGCACAGGATACGTAAAAAATAAATATGAATAAACATATAAAGTGACTTCTTTTTTAAAAATAAAAGGCTTTACTGTGTACAATTGTAATACCATGATGTTCACAATGATGAGTCAACCTCTTGCATTGGAATGCTAGCCAAGCCACTGTTTTGGCCATATAGTGTGTTGTGAATATGAGGTGTTCTTGTGTGATTTTTTAATGCTTTTTTTTTAAAATTTACTCAGGAAAAAAAAAAATGAATGCTGATTTCACAGCTCCAGAAATGTTGTGCGAAACATACGCTTTATATCATAGTTTAAACATGCAAATGGAGGATAAGAAAGTCTTTTGTGTTTCTTGGTTTTTTTTTTTTACGAACTCTGACAAAAATGAGCTGAAACAAATTAAAAGCATAAAATGATATACATACGTTGATATTACACATCACCGGCTATGGCATACAAAACACATTATGCATGAAGGAATAAATCTAGCCTTGCCCTGTTAAAACCATGTTGTTTATTGACCTTATCACCAATTCAACTTTGCCTGAAGGTAGGAAAAGGTAATCAGGCTTGTCTTTAGAATTATTATGGATTTATATTAGGAAAGTCTGCATTATTAATTTGATACTATTTAGACTATGCTTTGTTATTTATGCCGGATGGTTGCTGTTATGATTTTAGGGTACTGTTAATGGTTGACAGAATTTTTTGAAAATGTTTGTCCTCCCTTTGCTGAAGCAGACTAAATAATGCATGCATTGTACTGTTATCATAATTCCTCGACATAAAAAAAAACCATAACTGCGTAAACAACAACAATAGCAACAAGAGCAGCAGCAACAAGAACACTTATACGTACAACTACTAATCCATCCATGAGCATGTCAAGCAAAGATCTGTAATCTGTAATAATGATGATAATAATATACAAACATACCAAGCTGTGAGAAAGTAAAAAAATAGTGGAAATTATTTATCTGAGGAGGGACTGGCATAGCACTATTTTTTCCGAGGGACTATTGCCAGTCCCCCCCCCCCCCCCCCCCCCCCCCCGAAGATATATAATTTGACTCTAGCTAGGTTACCAATTTTGGATTGGATTTATTGAAGAATAAGCCATCAAACAGAAGATCAAACATGCAGTCAAGAGACTGACACTTGTCTTGTGAACAAATTAAAATCACAGATTAAAATCACAGAAATGTACAAATTAAAATCACATAACATCTAGATTTATATAAATAAAATGAAGGAAATTTCGGTACACACAGCATTCAATAAATTCCTTCCTCTTTAACAGCTCATTGAAGAGTGGCAAATAAGGATTTATGACTTACCAGGGGCTGCTCTTGTACTGTGTCGGGTGTTGAACCCATGAACTGCATCTCCAATGAAGTGCTTGAATTTTTTTCATTCATATTACACAGCAATTCACAATACACCAGGGGGGTGTTTCACAAAGACTAAGATTGACTAAAATCGCACTTAACTATGGCTGGCCATTCATGCCACTGTTTTCTTTCTCAATGGATCTCTCAAAAGATTTGCAGATCATGGTCACAAATCTGCAGAATTGACAATGTTTGATAGTTCATTGATGAAGAAAACAAAAAATGTAATTTCTGCAAATTTGTAGCCATGATTTGCACATCCCTTGAGAGACTAATGGTGAAAGCAAACAGTGCAATGAATGGCCTGCCATAGTTAAGAGCAATTTGAGTCTCTTAGTCATTGTGAAACACCCCCCAGGTATACAAGATGTGAAAAGAAGCATATAATAAAAAAAACAAATATTATAAGGCACTATATAAATATCTATTATTATTATAATGACATAGACAGCTGCTAATTTGTCGAGGGTGGGAAATACATGTGGACAAATATTGGGTCAGGGCCATGTATAATTGATTTTTAAAATTGATTACATAAAAAAGCATCTTGAGTTACAAAATCAACACTAGACATTGAATGAGCTTTTTTCCAGCTTTTTTTCTCTTTGTGTATTGTGTGACCGTGTTAAGAGAAAAAATAGTGAATCCTAATTTGCAGTTTTAGAAAGAAATTCAAGTGCAAATTCCGTTTATTCATGAGAAGTACAGTACATAAATTAAGAAATAAATCACAGTATAACAATGCATGAATGAGGAAACTGCACAGGGATAGCAAAAGCCCCCCATTGGTGCTCATACTGAAAAAAAAAATAGGTTGAAGCTAATAGTTGAATAGAAGATACGGGAATATGTTTTAATGGTTATACTCTGTAGTTAAAAAAAAAAGAAAAGGAAGAGCTGTAAAGTCCCTAATCTCCTGAAAGGTTTTTTACATCAATACTTAAAGCTTCCTGTCACCCTCTTATAATGAAAACTATATTATTTCCTCATCCACTCAAAGGATTTCTGCTGACTCAGAAAAGTTAATATAGAGGGAATATCTAATATTCATATGTGGCCCTTTTCATAGAAACTTGTCATCAGTAACAAGTGTGCCACATTTCTATGACAAATTTGCTCTCAGCCAATCAGATGCAAGGATTTCAGTAACTTATAACAGTTATCGCAACTTGTTATTGATACAAAAAATTTTATGAAACAGGGCCTAGTGATAATAACTATACTCTAGGATTGCAAGTGGTAGATCCAAGGGGTTTCAGGGGGGTGATATACATTTTGTCCCCCCCCCCCTTTCTGTAATAAAAAAAGAGATTATGAAGAGGTTTTACTGTGATAAATATAGAAGTTTTTTTTCCCACACTCACAAGTATAGCTGTAAAGGCAGTTTGCATCAAGTTGCCCTCTGTGACTAGTTTTGCAATTGCAGGAGTATTCTGTACATTTTAGGGCAGAAGTCAAGAAATAAATTTAGAGCAAACAGAAAGCTAGCATAGGCTGCCATGATTTAAGGCTGTACCCACTCTGGGATGTATCTTATGTTATTATTATTATCATTATTATTATCATTATTATTATCATTATGATTATCATTATTAGTATCATTATTATGTTTATCATTATGATTATCATTATTATGATCGTTATTATCATCATTATTATCATCATTATCATCATCATTATTATCATCATTATTATCATCATTATTATTATTATGATCATTATTATCATCATTATTATCATCATTATCATCATCATTATTATCATCATTATTATCATCATTATTATGATCATTATGATTATGATGATTGTTATTATCTTTATTCATTTATTTGGCATTTTCACGAAATAAATGCATGTAGAACTAAGTGTAAACAGAATGATTCAACAAACATTACAAGAACATCAAACATGAATGCATTTCTTTATACATGTAGCAGTTTTCTGAGTACAATTGTAGGCTGCCTGCCAGGAAAACGGAAAGTGAAATTAATTACTGTAAAGTTCTGTAAAAAAAAAAAAAAAAAAGGTCCCTCTTTCTGATCAACTGATGCACTCAGAAGACAAGTAAAAATATAGCAAGGAGGTGAATAAAATCATTTGCCACTTCAAAGACTATGCAGCTTGTTAACCCATAGCAGAACAGAGCTTTCTTGAGGTCTAAATTAATCATCTTCAATTCTCAAATGGGCAACAAAAATTATTTTTTTCCATGCTTACATAGCTTGAAAAAAATAAATATGGATATAACATGAACTAAAATGAATTAAAAGTAAAATTTAATCAGAAATTGCCAATTGGAACACAGAAACAGTGATTGTGTATTATTCAATGCATTGCCAATTTAAAGAGTTTAATGATTAGTTACAATTAAACTGCTCTAATTCGAGAACGCCACACCATATGCCATTGGGAATTGGCTAAAATTTTTCTCTTTCTGCTCATGTATGATATGTACTGCAGAACATTCTGGACCAACAGATACTGCAAAAGTGTCTCCTAAAGGTGACGCTGTACCTATATGGGTTAATAAAAAACTGCATTTTGAAATTTTAACTATCTTAAAATCTTTTTACTGTCCTCATGAATCCAAGAATGATTAAATTAGATTTAGATGTGCCTTACGTTATGCTTGTTTACTTAACAGCCAGCCTTCCAGAATGTTATCCAATCATGATGAAATTGATAGTAGATGAGTTCTTTCTTAGAATTTTGATCATGCACAAGAGGTATCTTGAGAACATCAATTTTCATTTTAATAATTTGTTTCTGTTGTGAAGTAGCTTGACCTTAGGAGACATAGTGTGTGGCTGTCATCATTTTCTCCCCCTTTTATTTCTGTGATTGAAAGGTGTCATGTGTTCAGGCATGTGAATTCACCTGGAAAATAGTTTTCAGTGAAATCTTCTCATAGTTTGCTTTGTCATCAGTTTCCTGTTTTCTGCCGTCTTTCAAAGAAGATTTCAATTTTTTTTTTTCTTGCACACTCTAAACCATGGGAGAAAACAAAACCGTGCTGGGTGATGGTTGGTGATACAGTGAGGCTTGTTATGGTGGGACTCCACAGTATTTAAGGAGAGACAAGGAGAGACATTGTGTTGTACCGTCCTGTGTCGTGTTGTGGTGTGGTGTCTTATCTGTTTACATTACTTTTCAAGTTGCTCTAGTAAGTGTTTTTATTCTTTTTTTTTTCAAGTCGTGGATATGTCATATGTTTTTCCTTAGTAAATATGTTGTAGTTTTTAATAAAAACATAAATAAAAACAACCCTCAGTGGCCACATGAAAAAGCAAACAACAACAACAAAAAAACCCCAACAACATGTAAATGAATGACAAGTGGGGGTAGAAATGTAGCTGACCACAACATTAGCCTGTATGTGTAAAAGCATAATTACTTCTTTGCGTGTTAAGAATTTATTTTACAGTATTATTTATTTATGTGTGGCCTTTGAGCTGTGCAATTATGATGCTTATTCTGCCTCCTCTTAATGGCAGCAGGCAATATTTCTTGATGTAGTGCTTTTTAGAAATGCCCCAATGTTCCATTGGGGATTTGCAGTGTACATGACCGCGACAGATATACCCTGTATTTTGTCTTCTCTAACATCTGGGAACTTGAAAATTCCTATTATGTGCAGTAAAACAGCGTATGAGCAATGCGTTTCACTTTAAGTGAGGCTTAAAGACATTGGTTAACGTTGTTATGATTTTAAAAAATCTTGTTTTGTTACTTGAAAATGGGATAAACATAAGGGTTATAGTGTAAAAATACCAGTCTGAAAGTTTCAAAGTATAATATCCAGTATTATTATATCACAAATTTGAACCAATGTTTGAAAAATATACGAGGGTCGGTTGCACAGAATAGACATAAGGAGTGCGCATGCGCATATGACTCACCTTACCGTACTGTGTGGATTGGCGTATCACGCGGCGGTAGGCACATATAACGGCATTTTCAAATTCAAGCAAAGTGGTCCTCTTAGTGATTGTCTCGTGAGACGAAGGATAATAAAATCGTCGTTTGCGTCTAACTTACACTATTTCATTCCAAATTATGGTTGGTTTCAGGGTTTTTGAGTACAGATACAAGTACTCATACACATGTTTCATCTTGGTTTGAGAATTTTTTAAATCAGCTACTCACAAAGTTAGCCAATGCCTTTAAACGATGGATATACGTGCTGTATAAGGTGCTTAAATCATGTTAAATGCCCCTAATTGTAGGACATGGGGCATTATGCGTCTGTTATGATGAATATATTCTGAAATCATCCTCAAGGCCATCCGGTGTTACATATTGGTGCAAATAAAAACTGATATATACCATGAAGTTTTGAAATCATCACAGTGACAAGAAATCAACCCAATCTAGTTGAAATGCACATGCTCCTCACACAGAAATGACTTTATGGGACTACACACAAATGCTCAGGCCAAATTCTCAAGCTATGTTCTTTTCATATTTGAAAAAATGGGGCAAATGAAAAGTAATCCTTTTCAGAAGACATTTCTAGCATGATATTTGTCTAAACTGACAAAAAGACTGAGAAAGTTCACAAAATTAATACCGGTATCTTTAACCTCCTCCCAAAACTCAAGCTTATCTTTAAATATGGGGTATTACTCCTGAGGTTACAGTTCGTTATTCCAAAGGTTCGTTATTCCGAAGGTTCGTTTATTCCGAAGGTTCGTTAGTCCAAAAATGAAAAAAGGTTTGTTATTCTGAAGGTTCGTTAATCCAAAAACGAAAAAAGGTTCATTATTCCGAAGGTTCGTTAGTTCGTTAGTTTTTTTCGGACTAACCAACCCTATTTCATTTTCGGATTAATGAACCTTCAGAAAACAAACCTTATTTCATTTTCAGATTAACGAACCTTATTTCATTTTCAGACTAATGAACCTTCAGAATAACGAACCCTCGGAATAACGTCACAAATGTTATAACGAACCCTCGGAATAACGTCACAAATGTTCAGATTAATGGACCCTTTTTCATTTTCCGACTAATGAACATCTAGGTATACGCAATTTGTGTGTTTCAGAATAACAAACCTTCGGAAAAAAAAACCTTCGGAAAAAAAAACCTTCGGAATAACAAACATCACCCTACTCCTATACACTGACAATGAGATAATAGAATATTACTTCTTTTCCAAGATAATGAGAATCAAACATGCAATGACTCCTGATTAATAACCTGCAGGTAAAATCTAGTTGATCTCATTATATCAACGTTGGTCATAGGAAAATAGTGCAGTAGCTAATCAAACTTGATCCTTCAATTTTGCCTGGAGATGCATCTGGAATGTGAGGATAAGCTGGATGATTGGGAGATTATGGAGGTTCTGTTATCTTCAGAGATGATAAAAAAAGATATCTCAGAACCTTAATTAGAAGAGATATAGTCTAGCCAATCAAGATATTGCCTGTTCAGAGCCAGAAGGGCATTAACTCATATCATTTTATACAGACTTAACGCCCTTCTGGCTCCAAACAGACAATATATTTCAGAAATTTCGGATGAAAACTTTGGAATAGTGAGAAGTACTTTATATAGCCTGTTTCATATACATGTAGTACACAGTAAACTACTTAACATTGGAAACACAAATACTGCATACATAAAAAATAAGTTTATTTTTAAGTCTGGTGTGTTCTACATTCTGTGTCTTATAATACGCATTATGCCTTAGGAAGTTATTATTTGGTATACATGTAGTAATTGCTGTGGGCTTTATTGGATCAGGGATGAAGGATTAGACTTAGGTTTGGATTGTGTTTTAGGTTAAGGTTAGGTTTTGGATAAGGTGCAGTAACTGAAAAGTTGTTTAGTACCGCAGAATGAGAGAATGGCGCTTAGAACATGCACACATACGTAAAGCTTTTTGATGGGTGCATGCCGAAATGCTCGGGTATATCCATACCCGCCAACTGTCCCTATTAAATAGGGACAATCCCTGTTTTAGGAAAAGGAAAGAGCAACTTTCACCTTTCACTACCCTTTGTCCCTATTTTTTGACAGTTTCTTTTTCATTTGCCCCTACAGTGTATTTCATGACTTGTGGAGTTGGCAGGTTTTTTTGTATATTTTTAATGCTATTCTCTGTACATTTAGAGGTGTGGTAATTTTTTGAAGGGTATTGACCTTAATTAGCAACTGTTATTGGAACATCAGAGAACTAGGTTTCTGTTGCTTAACTCTTTAAATCACTTAACCCATTGCCTATGGCAACCAAATGGCTTGTACTAATTCTGTGGGAATTATACATGTCGAACTCAGTAGTCAATAGGGTACTAGCCTCTCCTTTTACCCCTAGAGCTATCCTTATCCCTTGCATATCTTAATTACTGGGTATAATTGTCAAAATAATGTTTCACGAGCAGTATGTTGTAAGCTTTGGTATCTTGATCCGATATTGATCTGTGTGTTAATGTTGCAAGTTATTTTAATTTTCTCAATAATGCAAAATAGTATGCAATTTACTGTATTTTCCAGTTAGTAAACGATGACATTGTGTGTAGGCTTTTAGTGGTAATTAATTAGACCTAAGTCTTATTAGAAAATGCATTTTGCCATGATTTCCTATCTAGTAATCACACAAATAATGGAGATATGTTTTCAGGAAATAACTGTCAGAGTTTCATGTACTTTTAAGTCAGCTGGCCAGTCAGGGGGATTCATGAATTATTGGTAAGATTATCGGAAAATATGCATATAGTCCCCCACGCACAGATAAAGTTCTGTCCCTTCAGGTTTGCAGTGGTATTCATTCATGACACCCAGTGTTAGGGTGTCGACATCTACTACTGATTGGATTAGAGTTAGTTTGACTACATTGCAGACTTTGATCTTCCATGTATGTCAGGGATAGTTTACAAACCAACAAGACAGCTTCGATCATGTAAAAAGAGTTTGTTCATTGTACCTCCCATTCAAACGAAAAGGTATGGTGAACGTCCATTTGCTCATGCTTCCCCTGTTTTATGGAATAGCCTCCCAAACATTCTGAGAAATATGGACACAATACTAGATAAGTTTAAATCTGCGCTTAAAACACACTAATTCAAAATTGTATCTAGGTTAAAATAGTGAACTCAGTAACCTATCTCTTCTTCCTATTCTTTCTCTTGCAAAGTGCATAGGGACATACTCATGTCATGTGTTATACGCTATACAAAAACTGTTAATTATTATTATTATTATTATTATCATACTCCTGAAACATATGACGCCAAACAGAAGTTAAGTAAAAGCTTTTATATACCACGTGTCAGGATTCTAGGCTTTGCTTCTGATTGGTGAAATCTGCAGGCATGAAATTCACTATACATGTGGTCATGAGATCAAAACTCAAAATAATCACCCCACCATTTCTGAAATGTTTTTATAATGAATCTATTGATTTATTCATTTCATAATTGTACAATGATATACCAGTATCTTCACAATTATTTGAACATACTATTTTAGAATTTATTAGTGAATAATTTTATTAATGCACTTTATGTCATTTAATATTTTTATTGATGTGTTTTATGCAATTTTGTATTCATATATCTTTATTTGCAATTGCAATTTGTATTTGTATAGTACAGTATTTAAAGCTTTGTGTAATTCAGTTTTTTATTACTGCAAAACATGTTTTTAAAATAAACCTTTAATTGAATTGAATTGAATTGAATTGAATTTGACTTGTTGGTAGTACAGTGAAAAATATTGACTGGGCATAGTTCTGCCTTTATGTGTGCAAAGAAATGGTGCAATAGATGTATACGAAGTAAGATTTGTAAATTTCCCTTGAAATGAATTAATTTTGAAAAGTGTATTTTGACGAAATATTAACCTTTATGGAATTCATACCCTGGATGCAATATATAAACGAAATATTGACTGCCTATTCTTTTGGTCACGATTAAATATCTAGCTCCTCTGATCTCAAGACCACACTCTCCCCCACAGTACAATTTTGAGATTACCTTTGGCTATAGTTTCAACTGTACCCCTCAAGACAGTAGAATATTTGTAAATTTATAAATTTTTGCTTGCCATTAGTAGATAATCTTCTCTTCTGTGTTGTATATCTGATGATTTTATATATGATGACCAGAGAAAAAAAAAGAATTATATATATCTCATGGATCGTATACAAGCAACAGATTAATAGTGTAGTGACCTGGTTGGGCATAGCTTCTACTTCACCTTATCTTAATGGGTTCTGTTTGCAAATAGCATTAATTGGAGTCAACGCAGAGTAATTTCCGATTGCTTAATTTTAAGTGATCAATGAAGTTGTGGGGGGGGGGGGTTTCAAATTGCTGGATGCAGCCATTCAGTGATAGTGTGTTTATATCTACTGCAGATGGAAAGAGTATTAGATTGGTAAAACTACTTTATGCTTTGATCTCCCACAGAATTTTTGGATAGTATTTATTTGTGAGACATATAACAAGAGACTAGGGAAATATACTGAATATTATTTCATCTTGTATGTTAGAGAAAACGATGTTTACTGCCATAGCAATTTGAAATATTTTTACACAGTAGACACAATGAGCATCAATGCTGCTTGCATCGATTTCTCTCTACACTACTTTAAAACAAAATTTCAGCCAAATGGTGCAGGGGGGGGGGGGGGGCTGCAGCCCCCATCCCTCCCCCTGCTTCTGCACCCCTGACTTGCCTCCTTTGTCTTGTTGAGTGATGAGAATGTTTATATGTATGAAATGGATCATAAATGTAAGAATGATAGATTAATAGTTGATTGATCCTGTTGTGCACATCCTGTATTACATTATCTTACGTGTAGGTGGTTTCCGTTTCCGAATGGCATGAATTTTAGTTGACGCAAGTCATTTCTGGTTCCATAGTGATTAATATTAAGTCATGAGGAGAGCTTTTCTGTGGATGGCTTGATGCATCAAGTAGTGTAGTTGTTTCAAGCCTTTGAGTTTCAATGTGTCTACATCTAATGCAGATAGAGAATTTATATAACTTTTACTCTGTATTTTCTCAAATGTAAATCAGGAATAATATTACTTTCTGACACAAATAACAACAAACAGGCTGGGGTCATATTCTGAAAACTTTGTTTTATGTGTGTTAGTGAAAAGGATACTATCATGAAAAATTGAATTGTGCACATATGGTGCTTGCATAGATGTGTTGTTACACTAATGCATTTGCGACAAGCTTCGTGTAAACGACAAGCGATGATTTGTTCCAGTTTTAGTCGTTGTATGACAGTGTTCATCATTTTATACTAATGCAAAGAATAACAATGTTTTCAGAACTGAGACATAGATTGCTTGAAAGGTAACAACTTTCACTTCTCTTCTTTCTTTTACAAAGATTTTAGCTCTGTTCAGTGAGAAAATTAGATTAACATCAATCAACTGGGTCACATATACAGCAGATTAATAGTTGATTGACCCGGTCGTTCAGAGCTCCTTCGTCAAATTACCTTAATGGGGTTCCGTTTCCCAGTTGCATGTGTAATGTTGGGAGCAGAGTCGTTTCCGTTAGCTTGATGGGGGCGGTTTCTGCGAAATGGCTAGATGCAACAGGTCTTGCGATTGATTACTCACTGTAGATTGGGGAAGGATGAACAGCAGGGGATGGAAGGAAGATTTATTAGTCTTTGTTCGCAGACCTTATGCCCGTCAGCTGTAGTCAAGGATTTGTGCCCCAGTATTCTCTATCATCAGGATCTCGATGCATGATAGGAGTGGTAGATGTGGTTTTGGTGTGATACTTGATAGTGCAGGTATATTTTAAACATGTTCAGTAGACAATACACATGTATGCTCAAGTGCTATAATGAAAAGGTTCCTTTTTCTTCACAATCGGTACATGCAGGGGCAGGCATGAATTTATAGAGTGTTTACAGAATGTTTACATTTAATTTCTTAAATGCTCTAATTTTTCATGTTCGATGTTATATTATTACTTGTTATCCTATATTTTCTTCACTCCTTAACTGATAACCATTAGAATGCTGGCCTTAGCTTTTTTAAGGTTATTTCTCATGTATTAGCAGTGCACAAATGATTTTTTTTTTCAGGTCAATGTACACTTTAACATGGTGCTAGAGCATAAGCACCTGTAGCCATGAAGATCAATCTTGGAAGAATGGAAGAAAGAGAGATAGAGAGGGGAAGAGAGAGAAAGATAGAGATTGGGAGAGGAGAGAAGGAGGTATGATTGTACATCTTCTTCTTTATATGAGATAGTGCGAGAAATGTGTTTAAAGCAGTCTTCTTGCGGTCAACTAGACATGTAGATGTACCTCCTCGGGGAAACACGTACATGTATCGCAGTCTATACGAATTATTTTCATTGACCGTAGGGTATTGTTTCGATACTCTATCGCTCTAGTGAATACCGACAGACCTGAAACAAGATCTAGATTTCTTGCGGCACTTTAAAACGATGAGGGGATGGATGTCGACTGGCTTATTGATGAGATCAGAAGGGGCTCAATTAGGCTGCATATTCCAGGACGACGCACTCGTCAAACCTTTTGCAAGGGACTCATGTTCTCGTTTGATCTACAGATGCAGTGCAACATTATCCTTCAGTCGATAGATTGCAGAGAGAGAGGCTAGAATCTACCGTATGTATGCCAAATAATAGGATACAATCCCCTTGTAGTTCTGAGCAGAAAAAAAAAATCCTTTTGCATGGGATTCATTCTCTCTATATCGCCTTAGCAGATGCTTTGCAATATTATCCTTTTCTAGTAATTGTTGAGGGCTGGAAAAGTCTTGACTGTATTTTATATTACTTAACCCATTCGTGACAGAGGTCCACATTTTGTGGTTTGGCCTAATATCTTTTGATGCAAAGCCCTAAAAATCATACCAAATACATAAGCAGAAAGAGCAAAAAATTCTACACAAACTGTGCCCATTTTGGTTGCGTCAATATTCGTTGTTTGATGCTGAATTTTTTAAAAGGAAAATAAGCATTAAAATCCTTAAATTGGCAATGTGATAAAAAGTTTAAAATCACCATTTTACCCTGCAAATTGGCAACTTTTTGACTTCTCATCATAATTTCTGTCAATTTATATTCATTTCAGATACATGACGTTTTATATGAAAAATGTAGCAATAAAATAAAAATGTTGGTGTTGCCAATTTGAAGAATAAAAGCTGATCAAATTACGCTTTAAATAATTCCTGTCACGAATGGGTCAATGTTTACCAATCACATGACGAAATGAGTTGTTTACAACTATAGTTCATTTACATTTTCAATTACTTCTGCAGATGCAATACAACATAATCTTGCAGTCAGTGGACTGACCGTTTAGAGGCAGAAGGATGTTGAACTTGCAATTTTTTTTAATGTAAACTAATGCCTTCTTGCTGTGAGCAGACTAATTTTCGCTATTAAGTCTCTTGTAGGGAATTCATGCATAAGACTGCCTCTTCAAATTATGCAACCTTATCTTTCAATAATGCGAGTTGGAAGGGCCCTTGTACTCTGTACTAAATGATAGGAGTCAATGCCCTTCTAGCACTGAGACACATGTTATGATCACGTCACATGCAAGGGATTCATATTCTCTACAGTTCTCCAGATGCACTGCACCTTTAGCTAGCAATCAGTTAATAATGTGTTGAGAGCCAGAATGTACAGTGTATATATGCAGGGTGAAATCAGGAAAGATTGAGTGGAAGATTAATTATGTTAATCAATTGACACTATGTTCATGTATAGTGCATTGATTATCAATATGTCTATTGAAGTTCATGTACAGATGATAATCCAATATGTACATATTTGTACATATTGCATTATCGTTTTTATCCCTGAGGAAGGGGGAGGGCCCCGAAAATTTGGATTAGATATATTCTTATTGGCAATTAACAATGCATTATTGAGTCAACTCTTCTCATTGACTTTTGTTGGTTTGTTTGTTTACTTATAATGCCAATACGTGGACTATTTCAAGAAGTTCATGTACATGTATACCAGTCTGAATTCAGTTAATCAGTCCATCTACCTTTTTCATTGAAAGAGAATTGACTGTTACAGTAGAGAGATTTAGTTGTTAGAATAAAATACTGTTGGCTTGATTGATTAAGATTTACCTAAATTACATTAATCTTTCTGTGACTATCTGCAGTTTGTCACCTACAGTGGCTTAGAAGGTGCACAAAATTATTAAGAGAAAGAGAGGGAGAGAGAGAGAGAGAGAGAGAGAGAGAGAGAGAGAGAGAGAGATACACACAGGGAATGGGATTGTCTGTTTTAGATTTCTTTTGTCTTTTTGGCATGAAGCGCCTGTAATATAGTATACAGTATGTTTGTCTAGATATAAAGAGATCTTTTGCGTGGCTAGTGCCCTGAGCATCCTTGGATGGTGTGTGTGCTCTATAAGTTTTCACCATTATTATTAGTAGTATTTTAAAAGAGTCTTTGCTGGAGACTAAAATAATAGCTGGTAGCCAGAATTGGCAGCAATTAGATGTAACAAGGCACTTTGAACCCCTGCACGACCGTGAAATGTGTGACAAGGCCCCATGCATTACAAAGCATTCATGCAGGAGCCATAAGTTTGCTTCCCAAAGAAAAAGCAGAAAAAGATGAAAAATGAGATGAAATGAGGCAATTTGCACGACCGTGCAATGAGTGACAAGACCCTGCGCATTACAAAGCATTCATACAGGGAGCTATTAAGCTTCACAAAGGAAAATGATGAAAAATGAGATGAAACGAGGCAATTTGAACCCGTGCACGACCATGAAACGTATGGCAAGATACTATGCATTACTAAGTGACTTCAGGGAGTCATTAAGCTTCACAAAGCAAATTATGTTGTGAGGTGAGTGGGCAGGAATGAAAAATGTTCCTTAGATTTTTTTTCTTTGTTGGTTTTGGATAGTACTCTGACTTTCAATTACAGGGGCGTTCACACACAAGGTGAAAAGTGAGATTCAAAAATCGATTTTTTAATTGCGATTAGAAAATCGATTTTATTTTGTCTGTTGACAGAATAATCTCACTAATAAATCGCGATTCTAATCGCAATTCAACTCGCGGTAGGAAATGCGATTTTTCAGAATAATTGCAATTATTTGCTGTGCGTTGTGCGTGTGAACGGAATCGCGACTAGAAAATCGGTTTTATCTATCCCATCATTCTTTGTGTGTGTGCGATCGATGCGCTGTGCATGCAGTATGCAGTGTGTGTTACGTTACAGGATGTACATGTATGCACTGTATATAAAGCATGGACACACTGCACGCTATCTTGGCGACCTTGATCTTGTATAGTAAACAAATGTTTTGTATAATAATACATAATTATTTAGTATCTAATGATTGAGTTTGTTGCTGTACTTCCTGTTGCCCTTTTACTGTCAATGTGTATTTTACCCCGTCCAGGGCCCCATTTCTTAAAAAGTTGTTATGATAGCAACTGTTGCTGGAATGGCAACTTTAATTTTAAAAGCCAATCAGGGAGCAGAATTCTCACTGTTGCCATGGTAGTTACCATTCCAGCAGGAGTTGCTATCATAGCAACTTTTTATGAAACAGGGCCCAGATCGTGCATAACAGAAGTTTAAGCGGAGAAGTTTGTGGGCTCTCCTGCCTGTTTCCATCGCTTCCTTGTGTGTGTGAATGGTCAAGGACAAAATCAGAATTTGAATCACGATTAGAATCGCAATCCAAATTTCAATTTTTCCTTGCGTGTGAACGGTAGCAGTAAAAGTGAAATTTGGATCGCGATTCATATCGCAATTCAAATGTCAATTCCTCTTGTGTGTGAATGCGCCTAATATGGATGGGGAGAATATCAGTTCATATGTGAATGTTTAGTAATTGTAATAGCTTGAGTGCCATTAATATTTCATTCAGACAATGAATAGGTATGTGTTTGTAACAGAGCAAAAGAGTTGGAGAGAGATAGAGTAAATGGGAAAGGAGAGAGAGAGAAAGTCAAGGGAAATTCAAGGGGGGGGGGGAGCAGATGTTCACCCTTAATCTTCAGATTCCCTGAATTCCTGAATTCATGTAATTTCAACGGAAATGGGAATGGAGAAATGTAAAAAATTTGGATTTAGGTCAGGAGGAGAGACAGGGGGAGAAAGAGAGAGAG
The DNA here is from genome assembly GCA_029962745.1 of Echinometra lucunter. Taxonomy (NCBI): domain Eukaryota; kingdom Metazoa; phylum Echinodermata; class Echinoidea; order Camarodonta; family Echinometridae; genus Echinometra; species Echinometra lucunter. The sequence continues at coordinate 10,688,759 of CM057161.1, read as the reverse complement.
AGAGAAAGAGAGAGAGAGAGAGAGAAAAGGGGAGAAGGGAGGGAGAGAGACAGCCACCCAGCCTGAGAATTACAAGTTTTGTTGAAATGGAATTAGCTTGATAACTACAAAAGATATTGCGGAAATGGTACATGCATGCAATATTGATGCAGCCCAAAATAACATCGGTATGTTCTCGATTTGAAATGCAACTACATGTATACAACAGCATTATTGATAATGTTACAGATGCATCATGCCTGACAGATAACAGCAATATCTATCAGCAAAGTGCCTGCATTGTCGACATAAAATGAGAGAAGTATTACATTGCATTTTGTCATGTAATGCTTGCAGTGTATTTTTTCCTGCTATCAGGACTCAGGAGTATATCCATCCAAAAAAGCTGCAGCATTGGTTATCAGCCAAAGAAATCCAATATAAGAATTAGATAGAAGAAGTAAACATGATTACTCTTATATGACACACTACATGACAAGTAAATCCATAGAGATCTTAAAATGGATTGGTAGAAATGACCAATACTTTGGATAATATGTGTCACAGTGTCAGACAAAAAAAAAGGTGATGATTGACCAATGTGATGGTCAATATTACCAAATTATTGGTTAAAATGTATCAAAATTTTGGTTGATTTTGACCAATCCTTTCTTAGAGTTAAACTGCAACACATACATCAATTATGTGTTTCTCATTTTCTATGCGTATTGATCTAAGCCTGCTTCTCTTTCCCGTATCCCCTTGAGCACATTTTCATGCCCATTTTCCCAGATGAAAGAAATTCATCCCATGGCTGCATGGTATCTTGTTTTTATAAGAAATTCCCTATTTTCCTTTACTGTCCCCTTTGGAGTGACTTTAACCCGTAAAGCCATCAAGCTGTCTACTAATTTCCCCAAGCTAGGTTTGTAATTATGTGAAGTGAACATGGAAGAAGGATATGTTTTCCGGTTTTCTTCTCCTCACCCCCCTCGCTTTATCTCTTTTTTTCCTTTCTGTCTTTGTCTGTCTGTCTGTCTGTCTCTTTCTCTCTCTATCTCTCTCTCTTTCTCTCTCTCTCTCTTTCAAGCTTCATCTTTTGCAAACTCACATATACATGTACCTCCAGTCTGTAATACATTTACTGTAAAAATGGAAATATCTGCACGATTCATCTTTTCGCGCTCAGCTGAGTTAAAACACAATTGCACATTTTTAAATTTTTGCATACAGTCGGGTGTATTCAGGTGCAAAATGAACAAAATATTTTGCGCAGTTTTATTTTCACACAAGTATCGTGCCCCACGAAATGCGCGAAAATTTCCACACCTCGAAATATTCCATGTCGTTGTGTTGGTTGTCTCCTTTGTTTCTCAATCTGAATCAAATTCTGTGAGTAGAAGTCATGCATCAAAAGACTTTGATATTGAATTTAATGCAACTCCCCTCTAGTGTGAGATAAGTAGGCCAAAGGGCTCATACTCCTTCCAGTGTAATGTCGTAATACTTTATTCTGCAGCACATTTTGTTAGCATACATGTTCATGTGTATATTGATGTAGATTACTGCAAGCCATATCATTGAAGTTTAAATTAAGACTGATGTATAGTTGGGAATCAGCATTTCCTATGCCTATTTAATTTCAATTATTATTACTAATGCCCCTTAGAGTAGGTTTTATGTTTGTTTCTGTCATGTAAATTGTCATCCACACAGGAAGGAAATCTATGGGGTTTAGGATAATCCTTATAAACTGGTTATTAATCAAAGTTCACCTTTAACTTTAATATGCCTGGATCCCACTCAATTTCCTCTCACATTCCTTCGAACTATGGAAATTGCAAATACCTCAGCATTAACTTTGGACTATCATGCTAATGCTTCATTGCCAGTTTTTGCAATATCATAGAAGTACATGTATTTTGTTCTAGACGACATGAAAAAGTAATAAAATATTTTTTTTCTCAACTTTCCGGAGAGTCGGTTACAAATGGTCGATATTTTGGAGTATCACTATACGCTGTGTTACGGATGAGTGCATTTATTGCTTAGCCTGATATACTGTATAATGAAAGAGAACAAAATATTAGAAATGCAAAATATAGAATAATGAAAGTTTCTGAAATTGGTTAGGAGAACATTATATAGATGAGTTTTGAACTCCGTAGTTATGTTGATAAGCAGGTACTAGGTTTTTTTAGCTAGGATTTCAACCTTTCTAATGTCTATATCAGTGGCTACTATTGATTGCAAATATGTGCCAGAGAGATGGACGTTGCATTTCTTTCTGTTATTTTAATTATCATCCACATAGAAAGAAAAATTGCTGGAGGATAACCAACACATGATTAACATCATTGTTTATTTTCCATTTCCATCCTGTATTTTCATCCCAGTTGCCATTTTCTTCTTTCCCTCATTTTCATTCCACTTCCCGTTTTCTTTTCACCTCCCCTTAGGGTGCGGGAATGGCAAGTACCTGGGGATCAACAACCAGACGTTTAAGATCGGTTCTGACTGCTGCGTCAACCTGGTGGACATCTCAGCCAAGCGGGGTCACGAGGCCATGGTGTGCGACAATCTGCGCCTCCCGTATCGTAGCAACTGCTTCGATGCCGTCATCTCCATTGCGGTCGTCCACCACTTTGCCACGGTTGAGCGGCGCGTCCAGGCAATCCAGGAGCTGGCAAGGATATGCAGGCCTGGTGGGCTGGTCATGATTTACGTCTGGGCTCTGGAGCAGAAGCAAAGACAGGTATAACCTTTCAATTGTCTTTTGGCATCTCCATGGATGCGTTTATCCCTGCATTGACAATTTAGATAGTGTGACTTGAAACTCTCTTAAGGGTACTAGACAGCAAAAAAGGCAAACACCAAGAGAAAATATTTCTCCGTATAAAGTGATTTGTACCTGTTGCTCTGAATTTCTGACAGATATGTCACTGTATATTTATTTCTTTAATTTATTAGATACAACTTTAAGCTTGATTTTGATGTAACACACATGTTCCATGAACTCAAACCCAAGTTATTTTGAGCTTAGTATGCAACAGGTTGGATGGTTATTATTGTACAACGCCTACTCAGCTTGTTGTACGCAAGTCTATGGGAGCTGAACGCGCGATATTCGTACCATTGCACTTGTACCATCCAAAATGTACCATTGCACGGTTAGCGTGACGTCACAGTAGATTCCCACAAATGACTTCTTTTGTTTCTTTTGTGATGTCACAAGTAGCTTGCGCAGTAGACCCTATACGCGTATGTATAGTTGCATGCTCTGGCTATGCCAGCAAGTCGCGTTCGCGCACACGCACTGCTACAGATAGGCGCACAGCCTAGCCATATGGCGTCAGGCATTTTGCAGTCGGAACTTCTTTCCATGCTTTATAAACCTTCATTTCTTAACCAAAATGTTACAGTTTTTTCTTGATTTTCATCAATTTCTCAGACTTCTGAGGCATTGTACAATACAAATAGCGAATATTTTAATTTGTGCAATGGTACGAGATTTCGCATTTCATGTCTATTCGCTATTTGTGTATTGTTTACTATTAAGTTGTTTGTATCATCTGGGCCTGGGAGGGGAAAAACAAAATTAATTACTGTGACCCTACACCAGGGTTTCCCCCTACTCTTCTTCAAATAGTGCATTGGGTTTTTAATTGGCAAAGGTGGTGACTCTCCTCTACACAGGGCTTCCATTCAGTCATCTGCCCAGGATGGACTCGAACCCACGATCTTTGGTTTGACAGCCAAACGCTTCACCAACTAAGCCAGCTCGCCTCCTCGAATAGTGACAGTCTATGTCTCTAATCACTCGCTCCTCTGTTTCTCTATCCCCATTTCTCCCTTGTGCTGTGTCTCTCTGTCTCTCTGCTCTCTCTCAACTTCTTTTCCAATTTTTAGTAGACTTTTCATCTTTCCATCCTTTCCGTCTTTCCCTTCTTCCTACTCACACTTTAAGATTTTGTTCTAGTGATATAATTACTGATTCTGTTTTCTCCCCCCCCCCCCCCCCATTACTACCATCTCTCCTATCTCTGTTTATTCCCAGAGATCCTCTTCATACTGCAGGCTTTTACTCCGTGTTGCTCATGCCTCATTTTCTGATTACTTCCAGTGAAAATCATTAACCTTTCGAGCTTGTTTTCGGAGGGCTTGATCTATCTGCACTGGCCAAAATATAATCCTATCTCTATATTGTGTTTAGTATGTCAAGGCCAGTTTCTACAAGGTAGCTCTATTTTCTTTAATAAATTGTTACTTTGCTACTTTGGGTTATTAAGGGATGAACATATTTTTTTCTGGCAAATTTTGTAAATTGTTTTAAAGATTCTTTTGCTATTATTTCACTGTATAGATGGCTCTCCTCCACAGTGCAACCATGGATACATTGGCTTGATCAAACATTACATTCCCTCTAGATCGCTATGTTCTCAAGACTCTAAGTTTACTTGTTATTCTTAGGCTTAATACAAAGTGGGGGGGGGGGGGGGGAGCGAACCTTCGCTCATGCTGGGCCGTCAATATGGAATACTCTCCCTCAGGTTATTAGAAATAGCAGTTCTGTTGATGTCTTCAAAAATAATCTTAAAATGTATCTGTTTAATTTAGCCTAAAATTGATATCCATAATCTCTCATGCACTTACCTATTCTATTACACTTAAGTCTATTTGTTATGTAATTTCATCTTTTGCACAAGTTGCGCCGTGAGCATTTGATCTTCAAATGGAATCGGCGCCTTACAAATCTTACGACTATTATTATTTTTATTTATCTTTTGATACTACAGCACTGACCATTGATATTGAAGATCAGTTATTTTCTCTTGTACACTTCATAGGGGAGAACAGTTGAATTCAGCATCTGAGTCATGCTGGGTAATTTTATAATTATGCAAATGGCATCTTTTGCTTTTTGTATACTTGGTAAAAGGCAGTTAATCACACAGAAACTGTGAGAAACTACCCCACGCTGTAGGGGTAGAAATTTTTGGCTAATCAGAACACCGTAAATGTTTGGCAGATCTTTTAAATCTCTTTCCAAACAACTGTTACTGCATCTTCTCTCTCTTTTAAGCTCATCTCTCTTTTTAAGTTGAGAAGTGGAAAGAGAAGATGAGCTTTGCGGGAAAGGAGACAGGATGCCGACGATCAATACTTGCATGTGCTGCCGAGCAAAGTGGCATTTACATTCTAAAGTTCACATCAGGACACACATGTTGTCGGTGCATGCTCATATTGCCTGTAAACGTGAAGATTCGGCACATAAATGTACTTGGTGCCTGCTTGTGGAGCTCGTAAACTGAAAATTGGAGATGCGAAGATTTGGTATACGTGCTCAAGTTTAGGCACACAATCGATCCATACTCTTTCAAGGAGCTGATCGAGCATGCAGGAGTCGATGGTTGGACATGGCACGGAGTAGACTTTAACCTCATGTTTTTCAAGTTTAGAAGTGCCAGACAAGCTTTTAGATAAAGAGACTTATAGTGACATATTCAGTAGAACTTATTAATTTGATATGTACCATTTTCAATTCGTTTTTGGGAAAAAAAAAAAGAAAAGTATTTGAAAAGTATTAATGGTGCAGATCCAGGAATAACAGAAAAAAAAGGGGGAAGGCACAGTTCAGAAAAATCATGCAATTAAAGAGGCAGTTGTACTGTTGCTGTGTATTTACGCTTTGCCAGTTGGGTTTAAAAAGAGGAAAGGGGACCTAGGCCAATGTGTGCTAACCCATAAATTTGCTACCGAGTACGATAACAGTTTATGTAATCATTATAGTGGTAACATGTTAATGTCATGAAGACTTCTGTCTTCATGTATTCTGGCTTGAAATGAAATAATGTTATTTTTTCTGTATCAGTAGTTTATATCTAGTATTTGAAACATTACAGCTTGGTTGCCCTCTTGTTCTAAACCCCATAGGATGGGCACTGCAGTAGAAAATGAAACCTCTGATGGCTTAACATTCTAGTAATAAATGCACCAAACCCTTGACAGTTCCCTCCGATCTATGGCGAGGACGATCCAATCACTCCAGATTGAGTCAGGAGATTTAATCTGAGAAGACCGAGCCTGCCGTACAGGCACAATTTTGGGAAAGCCAGTTTAGTTTGTGCCTGCAAATTGGCAGAAATGTGCCGCCACGCCAGTATCATGTTACGCGTGCTCCATTACAATTGTAACAAATGGAATAGATGCTTGTAGAGCTTTTTGAAAAGATGGCTACATCTTGAATTACTTAACTGTTTTGTCGTCCTGAATTTCCTTTCCTTTAACCTGCCCCTTGAGGCTTGAGCTGAGAGCCTATATTGTAAAGGCCTGCTTGAAATCTTGTAGTAGGCTTTGAAATCATACAGACCATGTCCCAAAGGAAAGTGATTTTCTGGTATGGAGAGTAAAGATCATCACGTTTAACTTCCTTTCTTACATGAGTCTTTTGTATGATGATAAGTGATAGATAAAGACCCTTCCCCCCCCCCCCCCCCCCAAAAAAAAGAAATGAAATGATAACCAGGGGCACACCATATTTATGAATATGAAGTATATGCATGTATTAAAAGGGTAGTCATTTGTGTCGGAATTTAGGAATTCATCCATTTTAGGAATTAATCCATACAGTAACCCTTACAAAGATGTTTGAATGTGAGCAAAATGATTATCCACAGAAAGTGTACATGTACATTTGGAAAATACATGAAGTGAATGAAAAAGTAAATATATATTTGAACATATAAATAAATGAATGAATGTATCAATCAATCAATCAGTCAGTCAGTCAATCAAGTATTTCAGTAATTTTTTTCCTCTTTAAACCTCCCGTTATTCTTTCAGTTTGATGCTCAAGATGTCTTAGTTCCGTGGCATCTTCAGCCCAAGAACACGAGAACAAGGAGGAGCAAAGGTAATCAATTTATTTTTTTCTTCTTTGTATTTCGATGCTCAAAGAGGTCTACTTTAATACAATGTACTTGCTGCTGATATAAAGCTGATATGAACTTCAAAAAGCAAGTCACGTATCTCCAATTCAAAATTACATGAGGATATCATTTCTGGTTAATTGAAAAGGATAAATGCTCTACTTCTTCTTGTCTGCTTCAGTCGTTCATATGAATTACCATAGTGAGTGAGTTCACATAGGTCTCCCACAATCATGAAGTGCTGCATTTAGTGCTTCATTCAATCTAAAAAAAGATTCTTTGAAGAGAAATAGGAAATTGAGTGCGTGCCTTGAAAATGAAAATGAAAGAGAAAAGAATGAAATGCTTTACTATTTGCATCTATAATGGCTTCAGGATGTATATTATCTAGGGAAGGGCATAAACTTCATGTTTTTAAGTGAAAAGATAATTCGCTTTCCTGCTGTGGAGAGATATATTTTTAAACCAAAGTAGAATTACATAATGTATGCAGCCTTGATATGGTTTTTAAAGAGAAGCTTGAGTTTTGAGAGGAGACGAAAGATTCTGTATGGGCTTTCTCATTCTTTTAAATCTTTATATAAAGCTGCTCAAATTGCAAGGGTAAAGCTTTTCAGATTTAGTTTCAGTGTACTGTTACCGGTATTCGGTGATAATGGGATATCTAGTAACCATTTTAGACCAGAAGTGGGTTATTTATTACTTAAAGGGAAAGTCCACCCCAGAAGTTTCACTGTTTCAATAAAAGGAAATGAATTTGAACAGCATTTAAAAAAAGAAATGAGCAAAATCAGTCAAAGAATAAGAAAATTCTCTAGTAAATTACTCTCCGCTCTGCAAATTGGCAACACTGATGACATCATATGCGAGCAGCTCTGCATTCACTTTGTACATGAAATTTCACATTTTCTCAATTTTCTTGGAAGTTACACATTTTCTCACCCCATAGTCAAAGTATGTTATGTAAAAAGCAATTCTTCTGAACATACATTGACTATGGGGGTTAGAAAATGTGTAACTTCCAAGAAAATTGAGAAAATGTGACACCTCAGGGTATCCACCCATTTTTTATGCCTCCGCCCACCGTAGGTGGTTGCCGGAGGCATTATGTTTTCGGGTCGTCCGTCCGTCCGTCCGTCCGTCCGTCCGTCCGTACGGCTGTCCGTCCGTCCGTCCGTCCGTCCCGTTTTCGTTCTCGCGATAACTTAAGAACCGTTTGACGGATCAACTTCAAACTTGGCTCGTGTATGCATATGGGAGGGACAATGATCTGATTAAATTTTGGTGTCTCAAGGTCAAAGGTCAAGGTCATAGAGCTAATAATACACATAAAAATGGCTCGTTCTCGCGATAACTTAAGAACCATTTGACAGATTGGCTTCAAACTTGGCTCATGTATGCACATGAAAGGGACAATGATCTGATTAGATTTTGGGGTCACAAGGTCAAAGGTCAAAGGTCTTAGAGGTCATTATGTACATAGAAATGGTTCGTTTTCACCATAACTCAACAACCATTTGACCGATCAACCTCAAACTTGGCACAGGTATGCATATGGGAGGGACAATTGTCTGATTAGATTTTGGAGTCTCAAGGTCAAAGGTCAAGGTCATAGAGGTAATAACACACTTAAAAATGGCTCGTTCTTGCGATAACTTAAGAACCATTTGACAGATTGGCTTCAAACTTGGCTCATGTATGCACATGGAAGGGACAATGATCTGATTAGATTTTGGGGTCACAAGGTCAAAGGTACAAGGTCATAGAGGTCATTATGTACATAGAAATGGTTCGTTTTCACCATAACTCAACAACCATTTGACCGATCAACCTCAAACGTGGCACAGGTATGCATATGGAAGGGACAATGATCTTATTAGGGTCTCAAGGTCAAAGGTCAAAGGTCATAGAGGTCATTATGTACATAGAAATGGTTCGTTCTTGTGATAACTCAGTAACCATTTGACGGTTGAACAAACTTGGCTCATGTATGCATATGGAAAGGGCAATACTCTCATTAGATTTGGGGGTCACACGGTCAAAGGTCAAGGTCAAAGATGTCATTGTATAAATGAAAATAAAGCAACATGAAGTGCCATTTATTTCTGATCTGGTAATGGCGGAGGCATAAAGTTCGACCACGCGTGGTCGAAGATTCATCTAGTTTTTTTTTACTATTTAATCAGCCTTTCATTTCTTAATTACTTTGAAATGATTTCTTTCACAATGAAATTGCATGACTACCACTTCTATGAGTACAAAGCGCAGGGTGGAGCAGTATCTGAAGTTGCAAGGGCATGCAATTTTAAAAAATTTGTCAAACATCACACCGAACAAAATCGTAGAGGCTACGGTGCCCGTAAGGAGCCCGTGGAATCGTACGAAAATTGTACAGTCAGAGCTTGTCTCCATGCGGAGGCCGTACGATATGGAAGATACGATGAGTTAACTTTACGGGCTCCATAAGGGCATCATAATCCAAATGTGACCTAAGCATTAGTGAATAGTTTTGGAAGAGATTATTGGTAAATGTGACATTCACTGACAAACAGGCAACATGAAATAACTCAAGACTTAGAATACCTTTTTAAATGCTGTTAGTCCAGCTGGTGCCTTTTCTTATGTGCTGTTCACTATACAGACATCAGAGGTATTCCTCAGTAATTAAGAAGACCAAAAATTTCAAAAAGGCAATGAAGGTCTAATTCTGAAAAAAAAAAAATCAGAGAAATGGAAGAAAGGTGATTAGATTGTTTTGATTGCTGACTAAGCCCAAACGTCTGAGAAGCAGAAAAAGAGGGTAATGGGGTCAAGACCAGCTTCCCCCCCCCCCCTGGACAGTATACCTTAGATTTTTTAGAAAAACATCCACTTTGTTACGAGGTGAGAAGAAAATATTTTATAATGTGATGTTGAATGGACAAGAAGATTTAAAGGAAATCGCATGATATTTCTCTAGTAAGCAATCTTTGTAATGCAATGCATTTGTTAAAATATTTTTGATAGCATTCTCTTCTCAGCTCAGTAAATACATATTTTTTCTGAATAATTGTATTTGTAAAGACACACATAGCCCCTGCCTCTGTCTGTAATGTTAAAGCTGAATTTTGATGATGACAGATCATGAATCTTGGGTCGTTATATTACATGTACATACATACCAATAATTGCTTATTGAATCTGGCAATTTTGGTTCTCCTGCTGCTGATTTATTTTCAAACCAGTCTTAATCAAACGTTATAGATGCTGGTAATAATGTCTACATGTAATTGCATGTTTGTGTATCCCTGGATGCATGTCTCTGAAGCAATCAATTTATTTGCACACTGGGAGAGAGATCTCCGAGGGCATATTCATCTTCTCTTTATCTCCATGACGTTTTTAAAGTGGGAAAATGACACTCTTGCGGTTGAATTGTTTCCCTATTATGTAGCACTTGCAGGAATAGTGTAAATCCTATATCTTAGTGAGATGTAAAGCTAGTCTTTTCACTGTGGTAAATGATGAAACAACTATTCTTTGAAATAAATATGTAATGTGTTCAAAGAGAACCTTCACGAAGCCATGTGACTTCTATATGGGAAGAGGTTGTTCATGCAAAATCTGTTTTTTTCATCTTGCCTGGCTTTAATGCATTACATTTCTCTTGAGGTATTTCTATCCTTGCTTATGCAACTCTTTCTGTGCCTCACTGGTTTTCTCACGAGATTTACATAGGCTATTACATGTATATTATCAAAGAGTTTCAAGTGCAGAGTGAATCTATGAAAGGTTTTAAAGGTTGGTAGTCAAGCCTGGAAGTGGGTAATTTTGCAAAACTGCTGTATTGAGCAAAGCAATCCTTTTACTAGTTTATGCGTATTGTTTTGTGGCTGTTGGCACATGTGGCAAATGAGCAACTGTGCCATTTGGCACTTTTGGCAAACGAAGGGTTCAGTTATAACACGATACGGTAAAAAGTAGCCTTAAGGAGAATGTTAATGTTTCTTCAAGTATATTTCTAGTGTTGTAGGGATGGATTTTCAGAACTGTTGACTCTGTAATGAAACTCATGATTTAATTCCCATCAAAATGAACCCGCTACTGGTCTTTTAAGAACATGCGCCTTGTTAGAATGGAGGTAATTAGTTGTAGCTTTTAACAGGCATCTTATTTCTACTTTGTTTTTGACACCTGCCTTTGGTATGTAATTCATGTTCCTCCAGGTTTCCTTCCATCATGTCATTTAGGTTTTCTCAATAATATCCCCTTCTTTTTTTGCATTCAAATCTACAAATTTTCCCACCCAGTCAATTTTGTCCATATACTATCGAATCAGGGCAGTTATTTATTATTTTTTTTTTTTAAAGGAACCGAATATCAGGCATTAAACCTAATGTAGGCAGCAAATTAATTGGAAAGGAAGAAGCAGGAAAATGTATGGTTTAATGGGGAATTTTGATAACAAATGTGGAAGGATTTAAATTAGGATCAAATGCACTCGTAGAGATGTCTTATCGATAAATAGAATTGCCCAGAAGCTTTTAGGTACCATTCGTGTATTATGTGCCAATTGAATCAAGCTAAATGTACAGTGAATAACAACTTAGGATTGTGATTAATGAACGGAAAAAAAAAAGAAAATGAGAGAGAGAGAAAAAAACTCCATTCAAAAATATCTCTGAGCTTTTTGTAGTTGCCGAATCTTATGGGCAATATTGTGTTTTTTCAAAGAGATAACTATTTACCTTCTCCTTTGCCTTCAGTTCATTTTCTAAAGCTCATTTCTTTTAATTAGCTCTTTTTATAAGTCCCACAAACAGATTCACCTTGCCACTTGTAATCATGTAGAGTAATGTGTGTTTACATAGTAAGATTTCATTGAAAGTTATCATTCTACCGTAAATTTAGGTGGGTTGGTGTATTTGCTTATCAGATATTATTGTGTCATGAATTTCTATGTTTGCAGTTCTGTTTACAGATGTAGGCAAAGTTAAAAGATAAGCTTGATGAGAGAGACCCATAGTCACACTGCAGTGGTGATAATAATGATAATAATAATGATAATAATAATAATAATAATGATAATAATAATAATAATAATAATAATGATAATAATAATAATGATAATAACAATGATAATGATAATGACAATAATAACAATGATAATAATGATAATGATAATGACAATAATAACAATAATAATAATGATAATGATAATAATAACAATGATAATAATAATGATAATGATAATGATAATGATAATGATAATAACAATAATAATAATAATATTAATAATAATAATGATAATGATAATGATAATGATAATAACAATGATAATAATGATAATAATGATAATGATAATGATAATGATATTGATAATGATAATGATAATCATGATAATAATAGTAATGATAATGATATTGATAATGATAATGATAATCATGATAATAATAGTAATGATAATGATATTGATAATGATAATGATAATAATGATAATAATAGTAATGATAATGATATTGATAATGATAATGATAATTATGATAATAATAATGAGAGATTTTAATTCGTCACTGAGGACGAATTAGGTGGTCCGTCCTAATGACCTGATGAACTGAAGAAGACTATCTTCATAGAAAAGACTATTGATAAAAGTTTTACATCTGGAAAGGAGACTAACGTCATAGAAATGGCATGATTTGATATTGCAGTATAATGAAAAGTTTACCCAAAGGTCTATCACACGTTAACGAATCAGATTTGCATCAGGGTTGTACATAAACTACTGTACACTGTATTGCAATAGACATAATATGCAAAATAATTGTTTGTGATTGTATGTGTAAAAAAGAAAAAAATGAAGGCAAGCTTTATGATAAAGAATTGTCTCAGCTACAGCATATTGAAATACCGGCGAAAATCAACCAACAATAAGCGAGATAGTCTTGATTAAAGAGAATAATAAGAAGAAAGAAAATTCTGACGAAATTAAAAGGTGATCTATCATAAATGACAGACCCCCTAATAATAATATTGAAAATGATAAAAATAATGATGATAATGATAATGATAATAATAATAATGATAATATATTACATTTATATAGCACATTACATGAATACTTGAATGCGCTCTACAATGTTTCTATTATTACCCCTGATCACCGGATTTATAGCCTGCCCACAGAAGTGTGCACCATCTCCACTCTTTAGGGAGCATTCCTATGATTTTACACCGTTCACATGCATACATACAGGACAGTGGCAAGGCAGTCACATTAGCTCTCGGCAATCATCACAGGTACCCATTTGCTCCTGGATGGAAAGTGGCAAATGTAGATTCATATCTTGCCAGGGGACATTCACTATGAACATGGCGGATAAAGAAAGCGGACAAAATAAACAACCTCTCATTCTATCCTTCACAATGGTTCTGGTAGTCAAAAGAACATCCCTTCACTGCTATTATGTTTAATCATGTAGTTCCTGGTGAATATGCATGTGACACCTGTTCCACATATTTTAGACAATAGCAGAGAAGGGATGTTCTTTCGATTACCAGAACCATTGTAAAGGGTAGAATGAGGGGGGTTGTTTATTTTGTCCGCTTTTTTTGTCCGTCATGTTCATAGTGATTAGTGCCGTGGCAGGACTTGAACTCGGACCACGAGATCAACAGTCTGGCAGCCTCTGGTGACATATCCACTAAACCACGATACCTGTCTATTCAAATCATTGACTACTGAATTCTCTTATTCCAATAGGTTTTGCCCGCGAATCGTTCAGTTTTAATAGGCAATGGATTAAAGATGACATTAGAGCAAGAATAGCTTGCTTTGATAAAAACAATTTTGAAGTAAAATCTTCTTTAATCTCGTGTTGGGGGTAGCTCTCCCCAGGGGAATAAATGTCCTGATAGGGGTAGTTGTTTTCTGGTAGTGGTTATCCAGGGGAATCGTTGCCTTTGAGTGATTTGACACAAAAAGATTCCAATTAAGATGAGAGATGGCCCATTCATGCATCTGTTCCCTAGTTGATGAAGCCTAGCTTCCAGAAGCAAAGCTACATTGCTGTATGCATTTAGGGAAAAATTGGGATTTATGTAATGATGACTGTGTATTGGGGGACTGTGATTTTCACAAACTTTATGAATTCATTTCAGTATATTCGATTTGATGGTATTTTGGCCTATTTAAAGGTGGACCTTTCTAGTGCACCACACTTTAATCTGTTATATTATGAGCTATAGAGAGAAAATCTTCAATATGGTCCCTTATTGTATTCTGTATCAAACCAAGCTGATCTAGATACGGTAGAAATGTATCCAAAAAGATGATCAGGTTTGAACGAGACTACAGTACCTACACTGGCTGATTAGGTGGTGAAGTCAATTGCTTCTGTGTCTGCATCTGGCTGTATCTGCATTAAGATATAACCGAACGATTGCTCGAGGCAATTTTAATCACCGTAGGAGACAGATTTTGCTCTAGATATCTAGAGTGAATATGAGAAATGGTCAAACCACTCCACAGCTAATTACCCTTGGTCAGTTATGCTCAAATCGTGTAGTGCTGAGGGCAGTGGACCCCTTACAGACACTTGGAAGGAATAGAATGTAATCATACATGGAGGTCAGTCAGAATATGCAAAATTGTTGAGACTTTTAGAATCAAATCATTCATTGACCTTATGAGAATAACTTTCATTTCCTAAAACATGCTAAGTATTGTCAAGGTGCATCACTGAATTTTATACTTTGGGGGACATTCTCAGATTTTTTATTTATTTATTTATTTATTTTTTTTTGGGGGGGTGGGTGGGTAAGTACACCCCCCCCACACACACAAACACACATGCACCGAAAAAGTTCATCAACTTAAAATGGGGGGGGGGGGGGGATACACAGAAACTTTGCTGACAAGCAAAAAAAGAAAAAGTCCTTAAGTGTTTTAGGGGCGTACACTATTGTGTCCCCCACCCTTGAAAATTTTGGGAGGATGTGTCCCCCTGCTGTTTCAGAGTGATAGGGAAAGTTAGATTAGTAGCACAAGGACACAGGAGTGTAGTGTAAAATTTGGATATTAATGAATCGATAAGAAATTCGGTTACAGCTCGTTATTCCGAAGGTTCGTTATTCCGAAACACGCAAATTGCGTATACCTAGATGTTCGTTAGTTCGAAAATGAAAAAGGGTTCGTTAATCAGAACATTTGTAAAAAAAAAAAAAAAAAATATACACTCTCTTTCATAGAAATGATAGTTCTTCATCAAATACATGATGGGCATAAAGATATCTAAATTATAAATTTGGTAACCTCTCTGGCCTGATTCATTCACTTTCAAAGATCATCCTAAATCTTAATATTATACGAGCGAGCGCAGCGATGTACTCCTTATCATATAATCCTCTTCATGATAGAAGTGAAAGTTCTTCATCCAAATGCATGATGGGCCTTTAAGATATCTATTTTGATATATTTGGTCACCTCTCTTACCTAATTCATTTGCTTTCAAAGACCATCCTGTATCTAAATATAATACGAGCGAGCGCAGCGAGCGAAGAAAAATGTGCCCTCTTTCGTGTTACCATTATTTCGTCGTCAAAATGCACAAGCAAATAAGCCGAATATGACCCTGTTTGGGCACCTTACTCCTCTTTTTTCTCCCTCCTTCCTCTTTCCTCTTCTTTCTTTCTCTCTCTCTCTCTCTTTTTCGCCGAGAGCGATTGTGAATTTACCGACAAGAATTTTTAGTGGGGGGGGGGGGGGTGGTGGTAACACCCTGTCAACATGGCGAGGTCGGGAAAGCCGAGTGGGACGGGTGTTGGTCAGAATCACCCTTTCTGTTCACTTGCTATGGGGGAGGGGCTGATCTATTGTGACCAGGGACGTATACGGATTTTTTCAAAGGGTGTGATCATAGGCTTATGGGACTAGTTCATTTTCAATCCTGAATTCACGCAAGAATCGATGTTATGCTTAGGCTACCGCTCGTCGCCAGCCCTGTTGATGTGGGGGGGGGGGGAGGAGGTTTCATGCATTTTTTCATTGTTTTGTCCATGTTCGAAGATCCATTTTCGATTAGATGTTTACCTCTTGTAAACCTTAAAAATGTCGCTCTGCGGGGGCCCGAGGGTGGTTGTTTGGACCAGAATAGAAGGAGTGTTTAAAACCACAGGGGCGTCGATCCCTTTTTTGGATGGGGGGGGGGGTAAAACAGCCATCCGTAGCTAGCGTGGCCAATTTTTCGGAATGGGGGGGGGAATACACACTAATTTCGCATTAAATGTCTTATAAGAGGGCAAGACAAGAGTAGTGGCGCAGACAGGTCCTCAGACCGGGGGATGCCATGTGGGCAGGGGCGTACGTACGCCCCTACCCTCCCCCATAGCATTGGGGGGGGGAGGGGGGGTTCAACTTGGATCGCATCAGTTATGATTGTGACTTCATTCCAGCATTCTGGAACACCTAAGGGAAGGGGGAGGGGGCACGCCGACATGTAAACCAACAGGACCTAAGCTAATGATGATGATGATGATGATGATGATGATAGTAACAACAGTTAAAAGTAATTATTACTATTATTAGTGAAATATTATTGTTATCATTATTGTAATCATTTTATTTCATTTTATTTATTTCCACAATGCAGCGAATAAATTTTACAAGATCTTTCACATTTCAAAATCATTGAAATCAACAGTGTAAAGTTATACAAAATATTGATATTAATTCAGTTCATACAGTATATGAAATTAATAAATGGCAAGTATAAAATAAACAATGCTCGCTGTATAGATGGAGGAAACCTTTAAAAGCAAAGCTTGTGAATCAGGCTCCCGTGGAGAGTAGTAGTAGTATTTTCTATTACAGCTACTTTTTATTCATCTATTAGTAATTAGGATATGGAGGAGCATTGTTAAGCGAAACTTTCACTATTTATTAATGTCACCTTTCTCTTCTTTATGTATATACATGTATTACCCCCCCCCCTTTCCCCTCTGACTAGGCTATTGTCAAAGGCTTGAAAGGTCAATATCACGTATCGAATAGCTATAATATCTAAAACTATTTATATTATTGCTTTGCCTAGTACCTCAGCATTGTGAGAAATGAGCTCAAACTTTCTTTTTCGGGGGGGGGGGGGGGGGAATGAGATTGACATGCATCGAAACGATGATTTCAGGGGTTCTATGAACAAACCTAACCCCATCACCTCAGCACACACATTTTTAAAATTTTTTTTTTTGGGGGGGGGGTAACAAAACATGCACACGTTGGTATCAATATGCACATATAGCACATCACTTTATTTAAAATACGATAAAAGCAATGTAGATAAAATGCCTTGTTCGAGGGCATAAGTGCCGTGCCGGGGTTCTAACCCCGGACCGTCGCGTCTACAGTCAAGCGCCTTAAACCATACACAAAACACACACCTGCACACATGTTGTTCCGGGGAAATGAATTGAAATGCAATGCATCTTCAAATCCCACGTGATAATGATAATAAAATAAAAACAATAATCATAATTGATGTTATCATTTTTACCATACTACCATCATTATCATTCTTATTCATATTTATATTTTTGTGTTATCATCGTTATCATTATTAATATCATCAGTGTTATCGTTATTATCATTATTATTAGCTGCAGAAGCTGCTAATAATGCTCCGAAA
>CM057161.1:10581206-10670690 GCA_029962745.1 Echinometra lucunter | reverse complement strand
CAATAAGAAATTCACCCTCTTCCCGCAAAGGCACTTGCACTGCACACAGAAATGAGTATATGGGACCACACGCAAATCTGGCATATGTTCAGCTGGATTATGAGGGCATTTGAAAAGCAGACCTTTCTAATGAACCTTTTTACCATGGTATTCTTCCTATCTGACATGATATTATCATTAGTCTTTCCCAGAACTCAAGCTTCTCTTTAAAGGGATGCACTAATTATGAGGCAGAAAATTCCAGGATACATTCAAATCCTGATTAAGGTTTGTCTGGGTAAATTACTTGTAATACATCACTTGACTTTGCAACAACAAAAAATAACCCACCTGTTGTCTTACTGATCTGGGATTCCAAATACTCAGAAGGCCATGATTAAGTGTTTACAGCAGTGGCTCTAGAAATTCTGATGATCCCTTTTAGATTTTTTCCTCTTGGCTTATTTTTAACACATATGAAGCTGTTGGGTACCTTGTGGGGGTTTTTTTTAGTTGGAGAAAGTTTTTGATATTTATGAAATAGAGATTACATCATATTTTCTTTTGTTTTTATCATTTTACCCAGGGAAACAGAACAGCATTATGCATAATCATCAAAGCAGCAGTTCAGCCAGTGATGATGATGATGAGAAGACCAAGAAAAAGTCAGACAAGGCACTCAATGGGAAGACAGACAGCAAACTATCAAAAATGAAAGTCCATCCAACTGTTTCCACTGCCCAGAATGGAGGCATGCGATCCAGGAAGGCAAAGACCCTTCAGAGGCATACAACAGAGAGGGACTGGCTCCGAGAGAAATTTCCGAGCCGCAGGAACTTGCTGAGGTCAGAGGAGGCAAAAGTTCTCCGGAAGTGCTACAGCTGTGAGGAGAGTGTTGTGCTGAGCGCTAAACCAAGAGTTACCAAGACCAGGTGCAAGTCAGACAGTGTAATGAGCAAGCGACTTGTGAGCAGGAGTAGCAGCGTGGAGGAAGGAGAGAGGGGAGGGACCATGTGGGATGGGTTCCTTCAGGTGTTTCCTGCTACCTTCTCACCAACATCTTCATTCCGAAGTGATGATGATATTACTCAAGGTGATGGCAATAGTGTCTTTGGAGATGACGATGACGATGTTGATGAGGAAACAAAGAACCAGTGGTGTATCATCAATAAAGATGGTTCCATGGGTTTCTATGATGGTGGACACAAGAGAACTGCCAGTGGTCAAACCCTGAGGAACAGACAGTCCCATTCCCACCTTATGCTCAATGGCTCGGGCAGTTGTGACAGTATTCTACTCAAGCATTCAAAATCTCCCAGAAATCTAAAAAAGCGAACTTCACCACTGTTAAGTTCTCAGTCATTAGATGAGGGAGACTTTGAAAGAACCAGTTCACCCAGAACTTCCGTAGAAAAATTTGGTGCTAATAGGAGAAATCTGTCTTCTTTTTCACACAACTCAGAAGGTGCAATAGATGTCAAAAACCTCAAGGGAAGGGACTTGAAGGCATCAATATGGAGTAGTGATACTTCAGGGTTTGTAAGTAATGGTAGTGTCAATGGAGAATGCTCAGAGGCTACTAAGAAACTGCTGAATTGGCGAAAGCAACAACTCAAGCTCAATCTCCGCCCTGATGAGACCAAAGATAAGGGCTTCAACCCACTGAATGGGGTTATTACCAAGTCCTTAGAACTCTTATATAAATCTGAAGGTAAGACAAGCAAAAAGCCAGTAGTAGGATTGAGCTTTACATCTGCCAAGGGAGAGATCTTCAAGCCCTTCAGGAGAAGGAATCGGTTGTCCCAGTCAGGGTCAGAAAGGGATTTTGAATCCTCTCTTGATTCTGTGTCCTCGTCGGATGAGAGTTTGACCACCTACCCCATTAATCCGACCAAACAATCTCAACCCAACAAAGAACAGAGTTCTGCCCCAGAAATGCCAACCCGCTCCCACTCTCTAAGCATGCTTGAGAAGCTCATGCCCAAAGATTTCAAGTTCCCTGAGAGCCCGCTAGCATTGTCCAGGAAACCATCCTCCGAAAGTCTTTCCCTCAACCAAGATGATCCGCTTGAGCCTCAAGACCCTGGACGACAGGCTCGGCGTGGCGTGACACGCAAAAGCGAGTTCGGAAAGCGGCGGCCAGCGAGTAACCCCAACCTGAGATGCATCCATCACCAAGAGAGAAACAAATCAAATGACTTGTCGCTGGATCAGGTGCAGAAAGAAGAAAACAAAAGCATTCCCAAGAACCCAGCAGATGCTTCCCTCTACCTGCGATACTACCATGTCTTCAAAGAAGGTGAATTGACGGACTTGATCGAAAGAAATGTTGAGAACCTGCACATCGTGAAGAGTTACTACGATCATGCTAACTGGTGTGTGGTAGCAGAAAAGGTAGAAGTTTGGAGGATATGACGGGACGATTGTGCAACAGAATTTTATAGTATTTTATACAGAGATCTAATTTTACCAGATAATGGTATTTTTTAATAGTGAGAAGAATATTACATTATTTTTGTCTCATAGCAGAAGTGTCCTTGTAAATTAATTTTGTCCAATGAAGGTCATTATTTTTATAGAAATGTAAAATATAATTGACAGTCAAAGAGTCTTATAACCCTAGAAATGCCATTCCTTATCTCAATGCTAAAGAGGGTACTTATGAATATTTACTTCAGTTTTATCTTAATTTGTCAGATGAGATCAGTCGGTGCAAGTTGTTCAGAATTTGTTTTAGGTAGTATATTCATCGTTGCGTTGACTTTTCCCTATTCTCAAAATGTAGTTCCATGTTTACCCTACTTTAGCAGTAGAATCAGACATGGATTCTAATATTTTTGCTATTTATGTGTGTTCTGTTGGTTCATAAGGTAATGAAAAAAAAAAGCAGTTGTGATATGAACATGAGTTTGACATTGGTCCTTACATATTGATGCAATCCCTGTTTTTGTACCTATGAATCTATGCATCCAAGAACAAACATGTATTGAATCTACATGTTTTGTGTTTACAGTATATTGAATTATGAATACAAACAAGACTTGAATATGTGTGTTTGAAAAACATATGCACTGTGCTTTCAAATGTGTAATGAACCTCCCTCAGTTATCACGTTTCTTTGTTCATGCTGGAGAAGTAGGTAAAATGTATCTTGTAAATTAGAAATTTATCATGCATTGATAAGGTGTGCAATAGACAGCCAGTGGCAAAAGAAATTTAATTTGTCAACTTAAAAAATTTACTTTATCTCAAAGTGAGAAGAGTTTGTACAAGGTTAAGAGCATAGAATTTCTCAGGATAAAATGTATTCTATGCAACAACTCGTGTGTATAATGCAAAACAAAGTCAGTGCAGTAGTGCAGACTACTTTTACATATTGTAGTAAGTAACAAAGTACTTATAGATTTATTAAGTTCCAAAGTTCCTTATGTATTATTAAAAAATTACAGCTGTGTAATAGGACTTATATGCCAAATAAAAAGAAAATTATGCCAAATGATAAAAGCAGTATATACCCTGCCAGTAAATAATTAGGTCAAAATATTGGAATTATGAAAATGTTATTTAAATGTTTGTTGCGAAAACGTCTTTCGTCTAAATCCCCTTCTGGAATTATTTATGGAGTGAGGAGGTTTTGTGTAGAGATGTCCGACCAGTGCACCAATTTTTTGTTTTTTTAAATTATGAGAATTAGGAGAATTGAACCTTCAGAAATTTAAGTGCCCTTGGAAAACATGTATGATTAACTTTGTACGAAAGTACCTCCTTATGTATGGTACCAGTGAAGGAAGTGCACAATTAAAGACATTGGTTAACATTGTTTTGATTTTTAAAAAATTTTGTTTTGTTACTTCAAAATGGGATAAACATAAGGGTTATACTGTAAAAATACCAGTCTGGAAGTTTCAAAGTATAATATCCACAGGAAGTATTTTTAAATATCAAAATATCAAAAATGTTTGAAAAATATACAAGGGTCAGTTGCACAGAATAGACATAAGGAGTGCGCATGCGCGTAAGACTCACCTTACCGTACTGTGTGTATTGGCGTATCACGTGGCGGGAGGCACATAATGGCATTTTTCAAATTCAAGCAAAGTGATCCTCTTAGTGATTGTCTCGTGAGACGAAGGATAATAAAATCGCCGTTTGCGTCTAACTCACACTTTTTCATTCCAAATGATGGTTGGTTTCAGGGTTTTTGAGTACAAATACAAGTACTCATACACATGTTTCATCTTAGTTTGAGAATTTTTTAAATCAGCTACTCACAAAGTTAGCCAATGCCTTTAACCATCTCAAATCTTTTTTGTTACATAGATTACAAAAATCATGTGCCTATAACTTAAAGGCATTGGCTAACTTTGTGAGCAGCCGATTTATAATATTCTCAAACTAAGATGAAACATGTGTATGAGTACTTGTATTTGTACTCAAAAACCCTGAAACCATTCATAATTTGGAATGAAAAACTGTTAGTAACAGATACCGCGATTTTATTATTTTTGGTCTCAGAGACAATAAAATAAGAGGACTGTTTTGCTCGAGTTAGAAAAGGACCGTTATCTGCCTCCCTCTCCGTGATATGCCAATACACACAGTACGATTCGGTGAGCCATGCGCGCATGCGCACTCCTTAAGTCTAATCTGTGCAACCGACCCTTATGTATATTTCAAACATTGGTTGACATTTCTAATATTTAGAAATACTTCCTGTGGATATTATACTTTGAAACTTTCAGACTGGTATTTTTACACTATAACCCTTATGTTTATCCCATTTTCAAGTACATGTAGCAAAATGAGGTTTTTTTTTTAAATTATAACAATGTTAGCCAATGCCTTTAAACTTGTATCATTATTCACTGGCACAATATTATGATTGTGTTGATTCAAGTGCATAGCTTAAGTTATCCCAATGGCGATATATTGGAAAGATAAATCTTAGAAGACTCAAGAAATTTGGGAATTTGAGAGAATTCCCCCCCCCCCTATTATTCCTCATTTTCTGTCTGTTTGGTCAACATGCATAAAAAAATGGGGCATGAATTTCATAATTCATATTTACTTTCTTCTAAAGAAAGTTTTCCTTTCCATGTTTTTTTTTTCTTGTTTTTCTCTTTGGATTATGAATGTACTACCTTGAATCTAAAAAATAGTAAATGAAGGGATTTGATTAAATTTTGATGCTATTTTGCAACACTTTGTCATTGTCATGCTGACAGATATTGCGTTTTATGTTATCACGTACTTGAATCGCGGCTTTTGATTTTGTGGCAGTCTTTGAAGTCTTCATACTTCTTTGTACCATTTCCATGTTATGTGAATATGTAGTGTATACTTTGGGAAAGGAGAATGTTCCAAGTATATGCCACATCCAAGTAGAGGTTATTTCCTTGGACTCTGATGTTTTGATTACAATGATGTGTTGGCTTTAAAATGTTCAGCTGTTGCACTTGCACATTCTTGACTTCATAATCTGATATCTCCATGACTGTGAGCTGTAATTGTGCTAGTTGTAGTAGTTTCATTGCGTTGGCTATATACAATATGCAAGTCAGTATGATTTTTCTCAAGTTTAGTTATAAATGAGCTTGCACCGACTTGCATTGCACCAAGACTCTGTTGAAGAGACACATGATGGTGGGTTTTCATTGGGAATCTGTTTTCTTTTAAATGGTGTATATTCAATGTAAAAGTATAGAACATCATACCAAAATATGTTCTTATCAGTATCTGTTTTGCATGTTTCCAGATGTGATAAATCTTTAGTTGAAAACCGTGTGTACTCCATTTTGTAGGCATTTGTGCAAAAGGTGAAATATATCTAATGAGTGCTAGTATTAAAGTTCTGCAAATATTTATAGCTGCAGTGTATAATCACGTATATGTACTTAAACACAACAAGTACTGTGCAGAAAACTGCAATTATCCATGATTAGAAAGGTATTATTGTTTGATAAATTATATTTAACATTCAACCAAGTGCACCCTTACGTGTGTGTGTGTGTGTGTGTGTGTGATGTCCAACTAGTGATGTCATGATGTATTTAACTACAGACCAGTTGACAGTGTGTCCAGAAGACTATAGACTAGGACTGAAAATCCTTTAGACTACAAATTTGGTCTCTTGAGAACTTTCTGCAATCTTTCGTCCAGTTGTCAGAGGGCCAATTAAACCAAAACCTTCAGTCCCACCTGCTTCTGGTTTTGTGAAGGGACAGAGCAGGGGACAGGATTTTAAAAAAAATGAATGCATAATTAATCATAAGGCGTAGAAAACTGTTTTTTAAAAGTGGGGTATGGGTACATTGCCCACCCGACCCCCCCTCCGCGAGAAAAAAAAGAAGGAATCTGCCAATGAACATTCCCTTGTAAAAAGCTACCATGGTACCAATGGTATAACTATGGTAATTTGAAGGTATATGTTCAAATTACTGTGTAAATTGATGGTATATGATCAAATGACCACGTTTGTACGTTTTACAAGAATTGGGCCAGGCTTTCAGTCTCCTGGATCTTTGGTCTTGTGAACCATTGGTCAGCTGGGATGTCCCTGATGTATTCACCTGTGCAAGGAAAAATGTGAACAGTACTATTACAGATGGTTCAATCAACTTCTCACATACAAGACGGGCTGATGACATTGCTATAGTCTCACCTCCAGACTCTGGCTTTCTGGTTTGCGATATTTCAACTTCTTTCCCCCTAGTGAGCGAGTCTAGAGAAAGAGACTGATTCAATAAAAAATTCAGTGCCTTTTTGTTAGATGAAGTTGACAATTCAAGTAATAAATCTACTTTCTAGTTTCCAGAATCATTGAAAGGAGACATATAACAATCAAGAAGCCAATTAAAAGCAGGCTAAGGCACAAGCTGTGCCATGAAAACTAAACTTACAACAACACAAACAGCAAAATATATTGAATTCACTATTGAAATGTGTGTGTCAGTATGAAACACTCTTTCTTAGATGTCAGTGAGTACTGTGATATAAAACACTGAACTGTTTCCTAGATATTTTTGTACTGTAGAGATTCTTAACTGCTGTTATTCGTAATCACTTCACCAAAATCACTTAATGAATATTCTTTATGATGTCTTTGCTTTTTGTTGAGAATCAGTGACAGACATTTTAATCTGTTGATCTGGACATACAAATGCATTGTGAAAGACACTATTTGGAAGCAGTGTGAGAAAGGTTGATTATGCGGCAGAAGCCGTGGAGCATTTTTGAAAGTGGGGGGGGGGGGGGGAGGGGCTGAGCGTACAAACCAGGATAATCATATCCGTGTTATTGTACAGAGGCCAACGTGTCTACTCAAAAAAGTGGGGGGGGGGCTGCAGTGTGAGAAAGGTTGATTATGCGGCAGAAGCCGTGGAGCATTTTTGAAAGTGGGGGGGGGGGAGGGGCTGAGCGTACAAACCAGGATAATCATATCCGTGTTATTGTACAGAGGCCAACGTGTCTACTCAAAAAAGTGGGGGGGGGGGGGCTGCAGCCCCCCCCCCCCCCCCCCCCCCCCCGGTTCCGTGGCCCCTGTGCAGTACCTAAGAGTGGTCATGTCATACTTTGGTGTTGAGGTTTTTGAATGAGTACTAATTTAAGTTTCATAAAGAGTTAAGTTGGACTTGGTATTTAACGCATAATCTCATTGATAGACTTCCCCATAGTGAGTCCTTTTGAGCATGATCTGACCAACGTGGTGATACGTAATATACAGCATGCACCTAGGAATTTAAGTGCCGCTTTAAGTCCAACTTTACGCTTTGCGAAACACCCTCCAGGTTCTTATTTTGTCAAAGATTTGGGTAACGTTAAGGTCAGGGCTTCAATTCCCTTGTAAAGGAGTACCATAGTACCCATGGTACCAATATGGTAATTTGATAGTGCATGTTCTGATTACACTAGTGTACCATCAAATTACCATGAGTACAATCGTATTTTTTTGTGGGTTACATTGCATTTTAGTTTAGCGTGACGTGTGGGGTTTGGTATAATGTTGGGTCCAGGGTCGATGTGGATTTAGTTAGTGTAAGAAATACCCTCCAGAGGAATTGCTGCTGGGGCACATGTCATAGAATGGTTATTTTGTGCTAAAGTACCTTATGTCCATGTTTATACATTTTTAATTTGTGTCTTCGAAAACAGCACAAAAACGACTGTGTGTAGCAATGCAATGAGTGATGTGGATATAACTGATTATGATAACCCATTTTTTGTACACCTTGTTGATCAGATTTTTTGAAGGTGGGAGTGATTAAATGTTATTTATTCACAGATTACTGCTATATATTTTGTCTATTTCTGTTTGTCATAATGTGGTCTCTGTATCGAATTGTGAGAGTACTGTGGAATCCAGTGTGGAAGAGGGACAGTGATGTAGCAGCATGTGGCCTCCTCATGCTCAAGGCCATACGGAGGAATTTTTTTTTTTTTTTTTTTTTTTTTTTGGGGGGGGGGACAAGGCTAAGTTCAATATTTTATGGAACATGCAAGTGAGGGGGGTGTGTGGGATGGTCTGCAGGCACAGACCCTAATTGACATTTTATTCAAATGCATTGCATCTTGAGAGAAGCCTAGCCAAAGTGCCTACTGGGCTGGAGCAGCTAAAGTACATGATCCCCATTGACCTCCTTAAGTCTCCTACTCGGACCTCTATAAACCTGTTCCTACAGACAAAGGCTTGTGCCTGCAGGCTTTATGTGAGAGGAGGGGGGGGGGGATCCCTTCCACACGAGGGAGCTTTTGTATTTTTATGCCTCCGCTCACCGTAGGTGGTTGCCGGAGGCATTATGTTTTCGGGTCGTTCGTCCGTCCGTCCGTCCCGTTTTCGTTCTCGCGATAACTTAAGAACCGTTTGACAGATCAACTTCAAACTTGGCTCATATAGGCACATGGAAGGGACAATGATCTGATTAGATTTTGGGGTCACAAGGTCAAAGGTCATAGAGGTCATTATGTACATAGAAATGATTCGTTTTCACCATAACTCAACAACCATTTGACCGATCAACTTCAAACTTGGCTCGTGTATGCATATGGGAGGGACAATGATCTGATTAGATTTTGGAGTCTCAAGGTCAAAGTTCAAGGTCATATAGGTAATAATACACATAAAATGGCTCATTCTCGCGATAACTCAACAACCATTTGACCGATCAACCTCAAACTAGGCACAGGTATGCATATGGGAGGGACAATGATCTGATTAGATTTTGGGGTCTCAAGGTCAAAGGTCAAAGGTCATAGAGGTCATTATGTACATAGAAATGGTTCGTTCTTGTGATAACTCAGTAACCATTTGACGGTTCAACAAACTTGGCTCATGTATGCCTATGGAAAGGGCAATGCTCTCATTAGATTTGGGGGTCACAAGCTCAAAGGTCAAGGTCAAAGATGTCATTGTATAAATGAAAATAAATCAGCATGAAGTGCCATTTATTTCTGATTTGGTAATGGCGGAGGCATAAAGTCGACCACGCGTGGTTGAAGATTCATCTAGTTAGAATTGAAATTGAATGATCTGGTAGGTAGAGATCCATGTCCTGTGCACACTTTGGGTTCAATATTTGTATATTTTTCAATTTGCAGGAGCCTTACTTTTTGCAAGTTGGGCAAGTTTTTGAAAGTCGGGGGGGGGGGGGAGCTGCCCCCGCTCCTGGTGTGTGCACTCATGCTCATGCTCCCATTAAATGGCAGTAAAGCAGACAAAAAATTTAGGAAACCAGAAATAAGAGGGGAGGGGAGGGAGAGGGGGGGGGGGGGGAGGGGGGAGGGGGAATCGGAAGGAGATAGAGATCCCTAGCTCCCACACCATTCCCCTATTAAACAAGGGTTTTTCATATTTTTATGTTCTTGCATGTTTGGTGCCCCTTTGCCCCTTTATAACTCCCGCATTTTGCCACTGCATTGTAAAACTACCAAATTTTGAAAGTTTACAATCCTATTCCAACATTGTGTTTTGGACTGGTACTGCTTACTTTCTGCCCCATTTAAGAAGTATCTTTTTAAAAATTATGAATGGAGGGGAGAAAGGCAGATAGAGGGGTGGGGGTCAGCTGGTATTGAGAAATTAATAAGAGAGAAATGAAAAAGAGGGATTATAGGGGGAGGAAAAGAGGGAGAAAATTAAACAGTAGTTATGAAGATTCCTAGTTAAATCAAAATAAAGATATCAAATTCAAGCAAATGCAGATTTTAGTTTTTATTGCAATTGACCAATACCCCTCCTGCACGGCTGCACCATCATCATCGTCCACACCATGGTCCACACCAACGTCTTTGGTCCACACCGTTTCTTATGGGAAGGGGGCGTGTCCCACGCATTATGCCACTATTACGTAATCACCTTCTATCTTGTACGCACTCACACAGCAACAACAACATGGACCCTTTGTCGTGGACTTGGCTCGCATTTACCGTGTCATTTTTATTTGTTTTACTTACATATTTTCAAACGGTAGACAGTCGTTTACCATCACTTTTAAAAGATGTTGTTGTCTACGGAAAGCTTTTGGACCCTCGAAAACGATCAAATATCCAGCAATTTTTACTTGTGCCAAAGAGGTGAGTGTGTGTATCTATGGTCCCACACCTTCAAATTTGAGTTGTAATCTGTTGTAATTCTGTTCGGGCAGAAAATTTGAAATTGTATGAAGCCTGTACCTATCACCGACCACTAACAGTTTCCCATCCCACTACAGAAGAGATTCTCAATAAAATGTCTCAAAATGTTGCTGACATATAGTCTTGAGAAAATACTGCTTAATAATAATAAAGTCCACTGACTTTGAAGTCATGAGACATGAATCTATGTCTGTGTTAGCCCTGAGGGGGCGTTCAGTGGTGTTATTCTGTTATTACACTGAACGCCCTGACCCGAGTACATTTGCCCCTTTATAGACCGGCTTGTCAACAAAAGAAATATGGGCAAACCTGGAGAATAGGGGACCGGAACGCGCGCGCATGCCGTTCGTACTGTGCAGAGATCGGCAGAGACAGCCGAAAGTCAGGGTATGTGACAAGTCCATAATCAAGTTCAAAATGACTTTAAAATATGTTTTAATCAGGTAATTATGTTCTAATATATTACATTGTCCTCTCGGCTTTCGAATGTGTGATTATGTGGTGAAAATCATTTTGATTTTTGCCAGAAATGTTCTCAAACTCACAAATGTTTCATCCATGAATCTTGTGCAGATCGTCCCCCTCGCTGCCGACTCCACCGCTGCCACCGGCTGCATTTGTTTGCACACAAATGAATATGTGCGCGCGTCTCGGTCCCCTATTCTCCGGGTTTGCCGAAATATGTTCCCAAATCACACTTTCTCCTGCCCGGTTAGCCATGAAAACTACCTTCCAAGTTCGCCATCGGGCCAATAAATATAAATAGATCTACAATGATCTAACTGCAAAATTAGATTCTAAATTCTTAGTCTAGAAATTGGGATTTGGGAACATATTTCTTTTGTTGTTAAGCCGGTCTATACAGGGGCAAATGTACTCGGGTCAGGGCGTTCAGTGTAATAACAGAATAACACCACTGAACGCCCCTCAGGGCTAGTCTGTGTACGGGGCTCCGCCGCGAAGGGTTAGAATCTACGCCAATTTCCAATGGCCGTCAGAACAATAAAACCTTGCAATTTTTTTAACAAAAAAAAAAGGGCAGTGTATACAGCCACACTCGTGTGTCTTTACCTTACGGCCACACACGTGTGGTTGTATCCGCAGCATCAACATGAGGATACAGCCGCACTCGTCTGAATTTCCACTTACTTTGTGCCGCGACAGCTATCGCTAGTGTGCACTGAACAAGCGATGTGTACATTGAGTACATTTATGCGATGGTGTGTTGCAAAACCCCCAAACTTGGATCGTCTTATCTCTTGAAATTCACCGACATACAAACAATGTTGTTACTATATTGTCACCTGCTTGCTGATCAGGTGTAAAAACTGCACAATTTGTGGATGCACCTATGGAGATTGCGTAGTTAAGATGCATTTTAGATGCCCAAAGTAGACCCTAAGCATCTTTGAATACTACCGGTATTACAAAATCCACATTATCTTTGTCATTAAAAAGTGTCTGGACACTGCGATGTCAGAGATTTACCTTAAATATATTCCGATTGTAGTCGCACCTTCCGTAAAGATCAAGCGCATCACAGTATCGTCGCACAAAGGCCAGAATGTTGAAGTAAACAACTGTGCACGCATTAAGCTTTCTCTAAGCGCGTGAGCTGTTGCTCCGGGTGACAAACACAATTAGGTCAATATGCAAAATACGATGACCCTGTGATACATGTCCTCGTAATTCTGAAAATAAACAACATTTTTAAATGGAGAGGTCGGTAATATGACGGGTCGGTATTAGATACACTGATCGTACATGTAATAGCAAAAGCTTAAGCCTCACTTATTGTTGATTTATGGGCGTCATTTATAATTGATTGCTTGATTGATTGATAAATTGATTAGTTAATTACTCAGTTATTATTGGGTTGTAGTGACAAAAAGTTCAATCTTTATCGATATCAGCTTTCATTGAAAGCTGTTTGATATTCCCCACTCATACTTTACTACTAGGGCCAAATGTGTGTGGGACTATAGCGAACATTCACTGTTGCAGCAGTCAAAAACAGACAACAAAATTGCCCTAAGCAAGATTTAATTTTCTTAAATTTACTAGATTATCTGATTCAGGGACTCTTCAACTCTTAGTATGCCACAAATTTGGGGATTAAGAGTTGAAAATGGAATTTTCGATAATTATTTTCCTCTCATCTTCAATTTTCTACCAAACCCAAATGCCTGGGAATACACACAAAAGCTATTGAAGCTTTTCCCCTGCAAGGACTACTATGGAGTACAAGCGTATCTCAGATAAACATGTATTTCATAGTAGTCGTTATGCTGGAAAAGCTTCAAAAGCTTTTGTGTGTATTAACAGGTGTTTTGACGTGATAGAAAATCATACATGAGAGGAAAATGATTATTTAAAATTTCATTTTCAACTCTGAATCCCCAAATTCGTGGCATATTAAGAGTTGAAGAGTCCCTGAATAAGATGTGGTACTGGTAATCTAGCAAATTTTAGAAAATTAAATCTTGCTTGTAAACCCTTAGGGCAATTTTGTTGTCTGTTTTTTGTTTGTTTGTTTTTTTTTTTGCAATGGTGAATGTTCGCTACAGTCCCACATACGTTTAGTCCTATGACTGGATATTCCCAATCCTGTGATGTTCCTATTGCAGTTCATGATTGTGCTGAAATGAGTGGATTTTCTTTTAGAAGAATAGGGGGGGAAAAAAGCCTTGCCTTGAAGTGGGAAATGTACAGAAGCACTTCAGTTTGTCATAAACAATGGTCTTATCCAATTACTTTGTACATAAGTGCATGCATGGCCATGGAAATGATTGAGATGTTTCTTGAAGTTTAACCTCGAAACAGCTCCCCCCCCCCCAAAAAAAAAAAAAGAAGCGTGATTGATAGTTCACACTCGCAGTATGCAAAGTTAGGTGGTTGAGTCGTGAGACTGAGAATTCTATTCTCATTACTTTTGTTTAGTGATTTCAGAAGTGGGTATGACTTTTAGCTCATTTTACTTTTCTTAATACAGATGGTTTGTTCACTTCTACATCCTTTCCTTCATCTGGAATGGCTTCATCTTAATGAATATCCTTCAGTGTATCTTCCATGGTTCAACTCTGCCTGTCTGGTATTCCAAGATGCTTTCCTGGCTCACTCGCTTTCATGTATCCCGATGTGGTAGGTTTCACATACAAACATACAAAAATGCAATGTTCCCTAGGACAGTACGGATATGGAACAGATTACCAGGACATGTCATTCTCCATGGAAACCCAACTACGTTCAGAGAGGCTGCACTACCTATCATCAGCATGATGCAGCCTCCTGTTGGGTCCCACATGCTATAAATGGACCAATGCATGTTTTTACATGTTTTTACCCTGCATGCTCATTTTTATTGTATATATGTGAGCCAACCCAAATCCTGCACCTTGTCACCTCCATTGGCACATGACATTATTGACATCCCAGTATAGCTTCCAAGGAGCTGCGTTTTGGGATTACTGCGACAAGTAACAAGTAACAAGTTCTTTAATGTGCCTTTCAAGGTTCAGTTCTGGAACTTCTGGTTGTGTTATATCCTACTTTAACCTGTATCCTGTATCCTGTATCTTTATCTCAGTTGTTAGCCAGATGAACTGTGACTTTACCGGTATTAGCCAGATTAATGACCCTCATTAAGAAGTCACTTATATGGAAAACTCCTCTTCCAGGTTCAGTGGCAAAAACAAAACAAAAGAAAAAAAAAGTCTTTATAAGAAACCAGTGGTGGTTTCCTGCATTACAAGTTACATGTATGTAGCACTCAGTGTAAAAATTAAAGAATTACCAATAGCTTACTTTTCATTTAATGAAAATATTTTCATTCATTCGACGAAATTCAATCGGTAAACAAAGGAAGAAGATTCCTGATTCCCGATGAGCCTTGGAAGAAAGAAACACAGATTGGCATTCATGTTTTCCCATTTACTAATAAATGTAAATATTCATTAACACAATTGACCTGTTTTTAATGAACATTTTATTGGTTTGAGTCTTCACCCATTCCAATAAAAGTTAACCCCCTGACTATCATAGCAGTTGTTGTGATCCATGCATGCATTAGAATCTAGGAGCGTGTTGCAGTCAGTGATTATTCAAACTCCAGCCTTTCACAATCTTTTGTAAGCATAGTCTATTTTTCATATCTTCACCCCTTTTTAATGCAGTTGACCCCCCCCCCCCCGACTGTCCTCATCGCCATGGCAGTTATCGTGATTCATGCAAACAGGAGAATATATGTGTGTGTTGCAGTCAGCATGTTTTCAAACTCTAGCATTTCAGTATCTTTTGTCATCAGTCTTCTTTTTGTCTCGCCCACCGGAGGTGAAGGCGAGACTAAGGGATCCAAATGTCGTCCGTCCGTCGTCCGTCCGTCGTCCGTCCGTCGTCCGTCCGTCGTCCGTCCGTCGTCCGTCCGTCGTCCGTCCGTCGTCCGTCCGTCCGTCACAAACGTTATGAAAGATAACTTGGCAACCGTGACTCACTTTTCAACCAAACTTGGGTTGTAGATGCACTAAGGGGACCTGCATGTTATGGTCCAGTCAGAGGTCACATGGTAAGGTCAAAGGTCATTTCAGGTCAAACGTTAAAGTTTACATGCAAGACTCTCTTATGACACAAAACTCTGCAACCGTGACTCACTTTTCAACCAAACTTGGGTTGTAGATGCCCTAAGCGGACCTGCATGTTATGCTCTAGTCAGAGGTCACATGGTAAGGTCAAAGGTCATTTTAGGTCAAACGTTTAAAATTTACGTGCAAGACTCTCTTATGACACAAAACTCTGCAACTGTGTGACACTGTTCAATCAAACTTGGGTTGTAGATGCACTAAGGGGACCTGCATCTTATTGTCCAGTCAGAGGTCACATGGTAAGGTCAAAGGTCATTTCAGGTCAAATGTTAAAGTTGACGTGCAAGACTCTCTTATCACACATAACTTTGCAACCGTGACTCACTTTTCAACCAACTTGGGTTGTAGATGCACTGAGGGGACCTGCATGTTATGGTCCAGTCAGAGGTCACATGGTAAGGTCAAAGGTCATTTCAGGTCAAACGTTGAAGTTTACGTGCAAGACTCTCTTATGACTCAAAACTCTGCAACCGTGTGACACTTATCTATCAGACTTGGGTTGTCGATGCACTGAGGGGACCTGCATGTTATGGTCCAGTCATAGGTCACATGGTAAGGTCAAAGGTCATTTCAGGTCAAACATTGAAGTTTACGTGCAAGACTCTCTTATGACACAAAACTCTGCAACCATGTGACACTTATCTATCAAACTTGGGTTGTAGATGCACTAAGGGGACCTGCATGTTATGGTCCAGTCAGAGGTCACATGGTCAGGTCAAAGGTCATTACAGGTCAAACGTTGAACGGTTAAAGTTTACGTGCAAGACTCTCTTATGACACAAAACTTTGCAACCGTGTCACACTTTTCAGTCAAACTTGGGTTGCAGATCACTAAGGGGAAGTGCATGTTATCATTCTGTTGGACTTCACATGATAAGGTGAAAGGTCATTGGAGGTCATATGTTACAGATGTTTTCAAATTCTTGAATTTGCTTTTTCTCTGTCATTTCTTGTATTTCAAACGTTAAAGTTTACCTGCAAGACTCTCTTATGACGCATAACTTGGCACATGTTGCTGCAATAGCAACCAAATTTGGGTGATAGATGCACTAGGGGTACATTCATGCTATTGTGCTGTCAGGTCACATGGTAAGGTGAAAGGTCATTTTAGGTCAAACTTTACGACCTGCAAGACTTTCTTGTGACATCAAACTTGGTTAGGGCAAGGGATGTACTTGGGGAAACTTTCGTGTTATTTAGCCACGGGTGGGCGAGACACAATCTTCCTATTGGCTTGTTTCATACTTTCACCCTTTTTAAATGCAGTTGACCCCCTGACTGTCCTAATCGCCATGGCAGTTATCGTGATTCATGCACACAGGAGAATCTATGAGTGTGTTGCAGTCAGTGTTTATTCAAACTCCAGAATCCATCTCTCTCATTACATCACCGGCCTCCTGTTCTACTCACTGATCGGTATCAGTGTCATGGCGGAGGGACCCAACTTCAGTCTAAAAGGTTTGTTGAGATGAAGATGAATCGGCCAATTAGAAGAAGAAGAGTTACTTTCTTGAAATTAATTTTTTTTTTTCAGATCAGTTAGAAATTTATATTTTTTTTTGCAGGTATATTGATTTGCACCAGCTCCGAAAATGTCCTTAAACTCTATCCTAGCACTGGTGAGATAATGGTAAACAAATTAGGATTTGCCTGCTTACTCTTGTCTTAAGTAAAGTGCACATGGAGCAAGTACTTGACATATATTTGTCCGTGTAGAGTTTTAATCTGTAGCAAATACTTCTATAATTCATCCCGCCCATCAAAAAAGAACTAGAGTGGAAATTGGGGATATATACTAATTGACCCTACAATAATGGAGAGAAAATCTCACTTATGGTTTAAAGAATAGTTTAGTTTGAGGATTTCCTCATATCAAAGTGTACATGCAATTGTTTTCTCTCTGTTTGTTTGTTTGTTTGGGTTTTTTTTTTTTTTTTTTCAAATTAAGCTTATGCTGATATTACATTTCATAACCAAGTGATGATCCTTAATTATTTCATTTTTTTTAAATTTCTAGGTGTACCCATTCCTTTATTACAACTTCTGGAAAATTTCAGATGGCATCACATAGCAGGTCTGCTGATGTTTGTTTGGGCCAGTTGGCATCATCATAAAGCTCATGTCATCTTTGCCAGCCTCAGGACAAGAAAGCAAGGTAGATCAGTAAATCCTACACTCTACTTTCTGTTCAAATTGGCCACACTGCATTTTATTATTTATTTTTATTATTTGTTTAATTTGTATGTTTTATTAGTTCAATAAAAAAACACAATATGAACAGATAAGTTTACAAATAAAACAAAAAATTACAATATTTTCATGAGATTATACAATAATTGGAGGGGGAAAAAAAGAGGTTACTGCTTTCATCTTTATGGCAGAAGACAAAAACAATATTTGAAAAGATTCGTCATGGACAGACACTGTGTCAGTTTATGTGGGGAAATATTAATATCATATGTCACTTTGGTGCCATTCATTTTTCATTTGAAGATTTTTATGTATAATAAATTCTTTTTATTCTTTGAATAAGCAGTTATTACTTTGATGAGAGTTCATTCCAATAGGAACTAAATCTACTTCAGTCATTTTGGGTAAATCAAGGTTTTTGAAATGTACCACTTTTTCTTGTCCCTTAGTAATTGATTTTGGTTTACGGAATAGGGCTATAGGCTTACTTCACTTTTATCAAGCTTTTGAAAACTGAGCAGTTCATTTGGATTTTTCAGGAATTCTATGATTTCAATTTATGTCAATATAACAGCTTTCAGAATGAAACCTTCTCAGACTGTCCTTTTTTTACATGTTTAAAAGACAAATTCGAATTCAGCACTAAACACATTCATTTTACCAGCAAAGATGATATTCAATTGTTTTAGAATGTTTTTCTTTTTATACATATATGTTTTTAGGCCTCTTGACTAGATATCAGTCTATATCTACCACTCCCCAAGGCAAATGTGATAGAATTTGAAATAAAATTAACTGGGTTCGAAAGGAAACTTATCACTTTTTTCAGAGCAATGCTCACTAAAATCTACTGCATCAAAATTGATCATATTTAGACACAGATAAGCTACAATTTTCCTTATGACGCACATTTGAAAATTTTAAAGATCACTTTTGCCATAAAGGAGAAAAATCTGATGAAATTGCTCAAGTTCACTTTTTAAAAATCACAGAAACTGCTCGCTGAGAATCTCCGCGAAAGGCTGCCTATTCAGATCATTCCAAACTGTTCATTCATTTTCAAAGGCGGGTTATTGTTACCGCTTTACTGCCCATTGTCCATACCGAGCTCCACGCCTGGGAGGCAAGCAATTTCTGTGATTTTGAAAAATTCCCTCTTGCGATTTCACCTTATTTAATATTCTTTTTTGACTCAACAAAATGTGAACATTTTTAGTTGTGCTTGGCAAGGAATATTTTACCTAATCTATGCCCAATTATGATTCATTTATAAATGCTTTTGATTTTAATGTGTGTCACTCTGAAGAAGTGATAAGTTTCTTTTGATGCTCAGTTTACATTAATATGCCATCTTGGTGATCATATGGTAGAAAGTAAATACTCATAGCAAGTACTTTCTTTCTCCACTAAAGCGTGGAGTTGGAACACTTTTACTAAAGCAACCATGCCCCAGATGACAGTAAATTTCTGTGTTCAAGTAAAGATGAAATGTCTTGAGCAAATATTTTGGGATTTCATGACGAAAACCCATCGTTTAAAACTGAAACCCCGATTTGATTTTTGCAATTTCTAGACACCTGAGATTGTAGTAAGCCTAAATAAACAAAAGCGTTGAACAACTCAATCCCCTTGCCGGAGAAACGACCTTCACAGTTTGATAGAGAGAGAGGAAGGGAGAAAGAGAAACACGCTGGGACTACACATGCCTAGTGCATGCGCGATATGGAGTTAAAAATGTTGCTATAATCGCCAATTCTGGGTCTTTTGCTTCGTTTGAAGTTCAATTCTGGTTTTCATCTAAATTATGAGTGACTTTTGGACATGGCAATATCTTAAAACAGGTGAAAGACGTATTTCCTACTTCACATTTCCTTTCAGGCAGTGCAGTGGTAAGAGTTTGTTAAGTCTATTATGTAAGATGATGAGGAGTGCAGGTGTAATCCAAAACCACCACCTCCCGTGCGAAGATGCAAGGCACTGATAAGACTTTTAACGGGGAAATTGAATAGGGGGTTGTTATACCCCACCTGAAATACATAGGTTCCTGTGTTATAGTGGTGGGGTATATTTTAAACCAGAGATTCTCGTAATATTTTCATTTGCAGATGTTAGCCGACACATGATCCCTCACGGAGACTGGTTCGAGTACGTTTCCTGTCCTCACTACCTAGCCGAATGTCTCATCTACGCTTCCATTGCGGTCATCCTTGGTGCTCAGCATACAACCTGGTGGTTTGTCCTGGGCTTCGTGTTCTCTAATCAGACTGCCGCATCGGTCAAGGTCCACAGATGGTATCAGGAAAAGTTTGAGGATTACCCCAAGGAAAGGAAGGCTCTTATACCATTCCTTCTTTAACTTCTTTTCAGACCACTGCGTATAAGTGCTTTTGCAAACATTGATCAGACTCTGAGATAAATGGAAATGATAAGAACTGTTTTTTTAATGCAACTTTAACCCATTCGTGACAGGAATTGTTTAAAGCCTAATTTGATCAGCTTTTATTCTTCAAATTGGCAACACCAACATTTTTATTTCATTGCTACATTTTTCTTATAAAACGTCATGTATCTGAAATGAATATAAATTGACAAAAATTATGATGAGAAGTCAAAAAGTTCCAATTTGCAGGGGAAAACGGTGATTTTAAACTTTCTATCACATTGCCAATTTAAGGATTTTAATGCTTATTTTCCTTTTAACAATTTTCAGCATCAAACACCGAATATTGACGCAACCAAAATGGGCACAGTTTGTGAAGAATTTTTTACTCTTTCTGCTCATGTATTTGGTACAATTTCTAGGGCTCTGCATCAAAAGTTATTAGGTCAAACCACAAAATGTGGACCTCTTGTCACGAATGGGTTAATGGTTTCAATTATTGTTATGTACATTAAACTGTTTTTAGATTTTAAAAAATAGTATTCCCTGTTGTAATCTGTGGGAGGAAGCTGTTTCCGTTTTTGAGATAAAAAGAGAAAAGATAAAAAAGGGTAAATTGAGAGAGAGAGAAAAAAGAAGATAACTTCCATACCCTCCCTCATTTATTGTGTTTGCTCTCACACATCTCACCCACCTAGACTGGCGTACCGCCATAGACTTATAATAGATTTACTAGGCGAAAAGCAGCACGCGCGGATATCATTACGCGAATGGCATTAGGCCCCACCTCTTTCGGATCATTTGAAGGGGCCGATATGCACCCGTTATCATCATGATATCGATGACACTGTTGCATTATTCACATCTTTTGGGCGTATCAGTTTTATTGTGACTCTTTGATTTAATGCGCATTTGTTGCGCATTTTTTGTGCATTAACTGTGCATGCGGTAAGCTGATGCGTGTAATGTTTCATGACGCGTACAAACATATGTTACTAGTTGGAAGCATCTTACAAAATGAATTATTCATTTTTGATTGATCATGAATATTGATGGTGCTTAGGTCGGCCTTCTAATGAATCAGGACAAAATGGCAGAGCTTTAGGGGCCTGCATACTGCCCTCCAATACCCCCCCCCCCAAAAAAAAAAAACCCCACAAGAACAAAACAAATAGAAGGAAAATTGCGCCCCTTAAATTGCTGGACCCATGTTCTCCTCTAGGGAGCGTTTCATGAAGTGTCTTGTTAGTGATTTTTACTCACAAATTTGCTCTCAGCCAATCAGATGCAAGGATTTGAGTAGCTTAGAACAGCTGTCAGTAAAAATCACTGACTAAGACACTTCATGAAATGCTCCCCAGATCATGTTAATAGTCTGAATAAACTGCTGTATGGTGCAATAATCTTTTTGTTTATATTAGAAATAAAGAAATTTATCACAGCAACATAAGAGAATGTAGAAGATGAAATTTCACTGCCCATCTTAGCAGTTGTATTTAAAAACTTGCATGAAGGCATTCTCATTCTGCCATTACCATGCCATTGACATGCCATTGACAGGGTAAATATTTGTAGGGTAAAATGATTATACTGCAGACAAAATTATACTTCATAATTTTCTGTTTTCAGAATCAAAACTCAGTGCATGTGTGATGTCTTAACTCTGATCCTGTGCAATGGAAAAATATACTTACTAATCTCTTTCACTGTAGAGAAGGACAAAAGGTCAGAATTTTGATGAATATGCTCTTTTTTCTTTTTTTTTCTTCTTCTTCTTCATTTGCTTAGTGTGTTAAAATTATTTGATTTGTTTTTGACATTGATTTTTTAAAAATGTGTAAAATTTTAACATATTGTAGTGTATTGCCTGTGTAGTCTTGTACTAATGTGCATCCACAATCCACAAGGGATTGCTAATACTGCCAAAGACATCATTATTTGGGGAATTGTCTGTGCATCTTCCTATCTCTTTTCTTTTTGCCATTGCATCCCAAGTATCATTAAACATTATGAACTGAAGAAATGAGATTCTATTCATGTGCATCATGATTATAAAAAATATCATAAAGGCATAGCTTGATGTCACTAGAGGCAAATTAGACAGTGAGTCATATTCAGGTAAGGCTTTCTCAGTCAATTTTATTTGATTTCATTTGCCAGAATAGTTTAGATATGAAACACATCTTCAGAGACTCCAACCCCAAGCACCTCTTAAGCGGGAGATTCTCCCGCCGAGACCTCCTAGCAAACGGGAGACTTTGACTCAATGTGCGTGTAGCCCACATCGCCAGCGCAAAGCACGAAATTTCTTGCGGCCGGAGGCCAATTTTAGGGTTATAGAAGCTCTCTGGTGCTATCTTAGGCTTATTTTTGAACATATGACAACACTAAATGAGGTAAAATCCTATGATTCAGATTCATTTTTTTCAAAAAGGTGGTTGGGCGGGAGAAAAAAGGAGAAACACAGCTCGGGCAGGAGAAATTCAAACTCAAGCGGGAGAACGGGAGATTTTGTGAAAATGGACTCAAAGCGGGAGATCTCCCGCCGAAAACGGGAGAGTTGGAGTCTCTGCATCTTCAACATCTAAGTCAGATTTATTTTAGATAGGATTATGCAAATGTGCCAACTCAACATGATGATTCAAAGTGTATGTGGAGTGAATGGAATAGCTTCATTTTTCTTTTATTCCATTGCATCTGTCAGTGTAATAACATAAACAAAACTTTAAAAATCAGGTAATTAATCGTTTAGCTAACTGAACTTGCCAGCTGTGTGACAATAAAACATGAGAAATTGATCAGTCTTGCATTGTTTCACCTCATTTTGAACACTGAAATAAATTTGAATTATGATCGACATTATTCATAATTTTCTGTACATTTTACACAGAGGCAGCGGTTTTGCCATAAATTGTAATGCTCTGTGGTATGATGTTCAGTTTAGTGTTCAATGTAAGTAGAATAATATTTTACACATAGAATGCTGCTTAAAATCAGAAAAAAACAAGTGATTTGTGGTACTGTTTCATTAATATGAGACCCCCAAGTTCTTATGTGAGGCTGGTTCAGCACAAGTATCTTGTTTTCTAGCTTGCTTTCTGGAGTCCCTTTAGAGAATACTAGTGCACATAGTTATGTCAACCCATGATCTGAACACCATTCACGTACTACTATGCATCATTTTTATTCAGGTGGGATGAGCACCTGTATATGTTTTTTACAGAAAGAATTTTGAGGGCTTTTTTTACTCCCCCTTCCCCCTCCAAGAAAATCATCTGACAGGCATGTCTCAGATGCAGATTTGCCCTGTGACTGCACATTCAGTTCCTTATGACCTTTATCCTTTGACCTCACCAAGTGAAGAGTGGGATGTCATATTTCTTGCTTAGGTAGAAGAGGCAGTCAAGAATGATGATCATGTCATGGATGTATTTCCTGGAGATCCTCCAGAGCACTTCTTCTTTCAGGGCCTGGGGTTCTGTCCAGCCTGGGAGGAGTGGTGGGCAAGAGGGATGCAGAGAGGGCCATGGCAGGAGAGTGAGAGAGAGAGAGAGACAGAGACAGAGAGAGAAAGAGATGGTAATACTCGTATGAGTTTGGAAGAAAGGGAGGGAAAGAGATTGATGAACAGATATAATGAGAAGCAAATGTTACAACTACACTGTGTAAGACATGAGAGGTCGCGACAAAATATGTATCAGAAAACGTAGAGATTTGTTAGACAAGAGAGAAAGCAAGAGTGATCACACTTCGAAAGAAACTGAAGAGTGAGTGGGAAAAAAATAAAGAAAAAGTGGAAAAATTACTGGCATACAAAATAGGGGGGGAAACGAGGGGATGGAAAAAATTCACTTGTCTATGATGGATTTCATGAAAACAAAGGCAACGATTACAATGTTGAAAGAAAAAAATTGCTCAGTTGAAAAAAAAGTGATATTTCATCTACCTCGCTTTCTAGCCGCACTTTTCGCCTTGCTACTGGTCGGGAAAGTCCCAAATTTCTTGATGAAATGGGCGACGAGTCTTGGGTGGAATTCATGATTCCAGCCGCAGATGTGCAATGCACCTTTAACTTCGTCTAATTGTCTCTTGAGCATGGGTCTCTCACGGTAGTCATAGTGACTTTGGATCATCTTTTCCATGTTGGACAAAGTGTAACCTGGAAAAAAAGAAAAGACTTATCAGTGGTGCAGCCAGAACTTGATAAACAAGGGCGTCGTAATTCTCCCAAATGCAAGGGGCAGGGGTGGCGGCGCACGACGGCTCTATCCTGTGACGTATGTATGTGCATGGGGGGGGGGGGGGGGAGTCAGGGGAACACCCCCAAAAAGAAATAAGGATGGGGGAAACAATAGGATATGTCCTCATCCCACCAAAAAAAAAAAATAATAAGCCGAGGACCCTTTTTTTGCCTATCGGCAAACCTTTGGTGTGTGTACCTTCAAAAAATGTTATGTCCCCCGACCAAA
Organism: Echinometra lucunter; assembly: GCA_029962745.1. Classification (NCBI taxonomy): domain Eukaryota; kingdom Metazoa; phylum Echinodermata; class Echinoidea; order Camarodonta; family Echinometridae; genus Echinometra; species Echinometra lucunter. Next base: position 10,646,406 of record CM057161.1, on the reverse strand, counting down.
TTTAAAGCTGGGTGAGATTGAGGACCTCCCCCTTCTTTTTGCCTGTCGGCAAAGTTTTGGAGTTTGCCCCCCTAAATTTTATGTCCCCTTAAAAAAAATCAAGGTGAGGACCCTTTTTTTTTTTTTTAGAGTGTTCCCCCCAAAAACCCAATATAAAACGAATTGACGGGGCCGGATGTGGCACTAAACGTGAAGAGGAAATGGTGGATTACTTCTGCTTTTCTGTAGAAAAATTCATATATTGAAGCAGTTTTGGATTATTTTGAGGGAGAGAGTATTTCCGGCCTGTGCCCCCCCCCCCCCCCCCTTGGCCAGTGCCCATGAACAATATATTTTACATTGTGCTCCCCCTTTAGACCTGACTCTTTTTGTTTTGTCATTTTGATTTTGCTTTGTCTTTTTAGTTTTGATTTGTATTCTGATTTGGTTAGTGAGAAGAGAATTTAGAAGGACAAAGAGATACCCAGAATGTGTGATTACTTTTTTTTAAAGCTTGTCAGAAAATTTTCTGAGATTTGTGCCCCTCTTTTAAAACATCCTGGATCTGCCCCTGTACTGTAGTCCATCATTCCCCACCCCGGCCCCCACCCCACACATACACACACATACACATGCTTGGAGATTTATCCTGTGCGATGCCTCTGTATATCATCCCTAATCTTCTTGACGACGAATTTTGTAATATTTAAAGATAAAATAAATTTCAAGCCCAAATACTGAGGATCTCGTGAGAGAAAAGAAAGATGCGTTCCAGGAAAGTGAAACTTTGTATCTCATGAAGAGGCACACTTTGCATCAAGTCTGTTAATGTATAAGCATAGTGTTAAAGACTGATTCATTCTTCACGGTATCACAACGTATACATGGAACCAATTCCGGAGGTAAGAGCCCTAAGGACAAATGCTTTGAAACGATCCTGGAAAAAAAAAAAGGAGAAAGAAACAATAAGGGTAAAAATAATGAGTCTGATAATCGTGACGTAATTAATGCTGTAGCTTACCGGTCAAATGCTTTGACCCTCCTCGGAACACTCTTGAAAGAATCACTCGCTCTAACTGGAAGGCAATCTCACCAAAGATGATGGTGTGAGGGTGAGCCATGAAAACAGAACTTGGCGATTCCGTCTGCGAATCTATCGACAGTTTTCTCGCTGAAATAAAAATTAAAAAAAACATCACAGACTTTAAAAAGGTGCTGTATTTTCATATCTCACATGCATTTTCCATTTTCAACTAATTAATTATCTATCATTTCAAACACGGGTCTGCATCTAAACAGAATGATGAGCCTACAACTGACAATTCGTTGTAAAGCAACAAAGCACACATTCATATTCGTATGCACAACTATTATCCTTAACATTTGATATCTCCTAGGCTTTTTTTTTCCAAAATAAAAAGAATAGATACACTTTCACAGCACAATCTAATTCTCAATGTCGACCTTATGTCTTTAGCCCTGTCGAACCAGACCTCTCGTTTTGACAAACCGCGTCCCAGAGATGAAAAATGACCAAAAGTGAACCTACCCCTGCCAGCTTTAGGTGACAGTGATTCTGTTTGGAGGGGTGTCTCCGTATCAGTCCGATCAAATGTTTCGTCCCGACTTTTCTCCAGATCTGCAGCTTCTAATCCTGATCCGTCCTCAAGTTCACTTAGGCGACCCTCACTTACAGCAACCGACCTCGAATTACCATCGAATCCTGTCGAGCAATCACATTTCAAACACGCCGGGAGGGATTGACTGAGCAAGTCTAGGTTTCTGGCAAGTCTTACTCTGCCATCCGTTTCGAGTTTTGCCATCTCGCTCTCCATCACGTCCCGCCAGTTGTCTAATCGTCTGACAGCATTGCGCCTTATCTCGGTGATTTTGACCTCGTCGTCGAGATTCTGCTTGTAAATGTTTTGCAGCTCGTTCTCAAGTATCTCAATAATTGTTTTCTCATCATTTGAGGTGTTAAACTCTACAACAGAAGTGCTCTGGGGCCCTTGAAATTCTATCTGGAATGGAGGCTTTGGTATTACTGTCAATCCCGGAGAAGCGTTCGTCATCTCCTCATATCTTGACCTTTTGCTTCGACTTCCTCCGCCGAAAGATGTTTGATCATCAGGGTAGTTATTCTGGTATTCAGCATTCTTGACAGGTAGAGGGTTCAAAACTAAATTTGCTCTAACGTTAGACCTACTGTCGAAGAATTTATCAACATTTACAGACGGACGGGGCGACATTTTGACGTCTGCGTCGTAAGACAAGTCACGTTTTGCCGAATAATTTTCACGTGCGCCTCTTGATCTTGGGCTCCTGTCCTTTGTCCTAGGGCTTTTCTTCTTGGTGTTGTCATCTTTTCTTTCGTCTTTTCTCGAGGACATCGGTCTTTTCGATGTATCACTGCGTCGATGAGCGCCTGATTCAGTTCCATCGTGTACTGTTAGGCGACGAAGAGAACGTTCGTTTCGAGAATCCTCAAAATGGTTGTTATCTGCCGGTGGGGAAAAATCTATCGGATACGACAAATGTCTTGATGCGGAACCCTGCATCTTCATAGGGGTGAAGAGACCCAGTGGGTCACAGTTGTATGGACGAGGCACTGACGACACTGGGTCACGACATCTTGATGTGTTGTCATCCATCTCATCTGCAAACACGACTCTCTTCTGAGGAGTCTTGGCCGATGTGGAAGTCACCCGCTCTAAAGCAACATTGATGATGGCATGGTCATCATCTGGATAAGCTCCAAAATCAGGGCTTGCAGCTCGTCTTGTCTCTTCAAGTAAGGACCCAACTCTTTCCTTGAGATCATTGTAACCGTCATCACCCCTTTCACGCGAGAAGCTGGTATTGGGTTTTTTAGGAGTTGATGTAATGGGTGAGGAACTCTCTTGGATGCGGTCACGGCTTTCGTTGTGCCTTCTCAACCAGTAGTCTCTTATATCAGGGCTCGCTGCGATAGCCGATTCATTCTCGTGCACAGAGTAAGGGCCATTATGACTTAGAAGTGGAACATGCCGTGGATCATTTTCTGATAGGATACTGTTCTCGTATGTCCTAGATGGGCTTTCTGTGGGTGTTACCGTGGCTTTTCCAAAGTCATTACGTCTTGAACTGTTTACTTTCGAACGATTATTAAGGACATCAGAGCTTTCAGAAAGGCTTATTTCAGCCGAACTTTGACCCAATCCAATGTTTAAAGGAACTTCTTTCTTGGAAGACCTGTCAAAGTGAGCTCTGTCCGGGTTGAAAGAAGAATTTCTCACATCGGGGGACTTCTTCCTTGTCGAACCTGCAGAAAACGTGGCAGCATCAGGATCCTTTGGTCTACTTGGTGATTCTGCTGAAATCGGCTCTTGTTTAACAGACGACACTGGCGTTGGAGAATTGGAATCTCTTTCGTGATGATCACTCTCTCCTTTGGTCTTCGCTGCCGTATTCTCCATCCACGTCAGAAAGCTTGAGAGCATTGCATTCTGTTTCAACGTCGTGTTTTGCTCCAATACACTCATCTTTTGATTCAACATCTTATTCTCCCGAACCAGAGCTGAAATTTGTCCTCTCAACTTCTTAATTGTCTGTCCTTCTTTGGACGTCATAGTTCTTTTTTTTATATATAATAATAATATCTTGTAAACCAGCTATTTCTGATGATACATCTCTCTAGAGAAAAGGATGAAATTAAGCGAAGTATTGATTGTATTTTCGCCAAAATTAGCAAGGCAATGATAAATATGAAAAAGAAAAGAAGCAAGAATCATCGTGCGTTGCTATTTAAAACAGCAAGAATGTCATCATGCGCCTTTTCAACGCGCGTTGTTGCATTCAGCGCGCAAATGCCGTCTGCTCCATGGTCTGCTCAAATATGACATTTTTATTGTGACGTTGTTCAATTTCACTGAAATTTCATTTTCAATTGATCCTCACATTATCTAATACTTCGCTTTCTCTATAGACCAATTTCACAACGCAAGAGGGCAGCAGACTGTTCGACACAGTTCGACATACTGGGGTGGGCGCTCCAACTTTTATAGTACACAAGTCAATAGCGCGTTATGTACATTCGTTCGATTTTTGGTCTATTTTGACCAGTATATGCAGATTTATTTTAATATTTGCAATGAGAAATTATCAGGGAAGTTCAGGTCGCAGCTGTGCGGTGCTCAAATGCCACAAGGATTAGAGAAAGTTTAAAAATTGGAAGCTAACTGAGTGCGAAATTCACTCGCTTTTGACTCATGAAGCCTGTTTGTATGAGAAGCCGTACTCCCTACACAGGTTTCCGTAAGCAATGTGAAGGAATTCGTCGCCAGTGGGTAAAAACATCAACAGAAGGGACTTTTAAGTCAAGGAACATTATCATTATGTACTTTGGCGTAAAATTTAATGATTGAAAACTTGACTTTGTAAACAGGGTAAGATTTAGGGCTCCCGTTTACTACGGCTTCTATGCTGTAATCTAACTTTTACTGACAAAACTAAGTTGAAAAACCATCGAAATTACAAAAATACATCATACCTTCATCCGTCAGATATGACCATTGTCTTACCTCATCTACCAATGTATCCATGCTTTATTTTATTGATCTAGAATAAAGTAAATGGAACAATATCGGGGCATATCTCATATCTTACATTCATTTTGTACACAGAGCCAATCGCGGTCAGCGCGCTTGCCCACAGCAGCAATGGCGTCGCCGATAGAGGGCCAAATACATAAACCGGCCGTGAAATTGGTCTATATGACGTGTACTCTCTTCTCGTCTCCCTGCCCCCCCGGGGGGGGGGGGGGGGGGGCTGCTGCCACTCCTGCTAGTATTCCTATATTCGCACAACCATCACCTCATATATTCCCCGGGGGGTCACTTCCATTGAAGAGTGGACAGCATCCGCGAGAATCGTCCTAAAAAAAGCACCCTAAACGAGGATTCAAGGGCAGGCCGCTTGGACACCCTAAACACGGATTTTGTGCAGATGTCCCTGATTTGTACACCCTAAACAGGGATTTCAGTTATTGTTGGGATATTCATACATACACGAGGATATTCCCATTTTCATACCTTGAGAGTGATAGTGGGTTCCATTGAAAGTTTGGAGCCGTTTTTATCTCGAGATAATTCAATGTCTCATTATGTTTTACACAGGCGTTATAGGATTTTCTGTTCACGGGTCTTATAGTCGGTCCCGCAGTCGGTGCAAATTACATAGTAATACCCTTTTCGCGTTTTAGATTATCGTGATTTAGGGGGCTTTTTTTTTCATTTTGGGGTGTTTTGACACTCTATTCGCGTTCCGCGCGTTCCGCGCCTATCCCTTAAAAAATACCATTTTTCCGCGTTTTTTTTCTCGCGGATGCTGTCCACTCTTCAATGGAAGTGACCCCCCGGGATATATTCGAGCGACGCGATGCCGAAGTATCCTCATTTTCGGGGAGAAAGACATCCGCATTATATGCATTCTTATCTAGTGTATTCTAACAATGATATCAAATTTGGTTTAAGGCGCTTGACTGGAGACGCGTAAGTCGGGGGTTCGATCCGCGGCATGGCACTTATGCCTTTAAGCAAGGCATTTCATCTACATTGCTGTTTTATATCAAATCAAATCACTTCAGCGTCAACTCAGTCTGGAAAATGATTATGCCCGTTCGCTAGCTTCCACCTGTTACGATGCTTTCTAATAGTTCCTTATCGTCACCTCTCACACTACTACCACTCTGATCGATTAAACATTGTCTGTCCTTGACACTGGACAATAATTTATTTTAATTTTGAAGGTGACCGCGGCAACCAAATTCTACAAATTTTAACCTTTTCCTTCACAATGAATTATAAAATTACTGTCTCCAACTATGTCACAGGCATGGGTATGTGTGTGTGTGTGTGGGGGGGGGGGGGATATATTCCCCAATATTTTCCTTGGGGATGGCCTTTATTATCATCCGCCCAATAACTCACCATTCAAAATGACATTCCCTCCTGTTAATCTCCTGAAGAAAAAAAGAAAGAAATAAAATAAGGAAAGAAAAGGAGGAAGAGTAAAGAAAAAATAGGAGGAACCTGAAAGCTCTCGCTCGCTTGCATTTTAAGTATCTTAACAAATGCCCGTTGTAATGCTATCTTTAAGAAAGGAAATTGGTTTGCATCTTGTTCCTACATGCCCTATATCTAATGTTATAGTACACTCGCATTTTAAGTATTTCAACGAACGCCGGTTATATCACTAGGCCTATTCTTATGAAAGGAAATTGGTTTGCATCTTGTCTCTATCATTCTTAATTTGTTCTCGGTATTTGAAAAATCCCCTTTTCTCGCTCGCCCACTACACTCTCTCATAAATAAACAAGATATTTTTGAGCAGCAAACACTCTTATTCCTTCAGCAACATGTTTGAATATCATATTTTGGGAGCGAGGTGTCAAACTATCCTCGAATTTTAAATGACGAAGTACATTTTCAAAACCATTTAGTTTATTTTAGTGGCAATTCTACTTTTTAATAAAGAAAGAGTTTATAGCTTTTGTCGGTAGCTCGCTTCGCTCGCTCGAAGAAATAGAATGGTTTTAGATGGCAAATAGCGTCATATTTGGCAACGGTGATCGAATATTACCATTCAGATATCTTTAAGGCTTATCGAAGAGTGTGCAGTTTTCCTCTCTCGCTGTGCTCACCCGTATTATATTTAGATAAAGTATAGTTTGGGAAGGCAGACGAATTTGGCATGCAAGCGACAAAATATATAATTTGGATATCTTATAGACCAGTGGTGTATTTTTTATCATCGAAAGGTGTGGGTTTTTTTCTCGCTCCCTTCAGAAACAGGGTCGTTTGGGACAGTAAATAATTGAACCAGTGAGGAGCTACAGTAGAGTCAAATAACTAAATAACGTTTTCTTTTAGAGCAGGAACTTGGAAATGTTGGCTCGCTCGATTTGCTCCTCGCAAAAAAAAAAGAAAGAAAGAAAAAAAAAAAAACAGGGTGGTTCATACTCTGAAATGAAGTGTCATTTCCTAAATAATTTTAAAAAAAAATCGAGGCCCCTAAACATTCCATTAAAGTTATGAGGATCTATATCTCAGATATCTTTGGAAATTTTTCTTGTGTGTGTATGAGAGGGACGGTAAAGAATGCAGCGGAAATGTCGGCAAACATAGGTCTTATATAACCCACCCCCTTCAAAATCGTTCTAGCAACTATGATATGCTCCTTCGCTTAGTAAATCTTTCAGTCACCCCCCTCCCCCCACGTCCTTTCCCCCGCTCGGTCGCTTTGCTCCCTCGAGGAAATTTGGTGTCAATCATCCCCCAACCACGAATACAAATTGACACCCGTGTCTACAGGCCTTCTAACCAGGGGCGCCGCTAGACCTTTTTCAGTGTGTGTGTGTGTGTGTGTGTGTGGGGGGGGGGTTGAGGCCACTGATTGCCGACAAACAATGCCACCGATTACCGACGACCAACGTCTATAAACTCAACCGTACAGAGCCCACTAGGCATGTTCAGTTGTGTTCCTCTATCATATTTTCATTCGTCTTTCCTACACATTTCAGACGATTCCAACCAGATTTGGTGACTTTTATAAGAGCGAGCGCAGCGAGCCAGGAAAAATATATATACATCTTTTCATTTTAGAAGTGATAATTCTTCATCAAAATACCTGATGGGCATACACGATATCTAAATTATATATCTGGTCACTTTGCTCGCAGAATTCATTCGCTTTCCCAAATAAGCTTTCGAGCTTCCTTGGGTTATCCTGGTCAAGCTTACTGATCTGTTATTCTTCGATTTATATATCCATTGTTGTGTTTTGGAGGCTTGGCAAATAAAATCAATCAATAAATCAATCAAACCAACCTGTATCTAAATATTATACGAGCGAGGGCAGCGAGCGAGGAAAATATAGGCCTTTATTCTCCTTTTCATGGTAGAAGTGATGATTCTTTATCAAAACACAAGATTGGCCTATAAGATATCTAAATTATACATGTACATTAGGTCACCTCGCTTGCCGAATTCGTTTGCTTTCCCAAACCATCTTGTATCTAAACATCATATCAGCGAGAACAGCGAGCGAGAAAAAAAAATGTTCCTTTTCATGGTTGAAGTACTAATTCTTCATCGAAATACACGACGGGCCTATGTAACATTTTAAAATTATACATGTATATTTGGTCAACTCGCTTGCAGAATTCTATCTGTCTATTGCTTTCCCAAACCATCTTGTATATAAATATTATACGAGCGAGTGCAGCGAGCGAGGAAGAATATAGATGCTGCTTATTGCGGTAGAAGTGATAATTCTTCATCATAATACACGATGGACCTATAAGATATCTAAATTAATATTTGGTCACCTCTCTTGCCTAATTCATTCGCTATCAAAGACCATCCTAAATCTTAATATTATACGAGCGAGTGCAGCTAGCGAAGAAAAAGATATATACTCTTTTTCACTGTAGAAGTGATTCTTCATCAAAATACACGATGGAATTAACTATGAGATATCAAATTTTAATCACCTTGCTTGCCGAATTCTTTTGCTTTCCCAAACCATCTTGTATCTAAATATAATACGAGCGAGCGCAGCGAGCGAGGAAAAAAACAACTATTTACTCTTTTTATTGTAGAAGTGATATTTTTCATCAAAATACACGATGAGCCTATAAGATATCTAAATTATATATCTGGTCACCTCTCTTGCCTAATTTATTCGGTTTCATAGACCACCCTGTATCTAAATACAGCGAGCGAGGAAAATATATATATATTCTTTTTCATGGTAGACTTGGCAGAAGTGATAATTCTTCACTCAAATACATGATGGGCCTAAAGATATTTAAAGTATATATTTGGTCACCTCACTTGGCGAATGTGTTTGCTTTCCGAAAACATCCTGTATCTATACGAGCGAGCGCAGCGAGCGAGGAAAAATATGAACTCTCTTTCGTAGTACCAGTGTTATTGCATCATCAAAATACACAAGCAAATAAGCCGAATGTGACTCTATTTGGGCACCTTACTTCTCTTTTCTTTTTCCTCTTTCCTCGTCCCTCTCCTTTTCTCTCTCTCTCTCTCTCTTTTTGCCGACAGCGATCGCGAATTTGCCGACAAGTATTGTTAATGGGGGGGGGGGGGGGGCACACCCCCCCTTCTAGCGACGCCCCTGCTTCTAACTTTCAAATTTTGTCAAATGTTTGACATCAGCCTTCTCTTCTAACTTTATCAAACTATCTTTTTTCGGCTGAGGAAGAAGAAGGAGAAGGGGTAGAAGGAAAAGAAAGAACGAGAGAAAGAAAGGAAGGAGAACCTTTAATTGCAAGTCATTATAGGATACCGTATAATGGCACCAATAACAAGTCGGTGACAAGAAATCAGGGTGTTTTTTTTTGGGGGGGGGGTTTAAATCTACCCCCCCCCCCCCCTCCCGGTTGTGATTTACAATTTCCATTTAATTTTATATCTTGACTAAATGAAATTCTTCATGAATAAAGGCCGGAATCTTCCCTTGAGATTGAAAGAAAAATGTACGAACACTTCCAAAACTTTCGTTCCCGTTCAACACATAAAAGAATACTTTCTCCATTCCTCTGTTCTTTCTGTCTTGACCGTTCTCCACGATCTTTCTTTCATTTACATGAACATACCTACTCTTATCATCAGTCCCTCGCGTGTTAAGTCTCATACTTCCGACTCTAATACCCTCCTAAATCTCACCCTCTCGACTTAAATAAATGCTCATAATAAGACTGATTTAAATATCATCTCATATCAATATCTCTTTGCACACATCTATACTTAAAGGCTTCATTTCTCTCTCTCTTTCACTCATTTTCATACTGTGTCATTTCTTTTCCCCTTACGTTAAGAAATAATCTTTATCAGCAGTTCCACCTCTTTCTTACACCAGGGTGCCGTTGCATAAAAACTTGCTATTATAGTAACTTTGCCATCAATGGTAGCTACCATGATAACGTTGCTCAACACCCAATCAAAATCCAGTATTCCATGGTAGTTACCATTGATGGCAAAGTTACTACAATAGTAAGTTTTATGCAACAGCACCCATATCACTCTCTTGTGTCTGTCAGGCTTTGCGTTGTAATATCCATTTCATCCAAGGAAGGCAGGGCACAAAATTATGCTGATGACATTTGAAAGTTTATACTTTTGATATACTTTATTTACAAAACATGTATATAATACATTGTATGCAACTTGGACTTTGTTGTTGATCAAATATTGCACTTTATGAAAACATTCATCTCCAACAAGATATCTTATCTACTGACACTTGTCTCATGTTATGTCGAGGAGTCTTGTTCCCATGCCAACTAGTGATGGGGTTATGTTTTATATGATGAAATATACCATTCTATTCTTATTTCCAACATTATTCTTCAAATATTGACAAACACTAGGAAAGTTACAATATGTTATTGCCTAAGCAGTTCATACAGCATAGGGGAAGCACTGGGGCACCTTATAACCTGAAATTAATATACATTGAAGCAGGTTATTTACTGGGCAAGTCTACTTGACATCCAATACCTTACCATGTTCTCGTATTATGTATTTGTGAATGAAAACAGATTAACTTAGATACCTTAGATACACGTTTATCATATATTTATTTCTGAATGTGGACAGAGACTCCAACTCGCCCGCTTTGAAGGCATTTTCGCAAATTCTCCTGCTCTCCCACTCTAGCTGTGTGGGGTCTGTGTTTCTCCTGCTTAAGATTATTTCCTCCCTCTTAAAATGTAAAAACAAATATTTGTGATATTTTGTCAGTGGATTATACCTCATTTAGGTTGGTCATATGTTAAAAAATACTGGCCAAGATAGGTGTCTATAGGCCTAATTTTTCGTTTCGCGCTTGTGATGTACGCATCTTTGCGCGATCAAATCGAGTCTCCAGTTTGCTGAGGGGTCCAAGCGGGAGAATCTCCCACTTTGAAGATGCTTGGGGTCGGAGTCTCTGTGTGGATGGAAAAGAAACAAGCTAGGACTTCTACTAAAAACATTTGAAAATAATCCTTTCATTATGAGAAAATTGACAGAATATCATTTCTAAGGTGGATCCAAAGTAATATCTGTGCATTCATCACTAAGCAACTAACAACTGGCAGTTGATGTCCTATTCTTGAAAATACACATCATTCCAGAATTATTATGCCTCTTATCAATACTATGGCCCTAGAATTTCTAGATGATGTCTGACAATTTGATACAAATCTGCTAAGGGCAGGCAAATTTCCACAGAGCATTTACTTGTGATTGGCCTGGAACACAGTCATCCTGGGCTTAGTGTCCAATAGGAAGCAACCAATGCTATCAAACTCGTACCATTCCTCCAATTGGCAACACTACACGTACAACTTTATTAAAGTAATGCGCACGATGCATCCATTTGAAAGATTTACTGACTGCACTATTCAAGCCCTTCCATCTTTGTAATCACTTTTGGAAGATATCCCATTCAATGACGCATCATACATGTAGGCCAGGCTAGACCTGTGTCTTGCATTCAGTGTCTTGTTTGCAAGGGGAGTTATACATTGGACACTCCCTCGATGTAGAAAGCTCCAATACAAAAAGATTTCCGATAAAATGATGGTAATTTTGCAGGTCGCAGGTCTTTATGTTCATTACTTTTCATATATAACAAGATTCCTAAAATACATGTAGCAAAGTAATTTTCATGGTTCTAAGATCCTCGTTCTAGTGAGTTTCCACAGTATTCCAAATCAAGATTAATATTCTGGAAAATCAGCAATGAAGCATTTTCTTGGAGGGGAAATATAAATGCTCTTTATATACAACACTGATAGAGTACTACAAAACATCGGTAGAGGATAGTTCTTGCCTCTCGCAGTTACCTTTCAATTTGACATCATAGAAACGTCATAGAAATGAATATGTATAAGCTTTCGAAGGCAAAGTATGTATGAATTCCAGCCTTTCCAGGTATAAATTTCTTACAGAGCCCTCACCGCTGTTAATCGCTCGCGCAGCTCATTGAGTTGGGCGTTCGTTCTCCAATCTAAAAGTCCCAGGTTCAATTCTTGCTCTCGCCTTATGCATTTTTGCTGTTATAATTGATAAAAATGGTGTTTATGTCGTCAGAAATAGTTAAAGTATCACAGCTATTACTGATACATATTCATTTCTATAACGTCAAATTGAAAGGTAACTGCGAGTGGTAGGAACTATCCTCTACCCAAAACAACAATATTATGGTATCTTTAATGTGACTCAGCTAGTAAGGAATCTTTTAGCAAGCTGTTGTATCCTCTTCTCAAATGCCGGTGACTTGATTTGACTGCTTGGTTCATAAAATGGATTCATCGAATACTGAGGGAGAGACAAAGAGAACAAAATCATATTATTACAAGTCAATGATTCTGGGACAAGAGGAGTATGGGATAAAAGTACATATCAAGAGATTTATTTTTACTTTTCATTTATTCATTTATTTATATTTTATCTTTTTTGGGGGGGGGGGGGCGAGGCACATTTTGCTCTCTTGGTTTCTGTTTATACTATTTCATTTTCATTTATTTTTCTTTTCATTTATGCAGTATATTCATATGAGAGCATGTTGAAAAACTCAAGTGCAGGTTTCAACGCTATTGTCCAATAGTTGAACATGTTGACAAAAGCTGTGATAACTATGGCAAATGCGGCTTTTTGCAAAAAAGAATTATCAACACAGGTGGAGTTTTTGCTTACTGTCCCATCATACCCATGTGTTTTACTATCCTCAGAAGCTTTATCCAATTACGAACATAACTGAGCAGGTGAAAAAACAACAAACACAATAATAAATGCACTTTACATGTATATATTCAGGGGTCGTAACATGCAGTCACACTGGTTTTAAAACTAACTTGTTTACAGGAGGATATCCCAAGTAAATCTTACATGTTATCAGAGGTCTTTTGAACAGATTTCCAGTGGTTTTTTTTTAGGACTTTCTTGATATAAAATATAAATCTTCCCTTCAGACTACCCACAATCCTTTCAAATGTCTAACTCACCTTGATGAATATTTCATAGACTTCAGAGAAGAAGTTCTTGATTCCATCTTCATTCTTGATGTCATGTAGAACAAGAAATCTCATTCGTACATGGAAAGATAGTCAAGGAAACTGCATACTTAATTGGTGGTTGGAAACTTGGAATCTGACAAGATGATAAACATTTGATGGGGGCACTTTCATATCTGCTTCTAAAACAGGTTCTAGAATTTAAGCATTCTGATTGGTCAATTGGCTATTTAGTGGATGTGCATTTATTTTTCCTACTGTTACAACCAAGCAAAAAATTCCCATCAAAAAGTGATAAAACAAGGCTAAAAGTGACAATGCACTCATACAATACCTCTACAAACACAATACCCATTGGAATGCGCATAATTTTTATATGGCAAGGAAATTGATGCGCATACTGAGAAAGAAGCGCATTACACTGTTCTGTTGGGCTGTGTTTAAATTATGTGATAAAATGGATGGACATGCTGAAAAGGATATTTCCTGCGGTGACAAATGCTGAAACAAACCATTCATTGAACTTGTCAACAGTCTTGAGATACCTGGACAATTAAACAAAGAAAAGAAAAGGGATAAAGAATTATATTCCGAAAGTACCATGTTAACGGCAGCAAGCCTCCCAGTCCTCATAGAGTGAAAAATTCCGGGGCACAACCTAGTGCTCAGGAGGGCTAACTGATTGACAGAATGTACAATGCCTACCCAGATCAAAGTGAGATGAGAATATAGTAAGAAATAACACTTACATGTTTTGCGTAGTCCACATGTGTTCGTCTACCATATCTAATGCTGCATGGGCAATGAACTGATTCAGGTGTCTGTGGTCATCTTTCTGTATTACACAAACGTCAATTGCAAGGATTGGATGAAGTTACACTTATGAACATTAAATCAACATGTTTCATCTAGTTCAATGCATGATTCTCACCAGGGCTTTTACACATGGCGGGCCACCATATGTAAATTTTAAAAACACTTTTGACACCATGGGTAAATTTAGAAGGGGAATTGTTCCCATGTGGAAATTTAAGCATGAAAGTGTATATTGGCACTTTTTGTATGCACAAAAAGTACCCAACCGAAACAAGGCCACGTGTTCCGTTGTCTGTACCATGCATTAATTTTTCCTCCATGGGTAAAGAAAATCCTGGTGAGAAGCCTGGTTTAATGAATGGAAATGAAGGCACTATTTCACTCATTTAGTAGTTTATTTGGGAATAGCATAATTACATTTAACTTTAAATCATTATGATGAAAGTATAATGGTCTGGAATAATTATTTCACAACAGGCTTAAATTAAATCGGGCATACTTTACAAACAAGATAAAGGCACAATACTATAGCAGAATAATCATACTGCTTACCTTTGCTTCAGCAGCTCTTGATTGGCTACTGTGTTCCAGCTCAAATACCGGGTTGTCATAGTGGCCAACTATAACAAAGTAGTAATTTCCTGACATAGCTACAACGTACCACCTGTATACAGCTCTAGAGAGATGACGGTAAGCTTCCCAAATCTTGAGAATCCTCTGTCTGAAGAAAAGGAAAGAGAAGCGCTACATTTTACTAAATGACGCCCAGTGCGAATATAGCTCTTGAAAATAATATCAATATCCCTCCACCCTTTTACAGGGGGAGGATGGAGGAAATACTGTTCATATTTATGTCGTTTTATCCCAGTTCCATGACATTTGCTGCGGCGACAGTTGTTCCCATGGAAAATCTGCATGTTAAGTAAAACTTAAAACATAACCCCAAACCCAACACTAAGCTTAATCCTTATCCTCACATCATTCTGAAATCTGAACCACAACTACTATCACAACCCTAACCATAACCATATGTCTTTGGAGAAATTAAGACCGGCGCAATTATCGCAGGAGCAAATGTTGCGTCACCGTTTATCCCGCATTTCAGAAAACATGATAAAAGGGATGAGTGTCATAAGAAGAAGATAAACAGAAAATTTTACTGGGCAGAACTATCACATAATTTCAAATCAAAGATTGATTTATCTTTGGCACCATTTGCTGCTTGCAGCAATTTAATTTCTTTTTTTTGTTTGTTTCCTCTGCGATACCTTCTTTCTGTCGCTTAGGCCCAGGGCTTGTGAAGTCAAAGGCCTACCTAGTGCCTGTATGTTGCTTCCGTTCTTTTGATGAAAAACCCAATCCTGAGATATAAAATCCTCCTTTTGCACCCTGGTAAGTGATATTTTTGTACATAAAAGTGTATGGGTAAGCATTAGCATCCAAAACAACTGTGTAGCACAATATTGTGTGTATATAATGTATAAGCAAAGCAGAGTGGAAAGAAATGACATTGTTTTTGTGGTTGGGGTTTTCGTGAAGGCAGTGTATACAGCCACACGCATGTGGCTGTATCCACAGCATTGACACAAGGATACAGCCACACCCGTCTGAATTCCCACTTATACTCTGTGCCGCGGCGTTATCGCTAGCGCAATGCACAAGCGATGTGTACATTCATGCAATGGTGTGTTGCAAAACCCCCAAACCCTAAAACTTGGATCGTCACAAAGGTTTTATCTCATGAAATTCACTGACAAACAATATTTTTACTTCATTATTGTAACATGCTTGCCAATCAGGTGAGAATTGAAGTAAAAATATTGTTTGTACAATAAGTGAAATCGAGAGATAAAACCTTCAAGACGATCAAAGTTTTGCAAGTTGCAACATATACCATCGCATGAATACACATCACTTGTGCAGTGCATACACTAGCGATAGCTGTCGCGGCACAAAGTACAAGTGGGAATTCAGATGAGTGTGGCTGTAAACTCATATCGATGCTGTGGTGGATACAACCACATGCGTGTGGCCGTAAGGTAAAGACACATGCATGTGGCTGTAATACACTGCCAATGACGAATGTAAAAGAGACAGAATTTTTCGGTCTTAACAATAACAATTACTGAATTAGGATACACTTCCAGTTCCAAATCCATACCTAATCATGTGAATTTAGAGTCCAGATCTAGTCCGTCATATTTTGCGAGGTCAATCAGTCAGTGAAACTGTGAAAGTGACACCATCAGCCTGATTTCAGTTTCGGTGTTGGAGGCTGGTGCTGGTGTTCTCACAAAACCAACAACAACATCCAACAACACCCTGAACACCAAACTCGAAATCACCCATTCCCCCATTCATGCCAGGCCATGGTCGATGTCGACTGCTGCGTGGTCCATCCAGCACTGCGGGAGAGGGCCATTCACCTGGGCCGTGACTAGCGGCTTAGTGGGCTTACGCCCTCCCGTCGTTTCATCTGACCACTGGCACTGGCACTGCCACTGCCACTCCTGAGCGATCGCGAGCGCAAGCTAGCCGATTGAGTCATGAGACATGGTAAATTGAATATACTTGAACAGCACAGACATACGGTAATTGATGTAGAATACTAACAGAAATATTGTACATAAATTGATAAAGGATTTTCTTACATTATAATTGTGAACTTTCAGCCGTCTGCTAAATCCGGAAGTCTTTCGTGTAACAAAAGTAGTACCAGCTGCATGCAGGAACCAATCGAATGGAAAAATTAGACGCGCGCCAGTATGCCTCATTACTGCTTTGAAAGATTGTGGCAAGTCGCTTATCATGTAGTTCTTTATTCATGACGAATCGTTTTAATGATAATGTGTGAAATAGGGGAAATAAATGTCATTTACTTGAGGAAGATATAAAAAATTTGTTTCTTTAGCTATTTTGGTCTGGAAATTGGTTTTTAAAATTTATCAGTTTCATAGAAATTTGCATACAAAATTGATAGGCGAACTGATACTAAAAAGTCCATGCGCAATGTTTAGGTTTTCGATTTTTTTCCCTCTACGAATACACAATATGGCAGCCAAACTGGGACCGTACGTATCTCGATGACACTGCTTGTAAAGCCGTAGTTTGCAGCTTCTAAGTCCGTAACAGAGGCTTTTCCAGCTGAGAAACACTTTCAGCTATCGAGAAGGTATATTTTACTTGCCTTTTGTTTCACTCCTGCTTTTTGTTAAAGCTAGGATTTTGCAGAACATGAAATTTAAGTGCATGGTTGTCATGGTGTTTGCAAGCGGTGGCATAGCGCCATCTTGTTAAAATTAAAAACGGGGAAAGGTCAAACATGACATTATGTTTGATGTTTTTCAGTGAACATGGTAGAATTCGATGTAAGGAAACACTCACAAAAAATATTGAAATATCCGTCATGAAATTGAGGCAGAAATTGTGCCATCATTCCATTAGTAATTTGTTATAAGACGGAGCGAATTTCCATTTGAATAGGACTAGAGGTCTAGTATGCCTATAGGTCTATGCTGATTATTTAGCAAGGAAATGCATGCAGGTTTGCAGAGTGCATTTTTTTCAGGTAGGGTCACACATACACAGGCACACACAGGCTCACAGCCATGCAGGGCTGGGGAGCATTGGTGGTTGGATGGGGGGGGGGGGGGGGGGGGGGGTTCGTGTATGCGGATTTGGTAAATCCATGAACTGACTTAGGCCTAGATCTACGTAGTTTCCCCAAATAAGCGTGTGGTTACATGTTTGTTAATGTTAGCAAAGACTAAAGTCGAGAACTACCAAACGAGCCCATGCCAAGGTGGATGTGAAGAACGGGCTCATCGACTTCAGGTTTTACCACATTAGGCTTAAGGTTAGCATGGATGGCGGAGAGTTTTTTTTTAGTAAAACAATGTAACTGTTGGAATTAAAACAACGTTTTTCTCGACAAAATCAACAATATTTTTGAGAAAACTTTGTTCTAGAATCTATAACTTTATTTGGTGTAGACTGTAGGCAAGGCTCCACACTAACTTTTTTCATTATTTTTTTGGGGGTGGCCCGAAAAACAAAGAAAAACATAAGAAACTTAATAATTATTATAAAATGTTGTCAGAATAAATGAAAATGGAAGAAATATGGGCGCCACGCCGGGCACCTAAAATGTTATTCCCCCCAAAAGATTAAAATGCTCACTGATAAGAAATGAGGACGCACTGTCTTCCGTTTTATCTGTTGATGTGTAGCATTAGCTCTGTGTGTAGATGAGCATGTTGTGTGTGAGCACGTGTAGCTCGGTAGCTCGCCTAGAAAATGCCTATTATACATAATGTGGATGCATGAGCGGTGTAGTGACTTTGTTGTTTATCATGATCATGAGCGTATTGAAAAATAGACATGGCCCTTTTAAAAACCCACTAGTATTCGAACAAGCTCTTGCTTGCAATTATGAATGTTTTTTTTTTTTTCCATAATGTCCATTTGTTTTTCATTCATTTATTTCTTCAAAAATATCTAGTCATACTTTCGTTTCATGATTCGAAATCGAACTTGGCCTGAATGATTTCATTCACGAAACAAAATTTAGTAAGAAGGGCACTAACGAACAAGCTCTTCCTTGCAAGGATGAATTTTTTTTTTTTTTTTTTTTGAATAATGTCCGTTCGTTTTTCATTCATTTATTTCCTCAAAAATATTTTGTCAAGACTTGTCATGCTTTCGTAAAGCTTTTGTTCATGATAACATGAACTCCTTCGTTCACAAGTAGTTACGTCAGGGCTGAAATAGTGCATTGGCCTAAAGTAGTTTTCATTCACGTCCGCATACAGAGCATATAAATGTGTTTCTGGACTTGGCTGCTTTCATTAGTGATTGCAAGAGTCAATCTGGTCAGACTAGGAACTCAGTTTTTAGGTTGTAAGTGATGATCAAAAATGACAATCTGAGGTGAATTCTAGGCATTTTAGCGTAATAAATTGACACCTCCGTACCTTCAATCTATCGTATGTAAAAATAATTCATGATTTAAGCCAGAATTACACATTTTGGGGATAATTCTTAAAGAGGCCAGCAAATGGGAAATCATGGGGAAAACGAATTTGCAAAAGGCTTGTTTACTTGTACACTATAATCCGTCCGTTATGCGAGCCCGTCGGACTAATGCGATAAAAGTTCGGACAGCACGAAGTTTACCAACTCAACCTAGTCATACACTTCGGGTTCTCACATTTCTCAACAACTCTAAGTGTTTAGACTCTTAACGGGTCTCATCGTGTTCACTCGAAGAAACGTCTTGTATAATGCTCCAACATTTCAAAATACAAAACATAGTTTACTTCTGGTTTGTTAGTCTAGCCATTAAACTCCATTGCCTTTCCCCGACACATCCTCGCCGCGGATTACGTAACACCTCTTAGGCTCTCCCAGGGAGGTGGCCATGTAATTGTTTGTCCATATGACTAGCTGTTTATTAGCTTTTTCACTGCGCGAAATTTGAAACACGTACGGCAATAAATCACAGTTGTTTAGAATTGATTATCCCTTTTCTTGAAACTCGAGCGGCTGACTGAATTCCCCCTCTCTCATCCGAGATCACCCTGCTTTCCCCATGATTTCTCATTTTCTATCCCCTTTAAGTTGAAATTATGTTGCCGAGTAACTTGGTGGAAATTTTAACATTCGTGTAGACTAGAGACCTATCGGGCGTGTATACGAGAAATTGAAAGGTGAAATGTGTCTTCTTTTCGAGTGTACATTCGACGAACATGACAAAAGTAAGAATATTCTTGACAAAGCCACACATTTTTTCAATAGGAATTACACATTGAAAACCAGAAAAGAAAATGTTAGTGTGGAGCCCTGCGCTAACTCTAACTGCGTTGTCACTGATGAACCGCGAACAAACTGACTTGCAATTTGGATCGCAGAAGGAGCTAAAATGTGTACAATTATCACGCACGTAAGTCGCATTAACTTAAAATTTTCTGGTTGCCCGATTCGGGCCACCAAAACTTATCACTTTTTTAAAAATGGTGGCCCGGGAGCCAATTTCGGTGGCCCCGGGCCACTGGGCCACCGCCAATGTCGAGCATTGGTGTAGGCTTAAGTTAGAGTCTAACGTTTGGTTAGAAGAATATCATTATCCATATGCAGTGAACGTTTCATGTTAAAAAGGTAAAAGATGAGGTGCAGGAATGATCTAACTCTTGGAAAACCAAGAAATCTATTTCCTTGATTATCTCAAAAGTGTCAAAACAGATATACATGGTCATATTACAGCCGAAAGGTGACGCTCATTTGTTTTTCACTAATTTACTAGGAATTTTTTAGCATTTTGTTTGTGTGCGTATGTTTTTGTTTTAAGTCATGTTTTTAGCCGCATTTTAATGAGCATAATAATTTTAATTGAAATGACTGAATACCGTAGAATTTTGTATATACAGTAAGTATGTTTAGTTTTAACATCTTATTATAATTTAACTGCAAAAAACCCAAAATGGTCTAACAAAACTGCCTGTTTGGCAGAAGAAAAAAAAAGAATTATTGACCAGGGTGTAAAAATTACCTGTTGTTTTTGGAAAGACTCAATGATATTCTTGTTGCTCTACCTAAGGAATTTTAAGAGCTGGAGTCACATCTAACTCATTCCCTTTGAACCATGCTTGATGCTGCCAGAAGAAAATATGTCAGGCCTGTGCTTAAGTGGATCTTCCTTGCAGATGCCTAGACAAAAGATTCCTGCATGGCTTCAGACTTAAAGGCCCTTTTCAAAGGGAAATATGGTTTTGTAATGATAATTACTTTTCGCTACCACTCGTCTGATAACACAAACAGTACACAATGCTTACCTTTACAGGAGGCAAGCGAAAGGAAATGGTGCAAAATTTCCTGAAATATGAATAAAAATTACTTGACCTGGCATGTGTGAGCACTAATCTGACATATAACATCATAAATAACTATTTGAACAGATCCTCTTTTTATTTTCGTTTGCAAGAAGTAATCAGAAAAGTGTCAAGTTACGGGTTTTAGGCCTGTAATATTTTACTATTTTTCACAAATTAAAACTGCTATCAGTATCATGCAACATACGCAAATTTCTGGACACAATTAGGCTTTTTGTATTCATATTTTACCATCTGTTCAATTTTCTCTCTTCAAATATATTAAGGATATTTTGTTTGTGACAAAAATCACTACTCAAGCTTTCCCATTATGTTGGCGACATCGAACCTCGGACATCAAAAGCAGCAGCACCTGTAGGTTCTATTGTGCAGCCTTAGAAAGGGACAGCTGCTTGAAATAATTTGTTGCCAGTTGGGGGTCCAGGGGGGTGTTTCATAAAGCTGTTCGTAAGTTACGCACGACTTTACACACGACTGGAACATGTTCTTGGGTGCTAATCAGATTCTCAATCATTTACATGTAGCACAAGAACATATCACCAGTCGTGCGTAAAGTCGTGCGTAACTTAAGAACAGCTTTATGAAACACCCCCCACCTCTTAAAACTCCTTGCTCTACCATCAGAAATTTGGCACATTGAATGCATCGCAGGGTGGGTAGCTTTATTACCTGTGTAGGTAATAGGGCCCCCGACCATATGCATACCTGCCAACTGTTCCTATTAAATAGGAATATTCCTATTTTGGGGAAAAGAAAATTGCCATTTTAACATGTGTGTTCCTATTTCTGTACAAATTTGTCTGTAGTATTGAATAGGAAATTTGGGAATGTTCCTATTTTTTTATAAATTTCTTCATAATTTGTTCCTATTTCTTGGCTGTCAGGGTTGGCAGGTATGCATATGATATTTCTTGTAATGTTCGGTTGATTTTGCAGTTCTCGTATCCTCTCTATCCTAACAGCATGGCAGCCAGCAGGGCTCCTCCTCAGCTCCAGCGGAGTGTGATGTCTGAGCCTCGGGTCAATGCTGTACCCAGGTACAACTTCACCCATCCCTTGGACGACCGCTTTCTTTTCAACCTAATAGGGGGTGAGAAGGAGGATAGCAAGCCTAATAATTATGTGAGTATTTGAAGCTAATGTAATGTGTAACAGGGTTTTCCACGAGGCGCAACATGTTTAAAAATTGGGGACAGGTTTACAGTCACGAGCGACAGGTTATGAATTTTTCAGAGACTCTGCACAGAAATTTCCACAATGAACTACTGAAACCTTTTGAACATACAATAATACATACAATGAGGTTTTGGTCACTTTATGAAAGGTAGAACTGATGAAACATAAGTTTTATTTGCTCCACGATCATCTTGATTCAAAAATACATCCGCCAAATGCACAGCGGAATGCCTCTGGCTTGTTACCCTGATTTATTGAGGCCGGCCGCGCGTTTCCATTTTAGACCGTAGCCTAGGCAGTTTTTCGATTAATTGCATCAAATGTGCTGGTTTCAAAGTCTAGGTTTCGTTTCAGCCATAGAGATATGAATATCTCTGTTCTCAGCTCTCCTACGCCCTATACCATGTACAGCGGCGCACGCAGCGATCGTATACGTGTACAGAGAGAATAGATGAAAGAAAAAGCAAAGAAATACAGAAGGAAAAGGGGCCTTCAAGGAACTGAAGGCGAAGAAACAGACGAGAGGATTGCCCAAAGAAATGTAAAAAGAAAGATGGATCCATAGGCCTAGAAGTCCATAAAGAAAAGGGAAAGGTATAGATAAAAGAAAAAAAAAACACGAAGAAATACAATTAATTCTGTATCCTTTGTTCTTTCTTCATGTATTTCTTTGTTCTTCCTCTCATCTATCCTCTCCCATGTCCATATGTTTTTATTTGTTCTTCCTTCCATCTATCCTCTTCTCTCTCCTTATGTATTTCATTGTTTTTTTCTCCTTTAGATAAGATCAGGCTCAGACATAGAAAAATATATATAACTCTATGGGCTCAGCTCGTTCGCGCACATTATTACAATGTATTATGTGCTTGCAGTGGATATCTTGGCTGTCGTCTATGTGCGCTGAGGACTTAGACTCTTTCACCAGAGCACTTGTAGGATTTTTTCGCGAAAATGCCTAGGCAACGGTGTAAAACGGAAACGTGCAGGCCGGCCGCGCCGGTACCTGTTGGCTGACAGTCTGCTAGCTCAGCTCACATCGTATGCATTCATTTCAGTGAAGTACATGGGCACTATTATTTCAGTCCCAGCATCTCCATTTTAGTTGCAGGGTCCGCACCAGAGGAAATGATTTTCTTCATGGAAAAATAAGTTGCCTTCTTTTCATTTTGTGTCTCTTTGAATGAAATAAAATAATATGAACATCTTGTCTTGTTATTTTTTGCTTTTCATATACTTTATATCATCATCATACTATTCATTTTCTAAATTTCTTAACAAGTTTTATCCCTTCCAATCATGGAATCTCCAGTTTCCAGATGGCAGAGTTCATTTTCCAAAAAGGGAGGATCAGACAATTAGGATGAAATCATAAACATTTATGCAAAATTATAAAATAGAATTTAATATGTACTATTCATTTTATTCTATTTATATGAAAAGTTAATACAGTTTCTTAATCACTCTTATTTTGATTGGGAAATATTATGCACTATTACTGAAATCCAAAACTGCCTCCCCGTGTGAGAAATAGAACCGCCCACACTGCATATGCAAACTTCTGGTTTATCTTCCCACTGATAAAAAGTGCTTAGTGTGGGAATATGAAACAGGAACATGTAGTCTTGTCTTCTAAACCTTTCAAATTTAGATAAACATATTTAGAGGCATGTTTTAGGTAGGTATTTCACTAAGAAATATAAGGAAGCGACACAGTTGCCTAAATTGGATTCCATATTCATGTGAACAAAAATGCATGTACATATATGAAATATACATGATAAAGGGACTTTGCGCTTCGCGAAATCCCTTGCGCGCGCTGGTCATGATCTTGGTCATGGTCACTTAACATATTTAAATTTTCAGTTGTGGAAAACCCTGATGTGTAATATTTGGTTCTTCATCAGTGACGAGACATTTGTAATGAAATATAACATCAGTTTAGTATGACAGTGAGACAGAGCAAATCTCAAATTTCATCTTTTCATTGGTTGTTTTTCTTTTCAGGAATTGTAACTGTAAACTATACATTGCAATGCTTTGTGTCTTATTGATGATGTATAATTTCTTTTCATTGCAGTATAATTGGAAACCAAGTTCGACATTTGCTGAGCAACCAGCGGCAGTTGGTCGCAGTAAAAAGTCCAAGAACAAAGAAAGGGAACAAAACTTCTCTGGGCAGACAGTAAGTAGTCCATTAGTGTAATTGAGGAATGGGGCAAATTGAGAGAGCCTTTTTATTTGGCAGATATTCTTTAGATATTCTTACTTTTTGTTATTAACAGTTAATGAATCTGTTGACATGTTCTGTGTAATATTATTGAGGTCTCATGAATATATAGAAAACTAATGATAATGAATTAATGGATTTTGATGCTGACAGGCTGTAGAGTGTAATTAGTTGAAATGGCCGTCTTAGGGGATATTTAATTTTTCTTTTTCCGGGGGGGGGGGGGGGGGGGGGGGGGGGGGTGAAAACATCCTATTCAAAGTGTTGCGGACCTTAAGTCTGTAAGATTATTTATAGGAAGAAGTTGACTTCGACTAACTGATTCATTATTAATACGTTGTTCATATATCCCTTTTTCTATCATAGCAGGATACACAAGGTGCTGCTATGAGTAATGGTCCTTCCCGCCGCCGCACACCAGCAACCTACCCAAGAACCAAACATGTCAGTTCCTTGCTAGACAGAGAAGAACTGGAGAATCTCCGTCAACAGCTGACCTACAGTGACATTGAAGACGTAAGTTTTGTCAGTTAATGTTGTCATCTACTGTAAAGTTGAACTGTTAGAGTGATGTGTTTGACATGCTTTCTATACCTGCTTGTTTTCAGAAAAAAAAATGATTTAATGGTTTAAAGGCTTACATTCACACACGTCTACAGGTGAAACTTTGTTGGTCACACTTTAACTTCTACAAGGTTATTGATTTTTGTTGTGAACTAATAACCTCATTTTTTTATACCTCCAATGAACTATATGGCTGTTATGTGATACAGTCATTGTGTACATGTAAAATGTTCTTTTTCTTGGATATCTCTTGCCCTTTTTATCAGTCTCCTGATCTTAGTGATGATCTCAATTCCATATTTTTCTATCTGTCACCTTTAATCTGTTGCATTGATGAAATCTGAACATACAGCGACATTTTCCTGAGTGGTCATAATCATTTCTCCCTTCTTTGTACATTCACAGCAAAGCACAGACAGCCAAGCTTTAGGCTCGGTGACTATGGCTAACAGAGTGAACAATGCGAGACTAGGTGATGATTTAGCATCCATTGAGAGTGGAAGCAGAAGGCCTCCCTCCATTCTGGACACAATCTTTGTCAATGAGAAGGTGGATTGCCTCCCAATTTCCC
Source organism: Echinometra lucunter (assembly GCA_029962745.1). Taxonomy (NCBI): domain Eukaryota; kingdom Metazoa; phylum Echinodermata; class Echinoidea; order Camarodonta; family Echinometridae; genus Echinometra; species Echinometra lucunter. Next base: position 10,621,126 of record CM057161.1, on the reverse strand, counting down.
TTCCTTACATTAAAGATAATAATAATTTTTTTCTTGAGAGCCAGGAGGGTGTGAGCTTGTATGATTTTATACAGAATTAATGCTTTTCTGGCTCGGCATAGGCAAGTTCATATTTTGTAAATGTTCAGACTTAGAAAGGAATATCTCTAAGAAGGTGCAGAGCATCTAGCAATTCTCTTTTCTGCAAAGCTGCCAGGCTTATGTAATAAACACTTCACATCCTGTGACCTGAGCTACAAGATTTCATGTTGCATTGTTGATATATCAGTAAATTATTTTTTGATCATCTGAAAATTATTTTGATATATGCAAACATGGAAGATTTCATTGACAAAGCTTTTTCTTTGCTTTCTTTCAGCCTGACCGAAACAAGATTGTAGCCAGACTTATGCAAATAAGGGTGAGTGCCCATATTTCAATGCATTAATTATCCCTGGCAACTTAATCCTGTGAACCTTTAATGTTTTTTTCCAAAAAATATCTTCTGCATTAAATTTGAAAGAAGAAATCTAGAAGATTAAATTACAGAGGTTGGTCTACCTCTATTGCCCACAAACAATTTTTTAAAAAAAGTATTAATGGTTCCTGTAGGGTCATTCGTATAGGTTTCTAGAAATTCCAGCTTTGAGTTTGTAGGTAGTTTTCCAAGCTCATATTTTTATTTATTGCGTATTTTATTTATTGCATGTTTTGAACATGCATTCACTATCTCTTAACTTTCGCCCTTTCAGGATTATGTGAAACAGGCTAATGCCATGATGTCAACCCTGCAGAACTCCATCGACAGTCCCGAGAAGGATGACCAGGTGGCTAAACTGGCCCGGCTTCAGGAGCACCTCCAGGAGCAAGAGAGGGGTTACCTGGCCCTGCTGGAGCGCATGTTGGCCGAGGAGTTAAGCTTGGCTGGATCTGTTTCTGGGGTGGAATCCTCGGTCACCAGCAATGACCTCAACGGCCTTGAAGCAGCTGTCAATGGCAGGAGCAGTCAGAACTCTGGCGAATCTTTTGCCACATCAGCAGCAGAGTCGGCATCCATCAACCTAGATGCACGGTCAGATATTTCAGAAGCAACCACCGTAAGTGCCTGGTTATTATATAAACTTGACATAACTTGTAATCGATGTAGTTGCTCTCAAACTTGTTTCAAAAATATGTATGCTTATTTTCAGTGGCAAACTCTGTGATAATTAGGCAAACCTTCTGGAAATATATCTTGTTAATGTCAAATTTACAAGCCTGATTGTATGTTCAGTGCTGAAATATGAGTCATGTCCCATGACAATTATTGATGGCTAACTTTGTATCAGGCTTGAGTATTAAAGTTTGACATCAATGAGATGTAGTTCCTGCTTCCAACTACCAATATGCTGTGCTTCCATTCCATAGCATTGCATGATGCTTGAGTAATTCAAAAGCTAGCTGGCATGTAAACTTTCCAACCTGACAAACGATAAACTACATTGTATTTTTAGGAGGGTACCTTTACTGCTCGCACCCGTCCCCGAATCGAAAGCCACCTTGGCAATCATTCATGCGCGAGCGACAACGATATCAGCGATTCCGAGCTAGATGACATCAAATCGGTCAGTAGCCAGGCCACTGGTTCTTTTGGCCTAGACACCCAAGAGCTCCATGAACAGTACAGTTCCATGCTGCAGAAGTACCAGGATGGTGGTGAAGAGAACCTTACCTCTGCCATGGAAAGGATTAACCTATCAAGGAATGAAGGACAGGATGATAGCAAGTCTTCCCAAATGTCTTCCGATTCTTCATACAGCCTGCTGGAGGTACGCAAGATATACCTCTGGGGCCGGCCTACAGGGATTAATGGTGCTTTCTCATGATATAAGTCCATAGATGGAACTGTGATGTTATCTCATGAGGCTGCAGTACATTGTATTTTACTCTGCTTAACAGAATATTGATGTTGCATCTACCACGCCTCTAAAAAGAAAAAAAAAAAAGAAAAAAAAAATCACCTGCTGTTCATATTTCACATCGTCAAATGAAATCGCATGCAGGAAAAAGTGATTATTTAATGAAGTATACAAGTATCCTGATTCTAGCTTCAGGATATGAAGTATGAGGTATTATGTTGTGTGTGTGGTTTTACAAATTGAAGTTGGTGATGGGGTACCCTTGAGCACTTTTGGCCTAGCACAAAAATTTGAATCCTTTCAGGAATTAAAAAAAAAAAAATCCATTTGATTCATACTCTTCTGTCAGACATGTTCGCATGCTTGTAAATTTCCTGTTTCTGTAGCTTTTGTCCTTTCTGTTTAGTTTGTCTATCTGTTTTTCTGATCTGCCATATCAACAATTTTCAATAAACAATGGCAACTCTACCTGGAGATCATTAGACCATTCTTTTATTATCTTCTACAGAACCAAAACACATTCATACGCCATGGCATTCTGGAAAGCACCTCATCCCTGGTTTCGGCCCCAGGGGAGATTCACTATTTCACTCACAGTAAATTCATCCGATAGCTTGCACATTCATCATTAATAAACGATTTGCACATTGCTGAAAATTAGTCCATGACATTGATTTTGAACAATACTTTGCTTGGACAGGGATGACTTGAATTTGCATGGTTTTCTGGCCCAGTATTTACAATGTTTGCAGTGTGCCATTGTTTCTGAAAATTTGTTGTGGTGGTTCAGGTTCTCTTGTCTGTGGTTTAGTCTTTGTTTTGTGAATAATGGACCACTGTTGCATGCAACATGACCCAGATTTTATCTTCCCTCTTTATAAGAAAACTAACAATTTAGATTTTGGACTCGTGTAATGACCACTAAAAGGATATCTTGCAGAATAAACATTTATTTGCTTGAAGGAAAGTCTTGTACGTGACCTCCCAAGCTATGAATTAATACTTGTGACTAAACAGAATCTAATGGAGTATAATACCACCCCCCCCCCCCAATTTATGAATCACATGATATGAACCACCTGACCACCACTCAACACATAGACCATTGCAATAACACATTTGCCTGGTGTTGTATCTTGGAACACCTGTTTCATTGATCCTGTATCCAAGTAACCCAGGAAATCCTGTTTAATCACTAATAAGTATATTCAATTTGCAAGTGTAATGTATCTGTGGTAACCAAATCAATACATTCATTGTGTTCAGTCAGGTAGTACATCCTGGGGAGCGTTTCATGAAGAGTCTTGTTGGTGATTTTCACTGACTAATTTGCTCTCAGCCAATCAGATGCGAGGATTTTCAGTAGCTTATAACATTTGTCAGTGAAAAGCACCACCAAAACCCTTCATGAAACACTCTCCTGGTGTAAGAAATCCGTATTTTCTCCATGTAAGCTTGATTATCTGGTGAAAACTATTAGGGATAATACGTTGATGATTTCTTGAAAGTGAAATGACATATAGTAAATTCACCAATTGAATATTGAATGGCTGTGATCTACGTACTGTATGCTAAGATGGACCTTCTGATTTTTCATAGTAGGTGAATGGAAGCATTTCATGTAGTGCAGGCTATGTCTCTACATACATGTAGCATTGCCTATTTGCCTTTTGTTGGTGTCATCTTGCATTCATTTGTGAATTTTAATGAAATTGCAATTTGCCATGTTTTCATGTATTCAGCAGCATCACATTTAAAGAATAAATCTGTTCAAAAGTCTTCTCATCATTTTTGTTAAGGGATAATCTTATTGAACAATGAAATATATCAATTAGTAGAAATTGAACTTTTTGTCTTTATTTCAACTAATTGCTCTTTGTGGTGTTGAATTCAACCTCATATTATATTTTAGCATTCTTTTGCTTTTGTCAGTTTACGGCGCTGGCATGGATTTTTGTTTAAAAATAAGTATACATTTAACTTACACACGTGGGAGATCCTTGACATTATCTCAGATTTCTAAAATTCAGGACTGAGCGGTGTATCTGTAAGCATTTGAATACTGCCAGCTATTGTGCAGTAGCTGCTTTTCATTGAAGGTGATGCTATTCATACATAGGTGTCACTATTAGTACAAAGGTTCCACACCATTTCCCTCTGGATATGTTGAGGTTTCATGCATGAACGACTATGAGTGTATTCCAGCTGTTGAATGTAGTTGTATTGTGGGAGAATCAGTCAGGCATGAACCGTCTGTTGTGTTATGCATTTATGATAATACTCCCGAGTCTTGCATCTGTGTTAGTATTATTCAGCGTGCGTCATTCAGTGCATATATAAAGTATTTAATGTAAATCGTTGATATACTTTGACTATTTCCATATGTTTCAGTATCGTGAGTGACTCTTTTGTTGGATTCCAATGATGAATTAATTGTCCTTGCTTGGATTGAAAGTGATATTTCAGTGCATGACAAGGATTTAGGAATTGATATTTAGTTTTGTAGAATGATTGATTATATTTTCTCGTCATGATTTTTTTCTATTTGTTACTCATTACTGCTACTTTTCTTGAACTTTCAAAATGTAGGGCCAACAGACTAAGCAGAATGTCTCGGAGCAGATAGCAACCCTTGAAGGGTTGAGAAAGCAACATGATCTGTTAAGGAAGATGTTGAAACAGCAGGAAGAGGTGAGTTGGAAAATAGATGAATCAATAAAAACAACATTGTGGTAAATTATGTGTTTATTTCAGAATCAAAAAAACTCTGTGCTTTATCCTTGCATTGAAATGTTGCATCATGATGTCTGGATAGCCTGACTCTAAATGTATAATTTTTAGTAATGTATAATACGTCAGTAATGTTATCATTGTTTCCCATAATACTCTCTTGATTCCATAATCTTGGATGGTTGAATGATGATAGCATTATAGAGATGATAATATGTGAGAAGCTTCTTACATTGACCTAATTTTGTGTGAAAAAGTGTAATATTGACCGAGTCTACTGTACCCCAAAAATGATCATTTTGCAATCTCTTATGTTTCATGATTAGCTGAGAACACTTCAGAACAGACAAGCAGCCTTGATGACCTTACAGTCTCAGATTGAGAGCCGATTGACAAACTCAGAGCAGGAAAAAGCAGAAGAAACAGGTATTAGTCCCAGACATACTAAGTCTTGTATCTTTCAAAATGTTTGGTCATATGATAAATCACAGTGAATACGTAGACGGTCAAAAATGACACTCGCATGACTCTTATTGAAGAATTCAATGACCGTAGATGAAAGCTTCCCCACATAGCATATTTATTTTATGGCAGTATTCTGCTTCGGTATTGTTCATGGGATTGACACTTGTGCCATGATAATACACTCATACTTACCAGTATATCTTGCTTTTCTTTTCCAAATGTTTTGAAAATGATATATTTTTTTTAGATGTTGCAGTACAATTGCAATTTCACTATAGTTGATCGTGCTCACATTTATAATGGAAATGCCAGTGAATTGCTACTTACTGCTACTAATAATAATAGACAATATTTATATAGCGCTTAATACATTTTGTTTCTAAGCACTTACATAACAAATCAATACAAACATAAAAAAGAAAGAAACATACATAGAAATGCAATACAAATATAAAGTTATGATTTAATAAAATGAACTACTGGGGAGGGGCACAAACTACAACTTGCATTATACATATATTGACAAAATCTAGAAAATGACTGGGTGAAAAGGTAGGTTTTTAATCTATTCTTGAAGGTGGGAAGTGTTGGTGAGTCTCGGACATGTACAGGGAGCTTGTTCCATAGCCTGGGAGCACAAAATGGAAATCAATTTCTCTTATGCATGGCAATCAATTTCTCTCCCGCAGTATCTGTTAGAAGTACTCAAGCTACCACAACCACCGCAACCTCTGTGACAGAGGACGCCACGCCGATTACAACAGCAGCTGGTCGGTTTACGACAGGTGTCCCTCTGACGGCGGAAGACCTCCAGGAGAGGCGTAGGACTCTTCTGCGTATGCTGGCTGAGCAGAGAGATACGAGGTCTGGGGAGATCCAACAGGCTAGGGCTCTGGACTGGATGGACCAGAATGAGGAAGTAAGAGTGACTAGTGGCTTTGGTGCTCTTTAATTGCCACAAAAATTCATGAAAAGCTGTTCATGCGTGTATTAGCTTATGATAAAACTTACTGGTCGAGGGAGTTTGTTTCGCGTGTTTGAGTATGAAAAGAAATGTATTTTTATCATATGGAAATATTTATTCTATTTTTGCATCGTATTTTCTGTAGAACAAGAATGCCATGTGAGCATTTATCTGTAGGTCTCAGAGAGATACCATGTGAACTATGTGAACTTTGTTACCCTCCGTAATTCATTACAGTGTTGTTCCAGCTATCTGTGATGATTCCTGATTTTTTGTTTGTCTCTATCTGTCTATCCCAATTTTTATTTTCTATTTGTATTATTGAAAGTGTCCCTTTATCAACGATTTATGCATTTGTATTTGTTACATATCCAGGTTAGCCCACCGCTGATATCAGCAGAGCATGCCGAATTGAGAAATAAACTGGAAGCCTTACAACAGAAGAAGAGACAGATGGATGACTTACTCATACAGCTACATGCTCTTCATCCTGACATGCCAAATATTGGTAGGAAGAAAAATCAAAATATCAATAATGATAATAACGTTGCCATTAATGATACAAACTTAAGCCCCCATTCCACTATGCCGCTCTAGCTACGATTTTATAATTTTTTCAGGTCGGGGAAGATCGGGTAAAAATTGACTGATCTCGACCCAATACTCAGCGATTTTCTCCTGGCACGGATGATTTTTGTTTTGGGGACGCGACGGAAATCGTGAATGATTCAGCCGATTTGATCTAACGGCGAGAGGGGCATCGCGAACTTGTACAAGTCTGAAAAAGCACAGGAAGAGCGTAACTAAAACGGAAACAGCGTAGCTAAAGTGGAAACGGCGTAGTTAAAGCAGGAAGGAAACGTATTTAGAGCGTTAAAGGAACCCGCCTTAATTATAGTAAGAGAGGGGAGCGCGTAGTAAGAGCGGTTACAGCGGGAAATTTGTCATTTGATCGGGGTAGAGTGGGGCAGCAGCGGGATGACAGTGGCGTCTAGTTTACGTCCTGTTCTGGTGCCGCTGTCACAACGCTGAGAAAGATCTTACTAGGCTCACTCAGCTGTGTTTTACGCTGTTGCTACGTTGTTTCCGCTCTCTGCGATGAATTTTGATCGGAAAGATCGGGATGAAGTTTTGAACATGTTCAAAATTTCTTGCTGATCTGAACAACTACCCGATTCTTCTGCGTTCTCACAACGCTACCGATTAAAAACGACCCCTGTACGCTTTTGCCACTCTCCGCCGATTTGATAGATCGGGAGACATCGGCATCCAGATCGTGATAGTGGAATGGGGCCTTTAGGGGTTCTTAAAACTAAATTAGCTTGTTTTTGTGTCATGTTTCTCCTTGTTATTGATAGTTGATTATAAATAGTTTGGTACACATGTTTTTTTGTTTTGTTGTTGTTGTTTTTTAAGTAGAAGAGAATGAATTTCTCAAAGATGTATAATTTTGAGTTGTGAATGCACCCCCTCCCCCCCAAAATGTTTATTGCGTAAACGTGACATATAATGAATTGATACTATAGAGATATTGTTCTTGGAATTGCCTAATGTTTAAACAGTTGTGATGTCATTTTGCATGCCTTGTGTACCTTTATATTGTCGACACAATAGCTTACCGGGCATTAGTTCACATGATGTAATTTAAAATTATGCCCATTTTTCTCTCATCAGCCAGTATGTTAAGAATGTGACTTGTCATACTGGAGTACCAGCTTTAAGCAGTCCTGCGTTTTATTCTTACAGGAGGTGACACATCAAGTGTAGCATCTGCCACTTCTAACGCCAATGAATACAGGAGTTTGATGGTGCCATTCCAAGCACCTGATTAGATGTAAGATGAGACTAAAGTATAATTGAGTACACGCTTTAACCAGTCTTGTGTTTTATTCTTACAGGAGGCGACACATCAAGTGTAGCATCTACCACTTCTAATGCCAATGAATACAGTGGTTTGATGGTGCCATGTCAAGCACCCGATGAGACGTCAGATGAAAATGAAGCTACTCTTACCAATGGAACTGAAAGCCTCAGGTAAGGACAATGCATCATCATGTACATCCTGACTCCTCCAATTATGGTGATCAAACAAACTTTAGGCCAGCATTTGCTCTATATTGTTATTATCCATTTATTCAGCATTTTCAGAAATCAAGAAGCAATATATAAATGCAATCGAATCAAAGGAACTTAATAATTTTCACAGACCTTTGCACACCTGACCAGGTAGCCTGGGTAGGGAACAAGTCAACTAAATGGCCATAGCCCATAGGCCTGCCTTCCCAAACCCTGTGGGGTTCCCAAGCATCTTAACCTACCATGTGATTTACAACATAAGATAGCATAACCTAAAGGTGAAAGATGAGAAGATCAAAGATCAATGATTATAATGCATGAATGTAGTTTTTCATATCCGTTTCAGCACTGACAAGACTAGACTCGAATTTGTTTTCCCTTTAGAAAATTACACGATGTAAGAGAAAGGCTAACAGAGCTGCGTGATCTAGTACAGCAATATCAAGATACAAGTCAGTTATTAGATGATCAAGGAGAAGAGTCACAACGCCAGCAGCAGATGCAGCAGTTGGGACTGGGGGCCAATTTCGAGGATCCTGTTCTTATGAGTAATCTTAGGTATGTTGAAACAAAACAAAATAAAGCAAATCAACATAGGCAAAAGATAATTGAATATATGAATAAATAGATTGATTAATGAATGAACAAATATGTAAAGAAGTAAATGATAAATGAATGAATAAATGATTAAAGGAATGAATGGATGAATGAATGAATGAATTAATTAATTAATGATTAAATGAATGAATAGATAAAAAGATATACAATTATGAGTAATAAATAAACAAATGAATGAATGAAAAAATTCAGTAATATGTGCATGTTGCACTCTTTTATCAATGCATCTATGGAATACAAGATGAAACCAAAGATACTAGTCTTGTTCTGCATTTCTTGTCATTTATAGGAGACTGGAGAGGGGTGAACCTGTCGGAAGGCCTTTGCAGATGAGACCAAATCATGTAAGTTCTGTCTTGTATGAAGTTGCCATCTGTTACAGAGAATATTGAAGCATGGGCATTAGTTTCTTATGGAATCGATAAGTAGTATTCTAATACAAAGAGGTCTTTTGGAGGCCTCTGTAATAGCAGTTATGCACCCCACTCACCTGTTTGAGTACCCTCTTGTAATCTTAATTGACGAGTGTTATCAATTATACAAGATAACTAACTGCCTCTGTGACTTGCTTCACCAAAAATCACAAAAATATTCATCTTTTTTGCTGAATTCTGTTATCTATCAAGACATCGTTGACGTCGTTGGAGGATAAGAGATGACTTTACTGATGAAGTACCTTCCATTGCTAGTGATGGTAGATATTTCTGCATGTAATACTATCTTGATTCTCTAATGTTGAATGAAAGAATAATGGTAGCATATGTAAAACTGATAAAGAATGTATGCTGTTGCTTCATGTCAGATGTCATATGGTGGAGATGGTGCCTACGTTCAGGTTGGGTCAGGCCAGACCACCAGTACAGTGACAGAGACTGAGACCGAGACGGAGACAGAGAGCAACCACAGTTCTATCCTGGCTGCATGGGGTGATGATCCAGAGATCAAGGAGAAAGTCAGGTACAGTCACCATTATTGGAGTACTGATTCAAATGTCCGGGCTACAATAGAATGATTTGTGCTGTTATAAGCAAGATATAATTTGCTGCACTCTACCCAGGTGTATAAATGGGTAGCTGACACTGCTGGGATAATGATAATAATAATGCACTGTAAATGCCGTGGGCGCCCTTTGAGGTGGATATGTTGCGGAGTATGTCTTCATTGTTATGATGATGATGAAGAAGAAGAAATTTTATGTTTGCCAATTTTTTGGTCATTTTATGCCACAGCAACCCCCCCCCCCCCAAAAAAAAAAAAAATCATGGCCAGTTTTCAAAGCCATACTTTTGTTTGTTTCATGAGAATAGAAAAATCCACTGTAGTTAATTTTAAGTAAAGCTATGTCTCACTCTCTCAACAGATTGTTTCAAACATTGTTTACCTATTCATCTGTGTAGAGAAGGAATGATGTCCTTGTGTTATGTTGTCTTTGTCCCAAATTTAAAATTCACTATGTTCCTTTGCCCTATCAGTATCTTCTTATCAATGCTGTGCAATGATGTATTATATTCTTTCCCTTTTCTTGTTTCCCTCTGGCAGGAAACTGCAAGAAGCCAAGCACAAGTTACGCCAGCTTCAGTCGTTGGTGGCCATGGTTCAGCAGACCCCAGAGGTGGCTACAGCCCTCCCCGATGACCTGGCAGAGCTAGCTGCCGATCTTACCGCAGACTACTCGGAAACAAACGATGATGATGATGAAGATGAAGAGGAAGAGGAGGATGAGGAGGAGGAAGAGGGAGAGGGTGATGAGACAGTGGAGGAGAGTGGTAGTGAACTTCCCATGGCAGGAGCTACAGGTGATCACAGGATGCAGGGCAGAGAGGAACAGATTCCTGCAGATTTTGCAAGGGAAACACGGTGAGGCTGCCTATTTAAGACGTATAAAATCTTTGAATGACTTGTTTTTCGTTTGTTACTTCTTCTTATCATTTGAAATGTCATCGTTATTTTCTATCCTTTCGTTTTGATTTGAATTGATGTACTATTTTCATAAATCTTAAATTTTTTTAGTCTTCTCCTTCTCCCTTTCACCTCTCTTCCATTTCATCATTTTCTTGCTTCCTTCACTTTTTGGTCTTTCTTCCCCTTTCCTTCCTTCCCCCCCCCCCCCCCCCCCCCATTTTCATCCCCTATTTTCCTTTCTTCTTTTTATCTTCCTCTTCTTGTCTTTTCTTCCTTCCTTCTTACTCTTTCTCTTGGTTTGGTTTGGTTTGGTTTTATTTTCCATAATATTTAAAAGACATCAAATGCAAACATTAAAAAAAAGAAAAAGATATAAACAAATTTGTAAATCACAGTTCAAAATAAAGTATGGCTGGAAAGCTCTATTCAGAGGCATCATTAAAATGACTCTGTTCTTCCTAGAGGTCCACATTTTCTCTATTCTCTCTCTCTCTCTCTCTCTCTTTCCATCAGTGTGTGGATCTGAACCATTTCTGACCTTGTTCCAGCATATATTGTAGCCATAAAAGAGTGGTGGCCTTGGTCCCTATTGTCAGTGAATGAAAATTCTATTGTGTACACAATTGTACTGTTTACACAATGCCTTAGTCATTTTGCACACAATCTAAAATGTCTACACACCTTTGGAATGTCAACGTATTGATTTCATTTGCAAACCACACTGCAGAAATAGACTTGACTTAAACACATGCTGAGTTCTGGAATGCGTTTTGATTAACAGTAGTACAACATGTGGCGTGAGAGTTTTATCAATTGTAAACATTGCAATGCTGATATGCTGAAATGGTAATGTATTCAAGTTTACGTCAGTAGATTTCTTCATTGGAGAGAATTATCTCTGCTCATTCAAGTTGAATCAATAAATGTGAGACTTTGGATTTTCAAGTATTTTGGTGTTTGTGTATAGAGCTATTGAGAGACAATCTGAAGCTTCTCCTAGTTCGTGTTATACACCATTTGTTCGTTGTTTGGTTGATATGACTTTAATAGCAAATGAAGGTGTTGTGGTCTGTTGGATAAGTCTACAGACTGTAAAACTCAAGGAATAAGGTTTGGATTCTTGCAGCAACAGCAGCATAATATTATTTGCCAAGACTCAAATCTTACCCTTGTCAATGTACACCGCAGATCTGGGAGAATAATGTGTACCTGGTGGGATTATTCATCAAAATGCTGTATGTGCTTGTAATGGTTAATGGAGCTCAAATAAGGGTAACGATTTCCAAAGTTCTTTGAAAGTGTAAAGGGACATTGTTCCATAGTGCAATATTTGAAAGAAATGTTAATTTTATTACCATGTGTATTTTGTCTTACAGGGAAGCTTATTATGAGGCCAAGATGCATCAGCAGAGACGTGAGCTTCAGAGTCTAATGGCAGAGAGACAGCGTCTATTAGGTGTTCAGCAACAACTGAAGGAACTTAATGACAATCTTCCTCCAATCAGAAAGGTAAACTCCTCAAGCTCAAAACTGTGTCTCATATGAACTTCTAGTGATTCCATCAAATGCAGTCATTATTATTTGTCACTTCAAAAGGAGAAATTTTAATGTGATGGTAGTAGTTTGTATTTTCTTGTGCAGAGATATAAAAATATGATATTCTTAGATAACAGAATTTGCTTTCTGTGCATAATTTCATGTATCAATATGTACATTATAAGAAAGTTAATGACTTTGATTTTAAAATGGTGTATATTACCATGTACATTAATACAGAATTAGGAAGCACTGGCCGTTCAAACACGATTCGACGGTTGGTGAAACCTTTTTCTCCAACGCGACGATGATGTTTTGTATACTTGTATTACTTTACTTTTTATTATTGTAATGACCATCATTTTCATTATTATTACTATCAATAATTCATTCATCTCTGCAAAAAGTGATTTTGAAAAAGGTTGTAAGGGTTGTTTTTAGTTATGACTCTTACAAGAGCATCTTGTATGAGCCAATCTAGGTTAAGGCAATGACTAGAATTATTATTCTTGATGCTGTCATAGTTGTCATTTTTGTTATTATTGTTGTTCTTAGTATTATCAATATTATTATTGTTTATTTTTATTTTTTATTGTTTTGTTGTTTCATCGTTATTGTCATTACTGTTGATTATTGTCATTATTAATTAGTATTAGTGTAATTATTAAGTATTATTGGAAGAAATTTGACATAGAGGACATATGAGGCAAACAGTGGAGAGGCTTAATATTTTTCCACCTTCAGACACAGCAGTAATTTACTCCATTTTGGGAAAGGGCAGTTAATTAGCTGATTGCGCTTTTAAAAGGGCCTAACATTGTCATTTTGGTTTTTCACTTGGTTACTATTACCTGGCAATAATCATCCAAGCATACCAAGCAATGAAAGGCCTAAAAGTGATATGTATAAAAAGAAAATCAGCTGAAGAAAAAGTGAATAATAGTTATGTAATAACTACATATGTCTGTAGATTAATGATGTATTTAATAAAAGAAAAAAAGTATACTGCAAACCATATATTAATGCAATCTCCCAATTAACCACCTTCAAATATAAAAAAAATAACAATATACATGTTACTTGTTTTATGCTTGGTTGCTAGGCAACCTAGCAACAGCCATCCAAGCATACCATGCAATGAAAGGTCTAAAAAAATGTATGTATCATTAGAAAATTAGCTGGAGAAATACTGAATAATTGATATGTAATAACTGAATGAATATATCTGTGAGTTAATGATACATTTTATTTTTCAAAATACTGTGCGAAGCAGACATACATTTAAAAATGATAAATGCAAGTGCAACAGGGCTGTTGGCTATAGTGTTTTTTTTTTTAAACTTGCTTATTTTCTCACTCATCGCTGTTTTATGTGCACAAACTTTACTCCATTTTTGGAACGGGCAGTTAATTAGCTGATTGTGCTTTTAAAAGGGCCTAACATTGTCATTTTGGTATACATTTGTTTTTCACTTGGTTACTATTACCTGGCAATAATCATCCAAGCATACCAAGCAATGAAAGGTATAAAAGTGATATGTATAACAAGAAAATCAGCTGAAGAAAAACTGAATAATAGATATGTAAGCCATCCAAGCATACCATGCAATGAAAGGCCTAAAAAAATTTATGTATGATTAGAAAATTAGCTGGAGAAATGCTGAATAATTGATATGTAATAACTGAATGAATATATCTGTGACTTAATATATTTCATTTTTCAAAATACTGTGCAAAGCAGACATACTTTCAAAAATGATTAATGCAAGTGCAACGGGCTGTTGGCTATAGTGTTTTTTTTTTTTTAACTTGCTTATTTTCTCACTCATCGCTGTTTTATGTGCAAAAACTCTCCTTTAAAAATCCGGCCTGGGGTCGGGGAGGGGGGTATATTAGTTAAGGCTTTGAACCTTCAAGGCTAAGCCAAGGCTTGAAGCATAAATGAAGAGAGATATTTTTATTATCTCTCGAAAGCAGATTCTATGTATTCTTGATATTAAAGGCTTGGCTAGCTTTGTGAGTAGCCGATTTAAATAATTCTTAAACTAAGATGAAGCATGTGTATGAGTACTTGTATTTGTACTAAAAAACCCTGAAACCAACCATAGTTTGGAATGAAAAACTGTTAGTAAGATGCCAGCCACGATTTTATTATTTTGGAATCAGAGACAATAAATAAGAGGACCGTTTGCTTGAGTTCAAAAAGACCGTTATCTGCTTCCCTCAGCGTGATACGCCAGTACACACAGTATGGTCTGGTGAACCATGCACGAGTGCGCACTCCTTACGTCTATTCTGTGCAACAGACGCTTATATATTTTTCAAACATTTGTTCACATTTCTAATATTTAAAAATATTTCCTGTGGATATTATTCTTCGAAACTTTCAGACTGGTATTTTCATACTGTAACCCTTATGTTTATCCCATTTTCAAGTAGCAAAACATTTTGTTTTTTTTAAACTATAAAGATGTTAACCAGTGCTTTTATAACTGAAACCATTGTTTTGACAGTGCCGGAACAAGAAACTTTGCAAGAGTGACAATAAATGCTGTGTGGAAGTTCTGCATGTGACTAAATCATTGTATTCTTTCTCTTCTCTATCTGCAGCAACCTGCCAAACCTGGGGTAAAATCTGTCAACATCATCCCACCAAATAAGAGGGATGCATCAACAAATGTAAAATGTAAGTGTCAACCTTTTCGTTATTTTTACAGTATACATCGGTTGGTACTCCGTTTCACTGGTTGGCAATAATACCGATTCCTTTATGTGTCAGACATGTTGTGATGAATAGTTGCTCGTAAAGTCAGCTTCAAAGTGCGAAGTAGCTGATACGCTCTTTTTGAAAAGTTGCTCTTAAGTAAGTTGAGCATGGTGACATATAAGAGGCAGATTCTATATCATGAAGTTTGGTTGCCCTGGTTGTCTACCTAAACTAGAATCCATAAAAAGATCATTGTCACATACGGACTAAAATGTTGCTCTTAACTGATCACATTAATCATTCACTGCTGTCATAGCTATTGCTCATTTGACTTTAAAAGCCTCTTGTTAGGGATAATTTTTACTTTTTGTTGAGCCGAGATGGAGCGAGACGAAGGGATCCTCAACTGTGTCCGTTGTCTGTCCATGATGATTATGAAACTTGAATAACTTTGCGACCATTTGCTGGTTTGTAACCAAACTTGTATGGTAGATGCTCTGTAGGGACCTCACTGTTAGTTGGGGGTCAAAGGGCATGTATGTAGGTCAAAGGTCAATGAGGTCAAATGTTAAAATTTACCTGCAAGAATGATGGCACACAAATGTGATAAGACACATTATAGCTATTGCCTTGTTATCCCATCTGTATTCGTTTTGTCTGTTTCAGCTGTGGCCACACCAAGTCGTGAAGAGGTCTACTCTGAGATGAGGAGAAATAAGGCTCTTCAGGAGGAGCTGAGGCAGAAGAAGAATGAGCTCTCAGATCTACTGCATATTGTCAAACTGAATAGAGAGGTAAGCATTCAAAACATGAACAATAGCATACCTGCCAACTGTCCCTATTTGATAGGGACAATCCCGATTTTTGGTGAAAGAAAGAGCCACTTCTACCACTGTGTCCCTCTTTTTGCAAAAATCTGTCTGTAGTAATGTATAGGAAATTCAGAAATGTCCCTGTTTTCAGCCTCCGCCTTGTCATTTGTCCCTATTTCTTGGGTTTCAGGGTTGGCAGGTCTGCAATAGCAGTGATGATAGTAATAGTTGATATTTATATAGTGCCATTTCCACTTGATACAAAGCATTTTGAGATGTCATCCCTGGGTCAGCATTGGAGTGAATGTAAAACTACCAGGCAGTGGCATTGCAAGTTCAAGTTCATTGAGTATGTGCAGTATCGGGGCCCCATTTAAAACAAACTTGTTATCAGTAACAACTGCCACATTTCTGTGACAAATTTTCTCTCAGCCAATCAGACGTAAGGATTTCAGTAGCTTATAACAGATATTGCAACTTGTTATTGATAACAAGTTTTATGAAACGGGGCCCAGAATGACCTGTATGTCTTCAAACTGTGTCTGAATTGTTTGACTGTTGGTAAAGATTTCTGATGAGGGGGGAGCCTGTTCAATAGTTTTGGAGCAGTAGAGGAGAAAGCTGCATTGCCAGAATACCACAAAGACTCTTTGTCTTTAGGTTTTCAAAAGTAGTTACAAGACCTGCAATCCAACCAGGACAGATCATTCTAAGGAAAGTTGATCACTGGATTGCTGTATATCGTGTGAAGAATTTAAGTTCAAATCAGGGGAGCATTTCATGAAGAGTTTTGTCAGTGATTTTCACTGACAACTGTTATAAGCTACTGAAAATCCTCACATCTGATTGGCTGAGAGCAAATTAGTCAGTGAAAATCACCGACAAGACTCTTCATGAAACACTCCCTAGATATTATCTGTTTATAAAAAGTGTGAAACGGAAAATGAAATTTTGTGCTCTTTGCTTAAATAAAAACAGTCAAAACTTGAACGTATTCTTTACAGTCATTAAGTGTTCAATTAGCATTAAAATCATTGAATTTAATATGAAAGTATATCAAGTGATATATTGTGGACCAAACGCTGTTTGTTTTTATTTTGTTACAGAGGTTACGTGAGGGATCAGATGCTGAATATTCTCTTCAGACTGACTTGGCTGAATATGATAATGATTTGTTCAGGTAAGACGACATACTCTTGTCCTGGTATACATTGAATAATCATTGTTATTATGAATAAAATAATTGTGAACACTGATGTGCGATTGTAGTGATAATAGGCCTGTTTACTAATTGTATGCACTCTTGTTGAACAAAAGTTTCCCTTAACTAAGAAGCTTGACAGGGTACTTGCCTGACATAGCATAAACTAACATATGCAAACTGGATTTCATCCATTCAGATGCCATTATGCATAACAGGTGAACTGAATATTTGGTTACCAAGGATTCTGGAGGGAAATGTTCATAAATTAGAAAACAGGTCTATTGCAATTTTGTCTTTTATTTGTATTAATTGCCATTTTGAAAACTGATGTGGCACATTATAAGAAACTTCTCACATTTGATGTAAGTACTCTGATATGAATGATTTGGTTGTCTTTTTCTAGTCCTTACATGTATTGCACTGGTTTCAAATGTTTTCTGACTAGCTTTCTTCATTGTATCCCTCTTTGCAATGTACCCTTTATTACAAAAAGTTTCCATTGTACAGAGGGGAAATATATTGGCGATATTTACATTTCTCTTCCTGCACTCTCATACCATTCAAATGCTTCTAGTCTCTTAACCTATCATTCCACAAAGCTTTGTAATTTCTATAGATTTTGAATCATTGATAAGGATTTTCAATGGTTATGTTTGATTCTTCCAGACTAAGATCAGAAATGGCTATTTTGATCAGGTAAAAGTGCAGAATGTGCATGCTAATGTAGTACAGTGTATGTTATCTCTTGGTGCTGCTGCAAAATTGAAAAGTAGTGTATTTTGTACCTCCGTTGCATTTAAAAATTTGCTGCTCAGTTTCAGAGTCATTTTTTGCCATTGTACTTGACAATTTTTGTTAAATCTGCCAACAGAAGAGCTGTCATAGTTATTTTGTAATGCAATGAATACAGCTTAAGGACTCTTTTTTTTTTTCTATTTCAGTTATTTCAATGGATGTAGTTTTTTTTTTTTTGTGTGTGTGTCTGATTCTAGATTTATTCATTTTCTTAGATTTTATTTTGAGTAGTTTGCATGTCTCTTTCAAAGGGAAGATTTTATTTTTATATTGCAAACTATAATGAAGTAATGGATATGAGCTTGTGTGTGATCGAGAAAGTATGTGCAAGTCTCTTCATTGTTTCTTGTCAAGTAAGGTTGTGTTCCAGGCATGAAATGCTGAAAAAGTCATTAGGATTTTGGAAAAAATATTCCTTTGTAGGTCGTTTTGATAAGCAATTTTTTTTTCAGTAGTAAATCGCTTACTGTTGTCATTCTGCTTGTGGCTTTTCTCTGTGGTGTGCTAATGGGAAATCTATGCACTGGTTTGCCATTTTGGGTGCTGCATGGGAGACAAACTCAAAATAAAATTTGCATCTTTCCCCCTTCCCTTTCTTTGGTCTATCAATCCTTCCTCCTCTGCTCTTTTTCTCTCTTTCTCCCCCTTTCTCTCTGTAAATTCATTGACTGAACAGGGAATTATTGCTTGATGCCGGCAGAATGAGCATGCGTAGTGCCGACATCACGGCAGCTGCTACCTGGGGCGGATCCACCCAGGTGAGCGAGGATGAAGGTTTGGAGGATGGATACCCCAGCGATGGCATCTTGCAGGTGGAGGAAGAAGAGGAAGAGGTGGGTCTTTGCTGAAAAGTACAGGGTTGTACTTTCCATTGAAACAAAATATTGTATGCCCGGAGACTAAAGGATGTTAAACCATATTGTGTGATGTAGAGATAATGTCCTAACTTTTAACAGATGATATACATGTAACAGGGGTATTGTGATTGTGTGGACAAGGATGCTGTTCTTGTCCACAGGAAGTGTACACTCAAGTAGTCAACACTCTGTGTGCACTTCCTCTATAAAACTGTTTCATTTTCGGGCAGCAGCCATGTGACGTCATTCATGTATATGCATGTATCTCCCCCCCCCCCCCTGCAGGCCATTATAGGGAGTAGTTAGCTAGTCATCGTTGCTGCTGATCAACAAGCAAACAACAGTTGCAGATATATTCAGATTGAAGGCATAGAAACTCACATTGTTGATATCACATGTAGAAAACTACAGCTTGGCTCAAAGGGAGGGAAAGTAAATATTTTCTACATTTTGTGTCCTTAGCAAAAAATTATTTGAAAATCATGTCATTTTTTTCTTCGTATTACTAATTGTTAACATTATTGTTATGATTTGATTGTTTTAAACAGGAGCAGAGTACCGTTACCTCGGATACCTACACCATCGAGTCTGGCACCAAGCCTGGCAGCAGGAGAAGAAAAGCCCAGCCCTACCCAGGGGTGAAGAGAGTCACTATGGAAGATGATGGGGAGACTTCATCCATGGATGCTGCTAGGCATGGGATTAGGTACCCTAAGAACATCAACTCAGCGCTAGATAGGCAGAGCCATCTCAGGTACTGATGTTTGAATATATTACATCCTTCCATCCTTTAGCTAATTGTTTGAGTATATGTTAAAGTTAAAGTCTTTGCTTTAGCCACTAACTGTACAGATATACCATATTATTCAAGATACTGTTTTAGTTTTTCTTATTTAAACATGGTGTTAATGAGAACCTGTGTATAAAGATTGCCTGCATATATAGACCATTTGTGTTTCTATACTTTGTTTGAAAATGGGGGAAGACTAGGGCATGGGTCTGATCAATTTGTCACAGATAAACATTTGACAAATTTTGTAAATTTGAAGGTCTGTAAGACATAAGCAGTGAAAGGGGTTGAGCTATTATGTTTCATTGTGAAGGGTGTCACTAAACGTGTTGAAATTCAATAAAATTTGGTCGCCCAGTTGTGTACTTAAACTGGAATCAACAAAAATTAGTATCACAGACATACAAAATGTCATTCTTTAGTGCTCAGGCTCTCCTTCATGTATAACATACTGGCATGCAGGCTAATCATTCTTCGCTACTGAAGTTCATGGGTTATGTAATTGTTTTTGGACAGGCAAGAGAACATACGTTCAGCTGAGGAGCTCATGTCCGATGGCTATGAGGATCCGTCTCAGCTGGACCCTACTGTCCAGGCTCTACAGGGTCATATCCAACAGCTACAGAGGCAGCTCTCCAACAGCATGGGCATGTGCCAGTCTCTGATCTCAGATCAACAATCCATGAGCAATCTACTGTCTGGGTCTCTAAATGGTATGTCCCCACATCCATACAAGCAAGAAAATCCATTAACACTAACTGAATGGTTTAGATTGTCTTTAGGGTACATCTCATTATTAGCAGGTGACACCGTAGTAATGATTGCAGTATAATGTATGTTATCAAGATTCAATGTCAAACAATTGATATTTTTTAAAACGTCGCATCAGTGCAGAAACGCCCTTAAATGATAGAAGTGGCATTCTCTTGTAAATAGAACACAAAAGTAAATTTTGTTTTAACACTGTTATTTCTTCAAAATCTTTCCAGAAGGAAGGTAACAGTAACTCCAAAACAATAGTCAGAATGTCGCAACTGGACTTCTATTAGAAGAGCTTTTAAATGCATCATATTTATCAAGGGCTTTTCTTTGCACAATACATTGAAGGGCATTTTTATGTTTTTGCGACAGAATAAGGAATAGAAACTGCATTTCATTCCTGTCCAGTCAAAGATTTTGTGTAGTAAAATATCATATATGCAAGCTGTGATTTCTTTTTGAAAAACTCGAATAGTGGCTGGTTTTATGCATTTAGCACCTTGATGTCATTTATATCACAAACATACCTGTGCATGTTCTTGATTGACAGCTGGTCATGGTGGCTGGCAGCCTGCCTCGTCATCAGGTCCCAATCCCTTTGTTCCTCCTGCTGAATCTCAACTGGACGACCTGGTCCAGAACTACAACCTGCGCATGCAGCACCAACAGTTGATGCTGAACCTGAGCAGTGCCTACAACCAGCTCTATCAGCAGCAGAACCAGATCCAGAGACTGCGCAATCAGCTGGAGGAGAGGAACTCAGAAGCATCCTTTGATGTAGGAGTAGGAGGGGGCGTGGCAGCTACCAATACCAATGCTAACAATAATGCCCCGCCCATGTACAGAAATCAGCCAGGACCCTGGGGCCTGGGGTTCCCTGGTCAGTCGCCACCCTTTGGGAGATCCCCTGGTATGGGACCTGATGCCATGTACAGACCTCCTGCATATAGTCCTGGTAAGATCCGTCTTCAGTTTCTTTCCCGAATAATTTTACTCTGCTACTGGATTTTTTTTAAAAATTGGAATGAGACGAAGTGGAAATAAATTGCCATGTGATTTGAAATGACTTCCAAAATAAAGGACACAGTCACTGCGCAACAAATGAAGTCTCTATTTTAGTATTCTTCAGTTGTATACAGAGTTTGATATCAATACAGGATGATTAGGTACATGTGATTATGTCTTCCTCCCTGTTTTGCAATTTTGCCTGATTCATAAATGTGTTATATTGTGAATATTTTATTTTTTCTGAGTGAATAGATTTATGTCCTAATGTGGAATGGGTGGAAATGGGATCACTTATTTAACACACCTTTTAAAAATTTACTTAGCTTCACATACTTTTTGTTTCTGTGTATTCAGGCATGCCTTTCAACATGAATCCTACATTCCCACCTGGCTTTGCCCAACCAAGCCCAGGCAACTACCGCTCTCCCTATGCAAACCCCTACACACCCAACAACCTGAACGAGGGTGGTTCCGGTCAAAGGGACACCTACAACCCATACGCCCGCCAACCCCCACAGCAGAGGTACGGCGATGCAGCCTCCTACCACGTACCACCCAATACGGCTCAAGTAAGCAACGATGATGATGAGTTTGAGGCTGCGTATCTGAACGGTGCCATGGGTGGCGGCAAGCAGATGAAGGTGACGGGAGGGTTTACATTAGACAGCGGGATTGGTGATATCACTGATCTCATGGCCAGGGAACCAACAGAGTCGAGGGAAGAGATTACTGTACCTCCACTGGATATTGCTAGTCTGCTGAAAAGGACGTAAGTCATCATAAATGTCTTAACCTTCTTATCGGGATAGGAAGATGCCAAACATGTAATTAAGGTCAACTTCAGTCGAGGGGTTTGAGAGATCTGGACTTGAAACCTAGGCTTAATATTCAGAGATTGTAACTGAAAATCTTTCCCAGATCTCATGCTTTGTCTCATAGAACCTCAGGTTTCTGTTTCGTCATCAGATGACCCCTGAGAAGTTTTCTTGTTGATCTGGAAGTGGACTCTAACTTGATGGAGCAATAATGTTCTATGAAGTATTGATAAACTATTATTGTAAGTCTTCAAGTCCATTATTGGGCTTGAATTTTGAATCAGTGTTTTATTGTATTGGCTACATTGCATATGAACAATATCTGTTTACTTCATGTGAAAGATTCTATCTTGTTTTTAAAATTTTTCTGCTCATTTGCTCGATAATTGGAAGGATATTCATCTTGATGAAATAAAAATGTGATATTTCCCATTCTTTCTACAATTATTACAGAGAACAGCAGAGGAGACTGCGAGAAGAGCTAGGTAGTCAGAGATCAAATACATCATCCAACAGAGAAGGAGGTAATATGAATGTTTCCCATACACTTTTAAAAGGTCTTTCATTCAAGTCAAATCATGAGACATGAGACATGTGTTCAACTTTAAGTCATATTATCTTTAATGTAAGCTCTTAGATCATTACTCTTAACCCGTTTTATCCCAGTTAAATACTAAGCCCAAGATAACTCGCACTGGGGTGTACGGAAAATGCGTTTCATTCTGAAATCAAATGTGCTCAACGGGTATACCTGACTCACCATTATCCAACCATGAGAAGATGAACAGCAATGTGTCAGTGATCCATAGGAAAAAAAATACATTCTTGAGAACCTTCGTACAGACTTTTTATTCATGAATACTGGTGTATATGTTGTGGAGTTGGAAGATGATACTGATTTCTCCACATTTTATTTCCAGGCAAACATCCCATGCCAAGCAGCACTGCCCAAGCCAGAGCCCAGCTATCCAGCCAATCCGGCAAGCCCAGCTCCCGCCTCGCCAAGCTCCTAGGACCCAAGATGGGCACCGGCCTGAGCTCCTCAATCAGTGGCACTGCCTTCCTGGACACGGCTAGTATTACCAGCACCGTCTCCATGTCTAGTCTACCCGGTGATATGAGTGATAGGGGTAATGATGGAGCAAGGTCAAAGGGTAAAGGTCAAAAGCAACAACAACAGCAACAGATGCAGCAAGACACCGATAGGTCAATCAGATCACAAACAAGTGAACTGTAAGTCCAGAGTTTGTTTTAAATTGATGAAAATTTAATGTTATTGTAATGCTGTAGATGTATGGTATTAGATTGGGGAAAAGTGTTCATTTTACATTTTCTAACCAAAATGTTTTACAATTTCACTGAGAAAGGGTGTTTTTCCCCTCTCTTTCTTTTAAAAAAAAATTTTTCTTGGGGGAGTGGGTTTTTTTTTGTGTTTGTTTTAGCAGGTGCACAAGAGAGAAATCTTCATTTAATGTGATTCACTTAAAGGTTTTATCCAGTAGTTAGAAGTACATCAGAAAGTTTATTTTTGACATAGGATTTATTTTTTGTTTTCATTTATTGCTCTATTATGCTTAAAGTATACTGTGATGAAAAAAACCTTATTCAATATTTTCCTGGGATTGTTTGTGAGTAATGTTTACTTCCTTGTTTTTGTATCCCTACAGTGAATCTGACGCAGGGAGTGAATTCTCTCTCTTTGAAGCTCTACGTGAGTCCATTTACTCAGAAGTGGCATCCCTCATCTCACAAAATGAGACGAGACCTCACTTTCTCATCGAGCTATTCCGCGAGCTCCAGATGCTGAATTCCGACTACCTCCGACAGAGGGCGCTGTATGCCCTGCAAGACCTAGTCTCAAAGTACCTCACAGATGACAACACCAATGCTTCTGCCTCAGAGGCCCCCACACTACCTTCAGAGAGGGTGAGTATTCATGCTTAAGGATATTGTAGATTGGAAATATTAATGCCAGTGATGATGAGAATCATGTGCATAAGATCTCTGTGCACCTTGTCTTTTCGTTATTTTAGACCATAGATTTTTCCATCCTCTGAAAGAATCAATCCGCATGTTTTCTCTATTGCCCTCATTCATGTTGGGCTTTTTTTGGTATGCTTGATCTCTCTCTATATCTTTGTATATAGGTCTTTGCCATTGTTCCTATCCAGGTATCTGTCTTGGGTCAGATTATTTGTCATTTGGAACAATATAACCATGGCAGATGGGGCCCAATGGTTAATTCCTCTACACATTTATTTTCCAAAGAAAAAGGACATGTTTGTTCTTGAATTTCACCTTCACCCTAGCTATTGGAGGAAAGTCAAATCTGTTAGATTTATGCCATTAAAGAGATAGTCCACCCAAGAAGTTTCACTTCACTTTCACATTTTCTAACCCCCATAGTCAATGTATGTTCAGAAGAATTGCTTTCTACATAACATACTTTTACTATGGGGATGAGAAAAGTACAACTTCCAAGAAAATTGAGAAAATGTGAAATTTTATGTGCAAAGTGAATGGAAAGCTGCTCGCATATGATTCCATTAGTGTTGCAAATTTGCAGAGCTGAGTGTAATTTACTAGAAAATGTAAATGAGTGTAATTTCCTGATTCTTTGACTGATTTCGCTCATTTCTGTTTTAAAATGCTGTTCAAATTCATCTCCTTTTATTGAAACAGTGAAACTTTTCGGGGGGACTTTGCCTTTAAGTATTATGATTTCCTCATCTTAACTCTCAGATTGAAACATTGAGGAGCTATAAAGGCTTGTTCACATATGACGCTACACACCCCTGTGTTTTTCTTTATTCATAAGTGAATGGTATACGAGGCGACAATCTCCCCCTAAAAAAAAAATGAATTAAAAATAAAAAAATGAATAAAAGATTCAAAAAATGAATAAAAAATTCAAAAAATGACACTGATGCAAGAGGCTCATTTTTTTGCATCCTAGCTGCAAAAAGATGTGGATCAATCAAATTCTCAAGAAGTATGACATCGCTATTTTGTCTGCATAGCTTTTGGCAACATGCGGGGGGGTTGACGCATATCTGGATGAGCCTTACTGTTCAATCTTTCAAATGATTATTCCCATGCAGCCAATGCCAGCGTGGATGAACTTTATAGGATCAGAGCAAACTCCGAGTGAGAGCTTCATTACATCAGACGAAGAAGAAATCAAGGTAAGATCCTTTGTCTTTCACTCTCTTTATAGGATGCTTCAGCCAAATCAGATATTTAGGATATTGCATGTACTTTATGTGTGGTGAATTTTTGTCAATCCACTGGTTTGAAAAAACTTGCAAGGGGAAATCGTTTGCCATTGTTAGAAGGTGAGAGGTAAGTACAGAAAATTTTCATAATGAAATATAGGGAGGACATCGCTCATGAGTAATAAACAAGAGAAAATGTTATAAACCAGAAAAAAAGAAATCATGCATGTATGAAGAATAGGGTGGTTGCTATTTCTCTGGAATTGACTCTGCTCCACGTATGACAGATTATTAGTCGACTTTGAGTTTGGTTTGGCTTTACTTCCAAATTAGAAAGGCCTAGGATATAAACACTATAAAGCAAACAGATAAATATGAACAAATGTGTAAATCAAAGTTCAAAATACAGTACCACTAAACAGCTCTGTCCAGAGGCATTATTGAAATATGCCCCTGTTATTCCTGGCGGTCCAGGAAAATGAGAGGCATTCTATTAATTCCTCTAAATAGAGTAAGATCCCTCCTTGTCGATGTTATGCTGTACTGTGTACACATCTTTTCTTCCCCGATCAGGCCCGTCTGTTTGGTGCTAACCTTCAGAAGCCCCATGAGTCGTCCTATGCCTTGCTAGAGGATGACCAGTATGACTACATTGAGAACGTAGACTCGGCCAGTTCTCTCTCCACCCCTCCCTCGCTGGGACGAGCCGAGTTTGGTTTCGCCAATGAAGACCTTGGGGATACTGTTATTCACCTTGATAAGGCATTAAAGGTAAGAAGGTGATCATTGGTGAAAGTGTATGATAAGTAGCATACTCAAGGAATTTGGTTATTGTCTGTCCCATATTGTAGGTTATCCACTTGATAGAGGCAGCTAACTTGGATGATTTTGGCAGCATACAAGACAATTTGATTTTGATATGCCTTGAAATGTAAACATTGGCTAGTGCTAACCATACTTGAAATGTAATGTAAGAGTGGAGTTTATTTCTTAAGTTTACTTACATCTTTAAAAGAAAAATTGATTTGTTGTCAATCTCTCAGTTGAACTAAAAGTGAGGTATTTGCAGTTGCTTATTGCTCATGGGTGATTGTAAATACAGCTCAACTGTTTCCCTTCGATGTGATCAGCGTTTTCCCATCTGTATTGTTTTTCAGCGGATGAGAGAGTATGAGAGATTGAAGGCAGAGGCAGAGGCCGCTTCAGGGACCAGCTCGATAGAGAATGCCAAGGAACGAGGTGCTATGTCTGCCTCAGACATGACTAGTAATAGTTCAGCTCAGGACATGGGCAGTGAAAGTTCCTTCTCGGATCTACCAGTGAGTTAAAAATTAACATTCTGGACCTGTTAAGTTTGATATTTGTTTAAGATGAATTTTTCATAAACCGTAGTCATGGATATATCAGGCACCATTTTCAAGAGGTTATGCTATTAATATCTTTGAATTGGACATGTGGGAACGTAAGGATGTAAATTTTGGGGAAAATATATCTTGTGATCGACCACAGAAAGAAAATAGTCATATCGCAATATGTATAAGGATGCAAGTTTTCAAGCTTTGGCCTGGTCTCTTGTTAAGCCCTTTCCAAGCTCTATGTTCTGTGATGCTGATGGGACTTATTACCCTTCCAGGTTAATAACCTTGGGTAGAACCAAGTAATATTCTTGTATGTGAGATATCCATTGGAAACAGCCCATCCACAGATATCAAACGGATATTTGCCTTCTGTACTCCACAGTATCCTCGCATCGACACCCGCCAGCTGGACCTACAGATCAAAGGCATCATGCAGGAGGTGATCCCTTACCTCAAGGAGCACATGGATGATGTGTGTTCTCCTCAGCTGCTGGCCTACATCAGACGTCTGGTGCTAGGTCTGGCAAGGCAGAAGGATGAGAGCAGGGAGTTTGTCCGCTTCTTCAACAGGCAATTGGGCTCCATCTTGGAAGACTCGCTGGCCAAGTTTTCTGGTAGAAAGTGAGTATGCTGCCAACTTTCTATTTTTGTCTTATCATTTGTGCTAGTAGGGTTTGTGTTCAAGTCATTTACTTGGGTCTTCCTAAAGGATATTGCAAATTTCATTAGTCAATAAACATGTGAGTAGACATATGTCAAAACTGTGTAAATGCAGAGTAAATATTCTATTTGGATAGTATTTTACATTTATTTGCTGTGTTTCAAATGAATCAGCCGTGTATTATAGAATGTATTTTGAATCACATGTTAAGGATAATGTCTTTATTTTGTCAAAACTATTAGATCAGTCTTGAGAGTTATAGCTGCTCTGATTTTCCTCACAAAAGCATGTAGCCAAAGTTATTTTTCTCTAGATGAATGAAGTACAATGTCTGTTACAGTGATTGTGGTGCTGATATCAAAAAAGGTTTGTCAAAAAGGAAATGAACCTGATATAACATGAGTGATCATTTCTTTCAGGATGCGCGAGTGTGGAGAGGACCTGTTGGTCGACATCTCTGAGATCCTCTTCAATGAGCTAGCTTTCTTCAGGCTCATGCAGGACCTGGATACAGCGGGTAACAAGCTCAAACAAGAAGCAGCCAAGCGAGATGAAGAGGATGATGACGATGACGATGAGGATGATGACGACGACGATGAGGAGGAGGAAGAGGAGCAGACAGAAACAGGCACCGAGACGGGCACAGCTCAAGATCAGACAGGAGGAGAAGGTAATGCACTGTTTTTTTGTAGAGGCTTGTTCACATATGAACTCCAGTGGTTAACCCACACAGTGTTTAGAGCGTAACTGAATGGGATTTGAAGGGGGAGAAAAATAAAATGCCATTGCATAGCATCTTTTTTGCCTCCTGGTGGCAAAAAGGTGTGATGCAATCAAATTTTTATATAGTTAGCACAAAATAGACATCACGAGTTTGGCTACACGACTTTTGACAAAACTCTCACACTCAATTGATGAGTTAATGGGCATCTCATTGTCATGAGTGGTGTTGTTAAAAATAAACAGTTTTCGGTGGGGATTTGCTGCTGCACTGTGTAATTTCACAGCACAGTGCTGTAATTAAGAGCTCTGATCATAGTCTTTCATATCAAGTCACTTAAATTCTGCTTCTTTCAATGTTCCATTTACATAATGATATAATATTTACATTTGTATCCAAGCTTTTTCCAAATTTATTATTCATATATAGATTTTTAAATTCAAATTTTGTTTATTTTGATAGTACAGGAGATTACAATTAGATTTTTGATCTTCAATGTGAGCTAGTACAGAAAAGTATCTGACTGATTTTCTGCAAACAGTTCAGATTCAGGTACACAAAGACAGACGTGACAATATGTCACATGAGTTTAAAATTGTCTTTGTAGAACCAGAAGAATGACACCTTCAGCTGTGAGCTTACACCCCTTCGGGCTCTCAACAGATCAAATACTCTTTTGTTTTGCCCCTGCCCACCGAAGTTCATACCGGGGGCATTGGTTCAAATTCACAAAAGGTTTGAATTTCAGCCATGGTTTAAATCTCCAAAAGCATAAAACGTGCATGTCTTCTTTTCTATTGGGCGGGCAGTAATGTGCTTTATACGCCCAGCTTACAATTATCTGTGCTTATTTACTATTATTTATGTTTATCTTATTCACATAAACCATGGTTTAGAAAGAAACCTCTTTTGTGAATTAGGGCAATTATGTTTGGGGGTTGTCTGGCTGTCCGTCCTGCTTTTTTGTTAACACAGTATCTCAAGAACTGTTTGAGGTGTGAACTTCAAACTTGTTCCTAGTATGTATCACCATAGTAATAAAATCTGATTACATCTTGGGGGTATGTAGGTCAAAGGTCAATCAACAATTTAATTATAGATTTTTTATTCTGGTTATGAAAATAATTCAAGAACAGTTTGAGCCTTAAGTTGACTGAAATGAAGTGGATGCATATAGCAGACACAGCCGCAATGATCTTGTTTCAATTCTATTACAATGGAAAGATGTATTATACATGCTATTTTTCATAGAATATATTTTAACCGGTGTGATTCTAAATTACTTCTCTTCTCTCATGGATGTCAGGAGAAAGCAGTTCTGACGAGTCGTCATCAGACGATGAAGATACTGTCCAGCAGAGACACCCACAGGGCAGGCAGCAACAGCAGCAGCAGCAGCAGCAGGGTGGATCTGGTAGTGGCCTTATGGAAGATGAACTGGAGAGTGCTATGGCAGTAGCTTCTAGGTTTGAAGAGGAAGAACTGGGAAATGTAAGTATTTATTTTCCTGTTATGTTATGTTCTTTTCTATTACTGGGTCAAAGGAGTCAGTCAAAGGAGGTGTTCATCATATTCTCTGAACAAGCACCTAATAAATGTTATGTATTATTATTATTATTATTACTGTTATTATTATTATTATTATTATTATAATTACTTTCCCAATGCCTTTCCTTCCTACGTTTTTACTCTTACTGTTCGTTCAAGTTTCTTTAAGCCACACTGTGTATGTCCGCAGATTTCTGGTTCAGTTGACAGTTTACATTATTTATTTGATCACTGTTATAATTAAATGGTGTCTTTTAATATTCCTTGAAATGGATCCTTGCCACTTGTTTATTACGCACTGGATCATACAGTTCTTTAAATACCTCAGCCATGAAAAGTTTGCCATGTAACTGCTTCTAGTTGGCTGCGATTGGTACTACTTTTAATTGGTATGTTTGCTCACCCCCCCCCCCCCCCCCCCCCCCCCCCCCCCCGATTTCCAGCAAGGTGATGTTAAGAAAAAATATGTGTTTGTAAATGTCAGTGATATGAAAATGATGTTAATTTCATATTTATCAACCTGACTTGTTTTACAGACCAGAGATGACATGTTTGCAACACAAGTGGAAATCAGTGACAAAGAAGAGTGAGTACAATTTATGACTCTTTGTCCCTTTTGATGACTTCAGTGTTTGGTTAAGATTTTGAACATTTTGATGAGCTGTTGTATTGCTTAATGCACCCATTTACTTGTTTGAAGTGGGAGCACCAACAACAAATAATTTGCAAAAAGAAAGAAAAGAATCATTTTGATATCACCAGTTTTTATGTAAACATTCTCCTTGGAATTGTAAGCTGTGCAAATAAGTTAATAACATCATTCGTGCTAAAGGATTTTGAATATACATATTTTACAAATTTCCATGTTTCTACTCATTCTTAACAGGGACAGTGAGCCGCAGGGTGTGGACCATTTACAGATTGAGCTGTCTATGAGTGAATCAAAAGGAGTCACATAGTAAGTCAATAGATTTATGATATCTTATCTTGTCCAAGAGGAATATCTCAATATATCACAGGTTGGAGACAAAACAAGATTCTTTATTTCTGTTTCTGAAAATATGAATTCAACCCCTTTTCCAAGTGTACTAGTTGCCAGCATTTCGGATCAACTTAGTTTGTGTAATGTGGAAATTCTCTGACATGTAGTGGCATTGTTGTGCAGGCTTAATTATTTATCCATCTTTCCCAGGGCATCTTAATGCAAAACTTAGCAATTGATAAAAAAATCAATGTGTGGGATTAACTGCATTGTTCACCATATGCAATGGAACACATAAATCAGTTGTACCTTCAATTGCGAAGTGTTGTGTCAGAGGACCCAGAACTGTTACCCATATCATCCCCATTTACTCTCATTCAAAATGTCAAGGATTTGAATCCAGTCCTGCATTGATGTCGTTTGGCAAGACACAAATCCATGTTTGCCACTCCCACCCAGGTGCCAATTGGGTACACAGTGGGATGCGTAGGTTGGTGTGATTGGAATAAGACGTGCTTCCTTAAATGTGGGACTGGCTTGAATGCACCCCAGGGAGTGGTAAATGTGCACAGTAAACACCTTGGTCAGCTTATGCTGTTAAGGTTAATTATGAGAAACCGATATTGTAATTCTGATTATTGATGTTATGATACTTATCTTTCCCTTCTTAGCATTGGGAGTGGAGAGGAGGAAGACGATTCGGACAATCTAGGAGAAGCTGTGGAGGAGACCATCACAAGTATCGGAGCTGCTAATGCTGATGGAGAAATTGATAGTGTGGTGAGTTTCTTATGAACTTTTCTCTGGCTCCCTTTCCTTGCCGCCTTCTGCACATCTCATTGCTTCCTCCTCCACGAACCCCTCTGTATCCATCCAAATTTAGCTTATGGAGAGCTGGGTCAAAGTCATATTTACTCAGGGGAAAACATGGACTGTGTTCTAACTTCCATCATTTAGTATTTAACTTGACTCTAGGCAGAATTTGAACCCAGAATATAGGATAAAAATTGATTGGAATATTGACATAAGACTTTAACAGTGTGAAAGAAGATACTAAAGGAATTGGAAATCAACACCATGATGGAAATCAACACTGTGATACTACATGGTTGCTTATAAATCTATCTTCTGTAGTCATAGCTTTACAAATGTACTTGATTCACTGTCTATTGATCTCAAACTTTTCATTGAGTCTCACAATGTCTTTGACTACTTGACTTTTTTATGTTCCAGGATGATGCAACAGCTAGCACAGAGGTCCCAGCAGAATCAGATGCCAGTCAGAAGGAGAATGCCTCCAGACAGGAGAGTCTAGAGAAGGATCCTGCTCCTGCTCCTGTTCCTGCTGCAGAGTCCAAGGAGACTCCAGAAGCCTCACCAGACGCTACCCCAGAGGCTATGGTGGGAGAAAACAACAATGAGGAACTCACCATAGATGACCTGCCTTCAAAACTCACTGTCATATCACAGGTATGTGTGCTCCTTAAGATATCAACAGAACCACACATATAACAGGTCTGTCACATGTCCAGAATTATGCTTACTTTTTCAAAAAACTCATGTTATTTACACGGTGTTAGCAATATTTTGTGAGAAATTCTTGTATTTTTAGTTGTGAAACCTTGGGGAGTTTTCTCCCCTTTGTCCTTTCCTGTGATTCATACTTATTCTGAGTCCATAGAATAATGGAATGGATAAGTAACTTCAGAATTTCTTAACACTGCACTACATTTTTTCTTCTCCTTTAGAATTCACTTGAGAATCAGATGCTGAAGGAGCAGAGCAACACAGATGGAGTCCAGGGAGTCCTGGAGACCATGGTAGAAGGAGAAGCGCAGCTAGCTGGAGACCCCATGGCCTTGAGAGCTCCAGAAGGAGCCCCGATGGAGAATGGTATCATTGGAGGCAACCCTGGAGACATTGGTGAGTCCTTGTCACTCATTTTTATTTTTTCAGTCCCACTGCCAAACCAAATCTAGAGCATCTTTCATTGCCAACATGTTTGCCTATAGAAGTGTTTTTGTTTTGTTTGGTGTGTTGTCAGGTCAGTGTGTTGTCATACTGGTGGCATGATTGAGGTTTGAGGACAAGTGAATGGTTGCTGCATCAGGCACTCAAAATTCAATCACCCTTTTCATCCTGAAGTGTGCGCGTTGCCCATGTCTATCTATGATAAATTACCTACAGTGTCAGTGTGGCAGTGACAGTGAAAAAGGAAAGTTCCTCAGCTCTTCAGGAGACTTTCTTTGTGTGGTTGATGCAGAGGTGCCAGCCGTTACGAAAAATTCGTATTTGTTATGAAAATCCGAAGGGAATACAAAAATGTATCCAAAAAGTACAAATTCATGGGGATATTAAAGTAATTTTAAAAAAGGCATAAAAGAGTATCTTCGTAGATAATAATATACACATGTTATGCAGCACATATGGAAGTGCTGAATTGAAAAGCGCGCACACACTGTGACACAAGCCGCTGTTTATGAAGTAACTCTTAGCGGAGCTTTGTGAATATCTCTCCAGGGTTAAGGTGGTAGGTTGATGGGGGGGGGGGGGGGGGGGGACCGTTGAAGATAGCTCATGCTTTTCCTGCTGCCACTCGCTGTTCAGTTTCTCGCAGAAATTGCGGCATAGATTACAAGATTTTTTCATGGATATTTCATCCATTTTCTGATTTTTCTCATTACAACACTTTAAAATGTTTATGAATGCCGTCTCCTGAAATTGTGATTGTTTTCTGAGCCACCGCGATTAGTTGACACACAGCGGAACTTCGCGAATATCTCCCCAGGGTTTCGGCGGTGAGTTGATGGGGAAACCGTTGAAGCTAGCTTCCCTCTACACTGCGCCTGATTACTTAGACCCTGCCCTGGTAAGCTGCAGCATTTCATTCTTGAGAAAATACGAATTTTTTGTGAAAAATACAGTTTTTTAATTTCTGAGTACTAATTTTTGTTCTTGAAGGTTGGCAGCTTTGTTCATGAATCAGAATGCTTCTCATGTATGCAAAGTATCGCATGACCTCATAGCTTCAATCTGCGTTCTTAACTTGTTAAACGCTAAGCCCAAGATAACTAGAGCTAGGTTCTATGGAAAATGCTTGTTATACTGAAATCATCTGATGCTTAAATGGTTAGGCTTTTTGACATGCACTCATCAAAGTATACTGCCTTGCTGTTTGGAAGATTTTCATTTATATTGTTTTGATTTTCAGCTTTGTGTTCTTTCATGCGGTATACGCTGATGAGTGCATGCCGGAAAGCTTAAGTATATTTTTTTCAACACTATTCTCCGATTCCGCAGTAAAGAACATCTCTTTAATCTTTTTTTCTCTTCGTTCTCTGTTGTTCAGGATCAGAATGAGCTGGAGTCACACATAGGAAGTAAAATTCCATCGGCGGCAGTCCTGCAAGCCAAGATGTTTCCCGGAAGAGAGGTGATGATTGAACCTTTTCCAGTTTTTAAGGATGAGAGGAAGATGTGAAGCATACAGGATTTATTGAGTCAGATGTGATACCTTTGGTGTTTGTTATTTGTTTAGCAGTGGTCATGCCTTGTAGTAAGTAAAGTCTTTTTCTGTGTGTGATGCAAATGAAGTGTTCTTTCAAGAATTTATTGTTCATGCCAAAACAGAGATTATTTAGTAACACTGTGACTTTCTCCTGTATAGTATATATACCTAGCAACACAGTTTTTCTAATATTTTGCAAAATGCTATTTTGAATTGATTGAGAATATACAATATTGTGAAATTGTCGGATGTTATACATAATCTGTGTTCAAATTCTAAATCACTCTTTCTTGTTATAAAGTCTTTTCTGTTTATTTCACTTACAAGAAAACTGATGATTTTGTAGAAATGACTAAAAAAAATGGCATCCAGGAAAGGTGCTGTGATGCCAGAATGAATTTGACGAAGTAAACAGAAAAAAATAAATTAAAAAAATAATACTAAATTTGAAGATGGGTGAAACATCCCTGAAGTAGTGTCTACCCTTATCCCTTCATTTGCTGAGAATGGAGTCTATCAGGCACATGGTCATTCAGAGATTAATGTTTTTGTTTGAAGTTTTCCATCATAAAAATGGGACAATGAAGTGGGGTTCTTTTAGAGGCTTGTTGAGGTTGTCATAATGAATTGCAGCACAGCACAGAAATTTAGGGTGAATTTGATTTTTTTTTTATTTTAAATAATTTACTGAATCAATCATTTGGACTGAAATTACAGTATTGTAAATAGTGG
Source organism: Echinometra lucunter (assembly GCA_029962745.1). NCBI lineage: Eukaryota > Metazoa > Echinodermata > Echinoidea > Camarodonta > Echinometridae > Echinometra > Echinometra lucunter. The sequence continues at coordinate 10,586,486 of CM057161.1, read as the reverse complement.
CCACATTCCTGTATAGTTTTGGAATATATTGATATACCCTTTTTAGGAGTAAAGTGGTAACATGGGATGATAACTACTGGAATTCTCCGTCCAAAATACTGGCCTTTCTAGCTTGCTTTGTAATATAATGTGCATGAAGAATTATGTATATATGTTGAGTTGCAAAAGTTTATTACCAAATCCTTGTTAAATGAATTATAAGTTGTTCTAAATGGAAAAAAGAATACCTGTGCCATTTGAGGAAAGTGAAAAGAAAAAGAATGTGTCCAAAGATGTATGTATTCATAAATCTCCTCATTGTGGCTCCCTTTGCCTGTACATCGCATGCCTCATTTGTGAGTATTAGAAATTGTATGTACAAGGAAAGAGTGTTATAAATTTTAGGTCATTCCTGCACGATTAGTTTTTGTTTTTCTTACCTTTTAAAGGTATGCATGCTGCAATGTATTTGTGGTAGAAGTTCCGAATGTATCTTTTTTTTCTTTTTTTTTTTTCATTTTTCGTTAGTTTGCTGTGTGATATGACAGTTTTATAAATACTTTATACTTTATAATCTATTTGAAATTTAATTTTGTATGTAGAGTGAAGATGTTTCTTTAGAAATTGAATTTGAAAAATCCATGGCAATAAATGTCTTGAAATACATCATGCATTTGGCATGCACTAATTCTTTGCACCTTGATATATGTTAGGGAATAATGTTTATGTGTTTCTTTCTGTCGAGTTCCTCACTCTTTCTCATTATTTCAAGGCAAAAGTTTATGAATTTATGCTATGTGAGCTCTTTTTTTATTATTAATGCAGAGAACTGCCTGTTATATGTCAGCAGCATTACTGTACAATACTATCACTGTCACAATGTCTGTGAAGTAATGTAACTTCTTGTATTACAGTTCAAGTTGTTCATGGCATTACAATGAGAGACATGATCACTAAACTAACACAGGGTTAATTTGACTTGGTTATTGCCCTAAAATTATTGTTGTAAACCTGTTGGTGCAGTCAGTGAAGCAAGAGCCAGATGTTAGCAGATAAGGTTTTTGTAGAGGGGACATACATAAACAGATTTTCTGCTAACAATGTATCAACTGGAATGAATTATTCAGCATTGGAAAACTGATGTAAACATAAAAGATGATGGCTTTCCTTGTTTGAAATGTGATAACAATGTTTTCATCAGAATTGCCAACATGTGTGCAACTTTGAATATTATTTACTGGCATTACGCAGCAGTACTTCAAATGGATCAATATTGTGAAATTTATTATTCTTTAAAAGCACACAAACTTATTGTGGTACAGACTAAAGGAACATAAATTTGATGTAAATGTGTTAGGAGTATATTGTGTTTTGATGTGCTGTCTAGAAAACAGTTTTTTCCTTTTTCATACTAAGTGCTACAATATTGTAAAGGAATGCTGGTTTGTGAGACACTATGCAAACCTACATAATTTTCTTGAAAAACATTCAAGATGCTCGATATAATTCCATGTAGCAATCAAATCAAATCGCCTTGAAGGGAGGTGGAAATAATGTGAAAATATTCTAGATATATTTCTGTCTTGACTCATTGATATGGATGTAATGTTTGTTCTTTCCTTCATTGTTTTCTAGTGCCTTTCTGAGATTAATTCCATTGATTGATGTGTGAAGTAATCGTTGTAGACTTCTAGTTTGGAAATAAAAAAGAAAGAAAACATTGCAAAATAAAACTCATCAGTCTCTATTTATTTTTCCAAATCTCACAATTTTTCAGAAAATATTGAAAGTGGTAAATCTGATCTCTTTATAAACAATAAACCAGAACAGATGCCGCTGTTCACCCCAAAGAAGTCATCTGGAATGTTTTTGTAAAAACTGAAAAAATGGCCAATTTCTGTCGCGCCTCCGAAGTTGGAGCAAGACTAAGGGATACTTAGCAACGTCTGTCTGTCCGTCTTGTTTGTCCATAACGCTTATAAACACTTGAATAATTTTGCGACTGTTTGCCCATTTGGAACCAAACTTGGATGGTAGATACTCTCTAGGTCAAATGAGATCAAATGTTAACATTTACCTGCAAGTTTCTACTGGGGTTAATAACTTTCGAGCAATAAGCCAATTTGTAACCTAACTTGGATAGTAGATGGCTTACCGAGGCCCCGATGCTAGATGCGGTAAAATGTCACATTTTTAGGTAAAGTTGTAAAATAAAAATCTGAATCTGCTCGGATCTGTAATAAACAAAAGGAGATGCCCAAATCGGACCCAAAGAAGGTATCTCGCAGGGGTTTTTTTTAAATGGAAAAAAAAATGGCCAATTTTGCCAAAATTGGCAAGGGATTAGCTCATAGATTTTCTGAAAATATCACAATTTTTCAAAAAATATAAAAACTGCTCATATTGATCTGTCATTACCAATAAACCAGAGGAAATGCCCAGGTTGGACCCAAAGAAGGCATTTGGGAGGTTTTTATAAAAAATGGCCAATTTTGCCCAAATTGGCAAGGGATTTTCATGGATTTTCTCAAAAAATCGTGATTTTTGAAAAAAATCTCAAAACTGCTCAGATTGATCTGTCAGTAACAATAAACCAGGAGAGATGTCAAGGTTGAACCCAAAGAAGGCATTTGAGAGGTTTTTATAAAAATTGAAAAAATGGCCAATTTTGCCAAAATTGGCAAGGGGTTAGCTCAGGGATTTTCTCCAAAAATCATGATTTTTTGAAAAATCTGAAAAACTGCTCAGATTGATCTGTCGGTAACAATAAACCAGAAGAGATGTCAAGGTTGAACCCAAAGAAGGCATTGGAGAGGTTTTTATGAAAATTGAAAAAATGGCCAATTTTGCCAAAATTGGCAAGGGGTTAGCTCAGGGATTTTCTCCAAAAATCATGATTTTTCGAAAAATTTGAAAAACTGCTCAGATTGATCTGTCAGTAACAATAAACCAGGAGAGATGTCAAGGTTGCACTCAAAGAAGGCATTTGGGAGGTTTTTATGAAAATTGAAAAAATGGCAAATTTTGCTAAAAATTGCAAGGGGTTAGCTCAGGGATTTTCTCAAAAAATCATGATTTTTCGAAAAATCTAAAAACTGCTTAGATAGATCTGTCAGTAACAATAAACCAGGAGAGATGTCAAGGTTGAACCCAAAGAAGGCATTGGAGAGGTTTTTATGAAAATTGAAAAAATGGCCAATTTTGCCAAAATTGGCAAGGGGTTAGCTCAGGGATTTTCTCCAAAAATCATGATTTTTCGAAAAATCTAAAAACTGCTCAGATTGATCTGTCAGTAACAATAAACCAGGAGAGATGTCAAGGTTGAACCCAAAGAAGGCATTGGAGAGGTTTTTATGAAAATTGAAAAAATGGCCAATTCTGCCAAAATTGGCAAGGGGTTAGCTCAGGGATTTTCTCCAAAAATTATGATTTTTCGAAAAATCTAAAAACTGCTCAGATTGATCTGTCAGTAACAATAAACCAGGAGAGATGTCAAGGTTGAACCCAAAGAAGGCATTTGAGAGGTTTTTATGAAAATTGAAAAAATGGCCAATTTTGCCAAAATTGGCAAGGGGTTAGCTCAGGGATTTTCTCCAAAAATCATGATTTTTCAAAAATTTGAAAAATTGCTTAGATTGATCTGTCAGTAACAATAAACCAGGAGAGATGTCAAGGTTGAACCCAAAGAAGGCACTTGAGAGGTTTTTATGAAAATTGAAAAAATGGCCAATTTTGCCAAAATTGGCAAGGGGTTAGCTCAGGGGATTTCTCCAAAAATCGTGATTTTTCGAAAAATCTAAAAACTGCTCAGATTGATCTGTCAGTAACAATAAACCAGGAGAGATGTCAAGGTTGAACCCAAAGAAGGCATTTGGGAGGTTTTTATGAAAATTGAAAAAATGGCCAATTTTGCCAAAATTGGCAAGGGGTTAGCTCAGGGATTTTCTCCAAAAATCATGAATTTTCGAAAAATTTGAAAAACTGCTCAGATTGATCTGTCAGTAACAATAAACCAGGAGAGATGTCAAGGTTGAACCCAAAGAAGGCATTTGAGAGGTTTTATGAAAATTGAAAAAATGGCCAATTTTGCCAAAATTGGCAAGGGGTTAGCTCAGGGATTTTCTCCAAAAATCATGATTTTTCGAAAAATCTAAAACTGCTCAGATTGATCTGTCAGTAACAGTAAACCAGAAGAGATGTCAAGGTTGAACCCAAAGAAGGCATTTGAGAGGTTTTTATGAAAATTGAAAAAATGGCCAATTTTGCCAAAATTGGCAAGGGGTTAGCTCAGGGATTTTCTCCAAAAATCATGATTTTTCGAAAAATTTGAAAAACTGCTCAGATTGATCTGTCAGTAACAATAAACCAGGAGAGATGTCAAGGTTGAACCCAAAGAAGGCATTTGAGAGGTTTTTATGAAAATTGAAAAAATGGCCAATTTTGCCAAAATTGGCAAGGGGTTAGCTCAGGGATTTTCTCCAAAAATCATGATTTTTCGAAAAATCTAAAAACTGCTCAGATTGATCTGTCAGTAACAATAAACCAGGAGAGATGTCAAGGTTGAACCCAAAGAAGGCATTTGAGAGGTTTTTATGAAAATTGAAAAAATGGCCAATTTTGCCAAAATTGGCAAGGGGTTAGCTCAGGGATTTTCTCCAAAAATCATGATTTTTCGAAAAATCTAAAAACTGCTCAGATTGATCTGTCAGTAACAATAAACCAGGAGAGATGTCAAGGTTGAACCCAAAGAAGGCATTTGAGAGGTTTTTATGAAAATTGAAAAAATGGCCAATTTTGCCAAAATTGGCAAGGGGTTAGCTCAGGGATTTCTCCAAAAATCATGATTTTTTCGAAAAATTTTAAAAACTGCTCAGATTGATCTGTCAGTAACAATAAACCAGGAGAGATGTCAAGGTTGAACCCAAAGAAGGCATTTGAGAGGTTTTTATGAAAATTGAAAAAATGGCCAATTTTGCCAAAATTGGCAAGGGGTTAGCTCAGGGATTTTCTCCAAAAATCATGATTTTTCGAAAAATCTAAAAATTGCTCAGATTGATCTGTCAGTAACAATAAACCAGGAGAGATGTCAAGGTTGCACTCAAAGAAGGCATTTGGGAGGTTTTTATGAAAATTGAAAAAATGGCCAATTTTGCCAAAATTGGCAAGGGGTTAGCTCATGGATTTTCTCCAAAAATCATGATTTTCGAAAAATCTAAAAACTGCTCAGATTGATCTGTCAGTAACAATAAACCAGGAGAGATGTCAAGGTTGAACCCAAAGAAGGCATTTGAGAGGTTTTTA
>CM057161.1:10392679-10580706 GCA_029962745.1 Echinometra lucunter | reverse complement strand
TATTTCTTTTACAGATAACAGATACAATTCGGGATTGACTTAAGAATAAGTTTATCAATCAAAATTTCAACATCTATACTTTTATGCTGCTTTAGTGCATGCATGATTCTCCTTCGTTATTTGATCCCCTTTTCTAGTTACATTTTATGCCTTGGCCTTGGCCTTGAGGTTTTCATGCCTTGCCTTGGCCTTGGAGGTTGAAGCCTTGGCCGTTGCCTTGAGGGTTTGGGCCTTGACTACAACACTGGCTGCAATCGGTCGTAATTTACGGCCAAAATGCAACTTTTGATCGTATCTAATTAAAAATATTTCCTGTCCTGAGGGGCACATTTAGTAGCAGAAATGCCCCCCCCCCCTCCGCTTTTAAGCCCAGAAAGTAAAATTCTAACTTTCTTGAAACATTGTTTATAGCTGCAGTGTGTGCCTCATGTTACTGGAACATTGCTAGAGTGTACAGTACATGTTTTCATTTTCTTTCTAGGGGGTAGGGACCAGACCCCCCCCCCCCCCTCCCGGCAAGGAAGTGAATAGTTTTGTGGTGCATGTCTGTAAATTAACGACTATGGCCCAAAAAAACAATAAAAATAACAAAACAATATAACAAAACAATATTGCACACACACCCATACTATGAAATTAATTATTACGTTATTCAGCTTCAATCGCGAACTTATATTCAAATTGTACAAAATAATTGCAGTTGCCAAATATTGTCTTGTTGCTTTCACAAAATATTTCAGGTGAACCAGGTAAATCGCTATGTGAAAGATTAATTAATCTTTTAGGCGAACTAAACAGTAATATTCTGAAACCGAAGGTTTCATTGAAATCTTATTCTTAGTCTAATGAAAATGCTAATAGAAATGTGTATTCCTTCTCTCCCTAAAACCAGTTTCCATGCAATAATTGATACATTTCTTGTAATAATGGACCATATTAATGCGTTAATTTACTTTTGAACCTACTAAATCAATTTCAATTATAAAATGACCTCTCTGCATTGATTATATTCTAGTATGTCCGCACAATCTTAATTGCCTTATTTTTGATTGCTTTCGTCAATCGATCCGGCCAACTTGCCTGGAAGAAGACAAGAAGAAATCAGGGACACGGCTCCGACTGTCCCTGGCTAAAAAAAAATCCTTAAGTTCCTTATCCTCCACTTTGAATATATAAAACATGAAAAGCGAGTAATTGCGAGTTTGCACATGATAATTGATAAATATTACAACAGCGCGTTTTAAGCTGCATTTAATATATTGCAAAGCAGTATTAGAAATGAACAAGATGAATGCGACTGTGTCTCCTAATTTCATGTGCCTATATTCAGTTTACTTTGTGGCTCAAGCCCCAAAATTTAATCAGATCGTCTTCCTGTGGTAATGCATATGAGCAACAGGTTTGAAATTGTACCTTAGACCGTACAGTTATTGAGATATCGCGTTAACGAAAAGGCGGGACGAATGGACATACGACATCCCGAAAATATGCAGGGCCGGCACCACCTTCTTTGGGCGGAGGCATAAAAAAGAATGTTTGATGTTGTTTTTATGTATAATGTCTCTGCAAATAAAGTTATGCATGCAGTGAATAAAATTTGCACAGTTTGAAAAGCAATGGAAGCAGCATTTTGATAGATGTAGTCAATGGAAGCTTTCTGATTAGATTCTGATTCTGACAGCTGGCAGAATTAATCGACACCAATAGATATGTCCATATAAAAATTAGCTTGATGGTATAATCCTCAACACACATTGTCTTACTTCATTATCACTTATATAGAAATTCATAAGAACAGATAATGTAACTCTTTGGAATAGCTCCAACTTTGATTCATCAAACTCTGTGATATTTTGGCAAGCTGATATTACACAGCTCAAAGCTGTTTGTAAATTTGCTTTTTTGTTCACATTTCTCTTTTTTTTCCCCTTCTCTTTTGTATTTCTTGTATCATTACTTTCCTTTAGCTCTGATAACTCCTGCACCACCGTTGCCGTATGCAGACGGTAAAATGTGCACCAATTTCGATCGCCCATGTCCATCGTTCCTTTTCATAATTTGTTGCAAGGCTGTCATGGAATCGACACAGTGGTATCTATCAGTTGGGTAAGAATGGCTAACAGTATGATTTTCTTGAACAGAAGTTCTCTTTTGCGTCCTGTGCGTTGGATTTCCATTCTGGTTCGTCGTCAGGTCTTCGTTGATGCGACCCCCGCTCACGCCAAACTTGGGCGAGTTCTTGTTGTTTCCCGCCATATTGTGGCTGACGAGTCCGCGACGAATCCTCAACTTGGGATGCTTCTCCCCGTTCCTGTACACTTTATAAGCTCGTCCAGTCAACGTATCGCCCGATGGTCCGATCTGCAATGTCCCAGTCGACTCGATACCACTAATCCATTTGATATCCTCGGCGGCATTGTAATCCATACGACTTAAGACCGACGTCTTATCCAAGATGGCGAGTTGTCGTCTGGTACTGTGTGTGGACATCGCACTCTTTGTCCCACTTGCAGCGGTTCGACGTCCGTTTGGCAATTGCGATCGGGTTGTCGTTGCCGAGTGCGAGTTAAAACGGGTAGGATTTTCTATAGCATCATTGTTCTTTCCTATTCACCGTGATGTCTGCAGATTTTGGTATAGTTGGGAGGCGAGAGGAGGCCGCTCTTTGCTTGGGTCTAGGATTTGACGAAGGAAAAGAAACGGGAGCTTTCCGACATACCATAGGTTCAAAGTATACGTTGCCACGATATCCTTTCCACACCTGAAAAAATATTAAAAGAGAAACACTTAATGAACACTCCATACTGCGATTGCTTTGTCTCAAGAGCTTTAAGATCTGATGTGTTGCAGAGAGGAATTAAGCCCACCGCACACTATACGATCTGTCTGCGATCCGATTTTGGCCCCTCCCAAAAAAAATTGTTATATTTAATATGAACATTAACATGGAAAAATTGAATAATAAAAGTTGTATGAATACTAAAATCGAAAATCAGGGTTATTGCAGTCTCCTTGTAGGAATAAAAGTCGCAAATTCACTTCCGAATCAGAGTGATGACGTAGCAACCTTGCGATCCGCTACGATTTGAAGCCGATTTGACCTTTACTCTGACCAAAGGGCTCGACCAAAATTTCGATTTTAGTATTCCTATCATTATTCCGAATTTCTAATAGAATAATTTGACTTGTATAAACTTTCATGTTAAATGCAAAATGCCATTTGTTAAAAAATCGGGTCGCAATCGGGTCGTAAAATGTGCGGTGGGCTTTAATTGCACACAGAAAACCCCAGAGATATAAATAAAAATACATATGCAGACATGCAAACAAACAACATACATACATACATACAAACTGACCAACTGGCAAATGCGAATCAAAATGATCCGCGATTATAAGATAAAAACACGTGGCTTTAATCTTTTTCTTATTGGCAAATATTTACAAGGAAATAGCCCAAAAATTGGTCTAAGTCAAGTCCTCTAATCTTCATAGACTGCAAGATAATGACATAAGAGTGAGTTATGATAATATCGATTCTTTTATCATACTTAAAAATAAGAAGGAAAGGAGGAAACAAGGAGCAACTAATGTTAACTCATTTTTAATTACCTTCATCGGCTTCATTGGTACAGGCTTCGTCTGAGATATGTAGAAATATGAATTTGGCTGATCGTTGAAAGGATCCTGGTTGATATGCTTCACAACATTAGGAAGATTAAACATCGGGACCTGCAGTGGAAAAACATCGAATATAAAAGGATTGTTACCCGAACTTGTGTGTCTGTATGCATGAATTAATGCACGACTATTCCCTTTCACAGTCTTTGATTATGTATAATATCAAATCCAGATTCTTTTTCAAAGTAATAAAACATTTTTTATGTCCATAGAATTTTTTTCTATTCAACAAGGAGTATACAATTCTAAAGTTCTTTTGCCTCCTGTTCGATCGCCGCAATAGCGCAGAAACGTCCTTAAGCGATGCGATAGTGCGAAAAGGCGTTCTCTCGTACATCGAGGAAAGAAGAAAGAACGTTTCATTATTCCTCCAAAACTTATTCAGAAGGAAGGTTAAAAAAAAACTAAACTAAAAAACAATGAAGTGTCACAAATGGATTTTCATTTTTTAGAACCGCTTTCAAATACATTTTTGTTGGAGTTTTTTCTGCACACAATACGCTTACGGGCATTAATTCGCTGACTCGACGAGTTGTTTTTAGATCTTTTAACAGGGCATTACCTGCCTGAAATGACTTATAACGTGTACAAAATAACTTGGAAAGTCAATCGTTAAATCAAATAAAAAGATAACCAAATAAGAAACAGAAAAATGCCCACAATAATATCATTAAATGGTTATAACGGTGTGTACGATTGAATCAGAAATCCAACGTCCACGTAAACATACAATGGCGATTTAGCTGACCCTATAGTTATCAGCAAGCCCGCGAGACTGGTGTGTCAGTCTCTTGGACGATCAGTCTTGTCGATCTTGTGGGCTGAAACTATTTTGATCATTTGTCATCTCTTACCCCTCCAAGCAGAGTGGTCGGAATGGTCTCTGGAAGACTGGCCGCACTCCTCGGCGGTGGTCGTGTCTCTCGACGTCGAGCCTGTGGTTGAGATCGGGTACTGTAGCTATGACTCCGACATCGGTTGTGCATGAGATTGACGGCGTGCTGATACATGCCATCGCGTGAAGGGGTTCGGATACTTCTTGGGTAGATAAAACTGTTTTGAAAAAAGTACAATTTTCATTAATGTTGTTTCGTTAAAACGTTAAGAAAAATCAATCATTAGACAGGTGAAAATTTATACGAAATGTCACCTTTCAATTAAAGTAACTTTCATTTACCGTTCCCATCCAAGCCCCTTCTCTCTCTCTCTCTGAATTTTGCTTCTCTTATATTTCCTTATTTATGCTGTAAGAGATATAAGAACAATATTGTTCTAACTCATTGTTCGTCTAAATTCCGCACGACAATCGATATTCTGAATTTTCCATCATAGCTGGATATTATATATCAATCATATCAAGATAATTTTAATACTGAACCACTACTGATGGGGTCCATACATATCTAGAGTTTCAATAAATTATTTTGTACGTTCGGCTCTGTCGCTCGGAAATTTGGAAACTCGATAGCTAATGGCGTGCGACGCCACCCAATCCTTCCCCTTCCCCGTCCTCGGATGATTTTTGCCCTTCCATCTATAACTACAGATCCCGACGATCCGTGTATATACAGGAGCAAATTTACTCAGAAAGATTCTTGTGAAGACATGTCGAGAAGAAATTTACCTTTCTCTGTCATCATTGGTGACGGGTGTATTCATAGTAGCAGCTCTTCCTAGCCCCATCATATCTTCATTATCCATCATCGATGTCCTTCCCGACCCCGGTCGTTCGATCACTCGCTGAAGCTCCTCGTCGACTTCATCAACGGGTATGGAAAAATCGACACTCTTACCACACGTGACGCGGGTTACTGCATCATCATCGTCGTCGTCATCGTCGTCATCATCATCCTCGAAATTATTGTCTTCGTTTCGGATGATACGCGTTATGTCGATCTCGATGCTTGATACAGTTTTCGATGATCGAACACGCACGGTCTTCGACTTCTTGACGCTCTTGGCAGACTTCATACTCGATCTCCTAATTTCCCCATTTGCCTTATTTTCCTTAACGCCCACAATGTCGTTGGCCGTCAAATCGGTGTCTTTATGAGTATCATCCTCCTTATCGTTTCCGTTATCTCTTGGAGATCCGTTTACGCTAATGCTATCCCCGACATCATCATCATTTTCTCCGAGTCCCGAATCTTTGTTTTCTTCTGGTTCGCCAACCTTCTGTTCATTGTCTTTTGCTTCACCATTTTCTCCGACAATTTCATCGTCTTTGTTTGCCTCACTAACGACCTGTATCTGCGCCAAAGAATCATCCTCAGTTTCATTGCACTGATAAATGTGTTCTTCCGCTGATTCATCAAGTAATTGATCACCGTTATCGTGATCATCTTCATCGACATTGCACTCATCTTCTATCTTACAACCATCGACGTCATTCTCCTTCCCGTCAACGTTTTCTTTCACTTCTCCATCTTCTTCGCCCGTTGGTTCGGCGTTCCCATTCACCTCGCCGATGTCGGTATCCGCGTTCGAATCACCGCCATATTCTCCTCGGTTCCCTTCACCTCCCCGCTTCTTACTTTCCTCATCACCTGCCTTTCCCATGTCCCCGTCGTTGGTGTTTTTCTCTACTCCGCCATCGTTGTCGATGTCATTAATCTTTTCGATGTCCTGAGTATCCCCATTTGCGCTGCCTTCTGTACTGTCCCCCATCCTCGATGTCTTGTTTCTACGTCACGTCATTGTAAAAGGCGCGGAATTTTATTCCGCATGAATGTTGGAATCACACTGGTCGTTCTGTGCGGAAATAAAAGAAATGCATTATTTAGGGGGGAAAATGTAATACTTCTTGTATTTACATTTTTTTCTTTTGAGATACATTAAATCTAATCTAATACAGGTATACTTTAAGGTACATTTTGTGAAGAACAAAAAAAAAAAAAAGAGTGTTGAATATAATGTATTAGTCAGTGGTTTTCATTTGTTCCGATAACACTCTGTAATAGTGAGTCTACAGGCATGACAGGGGCACCGTTAAAGCAAGCTTGTAAAATAACATTGGTGTATTATAGGATGTACAGTATGATGTACGTTTCTGTTATCTATGGCGTATATACCTCCAAATGTATACATGAAGACTTTAAGCATGTTAAGCAAAAAATACCTGCCACAATGCTATCAAATATAATAAAACTAGTGTAATTGCATCTTTTTTTTCTTTTAGATGATTCACTGCACTTTAGTAGATATTATAGAAGTATATACGATGCTTCTTGTGCTCCTTATAAACATGGTATTCTTGTAAACTTCTGGACATCAGAATTCATCTTAGATTCCGCTAAATTTATCTCAACCAATGTCTTTCTGCTCTTATTTTCATCACAAAGATCTTACAAGTACTACTAACTTGATAACGCCATGTATCTACATGTAAGCAGAGAAGTACATACACCAATGTTATTTTACAAGATTGCTTTAACAATGCCCCTGTGGACCCACTATGAAAGGGAGGTTATCATAAAAAAATAATATTTTGTTAATCAAAACCATTGACTAATACTATATATTCAACATTCTCTTTGTCTTCACATCATTCATCATTCATTCATAAAAGGTGTGAAACACACACTTTGCAGTGTTTATTTATGCTGCACTTCATTCAATATAGGAATGTACTTCAGTCGTATCAAAAGGTAATTATCCAAAGTTCACTGGGGTTAAAGACAATGTGATCAAAGTCTGTTTATAGCCTACATAGATTATATCAATGATCTGAGCATATTATGTGCATCAAACCCTGCAGCAATATCAATCCAATGGGACTGTCAGGCGCGGTTCTAGAGCAAAAACTTATGGGGGGGGGGGGGCTACTGGTGGCTTGGAGGATAATGTATATTAGAATATATATGAAATTCAAAATGCATATATCGTCCATTTCTTTTCTTTCTTTTTTTTTTTTTGGGGGGGGGGGGGGGGGTGAGCAATTCTTGGCCGGGGATTAATTGAGGCCCCCCCCCCCACCCCGAGAACCGCGCCTGGGATTATCAGGGGGTGGGCAAATCTAGTGTATTTTGGCCTAAAGTCTTCACTGACCACATTTAAAATTTGAGTATATCAGAGACTGCATCAAGCTGATCGCCCTTCTACCGTGACAACTTGAATCAGACAAGATATGAAATGAAACGATATTTTATCTTCACAATTCTATATTACATTTTACATGCCTAAGTAAAGTGCTGTTCCAGTAGGAGATATCAACACATCATAAGATCAAGATCAAAATCAAGATCAAAGGCATAAATTATGGGACATATACCTCCCCATACATTTTCAATAACTTTCCAAAACATTTCACAGATGTACGGCATTTGCTAACATGGTTTATACATTTCTAAATACAAATTCAAGCTTATTATCTCTGAATGTCTGAATTAGAGTCATGCGTGAATTGGATATTATCATAAGAAAATTTGTTCTTATTTGTAAATGAAGCAAAAGTCATTTAAACTAACCTTCTTTGCACAGCTGAATTATGACATCCAAACGTAACAAATTCTGGCACCATACGTTACAGGCCCAATGTCATTTCCACAGTTGAAGCTCGGAAGAGGTCTCTCTAGTTCAACTTTGGTATGTCTAGCAAAAATAAGGCGCAGAAGTTCACTCTCTCTTCTCAAAATTTCCGCTCCCCATGGTTCCTTTGCTCGGGTAAAATTATTTCCACATTATATCCAGCGAAGGCTTACACTCATGCAGAACTTGGAAAGTTTGACATGAAGCTCGTACAACTGCTGGACCCATGTCATAATTAGGGCTTTAGTAAAACCTTACAAATATCTCTCAACAATGTGTTAGCACTCTAATTTCGACCTTCGTGTTGAGGATTTTCTCTGGTCTATCGTGCCTCCTATTCTTTGACAACAAACAAAATTGTTTGGGGATACAATAGATGCCGCGTGGTGAATGGGAAGGATCAATAGTACTAGAAATATCCCTATTGACTAAACGATCTGCCCCTCTTCTTTCACATGGCGTGACCTCTCCATAGCAACGTTGTACGGGTACACCGGGACGTTGGGCGATTCCATTTTGAGACGTAGGGGTAAGGGAGGTAAATGTTTCATGATTTTTTTTTTTTTTAATCACCAAGCAAGGTTCTTCGTGTGAACATAGATCACAAATAATTTTTACATGGATTTCGCTGTACAATATCTTGATTCAGAAGGAAATCAAAAGTTTGCATGAGCCTCTACTATCACAGCAACAATCCAATTAGGATAATAATGATGATTGTGCATTACTGGTGGTGATGATGATGATAGTGATGATGAGGAAAGTGTCACATGGATGTTCTCAAATAATAACTCGATAATACTCGTGCCATTAAATACAGATCTACTTAAAATTTATTTCAGTTCTACCGTTTGTTTACAAATCTGAAATAAAAATATCTTTCCAGTGAAAGAGAGTTAAGAATGATAAAAGTTCGCATAAATTCTGATGACGAAAAGTCTCTTTTGTTTTATATCAAGCTGACCTTAAAAAATTCTTTAAAATGCTACTCTGTTCTAGAGACAACAACAACAAAAATCCTCTCAACCACCTTTGACCTCCAAACACTGACCTTAACTTTTATTCATGAAAAGATCATGCCTGATCCAATCACATAACCAACTTCATGTCTCATCATACTATTTAAAAATGTAAGTGTTAAATGATAACCTCTTCCAACAAAATAAACATTAATCAGATATTCAGTTGTTTTTTTTTTCATTTCTTTAAATATATATATATATATATATATATATATATATACTGTATCATAAATCCCTGCAAACACTCTTAGGAAAGGAACCCGCATCTATGTCTTCATCAAAGTTCTTGAAAATACCATTTCAATTAACCGTAATGATCCTATACTAAGGGGCCGTGGAGGGTCTTTCAAAGTGGAGGGGGGGGGGGGCTAGCGAAAAGGGGCACTTTCTGAGGGGGATAAGGGGGCACTTACAAAGGGTGAAAAAACAAAGAAGGAAAAATAGCGTTTTGAGGCGTTGCAATGTGTTGGTATACCCCTACACTCTATTTAACATATATTTAGAATCATTTTCGATATATATATTTTTCTCATCTTTCCATAATCAGATGTGAAGACTGTTCTGATGACTCATCTGCGAGAGCGACCGAGCGAGCAAAAATGCTCAGTATGTTTTTAAAATTTCTTCTAAAGACGACGGTGTCTGCATTATTTACAGTGATTTGCTGATAAAGATGTCGCAAACTTATCTTAGGGCTCTTCCCTATCATTCATCCATTAACCAGGTCGTTTTCCTTATTGACAAAGCTATAATTCAATACATTTTGAGGTTTCATCACGACTGATATTGATTATTAGAGAAAAAAAGGTCAAACCGAAAAGCAGATTTGAACTCAAGCACAATCTCGAAATGAATAGGAGAATAGATAATAAATAATAATAATAAATACAGCATTTGTAATGCGCCATCGATCTAGATAAGACTTTATGGTTACAACACGCTTGACCAGCCTTGGCTGAGATATGATAATATCATATCATATTATATCATATCATATCATGTAAGTGCGAGCAAGCGTAGCGAGCAAGCTTTGGACACAAAAGAAAAATATCCTCATTTCTTCAATTTAGGGGCACCTTTAGTTCTTATAAAACATTTTGGGCGTTGTGCCTCTAGCTCTTGCCTCCTGCTATACTGCCTCACAAATAAGGAGGGACTTTATTATTATACGAACTTTCTCTGATTCTGTGGAGTTAGGTATATGGCTATTTTGGAGACTTTTGATTAAATCACAAGATGTAAAAGCGGCTAATATCAAAAGAGGGGGGGGGGGGGGGGAATGGCACAAGAAAGAAAAGGGGCGCTAATCAGACGTAAAAAAGGACATGTAACAGATTTGAAGGGGGCACTTTTCGGAAACTGAGGAGACTTGCAATACATAAAACGAACCGGGGCACTGAAAAGGGACACTTATCATTAGAAGTGAAAAGGTACACCTATCAGATTCGACGGGGAACTTCTCGTAAGGGAAAAGGGCACTTCTTAGAAAGCAAAAGGAGATCACTTATAAGAAATCAAATGATCATGTATGAAGTCTAAAATAAGGGTACATGCTTGAATGGAAAAGGGACACGTTATCCTGGAAACAAAGGGGCAATTGGAGGGCACTTATATCACGTTACAGAAGGAGAAATGGGACGTACTGAAAAGGAAAAAAAAATGTATTAAGAAGTAAAATTGAGGCATACATCAGATTTCAAATAGGCACTTGCCCAAGTGGAAAAGGAGAACTTATCAGAGGTGAAAGGGGGGCACTCAGCAGAAGGAGAATGGCAATTTCACTAACCGAAAATGGGCAGTCAAAAGGGGCACTTATCACATTTCAATAGGGACATTCATTATAGAGGGGAAAACAGGGCTATGAGAAAAGGGAAATGGTCACTAATCTTGTGTAAAGGGGGCACTTGTAGGATTTAAAAGGGCGACTTATCTGAAGCGAAAAAGGGCACCTACTAAAAGGTGAACAGGGCACTTATAAAAAGATAATAGGCTCTTGCAAGAAAAAAAAATTGGGGGGGGGGGAATGGCTATCTTTACTACAAAACCAAAGAGAAAAAAAAACTTTCTCTAAATTCTGGCGTTATATGTCCACCAAAAGGATGAAAGGAGATAGTTCATCTCGTCAGCGTTCAAAGTTCTAATGAAAAATCACTTACTTGAGTTTGTTATATACAGATACGAAGTTCACAAAAGAATTGTTATATCACCACAGTAAACACATCTTCCTGCAACCCGCACTCAGCGACGATCACGCAGATACTAACTCTATGCTGTAAACATGTAAACTATCGGCTTTAACATTGAAATATCATATTCTCGAATTTCTAAAGGATTGCATAATTCCTGAAAAAAGTACATGTCAATTACTCCACACAGCTTACAACACTAGCATTATCATTTCACATCATGTTTAAAATGATTTAAGTTTCAGTTTTTTCTTTTCAAACTACTTGCATTAAGGTAAAGTGAAATAAATCACATATTAACTTACCGATGAGTCGATGACTTTCTTTAAAACAGGCTAGAAGATTGGTTTAAAATCTGCACATATCTGGCCTCATGCGGGTACAAAAATTGCAGCAAAATCATGGAAATAAAGCTGCTTTCTGATTAAAAAAAACAACAACTTCAGAAGTCAAACTTCGAAATGGCAGCTAAAATCGCGGCCTTTCCTCTTCTGCCAAACTGCACAACAACGAAGTAGTCTAAAAATGGTGTGTTCAAAGAGCGCTGTAAAACTACTGAGAGTCCACACCCTTGCCTAACATGCCTTAAAAACATCCCAAACAGCTGGTTGAAAGCAAAAGGCTCGCTGCCTAAACGAAAAGGAGCTATACAGGGCAAGAGAAAAGTGCCAATACCCTGCACATATAAATTAACAAAAGAAATGTAAATGAACTCAGTCATCGATTGCAAATCAAAGAACTGTACAGTACAAGATTAAAAGGAACATCCCACACTTTTCTTATTGCTGCATAAAATTAAATCACTGTCTCTTGGCAACCTGGCAAGAGTACAGGATTAAGTAAAACTGTTGCTATCTTGGCTGGGGAAAAAAAATAAATGAAAATGAAATTCATTTTAAGTGTGACAATAATGATGTTGACGTTAATGGATGTTGGTGTGGTGGTGGTTGAGATGATGTAGATAGTGGTGGTGGTGATGATGATGATGATGATGATGATGATGATTATGATGATAATGATGGGGGTAACGGCGATCATGATGATAACACGATAAAACTACTTTCGAAAAATCAACTCAACTGCAATTTCAAAAGCCTATCGTACTGCCCATACAAATCATGTTCAGATTACGTAATAAGCCATTGTAAAGTCCGCACATTTCTAAAGGTGATAGACGGGGCTATTGAAGTTGCCTTATAAAGCTGATTTTTCGAAAGTAGTTTTTTTATCGTGTTTAATGTTGTTGTTGATGATGATGGTGCTTACCAGCATCATTAATGCTTCATTCACGATGCTGGTAGACATTATTGTTTTGACCATGGTAATTGTGATGTGCATATAGAATTAAAAGGAAACAATAATAAGTAATGACTACATTTGTGAAACGGTAGTATCAAATCTGTCTGCTATCCCTGGTTTACGGTTTTTAAGAATATTACCAAAATTGACGTCTCCTTTACTTTTTTTCATCATACATTGAGTTGTCACCTTCCACAATTTCAGTTCAATTCAATTCACTTCAATTTCATTTGATTTCCTACAAAACACCTCATAAAATTTAAACAAAAATCAAACATAAAATCATTGCACAATGATTATGATCCATTTTACATTACTTGAATCATCACAAAGAATATACATGTGAATATGCAACAATATACAGCATAACCAGTATGTTTGGTTTATTTTTAAGGAAAACGTGTGGAAATGGAGGAATCCCCCCAAAAAGCAGGGCTTATAGAATTGTGGATCCCTCAAATAATTGCAAACATGGCTTAGTTTTAATTCTAAAAGATAATTATACATAAAACCTTTTTTTAAAAGCTTGCATAAGATGGTATTTTGTCATTGCACGGTAATATTTCGCATATATAGTACTCAAAGCAAATATCAACCGAAGCCAAGACTACGTCATTAAGCTTGTGATATGACTTCTGTCACTCAGAAAGATATATATAACGGGCCACATTCAAATTAATTGGTCAGCAATTGTTCCGATGTCTTTTCTACAAGTCCAACGGTACAATGACTTATCGATCTGAATAGTTTGGTTCCTACTGTTGAAGTTGGAGTCTGGCCCCGAGTCTGAGGTGGGTTGGATCTATATTTTGATAGATCAAGGAGTATCTTGCTATTCAGACGTTTAATGTAGTTCGATTGGTGGTGGGAGACAGTTGAAAAACAGTTCGAGGGACAAAACAACTCAAGATATATGCGATGAAGGATGACCGCAGATCTATTCATAAAGTAGAGGCTTGCACTCCGTAGCGGGCGCAGGCGACGGCATGTTGCCTGTAGCTCAGCATGCATAGTCGATCATAATATACATGATTCACGAAAGTACTAGTCAAAACACTTGTAAGCATATTCAGTGAAAACTTGTTGATAAACAAATTATTTGATGCATTAATCCGCCATAATCAAACGGGACCTACCCAACAAGTTAAGCTTTTGACATGTTTGATATAATTCTTAGTGGAAGTTATTTGTAGATTAAGATATGCTGTAATTGTTTGCACTACATCTTTGTGACATGTGAATTTATTTATATTCCAGTATCATCTCTCTTTTCTCTCGAATTAGGTTTTGACAGACGTGTATCAATCAAATATGATTATTTACGTCTGGGACCGACCTTTAACGTCACCATCCGAAAGACGTGGCAAATGTAGATTCATATCTTGCCAAAGGGCATTAGTGCCGCGGCAGGGATTCGAACCCCGGACCTTGTGGTTCAAAGTCCGGAGACTTATCCTACTGGACCACAACATCTTGTAAAATGATGATACATGTAAAGAAATTATGGTGGAAACAAATGAAAATCAAATCGAAATTAGAACTAGATTACTATGCTCATACCTCCATCATCGTCTCTCTGTCATCGAAAAGTGCGTCACCATCGTCAAGAATTCGAAAGGCCAGTTAGGGCACAGCCTCGCGTTTTCGAGATAGGCATTAAGGGTTTGCTCTCAAGTTTGGATATTATTTGAAAATTAATTTAACAAATTACAAATTTGGACAGAGTTTGAATGGAAGTGTTGTCTTCTCATTATTTTTAGTTCTACAAAGTTCCCTTTCTCTTTCTTTCTTCAAATATGTTATTTGTGTCCGTACATATTTTACACCTTCTTTTCAAGTGTCTGTTTTTACTTTTCAGTACAGAAAATATTGATGCATCGCCCTTGTTGTTTTTAAACTAGGGAAAAATGAATAAAACTGACTCAGAACTGGTGCTGAAAACTTCATATTTCTTGTGGCATTATTGTAATGCTTTTCTGAAATTGAACAGTATGATTCCTTTCCCCCATTATTCTCATTTTTATTCATTCTGTTCGTCACACTTAGTCTGTTATTCATTCTTCAATGTTTTGAATTTAAGGCTAACAAGATTTGAGACTTCAGTATACACAACAACTGAGGCTTTTTCTACGAAAATCAATTGCCCCAAAGGAGCGTTTTGCCCCCCCCCCCCTCCCCGCCTCTCCCATGTCGCTGATGATTTACTGCCCAACTAAGATAGAATGCTTCCCTCTACTGTCGAACACGTTTTAATTTTATCCTGTTCATAGGCTACTAATACATTGTAAGCATTGTACCATCATCATCAACGTTGTTGCTGTTACTGTTATTATTGTTGCCATGATTTTTGCTAATTTCTGTATGTGTCTTGTTTGGCTTGGTATTATTCAACACACTTTTTGTTCAAAACCCCTAGCTATTTTATTAGATAAAAAGGATTCAAAAGATGTACTTTATACACTAAGAAATGATGGTTCTTGTAGCAACAAAAACCCCTGCCATACCAAATGAAGTCGTCTGCCACAATTTCCTTTCTCTGTATCTCCCTTTCTGTCTCTTTCGTTTGCCTGTATATTAATATCACTAAGCTTCATTTGTTTTATAACTTTACATAATATTTTCCCGCTTGCATCTTGCTTGTTCTGCTCTATAAAGCCTTGTATTTCCCTTCTGTTAGCTTGTAATCCATGCACACATTATTTTGATTTGCTTCCAACCCCCTTTCTCTCTCTCTCTCTCTCTCTCT
The DNA here is from genome assembly GCA_029962745.1 of Echinometra lucunter. NCBI lineage: Eukaryota > Metazoa > Echinodermata > Echinoidea > Camarodonta > Echinometridae > Echinometra > Echinometra lucunter. The sequence goes on along the minus strand of CM057161.1, from coordinate 10,565,245 downwards.
CTCTCTCTCTCTTTCTCTCTCCTCTCTTCCTCTCTAGCCTTTTCTCTGCCTCTCTCTTTGTGTATAATCCCACCATTTTATTTATTTTAGTCTCTATATCTTTCATCTTCTCTTCCCTTCATCTTCGACCCCGCCCAACCGCCCGCCCCCTCCCTCTCTCCTTCCCCCCCTCTCTCTCTCTCCTTCTCTCTCATTCTTTCACTCTAACCTTTTCATACTCTATCCCATCCAATGTGACGGTTACGTTGGACACAGTTTTATTCACTTGCGAGGTATAAAGTGTTTGAAAGGAAGGTTTCTACTCGTTTTAACCCGTTGCCTATACTGGAACCGGGTCGTCCCCGTACAAAGTCTACGGAACTTGAAAATCGGTTGTCAAAGGGTTAAAAGCTGGAAGGTCATCCCTAAATGACCGACTATTCAGCTAGACTTTGAAGTAAACTATATAATATAATTTTTTAAAAATTAAAATCTTGCTTAAATTCTGGTTCCTGAATGTTGATTATGGACCCCTACGAAAAACAGCATATGCTGATCGGGTGTTCCGTCCCACAAGTGGTAAATAAATAAATAAATAAATAAATAAATAAATAAATAAATAAATAAATAAATAAATAAATAATAAATAAATAAATGAATAAATAAATAAATAAATAAATAAATAAATAAATAAATAAATAAATAAATAAATAAAATTAAAGACAGTTAGATTAAAAACAACGGAAGGGTCCACTGAGCTATAAATCAGGGGCAGTCATGTAATAGGTTTGACGTCGCTAACATGTTTTTAAAAGCCAAATAATTATGATACTTCCATGAACAATTGCACCGCAATTTTAATTTCAGAATTCACTTTATGACCATTACAACTAATGAACAGGAATTTATCTTACACAATATTCATTCACATTGCCCCCATTTTCGAGATGAACTAACAAAAGAAAGTATTTTTCCTTACTCTGTTTCCCTGCCGGAATGGATTTTCATTGCTGTCAGCAGGTCAGGCTGGATCTTCAGATTTTGTGCTATGTAGTGCTAGAAAAGCACAAAATGGGCGAATGTTATGACCTTTAATCGTATTTTATATCAAAATATAACAATAATGAATAACTGAAGAAACCAATGAAACAACAACAACAACAACAAACATAATTCAGGTCGTATTTCTCAAATAGATTTAATTATGTCCTGGGCAACGCACTCTTATGTACATTTTAGTCAGATGGAGCACAGTATGCTTTCGCATTGTAATGAGAGTCCATCAACTACCTAGAACTAAAAAAAATAATATTTTATATTATTTATGAGAAGTACAAAAAAGTACGAAGAAAAAAGGTGTCAATACTGATTTTCAATAATTCCATGCATTCCTTGATTGCAACATATTTAGGATCAGTAGTTTTCATCTTAGTAATGGTACATGTTGATATTCATGAAGAAAAACTTTTGAACGAAAATGAAATAATAAGCATATCAAAGATGGTTATCATGGTTCGTTTCTGCACACATAACAATTAGAATTTTGAAATTCAATAAAAGAACACTCATAATCAGTCGCTGAACCATGCAAGAGATTGAGAAGAGCAATTGAAAATAAGCGAAATATGTAATCGTGTCTATAAATTGTAATAAGAGTACACGCATTCATTTACAATGTCAAACATGTCAAAGCTACTGCTGGTGAGATACATTCACAAAGATTTCAAACACAGTGACACATAGGGGGGGGGGGGGGGGGAACAATAGGGGTAAATGCCACTTGTTCTGAATTTTCGATAATATAATGGTTTTGAATGGTTTTGAAGATGAACAGTTACTATATATGTTTTGGCCCTTTTGGCTTAGGGATGATGTTGATAATAATCTTTAAAAGCAGAGGAACACAAGACCTCTGTCAGTTAGAAATTAAACATAAAGCTCTGGGATAACATTTAATAACAAAATTATATGCAGCATAAGAAAGAAAAAATATTAATGGTCTAAAACATTCGCAAATGCTCTTGTGAAAAATGAGCGAGAAATTGAGCATGTATCAACATCGTTGATGAATTTAAGTGAACAGTTTTTTTTTAATTTTTGTGTACATAAAGTATATATTACGTTTGGCATTTATTATTCAGAAATGAGATGCATCTAATTCCCAGGTCGTGTAACGCGTTTGAGTTTTACTCGATGAATAAGATAACAAAATTATATGCCGCACAAGAAAGAAAAAATATTAATGGTCTAAAACATTCGCAAATGCTCTTGTGAAAATTGAGCGAGAAATTGAGCATGTATCAACATCGTAGATGAATACAAACAAAACAAGCTACTTTATCATGTTTATTGCAGCTCTTATTTAGCCTGTTGATGTTTTTTTTATGTGGTTACTTTTTTAAAGCGTTTTGAGCATTAAAATGGAAAATGACGCTATAGAAATACTATGTATTATTATTATTATTATTCATAATAATGTTGATATCTCATATTGATTACCCATACCTCATCCATCTCATCCAAAATGTTACCTGTTAGCGATGACCTTCTCCAGCTGCAACAATATCGATTTTTTTTTCAAAAAGAATAAAGCAGTAATTTCAGGTTTTACCGTAATACCATTTTTTTTCCAATTCTTTGGGGGCTTTTTCCTAACCAAGGATGGAACACACGATATTGGAACGATTCTACTGTATGTGTCGATTTACTGTCGAAATTCCCAGGGCATGGTGCAGTAGGTTATAAATTATTGGTCAATGTTTCTAAATTTAGATATCTAACTTTTATACCAGTCTGTCTTTTTGCTTAAGAAACGTTTTTTTTTTTATTTTTTATTTTTTATTTTCAGATACTCACTTAAGTCTTTTATTGAAAAATACCATATTGGAGGTATATTTCGGATAAGATAACCATGCATGTGTTAACAATTATTTGGACCATCAAATCTGTGATTTTATATCAGAGTATACTCATTTCCAGTGATGGGTATATTGGAATCATCATCTGAAACTACTGGTTCGGTGACATCCAGATCATTTTGGCAAAGTAAGAGCTCTTCATATTTTGTTTTCATAGCTTAGCATAGCCTGAAAAAGAACAAAACTATCTGAAACAATTCAAAAGGGGCAAGGTCTGAGAAAGCGAACTGATTCTTACAAAGCGCCTCCAAACATGTCTGAAATCAATTTAGTGCGATTGTATCCCGTGTTACTCAGATGAAAGAATCGTTAGAGACTCGCTACCCATTAAAACGATTGCAATGATAAACTCGCCACCGGCTCCCCTCGTATCAAAATATGACTTCTCTCTTCGCCTTATCTTCTCCTCTTGTTTCCCTCTCTGCTACGCTGGCTGGGCTTGGAATCAATTTCGAATGACTTTGATTTTTCTTGAGTATCAAGTCGTTTCCTCTGCATCGCCAAAAGTACTATCGTATGTAACCCAATACAGATCATATCAATATTTCGCAGTGCCTTCCCTGACCCGGCTTTGACCATATTGGTTACTTACTAAACTTCGCATCGGAAGCGCACTAGGGGCACCGATTCCCCCCCCCCCCCCCCCCCTCTCTCTCTCTCTGTCTCTGTCTCTGTCCCTGTCTCTGTCTCTGTCTCTGTCTCTGTCTCTGCATATCTCTGTCTCTGTCTCTGTGTCTGTCTCTCTTTTTTTTTCATTTCGCTGTGCAACATTCACCCTCCTGGTTAAAGACGCATAATCCATAGCCACAAAAACCCACCAGAGAGCAGCGAATTTCATCAATGTCTGATTAAAACTACCAGGTTCATCAAATTGAAATTACATGTTAGAGAACACAGAGTGCTTCGCGTGACTCTCCCCGCTTCCTTTTTTCTCCTTTTGAGTTTTTTTCCCCGTATTAATCTCTTCTTTGCTACAGTGCTCCCTCTTTTCGTCACATTCTTCAGTTTGAAGGCGATGTAAGGGCGATGCCCTACGGGGTTCGCTGGCTCCACCGCTTCTTTTTCGTCACCCTAACTTTTACGCATAAACTTTGCCCGCCCATCCTCAGCAGTTTTGAAGGGGTATATATCAGCCACGGCATTGGTGGTAACGCTTCGGCGGCGAGGGTAAAACAATTACGTGACGACTATGAAAATAATGAGCTGGTTTGCATTGCAAAGTGTGAGTGTTGGGAGGGGATGGGCGGCAATCTCCAGGAGCACGGCGAGACAGGTTGTTTGGACATCTGGAAACGCGCGGGAAGGCCGGCTGATGCATCCTTTAGGGGTTCGTGTCAATCACGGGAATGAAGAGACAAGAGAAGGAAACTTTAAAAGATAAGGAGAGACAGGACGAGAGAAAAAGGCGCACACAAAATACAGACAGAGAGAGAGAGAGAGAAAGAGAGAGAAAGAGGGAGAGGAACATAACAGTAGGAAATAAACGACAAATAGCGAAAAGATAGAGACAGAGACAGGGAGAGATGAAAACAGGGTCATGAAGGCAGAAAAGGATAAGTTCGGAAAAGGACCTAATTGTAGCCTACATGCTGCATAACCTTTCATGATCTGATGTCACTTTCATAAACATATTCGTTCTATTTTATCAAGAAGATTCACACCGGGTTTACATCAACCTTCTAAAGTTTCCTACTCTGGGCATATTTTTGAACTTTTCAGATTCCCAGAGAAATCTCGTATTAAATTGATTATATAATTACTTGGTCAGTTCGATGTTTTTCTCCTTTATCATTCACATGATCTACAGTCACTCTTGCCACAAACGAGGTGATGATTAAGCATGGGTGGCAGTGTCATTGCCAGGTTTTACAATCAATTACCATTTATAGTAGAGCGAGTTGTGCAGTTGACAGGATCGAATACAACATGAGAAGGTTCAACCAATCAGGAACTACAAGTAAAACATTCATCCTGATTAGTTTACGGTTGCGTTAAATTGTGAGTCGTGTTCCATCACAATTTGTAGGTTTGTAAACAAAGGTTTCTAGGAATATTTGATTTTAAATATAAATTAATATGACATTTAGTTTTGATTTTTTTTTTTTAAAACGAGAAACGAAAAAAGAACAACCCAATTATGACGAAATGAAACAAAGACATTTCGTGTCAACGCTCAGCGATTGTAAGCGGATTGTAAAAGAGACGCCCGGAATTACAAATGAAACTCCCTGACGTTTTTAGTGTTTTGGTAAAGAGTAATCAAATTGCAGCAATAACGATATAAACATAATCAATATTGGCAACTTTAACTGAAGTAAAACAGGTTCGCCAAATTTTAAACTGGAATTTCATGTAATACTAATTATTTAATTGACAAACTTCGTTTTCTGCATTATGAACATAAACTTTCTTTACACACCACCGAATCATTAAATGTCACTTGTCTTCGTCAACATGTAAAGCAACACTGTGTTTGAATGTTATTTCATGTATTTCATGCCAGCCTGTATCCGATTATACTAGACATGCTAGAATGTACTTAACATGTATCGGAACGGCAAACGCTGTACAATGGGATTGCATGTTGCACATTATGTAAATGACTATCATTCTTAGTATTACCAGTGTGTATATAGCAGGGGAAAAAAGAACTCGTCCTGAATAATCTTATTAGATTGGTCGATATAAATGTTGATATTATTTTAGTGTGGGATGTGAGAAAGTTCATCGGCGTACAGACCCCTTTCCCCTTACCAGTCCGACAAGCTCGCTTCATCAGACCGCTAGAAAGTGCGATGACAAGAATATCTAAAGCTGTTTTTAATTGAGCGGGAAAACTGAACAAACTTATCGATCAGCCACACGACAACCAGCGTGTCAAAGCATGACTATAAAAGCCATCGGCATTTCTTCTAGTCTTTTTCTACCATAAAAATTGTGGATTTTTTTTCTGGTCAGGGGTTCGTGTGAAAGTGTGAAGGGGAGACACTTTCGGTTATTCCCTAACCGCCCATAAATGGCGCCATGACGAGATGACATTGTGATAGGTGATGGTGATGGTGTTGATAAGGAGGAGTTTTTTGAGGGGTTTGTTTTTTTGTTTTTTAGGTTAAGAAGATGCTCTTGGTTACTGTGGAGGTGTTTATGTAAGTGAAAGGGGAAGATGATGTATCTTATGATTTAGTTAACTTTGTTGCTATTTTAGATGGAGATAATGATGATTATAATTATGATGACAAGGGGGAGGAGGAGGAGGAGGAGGATGGTAATGATGGTAACGATGATGATGATGTTTTTGAAAATGATGTATGGTGATAGTGACTTTGATAATGAATGTGATGATGATGATGATGATGCCATTACATACATCCATTGATCACATTGTTTACGAAATAGAGGAGCTAAAAATTGTAGATTTTAATTGAATAGTGATTGTAATGAATGGATAATAAATACATGCATTCATGTGGACGACATACATGACATAAGTTAATCAAACTGGCCAGACCCCTTTGGAATATAGCAAACACAGCAACGGTGAAAAACACATATTGCAGTTTATTCTGTAGAGGAAGACATTATAGTGACTTTAAAATTCTGCAAAGACAGTGATAATACAGATAAAACTTTAATAAAATTTTAAATCATTATTTGGGAATAAATACTTATTATCATGATGACTGCGGTGAACAGATATGATTGGCCAATTTGGGATTTTTCTTAGTGGTGTGACCAGCCGTTAGAAATGATTTGTTCATACATGAAGTGGCTATTGTTCGCGATTGCACAATAATATCCACGCAATACAAAATGTATATGATTCCCACGATCCAGAGCAGACCCGTTCAGATGTGATGGTAACACCGCAGTGCGAGTTCCCTAACATCCTAAAGGAAAACGCATAAGCAGGAGACTGGATAAATCTTTGAAGGATTATAAGTACATATAAAATCTTGAAAAAAATAAATGTTGTATCACACCGGTATAACGAGGAAGAAGGGAAAGGAATGGAGAAAAAACACGAGGACATGCTGATCTATTGAAGATTTTGATATAGAGTTCAGGGGAGCCTTTCATGAAAGGACTTGTCGGATGTTTTATCTGACAAAGTCTGTTTTATCCGACAGTTGCCATAGTAACGATGCTTCTCAGCCAATCAAAATCAAGGAAAGATGTCAGATCTGACAACTTGTCAGACAACAAATGTTGATGAAACGCTCCCCAGAGATCATCTGAACTAGTTGTCCTCTAGATGAAAATCCTGAAGATAAGATGAGAATATTTCGAAAAAGACGAAGATGAAAAGAGAACATAATTATCCATTAAATTGGTGCTTGAAGAAGTAGATCTACCAGATATAATCATTATAGCAGGGGTGACAGTGAGCAGTTCCAGATTTTTTTCGCGCCGTTTGAGGGGGGGGGGGGATAAGATCTGATGGGGGTACAGGGAAGAGGAGACGAGAAGAGGGGTGTGTACTTCTCCAGAGGCCAATAGACAAGAAAGTGCGATGACAACAATTCCTAAAGCTGTTTTTAATTGGTCGAGAAATCTGAACAAACCTATCGACCAGACAGACGACAGCCAACGTGTCAACGCGAGACCGATCACCAAGCAAAATGTTTTCAAATCATCGCCCCAGTTCGCGCGCCGTTTGGCGGCTCCCAGTCTCATATAGCCACCAGATAAAGGTGTTGCTACATCGGCCATGGTGATGATGATGAGGATGATGATAGTGGTGGTGTGGACGTTGACGGTGATTTGGGATGTTCTGCGGTTGAGGATAGTATTGGTAGCTGTCCAGTGTCTTGTATAATGTGCGAGAGGAAGGGTTCCCAGCAAGTCAGTGGGTCGGTCTTGGTAGGGCTAGACTTGGCAGGCAGCGGTGCGGCACCTGTGTAGCTCGGGGCATCGCAAGGCGAGGGAAGTATCGACCCAGTCAACCAAGCCTTCCAGCTTGGTAAACAATTACCTCCCTGGGCTTCGCGCATGGCTCAACACGTCTTGTTTTCATTTCTCCATCTCGCCTTCATCCTTTTTCCATCATTTGCCTTTTTAGCTCCTTCATCACCACAGTTATTCCTTAACAGTCCAAGTCTATATATACTACTGTCTTGTTTTCAGCTTTATAGGTATTACTCGGTTTTGGGTTTTTTTTTTCATTCTTCATTTCCAGCAGCATTTCTTGTATTATGTTCTTTTATAATGGTTTAAGCTATTTTCCTTCGGTTTCTTCCTTTTCTTTTATTCTTATCAATTTTTGATGGTTCATCTTTTTATCTTTGCATCATTGATTCATTCTCTCGATTATCTTCAATGTTATATTCAAATTATCCCATAAAAATTCATAGCATTTCCCCCTTTTTTTCATCCTTTCACCACTGAGTTCGCCTCGGTAGCATATTCTAACATGTCTAACATCCTATATACAGAACTTAATTGCTTCATGGCTTTTTAAAAAAATGTATGCTTTCATTTGATAATATATCTTGTGCATGTAAGGTTTATCTTAATATGACTCGGCCGTATGTGAAATTTACTTCTAAAGTAGAAAGCACTATTGTCCAACATTCATTTCGGCTCATTCTGTGTAAGGAATTTAATTTCACCTAATCAGAACTTTATTAGATATGAGCTAAATTCGCATACTACGAATTATCGTACATCAACCTCCAATGGGTCAATCTTAATATAATGTTCTCCTAATTCCTCAACTGGGATAGACAGAGCATGTTTAGACATGGCCTAACTATTCAAAACACTTGCGAAACCTCTCACCCTTCAGAGTAAACTCAAGACTTACTCAACCGACGAAAACCTGATTAAACAAAATTTGTTTTGCTGGTGACAAATTTTGCTCGTCAAATTGGTCATAATATCAGCTCTATTACCAATATACCACACAATTTAGCATGCATCCCTCTCCACACTGACTGCGGTGGGTCCAAGCCTGTAAATATCGAATTTTAATTACGTTTGCAGACACAAAAATGCAGCCTTTGCTATATATGTGTGGGTTAGTGGATGTGCGTTGCGCGTGTGCATATACACGGCGTTGCGCATAGGTCGAGCGGGGACAGTGCTGGTGAGCAGACGATCAAGTTAAGTGCGCCAGAACTTCGTTACCCATAATGTCTCCGTTGAACCAATTGAATCATGGGAATAATCTAGTTTAGTACCCCCTAACCAGTCCAAATTCGGATATGATGCGTTAAGAATGATTGGCTAAATCTCATTTTCGTTGCCTTGCCCGTGGATTGAACTTCGGCGAGGGAAAGGCAAACAAGAAAGCACAAACGAGTAAACTCGATATTTCCCCGTGATTGTTTGTCGAATTAAATGGCGATTTAGATGAGATTTGAACTTGTAAAGAATCGGTTTGAAGCAAATAGCGATGATCACTTTGTATTCTTAATCTCAGAATGACACGGAAAAGACGATCTAAATGCCACGGGCTAACGACTGAATTATGCCGCAACTGCAAGATCGAATATTGGCCATTATTGTAGTGAGATCTATTATCTTGCCTCCGCTATCACGTTATTAAGTTCTTAGAATTCGATTTCTTCTTGATCTAAATGTAATACATCGCTATACATCCCCTTTTCTGTCTTTTCCTCTTCCTCTTTCATTTCCTCATTCTTACAAGATAGCTCGATGTACCATTATTGAATTTAATGGACGGATTCGTAGATGCAGAGCTGCCAAGTAGTAGGATTTTATCCTATTTAGTAGGATTTTTTTTGGAGAGAATATGACAATAGGATTTTTCCCATGAAAATAGGATTTTTGAAAGTTCTGACAATGATTCTCTATTACCTTTATTTTATCTTATTTTCAATGTTATTTTATCAACATTTAAGTTTCTCCCAATGCTCGGTGTACTCTACCTGTGTATTTTGTACTGTAGATCATTTTCAGTAAAAAAAAAAAAAAGTACAATGTAGAAGAGTTAGGATCGAAATAATTAAGTAAGTAATACATATGATTAATATTGTATTTTCTTTAGGATATCATAGAGAGTGAAAGGGGAATCACACTGTTGTATTTTTTAAATTTTCATGCAAAAATAGGATTTTGGCATGAAAACTGGATAAATACAGAATAGGTTTTTTTTTCAGTTGGGATTGGCAGTTCTGTAGATGTAATCACTTTCTCTTTAGCCTGGGGAAAATTTGGCATTGTCTGAAAAATCGATCCTTCTGGTTTACTTTCGCGGAAGAGGATTGTACTGGACGATCAGTTTGGAGGTTTCCTGCTATAATACAAAAAGACTTGACCACACAAGAAATCTTATAAAAATTATCGTGACAATGCAACAAATTTCTATTTTTCCCCTCCATTTTGTTATCTTTTTACGTTTTTTTTTTTATAGTTACAATGTGATGCCATAGATTATTTCACTTTAGTGGACTCCACTTTCCATAAACATACGAATGAAAATGATAATAATAATTGTGTTACAGGTACTCTTTGGTTATATATTACAGTTATAATTGTCATACTTCACAAAGTATACTACATGTATCTAATCATTTAAAAAAATCAAAAGTAACGTGATACAAAAGAATATGAATTAGGTCCTTCTGTATCCTTGCCGGTCTTTTTCTCAAAGATATACAAGGAAATGTTGACTTTCTAATAAGGTCTATTGTCAATACACGTGTTTATTATGAATTAGTCACAAAGGGTCACCTTCCTATGCAACATGACCTTTTCTTTCTGTAACAACAGAGTTGAATGTACAGTTCATATCTTGAAATCCTTTCAAATCCATAATGTTCATCAGGATGAGAACTTGGACATCTGAAGACATTGAAAAGCTTCTTATCCTGCATCACGATTCGAGGCATACCATAGGTTCAGCTACAGGGGACCCTGGAGTTATGGGGGAAAGGATGGTTTTACTTGATGAATAATGGTCAATGTGTACTGGTAAGACGAGGAAGGGATCATGTCGTCTCTTTGCTTGTCCTTTCTTCTTCTCCTTTTGCTTTCCTCTTTTTCGTCAGAGAGAAAACTCTTACTTTAATCAATGAAAACGATGGTGATGATAGCGATATGCCCTTTTTTGATAAGGGGCAAGTTCCCCAACCGCCCAGATAGCGACATCACCGAGTACAATCGACTTCGGGTGAGCAACTCGACGATGCACTATTTGGTCCTCATTTATTTTTATCCTTACAACTGGAGAGCAGAGACGTACCTATTTGAGGGATCATTACAAAGTACAGGCGCACTCTCAAATCATGACTGCAGGGCTAGTATTATAGCCATGCCGATAATGAAGGGGGCGATATGAAGTGATTCCCGCCAAAAAGGTCGTATGTTCATTTCAAAACCTTCTGCAAATATCGCACACAGGTATATAATTTTGACATTTTCTTGAGACGGCAATCCAATTTCTTTTTCGACACATTCATTCAGATATTCAACATGTTTAACGAATGGACTAATAAACTATCATTGTCACCATCATCGCCGTCATCATCATGCTCATCATCATCATCGTCATCATTTTCATTTTCACCAATATTCATCTCCAATAATCACAAATGAAACCTGTTTGATTAAAATTATGGATTAAAAAAAAATCTTTCAAAATTTTCAGAGACCACATTATATCGAGTCCGGAGTCCGCAATTATAAATGATGATAACCATGCTAACATTGGAATGAAAAACCAAAATATATTGTTCGGATACACTAGAGGTGGATATACCGCCTTTTGCAATAATGAAATAATGCATATGTGAAGTGCAAGAACAAGCGGGAGTAAAGGTTGAGTGTCTTTCTCTGCAACATCTCTTAGCCCAAACGGACCGAGGCGTATATTAAAGAGATTCTTTAATAATCGCCCCAGGCAAGATTGAAGTGCTGGTATGTAATGTTCAAGCATTTAACATCACTTTCTGAAAGGGGAAGTTTGTTTACGCCATATTGGTGGACAATATGGTATACACACCTCAAGGTATTTTCTTCGCGATGACGAATACTGTATAATTTCTTAGAAATAGACGCGAGCTATGAATAAAGATTAGTCCATCTGTTTTATTTTGACGCTTTAAATTTTACCTTGACGCGTTACTGGTAGTATTTCATATTTTTAATCTTCATTTCCAAAATACAAATTTCTGAGAATAAATATCACATGAACATTAAGTTTAACATGTTCGTAAAAAGTGCTCTGAAGTAATATTCCCTCTTCATTTTAAAATTAATTTCGCATCAAAATATTGATTATGTTACCAAACTGGTTGTGCTTTAAATTTCAGAGTGCACTTACGTGTCTCCTTTAAAAATAGCCAGTATTCATTTTCACCCTATCGCACTCCATCACCTTTAGTGGCCTCCATCCATCACTCCAGAGAGTATTTTCCTTCTCTGGTGAAGGGGGGGGGGGGGGTCCTTCCTTGAAAATGCTCTGATTGCAGGATATACATGCATGCCCGGCTGCATTCTCCAGCTCTCCTAATTTCGGCCATCTCCCCAAACGACTGGTACTCGCCGAAACGATTTGCGTACGGTCGGTCAGACCACGCAGAGTTGATTCAAGCACAACGTTAAGAATCCAAGACCCCCATCCCTTTTCTCTACGGCCACTTAACTGATTAGAGACCGCGACTAAGCCGATTTCACTGTTTAGTGTGATTGAATTTTAACTGGATTAATCACAGAAACATAGAGGGAGATCGGCACCCGTGGGATAAAGAACAAAGGAGAGGGGAGAAATGGCGTGATCATCTGCCAATTGTATTGCTCTGACTGCTCAGTGTCATCCGAGCTTCGGCATCTGGTTAACATGCCATTTCTTTACTAGTCCTGAGTCTTCAGGACTAGTCTTTGAGATGGAAGTTGAAATAGATTTTGGTGCCAAATTCTATCTAATAGCACATCATTCATTCCCTTTGATTCATGATAAATCATCACCTTTTCTCTTTTTTCAGTATTCATTTTTTTTCTTTCTTTTTACAAATTTGATGCGAAAAAATATTTCGTCGTATTAAAGGATGAATATGCAAACAAGATGCATAACATTAACATGTTCTCTTTCCCCCTTTTACAATCATTAAACTATCCAGCTTATTTCTTTGTTATCTTCTTTAACATCCCCCACCTTTGACCTCCATCGCACAAACAGCCTCACTGAACAAAAATATAACACACACGCACACACCACGCACCCTCAATCACTCACACACAAATAATCTTGTCCGCTTTTTTCAAATATCTACTCTAATCTTTCTCCTGTCCTTCTTATTCTTCTCCCTTTTTTATCCTCGTCCTCCTACTTTTTCATATATTTTTCATTCTTGTTTACTTTTCTTTCTTTCTTTCTTTCTGTCTTCTGGCGTTCTTGTTTTCTATTTTTTCCTGCCTTCTTTTTCCTTCCCTGTCTTCTTTCCTTTTTATCGTACCATTCGATCATTTTGAGTATTATAGTTGTGCAATCTTCTGCATTAGAAGGTATCTATGCCATGTATGCAGACATTAAATGTAAAACAAATGCATAATGAACACCATTTTGCAAAGTAGTGATGAAGACGACAATGATGACGAAGTGATGAAAATGAAGATGATGACAATGACAATGATGGTGACGATGATGACAAATCATCAGTATGAAAGCGTAACTTCGTCGACACAAGCCGCTATCCGACGACAAAGCTGACGACTCATATATGATCCTTCCTACCTTCTAGGAACCCTCCCTTAAAACTTAATCGCGTTTAGACCCCAGAGCAAAAAGAGGAAAGTGGAGGGGGAGGCCCACCATATTTCGGTGCAGTCAAAAGAGAGGGGAAAAAATAGCCCGGCGAAATGTAATTGAATTGAGTAATAGAAGGGGGATAACTGAAATCGCAACTGCGAATAATGAGTGACTATTAAATCTTTCGCTCATCACAGATTTCCCTGACTTACTTAGCGGCCTCTTTATAACACCAAGTTGTTTATCATATTAGTATTAGCAGCTGGCTCATGAAGGGAGTCAGCATTACTTAAGGATATGTGAACGTAGAAGTGAATCATTTCTTTTCCTCTTAAAATGTTGGATATTTGTCGCTTCTTTGTTTCCTATTCTTCGATAGGTCGATAACAAGGAGAATTCAATCAAATAATGCAAGCAAGATGGAAATATCAAGAATGCATTTTTATTTGCATGAATCCCCTCTTATCTACAATTAGACGTTTATGGATGTTCTTCATATGAACATATGAAATATACATATGAAATTCAATTGAATTATACATGTAAGTTTATGTCTTATCTGTCGCAAAGCAGATACTGTTAGCTTTGAAAGATTCTTCAAAGAGAAATGCTTGTTACTGATTTGATATGTTTATGATCATGACAGAGAAATTCATGCGTCGCAGTCATACTTGGCAAATTAATTTTGATAACATTAATTAACGTAAATCATTGTATTATTCAAGAATTTACTCATCAGAATAAAAGGGAGCTTTTAAAATCAGGTGTCTGGCAATTTAGGGTGTAGATTTTAGTTGGTCGTTCCCAAGGGGAACTTATGAGAAGGGGCATTTATTAATTAATTAAAATTAATTATAATTCAAACTGAAAATATATAACACCTATCACTGTAAATGTTACTACTTATTCAAATAATCTTCTTTTAATAAAAGTCGTCATCTTCATTATTTCATCTTCAACGAGAATTATAAATAGTTTTCTAGTTGCCAAATAAGGGGCATCCCTAGACCATAGGATGTGGAATGTCAGATTCCATTTGCCGACAGTTTAACTGCCTAATTTTTCAAAAGAAAGATCATTAGTTTGAAAGGTTTGCCGACTGGCCCAAAATTTCTAAATTTACGAACAGATTTTATTTCTAATCGTGAGAGGCGTCGACCCCCATCCCCTCTGCTGCCTATCTCCCAAGGGGTCGCCGCTCCATACGTCTACCTGAGTCTCCCTCCGACGCCGTCAGCCCCTCATTTAATCCTGCTATACCAAATGATGCGATGGAGGATTATCAGGTGGGTAGCTAATCGCTAACAGATCTAGCAGACCGTCCGAGAATACTGGGAGGATTGGTAAAGGGCCTGCATCTGAAAGTATAAGGCATGATACGGAGATGGGAAGGGGGTGAATATTAGATAGGAGAAATAAAAATAATAGATTAGGAAAGTGCATTACTGTTAGGTTAGATTATACTTCGAAAATTATTCCCTTTTTGCCTCATTCGGAGGCTATAATGATTAAACAAAGGAGATTATATGGATCAAACAAAGGAATGCATTATTATCATCATATTCAAAACAGTTGCTATCATGACAAAGATATATATAAAGGCATTTCGTAAATTAGTAGAAAAGCGACATGTTTAAACGGGCCATTCTTTTTCTTCTCCGTTTTCTTCTTTTTCTTCTTCTTCTTCGTCTTCTTCTTCTCCACCACCACCATCATCATCATTACCAGAATCATCATCTTATTATCATCATGACTATTCATTTTATTCTCATTCTTCTTCTTTTCATTCTTCTCCTTCTCGTCTTTTCTCTCTCTCTCTCTCTCTCTCTCTCTCTCACACACACACACACACACACACACGGAGAGATTCTAAGTATTTCCTGATACATCTTCCACAGTTACATATTTACTTTTGTTTTCCAATACACTTTTTCAAACAAACTTTTACAACCTCTCTATACAAATATCTATTATACAAGAAAAAAAAACTTATACCATGATATAAAATGGTAGGTAACAATACCTTTTCAATATTTTGCATTGTTTCTGTAACCATTTCCTCTTTATCTTTTATTTGCGTCGAAGCTTGAACATGTTGAAGTAGGGCCGAGCGAGTTATCGCGGAAAGACAAGCGCATCGCCCTATGAAGATTGTATGATGTCGCTTTGTAAATAATTTACCCTGCGGTGATTTTAGATTGAATAGCATAATTTGTATGATGATCCTTCCATTTGTTTCGAGTAAACTTGCAATTTTTACCATCTCTGGAGATTTCAAGGCGAGCCGCTACGAATTGAAACCCAAGAAAGCACCTCAGATATTCATTTTGAAATTAAAACTCATCAGTGTATTCTAGGAGAAACTAATATGGCGCGATGCTGTCTTCAAATAAATAAGTTTAGCAATCGTTCATCGATGAGTTTTTCATGATCTGAAATCTTCAAAACATCTTACATTTCTTGTGAAAAAAAAAAAAAAACAGTGACTGCGTTTTAAGACAGCGAAAATTGAATGCTTATAAAAGCACCTTCGATCGCACTATAGATTTTGACCCCAACATGTTTAATAAATGTTATGTAAAGACTACGGTAAAATGATTGTACCGAAAAAACGAGAAATAATGATATTATGGCTTTATATAAGATAAGATAAGGTAAGATATACACTGAATATAAAACTTTTTAATAATTCAGTTAATGTAGACGAATGCATATTTAATTAAAAACTTTGTTTTTGTGAATGAAAGACGAAATAACATATGACTGCAAAAATTATCTTTATATTTTCCATATGTATAAAAAGCTCAGGTAATTGCCATGTTTACATTGTACACTTTTCTATTGAGTTTTCAAAGAGGTCCATATAAGATTTTTTTTTTGCTAGAAAATATATGTATATAAATCGTTGCCATAACACGTATATGTATATCCTTGAGATATTTACTGATTTTATTTAGAGCAATATTTTACAACTTCAGTGAGTCATTTTACATTTATTCTTTCACATTTGTCCGTTATTCTCACAAATATGATTTCGATGACAATGGCAAACAATAAGACGTATGATAGTATAAAAAGTATCGGTCATCCATATTCCCAATTCCATACATAAACATGATAAAATCATTACAATGGGGACTAAATGTACAAAACGTGCAAATCTGCATGTCGAGTTTCAAAATCACATCGCGCTGAGTTTAGTTTTTTTTTTTTAATATGTATTTGGGGACGTAATTCAAATTTTCTTATTCATTAATAGTTTATTTATCTATCTATCCATTTATTTATTCAAGTATTCAACAAGCTTTTTTTGAAGTACAAAGAAAACTCTAATTATCATATTACATGTAATTTTTTTGCTCCAAATTTCATCTCACGATCATTCCTTTATCGTGCTGACTAGAATACTTTTTACTGCTCTGCTCAAATTAATTGAAATAACCGGGTTTTCCTCACGTCCTGTTTTGCAGTCCTCTACATACGGACATAATCTCTCTCTTTTAATAATCAAATGATCACTTCATCTTTTGTTGGGTAGTATGCCTCTTATATAGTATATTAATCATATATATTTATGAAATATCTTTTATGAGTCTTTTTGAAATTTGTTTCAAAAAGAGAGCGGGAAAACGTAGTTAAGGGGGTAATCAATATTCGTCACTATTTAAAAATATTTCTACTGTACTGTGAACAGGGTGGAATAAAGGAAAGAATCAGGGAAATTGAAAATGAGAATGAACCTGAATATACTGTATTTCTATCAATAAATCTATATTTGAATTGAATATATCCGAGACCAAACCTAAACCTAGAAAACCATGATTCTCCTTTTTCTTTCTTTTTCTTCGTAATACATACTGGTTTTTTTTTCCTACGAAAACCCTTTTGCTCGATAATCCCTACCCCCCCCCCCCTTTCTCTCCCTCTCTCCAGACCCTCTCATGCAAATAAAAGTATAAGAACACGCATACAGTGCATAATGCATGATAAACACTGCATGTATAAAACGCAGTGCACATTCTTTGCAACCTGTCACAGGAAGACAGGTTTGAATACATGCAAGGAAAAGGGTGTTTATGGTATTTGTTAAACTGATCATTTGTCAGCGTATAATCATACTTAACTATTGTATACCATTATTGAAAGTTCAGTCAGTGCTCACAATATAATATATAACATAATACATTGTAACTTTACTTTGGTTTTATATTGCAGAAAGGAGGTAGTAGACGATAAGAACATACATCAAAATAAGAATATAAACGAACTACATCAGAAGCAAAGAAAAAGCAGAAAATTTGTAACGAGTCAAATCAAAATTGCACATTATATATATATATTTTTCGAATGAGTTTCAGATGGAGCCAAAAGAAGCAGGTAGCTTGGAATATTTTGAAATAAAATGAAAAGAGAGAGAAAAAATATAAGCAGCAGGAGAAAGATGTCGATGCCTGATGAATGGTCTGATGAGAATTGCAAGGTTGAGTGCATGCTAGATTTAATAAGGAGGGTAAAAGCATGGCAGGGTAGCGTGTTCCCTGCGGGGGAGTTACGGGGCGATTTGGGAACGACGAAGCGCTAGCAGCCAAGGTCATCCGTGGCAATAAATATACATACATGTTCATTCTATGCAATGCTATTTCATAGACACACAGGTTTTCAGACGCCGTTTTGTTTAATGTGAAGGAAGAGAGAAAGGAGAGGAGTTTTAGTGGGAGAAGTTTTTGTTGTTTGTGGGGGAAGATGTAAAATTCAGCTTCATGTTTTCGAGCGTTGCCTTTAACCATGCAGTTGACTTGTTTGTTTTTAGTCTGAGTAGCTGGGGTGTATAAAGCAAGCGAGTGGAAAGTTATAGAGGATGTTTTTATAGTGAAGAAAGTATGTTTGGAATGATAGAATGTATAACGATATTGGTTTTATCGGGACAGAGCCTATAATTTTTTTTCCGGAAATTGATGAAAGTAATTAGATTTGACAATCACGAAAGGATACATTGTATATAAGGAAATTTAAGAGCCCTACAAAGTGAGGGTATTGATTGATAAGGGAACATGTTCATATTGAATATACGTAGACTCTAGTTAAAAATGATTGCAGCGAACAATTTCTTTGTTAGAAAGTGAAATTTTTATCACAAAATCCACAACCTAGATAGATTTTTTTTTTCTAAGTCGAAACGGTGAGTTAACAAAATGTTTTTAAATGAAATAGTCCCCAATTTCGAGGCAACTGAGAGGGACATACAATCAATGGGTAGGTGATATTTTACATTTACAATTTGTGCTCTTACTCTCTCTCTAAAAAAAAGAGTGAACGCGTTCACTCTGTTAGGGGTGAATTTCAGAAGAGAGTGCATTAAGAGTGAATTATGAGTAAAAATTGTGATATTCACTCTTTATTCACTCTTTTAGGGGTGAATATCACAATTTTTACTCTTAATTCACTCTAAATGCACTTTCATCTGAAATTCATCCTAACAGAGTGAACGCGTTCACTCTTTTTTTTTAGAGAGAGAGTATAGGGACTCATACAGAGCTAGTGAAAGTAACAAAATTGACACAGCTTTAGATCACTGCAGATAAGGCATTTTCTTCCACGAGTCATTTAAGGTAATGTAATATGAGCGATGGTGAAGGTAATGAAAAATCAAGAAGAAAATACAAGAAAGATAAAATAAAAGACAGGTACTAAAATGAAGTGAATACCAATTCGGGTTAGAGAAGACTGGCAACGAGATTGGGCTTGGAAAAATGAATGGATCGCTGTTCGAGAGTGAATGAAGTAAGGTGGAGTTATATAAAGGGGGTAGTATAGGGAGGGGAACGATATCAACACAGGGAAACGGAAATCCTTTAGGGGGAAAGTGGAGAGCGAGGTAAGGCAGTGAGGAAGAAGAGGGAGACGTATGAATAGGGAGTGAATGAATTATGAGCATACAGGTAAGATAAAGTTCGACAATGAGAGAGTCGGGGTGGGGTAGGGGGACTTGGAGACTATGTACTTGAGTTGCAAGGAGAATGGGACCTAGCTGGTAAAGAGATGGATTGGGAGCCCAACACGCCGCGCTGAACACCTAATGTAATTTGCCACATTTTAGCCAGGTCAGGCACGAGCAGCTCTCTTCCCCCTTCTACGTTTCACTGCGCTGTATTTGATAGCCGCCATGGCGTGCAAACATTTCCCCTACTAAGTGATCGTATTACACGGTCCGCTGGACACACACTGCCCCGCTCTTCCCGGCCGCGCAATCAATTAAAGCGATGCTCCTTTAGTCAGTATCCGTGCATGCATGCGTGGCGTACGTAGTAAGGCTTTGCTACCGTAGATAGCTGAGGTAGTAGTGGTAGTCGATGGTGGCGCCTCATGCGGGGAAACACAATGACACTGAATGAGGCGCCATGGAAAGATGTGTAACATGTGTAAGCAATGATTAAATACGGGTGGGGGAGGGGTGTGCATAGTTATACCACAAGGAGAGGTAGTAAACTTTGCTAGGTGTTAATAGAGAACAGTGTGTCCTGTCAATGAATTCAATGAATTATTCTGACGATGAGCTGTGTGTGCGTGTGTGTGTGTGTGTCTACTTGTAAACAGGCAGACAGAGACGAGTGTTACTTGGTGTTAGGTTCTAATGTATACTCTAGTAGTTTGTTTACATAGCATGAAATATGCTACAATTATAAAGATGAGACGTTGATTGTTTGCACGGGTCTCATATTATGGAAGCATAGCTGAACTGTCTTATGTTCGACAAAGGTTTCTTTTCTTGATTTGTGATGATGATATTGTTACGACAGTCACTGAATAACACCAATGTAGTACCATATTCTGTTAAAATATCAAAACATTGCACTTCCAAATTCATTTGAAAAAATGGATAAGGTATAGGATTTGGGGAATTCGTCCCCCCCCCAAAAAAAAAAAGAAATAAATAAAATGAATGAATAATTCGGGAACACGGAATACCAAGGGTCATACTGACGAGTATAGTATAAATAACCAAAGCATAATTTATAACAACGTCATTCAATTTTATGTCTGAATATATGGCCGGAAATACAAAAACTTGGGGTGGGTTTTTTTCTGAGAAAATGGAAATAAGTAAGAAGTAAAGCTTTTTTCAGCACTATTTTCGTTGTTTCGTACGTTTCTTGTTCAATTTTTCATATTTACGTGATTGTTGGAATTTAGGTATTTCCGTTGAAGCATGTAAAGGCATTTTACGCTTTCCCACACCGCGGTTCTTCTATTTCCGTTCGCTGGACGATTGTAAACTGAACTATAAATTGTAAACAAGGCATAATCACCGCTCTTCACGATAATAATTCACCTGCTTAACATATTCATGCAAATTGATGCAACAGGGAAAAGTTCTCTGAAGCATGAATTGTAAACAGTTTGGTTGAATATAAAATAGACTGAGATTTTAAGAAATCCCATACTAACCTGTAAGCGAACTATAAGTGTACTGGTGATTCTAAAAGATATTTCCTTATTTTCAGAGGGAAGTAAAGTTTGTGAATAAACTATTCAAGTAATCATTTTGTAATGAAAAACGGTATTACCTATTATTATCTACTTGATTAATTTTAGTCTGATTTCTATGGGTTTTTTTTCATGTTATACATTTGAAAACTTAATTTTGTCTCATTTTAAGCATCAATATTACAATCAAACAACAGGACAAAGGGGCCCCTCAGAGCCTACTTAATTTTCTTATAATTTATCATAGCATCATTGCTTTTAACCCACATTGCAAGTATGATGAATATGTCAAGTCAAACTATAATTGTATACAAAGAAATGAATGCAATATGAACTGTTCTGAATAAAAAAGAAATACACAAAGGAAATAAAGCAGGATCCTGACAATAACGATTAAATTAAAAAGTGACTATCATGGTAAATTCCATGCCAATCAACGACAAGATACCCATATCACTATGTTTTGCAGACATTCTGAGTCAAAATAAAATGCATTTCCATAAGATACCATTCTAGTCTTATTTATTTTACATTACAGTCACAGCTAGTTTTATTTTGTGAATGGAAGCACCATGTTACCCTTATTTTCTTCAAAAATCTATTTATCTGTTTATTTTTTTACCATCAGTCAACTGAATAATTCATATCTATCATAAAAGCATATTCATTAGATTACGATTCCCTCTGAAATCAAAAAGAGGAATATGAAAATAAAATAAAAATGGGTTTGGAAAATGTCAAGCATGTTTCACCGAATCACTCTCGCTGAGTCAAATAAACCGCTAGGCTGACACAGTATATTTTTCAAAGAGTAAAATGCTGGAAACAACTTTATCGCAAGAGTACATCTTGACAGCTTTCTTATTTAATAAATCGTGACACCATCACACTTCAGTAGTCACCTCCTTCCTTGCCCACAGATTTACTTCATATTTCGTTTTTGATACATTTAATACTCGGAGTATCAAGTTGTACTATTTTGATAATGACCCCTTTTCGTGGCTGGATGACCTAAGCGACAGCGACTTATTTGAAAGTTAAGAATAGAAAAAGAGAAATGGAAGCTTTTGGAAAAGTCAGAGTTAATGCATTAAATCATTCCGCTTGACACCGGCGCATCTTGAATTTATTTCTGAAAGCGTCTTGTAGTTTAATAATATCTTTCAGAAACATTGAAAGTAAAAGTATTAAAGAGCAAATATAAGCAAGGTCAGAGTACAAGGCAAGGCCTTTTTTCCAAGACGAGTTTTAATATGAGAATTCAAATGTTTCACAACGCTATGAAAGTGGCTTTATGTATGAGGTGACGTTTAGAATTGAAGTAGGTATAAGAAAAAATGTATTTTGTATAAAATAGACAGTTTTCAGACGAATTTAGCTTTTAATTGTAGTATTTTATTTATATCAATCAACCTAAAGAAATATCTTATTTATTTATGTTAATTAATCTAAATTTCTCGGTTCAAGTAAAGTCATACAATTATTTCAATTATTTTTGATAGAGAGTACAGTTTGAAATGTTATTCTTAGAAACTAAACAGGAAAATTACATTTCGATCTATACCATAAACTGCCATAGAATTGAGGTAGGTATAAGAAGATTTATTTCATATAAAATGAACAAATTTCAGACCAATTTAGCCTTTAATTGTAGTATTTTATATTTATATCAATCAACCTAAAGAAATATCTTACCTATTTATGTTAATTGATCTAGATTTCTTGGTTCAAGTAAAGTCATATAATTATTTCAATTATTTTTTTATAGAGAGTACAGTTTAAAATGTTATTCTTAGAAACTAAACAGGAAAATTACATTTCGATCAATACCATAAACTGCCATATGTAAATGAAAAAAAAAACATCATGCAGATGATTACGAAGGCATATCGAATGTAATGGAGACACTATAACGTCCTTCCAAAAATCATGTAGAGAATCTTGAAGACCAAATTAGTCATTATGTTACATTAGCATATCGCCAATACCGTGAATACATCATGATTATTAGAGAGCAGGGCTATTTAGAAGTGAATGAAATACTTTATGAAGTATGTTTCATCACATAACAAGAGATAGCATCACTAGAAACAAGTCAAATTAGAGATAGGATTGTGTGTTTTGCTTCATTCCAAACAGAACGAATCATATCTTTAACAGTTGTTGAGGTTATTGGCTGTCGCGTCTTTTAGTACTTACACTGCTTAACAGAAGACTAAACAACGATTATACATTTTGCGTACGGAAGGAAATGAGAGAATAATCGTAGCGCATGTGCTAAGAGCTGTCCTTCATTTTTATTTGTTTATTTGTTTATTTGTTTATTATTTTTTGCGAAGCTTACAAAAATGTCTCCGCAAGGAATCGAACGCGAGTAGTGGATTGGAACGCCAGTGCTTGACCACTAGATCATGGAGACGGGCAAGACTTAAGATTCGCTTATCCGACAGACTGACATTTTTTCGCTCCTTCGCTTATTCATAAATATGGGGAACTTTAATTATCTTAATTTACGCTACTAGTATTTCCTCATTTCCTTTCAAAGTATATTATGTATTTATTTCCATGAAAGTTTACTAAAGCTGTTGCATATGCTACTCCCTTAAGATATATATATATATATATATATATATATATATATATATATGCATATATTATTTGTTCTGTTTTGAGGGACAGCTTAGGATATACACACATCATGCACATAGAGTACAAAAACATGGATATGGGAAAATCGAAACCCACACACAATAAAAAAGAATTTAGTCTATAAGTAGGAGCTTCGCAACAAAATCCTTTTACATATGCTAATCCATTCTAACCAGTATCGTCAGAACTTAAGTTTGATGCATAAAACTCGAATCACCTCTGTCAGTCTATTAAATGCATCTCGTTTCGGGTCTGGAGGAGAAAAACCGGTTGTTAAACAGTCTAGGATTTTGACAAACAAAACCAGATCGAGATTGCTGGAAACCTGAACTGAATTTCAAAGTGAACAACTAGCATAGGCCTCATAATTGAAGGCATTATATAAGTTAATTGTATTGAAGGACATGAAGCTAGCGGGAAGACGGCAATCAAATTTACTTATCACTTTTCTGCCTCTTTTATTCTCTATGTCTATCTCTCTTTCATCCCCTGTCCACCATTTTTCTTCCCTTTCTTGATGGAGTCTCCTTCGCCCGGATGGCATCTTTATTCTCCGTTTTATAACTCTTTGTCCTCTCTCTTCCTCTCTCTTGAACATACCCTCATCTTATTTTCTGAAAAAGAATCAACAGTGATGGATCTGAAATTGGCGGCATTCGGTGGTATTACATTGCACTGACATTTGCGATCGGAATTGTAATGTAAGTCGCCGGGGAGCCTGCGGCGTGGAAAGCGCTTCGCGATTAGTATCAAATCACCGCCGCGTTCCGCAAGTCGCTAAGGTTTTGGCGCGAAAGGAGAGAGCGAGGTATAAGGGGGGAAAGAGGAGAACAGAGGGGAAGGAGAGCGGGAGAGAGAGGCAGAAAACCGAAGGAGCATCGCGTGTTTACCATGCATCTACCGGGGAAGCTCCGGCGTACCATTTATGTTCATCGTACTCCAATTACAACCCCGCAAACACCAATCAAGCAAATAGCTCTGCTCTCAATTGTTTTTCTCTTTCTTGAACACACCACTTCTTGCCCATTTTCCTCCTTTTTTTCATCTGGATAGAAATACATAAAATGAAAAGGACTTGAATGACAATAAAGGCTAGGAATGTAGGCGTGGAGATAGAATAAAACCTTGTTGAGTCTCTAATTTTGTTAATTGGTCGCAGATGTTAACCCGAGTTTCAATTTATTCCGAGTACAGACTTTACCGCAGGAAGGCCTTCAGATATGTAATTTCCATGTTGATTATGATAAGGAGGAAACGAATCATAATATCTCAGTATCTTATGATGATAAGGAAAACAATGTAAATGTAAGAGATCTTATTAAAAGCATAGTTTTTAAACCTTTAAATCAACAATTTTACATTGTGAATAAAACCTCATACATGTCATTTTTAGATTTCTACACTAATGATTAGAAATTCTTGTCAAATGTCATACATATTTAAAATGATATGATGCACAAATATTATGTAGGTAATAAATAACTCAGAAAGTATGAAACAAAGTTGCAAATATTCAAACTTACAAAAATTTAATGCAAAGATTTTTTATTTACTCTTTACGCAAATCAAATTTAAATTCTATTTTTATTAGGTCCTTTTCTTATTGTGCTCGCTTTTCCACCGACAAATTAGTTGGTTGGTTTAAATACCCCCCTTTTATTTTATATTATATTTGTGGTTGTTACATCGATATCCACAAATGAATTTTCATTGGTTTGAAATGATAAGAAGTAGTGCTTAGCTCTATGTGTATTAGTTTTTGGCAAAAAAGACTTACTATCAGATTACTATCCATCATTATTATTTAGGTTCCCTTGAAAACTGTTTGCTATAAAGAAAATGAATGAACAATGGTCTATTTCTAAAACTACTTCATAATTATGTAACACCCGGATAAAAACGAATAAAATGGTTCGAGTTCACATGTTAGTTTTTTAATAATGTCAATTTTTTAATTATTTCAATTTATGCGGTTATGTAGATTATTTTGTTAACTTGCATTAACAATCGTTCTTGTGAATTCTGTTTCAAGTGATGGTGAAATACATTGCACCACGCAGATGATATAAAAAGACGATAACATTTAAAAGAAATATATTCATTGTAACTAATAAATGACACTTTTTTTCATCCCAATCGTTTCTCCTGTAGAAATGTATCCAGTGTATGTTAACTATAAGGATATCCAACATGTGTCTTTCATTTATCAATGTTTTGATAAATATATAAAACTACAGATTTTGATAGATCATGGTGTCTGCTGGTTTCTCTTCGAAATCTTGTTAATATCAGTTTTGTCCTTCATTGTCATACAAAAAAGTGACATGGGGAGAAGGGTCGGCATAGTTGGTGTCGGTTAAAACTGGTGAAGTGTCAACATTGGATATAATTCAAAACGTCAAGTTTACTGCCGAATAATTAAGATGACCCAGTCCTTCCGTCAACCAGTCTCAGACGGGCGTAAGATGAGCCTGGGACGGGGAGCTGGCCGGGTCGCGCGCAGAGGGGTATCCCCATTACTGTTTGCTTACCCGCGCGCGCCACTTAACGCAATTAATTTGATAAGGACCCTCTGCCCCCTCCGAAGTATATCGGAGAAGGGGGTAAGAAGAGAATGGAAAAAAGAGAGAGGAAAAAGAGAGTAAGAGAGAGGGAGAAGGGGAGTGATGATGGCGTTATTTTTACGCATTGTTTGCACAGGAAATTATTAACGGGGCGCGATGTTAAATACATTACTTTAAGTGGTTTAGATTTCTCGCCCATCCGCTAAAGTGAAAGCTATTGTTCGGGCAATTATTATAATGATTCTTCATCAGCAGACGACGACGATACCAAGTATCATCCAACATCGTAGTGGCTATCGGAATCGTTTTCCTTGTTCGGTCGGCTGCATAGTCCAGGGAAGATGAAAGGATGAAGGAATGAGACTGGAAAATAGAATGATGTGGGGAAAAGGAAGAAAGAGAGAAATATGGAGAATGAAGCAGAGATGGAAAAACGAAGGTGGTGTATTCTAGCGCGTGATGAAGGGTCTTGGAGCGGGAAAGCTACCCGGGGGATCGGGGCGAGCAGTGGGGTCGGGTTACACAGCTCTCAGCTCGATGGACCGCAGTTAATGTAATAAGGAGTAGTAATCAGTCACTGGTAGAAATAGACTCCGCTTCGCTGAATTCTCTTTCCTTTTTTTCATTTCACCTTTTTTTTTTTTTCTTCTTCTTCTCCTTTTAAATGGACTACTTTCCGTTTCAATCCTGCTCAAGATGAGCGCTGTCGAGGGCAAAATGAAACAGATAAAAAGAAACGAGTTTTCAGGTAACACACCTATTTCTTCGTATCCCTGCTTTTAAGTTTGACCACAACAAAGGCATCTATGCACTTCTTTAAAGATGATTTTGACCTAAAACATGACTTATCTCTTATTCCTTCATGCATTATGTAATAAATGACATCAATCAATAAGACTCATGGCATGTCCATGTAATCACGCTCTGTTTTTCCTTCTTAATATTACTTAGTACACGCTTATTTACCTTCTAGTGTATATCTAAAATGTTTTCGTTGATGTAATTGCATAATTAAAGACTACAATTTGGATATAATCATGGCACAATTTACTTTAATGACATTCCATAAAATTGGCAAACTTTCTATGAACCTGTTCCCTATATTAACAGGATTGATTATTTTTTTGTTTTGTTTTGTTTTGTTTTCTAATGTAAAACGTTTTAAAATAAAGGATAACGAGGCGCCAGCAGTAAAACACAGAGAATTTTATTTCTTACTTTCTGTGTTTCTATCTCTCTCTCCCTCTTCTCTTTCATCTTCTCTCTCTCTCTCTCTCTCTCTCTCTCTTCCCTCTCTTTATTCCATCTCTATCGCAATTCTCCCATTCACTCTCGGTGTACTATCCCCCACTTTTCCCCCTACATGTGGCAGAATGCCAGATCATCTCAATCGCAGCTTCATCACATCCATTAAAACAAGTTGATAAAATTACAGTCCTCTCTCGTGGAATTTATCCCGTCCCTGGTCGACAAAAACTACAGCCACTCTCCTTGTCTGGCTAGCTACTGTAGCTTCAAATCTACGCATAACAAAAGAAAAAAAAATGAAACGCACAAAGACCGCGCAAGCTATCCGCGCGACTAACGCTGTGGACTCCCTTATCTAATTTTGTATTATTAGATTCTCGGATCATATGAATGTATGATTTTCCAATCTGGTTGAATTAATAAGTATGTATACACGTGTAGGCTGATTCATTAAAACCAATAGAAATATGAAGGAAAAAAAAAAAAGGCGAGGTGGCCTAAGTTTGTGCTGGACGTGTGTGACTTCGGCTAATTCAAAAAGATCAGCTTGTTTATCCTTTGTATTTGTTGCAATTATCGAATATAAATTCTGATATACCGGGTATTCGAGGAAAGATCCGTATATGATACTTGTGTAAGATAAATGATAATCATTACCCAATCAAGAATGCTTGAAATGGGGAGACCAGTTTAGTTTTCACCTTCAGGGCAGCAATATTTCCAAGCAATTTTTTTACAGTGGCAGTCTCTCTTCCGCAAACAATTTTATAATGTTTGATGAAATATAATAATTTGACGATTTAATATATTTTTTTTTTTTTTTGGAAAATGAAATTGTTATATTACTTGCTTATTTATGATTTATTGTCAAAAAGTACTTTTATACTTTAATTCAGTCATTTTAACGGAAAATGTTAACATGTTATAATTATATGAAAGCAGAAGAATTTAAGATCGAATAAAAAAAAAATCATCATCATTTGTGGTAAATAACTACAACAGAATTTTATTCACGATTTCAGTTTACTTAGGGTGCATTTCATGTATGTACTTTATACTGAATGAAGTGATTGTTTTCATGTCAAAATCTAAGTTTGTATGAATTACTGTGGCTTTTATTATCTCGAACATTATTATTCCTATCGTTGCTATATAATTTATTCATATCACATTGTATTACATTGTTTGCTTTCATTCACTATCCGTATACTTGCTGTAATTTGTGTTATCCAAATGCAACATTCCCAGTCATCGTTAATCATGTTAATCAATGAGTATCTTATAATGTTTTTTTTTTAGTATCTATTGCCCTGATTTCTGAATATATTTGTATTAGAAATTCCTGTCTGAACTGTAGTATCCCTTTTGTATGCCGAATTTCTCTTGCTGGGACTTTACATCTCAACTTATCATATATGGACTTTGTGCTATTTTCTGCCTAGATATGGTAGCATAATGTACTGCCCATCAGCAGATGATGATAGTAGACCAACATCATTATGACCATCGCCACCACCACCACCACCACCACCACCATCATCATCGTCATCTTTTGAATTATCTATCATTAATATATATGATATCATTGATGATATAATTATCAATTAATGCTATCATCATTATTATGACTAATATCATCAATATATTTATCATCATCACCACCATCATCATCATCAATATTAGCATCCTCGTCGTCATCACCATACTCCTGCTTCTTATCATCGTCATCGTCATCGTCATCTTCCTCATTTGCGTCGTGATGTACGGAATGACATCTCAGCGTGGTCAGTCTCCTCATCGTCTTGTCATCCGAGTCGACTTAGCAATGTATCCTGATCGCCATCACAGTGGTCAGGAAACAAAACAGGAATGAAAAGACCGGACTACACAAAACAGGCCAATGAATAAAGGAGGGGGAAGGGAAGAGGAAAGAAGGACATCCAATGCTATTCCTGTGGGCGGTTCCATTCCTTTCTCGCTCTGTTCACGCGTTTATGCACCTATTAAGGAGCGATCGATGACGCCTTGGGCCTGGCCTCATCACCCTCTTCATCTTCCACCTCCTTCTCCTCCTCATCCTACTCCTCCCACTCCTCGTTCTCCATCCATTCTCCGGGGCGGATAGCGTGATGGCCGACACCCCCTTCACCAAAACAACATCCTTCCTGATGGGTCCTGAGCAAGTACCGCCAGCCCGCAGGCCGGCGCTAATTTGTATCAACTCTACCACCACTCTGCACTCCATCTATTTCTCTGTCTCTGTCTCTGGCTCTCCCTCTTCCTTATGGCTCTCCCTTTTCCAACCTACATCAGCGTGTATATCTTTTTTTCTCTCTTTGTATATCATTCGATATGTCTTTCTTGTTTGTCTTGTTCTCTTTGACTGTCACGCGTCTTCATTTCATTCCTAGAATATTTGTTGAATCTTTTATTATGTCGCTTTATTGTGTTTTCTTTATTTTCTAAATGTGCACACCTCTCTTTCTCTCTCACTCTCTCTCCTTCTTACTATACATGAACAAAAATTATTTCCTGTCCCAAAGACAATAACACAGCTCGTTATCATTTTATGGAATCGTGATGTTTCTTTTTTATTTATTTTTTTTTTATTGATATCGACCGTTGTTGAGACGTACGCGGAAACTGTGTTTAGAATACTCCACATTATTCTAAATTTGAAAGTAAGGGATTAAAGATGGATCAGAAGAACAAAATATTTTCCATGCATTTCATTCATATATTTTTGTTCTTTTGTGTAAATTATCCTTACTTGCTCATACGACTCGCTTATTTGTCCGTTTGTCATGTTTGTGGCTCTCTTTTCCATTCTTCTACTCTATTTCTATTCACCCTTCTCACACATTCTCTCTCCCTCTCTCTCTTCTACATTTGTCCACTCTCTCTGTCTCTCTCTCCTATTTTCTCCATTATTTCCTGTCCTTCCTTCTCCATTTACTTCGCTCCATCTCCATCGATCTTCCGAAGCTCATCCATCTCTTGATGCGACCGTGAGAAAAAGTGCATAAGCCGGGAAGGCAATATTAATTTATATAATTCAGTTATAGTTGATGAATGCGTTGTGTGAGTAGTAAGAGGAGGTATATAGTATTTACTAGATTCCCTGTTGGTACAGATAGTTTGGCGTTTGTCCCTCATCCTATATCCCCACTATCGTATGACTGTCAAACCAATGAAACCATGTAAAGTTTGCCCGCTCAAACAGATTCATACATGAATCGATAAATCGACGCTACATTCAACCCCGCCGCCACCTTGCCCCTTTTGGCAGTTTTTTATGACGAAAATGAATTCAGTGAGATACGAAGCTACATCATACACAACTTCCAAATCATTAAAACAAAGGTGACCTATACAGTAAATATGAAACGCATAGTACTTCCTATAGATATTTGCATTATATGTACTAAATGTATCGTATAGCTTTAAAAATGGTGTTAATAAAAAAAAACCCCGCATAGCCTTCAGTTCTGCTCAATTTAACAAAAATAAAACACAAACATTAAACGTAATACATTCCAGAGAGTAATCTACACGATTCATAACAAAAATAGCAGTTAACAATTTGTAATGTTAAACAAAAAATACACATGCACAGATATCTGCGATTTTTTTAGTATGCATTAAATAATAAAATAATTTATTAACTTTCAGTTCATTCTATCATGAAAAAAAAAATCGTGATTTGATAGTGTCAAACTCTCTCTAAAACGGCGCCACAAAAATATCCTTATAAAGTGATTCCACTAGCTCTTATGTAAAAGTACTGCGGATGGAAACTCAAAACATAATCAGCAGAAAAAAGGGGAGAAGAAATTAAAAACAAAACAAAACAAGAAAACATGTAATATATGAATGATTTCATTACATCAAGAAGTTTGAAGAAAAAAATGGATTACCAAAGAAGAAAACGAATAGATAAAAGCACAGAAAATACAATGACACAGACGCAAGAAGTAAAATCACTCATGAACTGTAACAAAACCAAGATTTAACACTCTAACTTATTACAGTAATAGGGTCTTGCTAGCGCTTTAGTGCAGTAAGGATATGAAATCCGGCGAGCGTACTCCCTAGCGAGCCAAATATAGTAATAAAAAGCCTGAAAGGAGTCTCTGTTGAAGGGTATGAGTACTACTCCACGGTTGGGAGGGGGTGTGCGATTTCCCGCGCTTGGGGCCATCCGTCGGTGTTACATTTTACCCCAAGTTACTTTTGCTGATTGATTCTGTACGTGTGATCCATTTCAATGCCCGGATTGCGCGCGGGAAACGCTCACCGATACTCTAGGCTTGTCGCCTGCTTTTTCAGCCTCAAACTCACAAGGTGTATATAGTCCCTGATCGCTGCTGTGAATCTATACCGCTGCCGCCCTCACTTCATCTTTAGCAAATTGAAAACGTTCTCGAGGTTTCGAAGAACGATTAACACCTTGTCGAGGAGGAGAAGATTTGGTTAGATTGCGAGACATGTTATCGACAGTTAACCCGGCAAGGTTTAATCTAATTCTCCTACATATCGCGGGACAAAATGAATATTCTAATAGACCCAACCCGAGCGGCTACTGTTCCAAATTCGTCTTCATTTCAACCTACCCGCCTCTCCTTGATGTTGCCATGTTTCTGATTGCGTTTTATTCGATCGCATTATATACTTTGTTTATCGACAACCATATGTTTCGCTTTCTTATCTTAGTTGTTCAATTAAGATGATTATGAAATAATATCCCATGGCATTTAAGCCCAGTCAATTAAGGAAGAAACTCCTGTTTTAACCAATCAGTCTCAGCTCACATTCACCATGCTCCCCAGTCTTGAGGATCAAATGCATCCTTTCCCTTGCTCCTGAAAGAATGCCAATACTTTGTTCTGTCATTCTATTTTCGGAGCATTTCAGAGCAATTCATCCGCAAGTGGTTCAAATAAGTAGTTGGCGCTTAGATTTGGCGTAGAAAAGTAACTGCAAATATCATCCTAAAATCCAAATCTAATAAGGGCGTCCATAAAGCATCAGAAAAGGAATGTGGCTGATTTATATTGTTATCATAAAAACAATGAATTCATCTATGGATCAGGGGTTGTCCATAGTAGGTGACAGAAAATTAGATTGTTAAAAGTGGTTTCGGTCGGCCACGGTTTATCTCAAATATTGGTCAATCTTTCCCGAAACAACACGTCAGCTTTAGGCGGTTTTTAGTTCCTTGTATCTTTGTTTATCTTTTCCCCTCGCCGCAACTTCTAAATTCCCCCTTTCCTTTCTATATCACAAACTGAGCGATTCCTGGTAAATATTGATGAGCATAAATGCATATCGATCGCCTACCTACATACCCTTTAGATGTTTGTCCTTAAAACTTAGCTTAGCATCTCTCCTTCGTAAAACAATGGGGACGACAAACTTGTGCTTAAGGTGCTGAAAAGAATATCAAACAGATCCCGATGCTTTGACTTAATGTATGCTCCGAGGGTGGCTGATATGCGACCTGTTGCTGCAAGCACACCCTCTCAAATTTGTTTGATTTATGTGGCCTTCGAAAGTGACCACCTGATTATCGGAGGGGGGGGGGGGGAGAAATAGTTATCTAGGCGTGCAAAACTTGGAATGATGTCGTCCAGGATAGATACGATAGAGTATAAGCATAGAGTTTAGCAGGTGTACACGCCCCTCCCCCTTTCGAGTTCCGGGAAAAAAAAAACCAGTAATTCTTTCTTGGGTCAAACCATCGTGGGTGGCTGCTCATAATGCCGCCCTTTCAAAATCAATTTCCAGATGTGCTCCTGCTATTAATCAAAGTTATATATTGTGAGTATATTTTAATCGGGTGGTCCTAAGCATTGAGGCCCCCATATTGCCGCCCCTTAAAACCGTTTACTGGATACACCACTGTGATAACCCTATGGACAGTGGAGATCACTTGCTTGGTGAGCATGGTGAGCATTATTTTGAGTGACCGATCCTTCACATGGATGGTGCTCGTAATGCTGCCCATTTTCAAAAATCCTTTCCTGGATACTCCATTGCGATGAGAAGCATATGGTCTTGCTTGGATACTTCGATGAGCATATTGTAGCAGTCCTACATGCGGAGACTGCCCTTAATACCACCCCTTTTAAAATATATATATTCCGGGATACGCCACTATGATAAGCTTGGACAGTGCTGGCTTGGATACATTGGCGAGTATGTTTTGACTGAGTGGTCTGACATGCCCTCGCCATGTATAAACTCATCTTTTATTCACCTCCATCTAGAAAATTGGAAGATGAAAGTCAAGATGGGCTCATGTCTTGGCCTTAACCCCAGGCGTATGCAGATAGATAGGACCAGAAGGTATAAACGAAAGGACTTAATACTCTCTCATCTAGTGCATCAGCATTCTCTCCCTGTCTCTCTATTCCCCTTCTAAGCGCTGTCACACCTAGCCCATTTGGCTCGCCGAACCTATACCGGAGCACAGATTTGTCGATTTTCGGGGATCGGTACTAATACGGCAGAGCAGCGGTTTCACATCGTTAGGAACGGTTATACATCGTCAGGACTCCGTCGGAACATCGGAAACAAAATTAGCAAAGGAAGGCAACGGTAGAAATGTTTGAACATGCACAGAAACTCTGGTGTGACATCGGTAATGCATGAGTAGTATAACCGTAGCGCACCGATATCCTTTATTGCTCCAGTCAACGGTAGCACATCGGTGGAACAACGGCGGCGCCTCGGTAACACCAAGGTGACGAAAAAGTGGTGTTCGATAGCACATCGGCTCTTACAACGGCAGGACAACGGTAGAACAACGGTAGAACAACGGTAGAACAACGGGAACGCCGGTGCTACATCGGTATTGCTTTACGGCCAGTTGTGACTTTTCAAAGGCGATCTCTAGACGGAGCTCCGCCGATTTTCTCGCCGTCGTTAATTTTGTGCTCCGGTTTAATCCTAGCGAGGTATATCGGTAATGTGTAACAGCACTTTCCCTCTCTCACTCTCTCTGTCTCTTTATTCTTTTATTTCTTTATTCTCTCAGACAGTGATTGTTCTCTTTCATCCAGTATATATCAGTATTCTATACCCTTCTCTCTCCTTCTCCCCTCTCTATCTCTCTTTATCTCTCTTTCTGTCTCACTCTTTTTTTCTTTTCGTTTCTTGTGTTTACTCATGTCTCTGTTATTTTCAAGTCGTCACTTTTTGTTTCCCCTGGCTCTCCCTCTCTCTCTATTACACTCCATTTCTTGCTCTCTCTTGGTGTCTCTCCTACTCTTGCATTACCCTTTTCTTCCTCACTCTCTTTCTCTCTGTCTATCTGTCTCTATTTCATTCTCTTTTTCTTTATTTAATTTCTCTCCGACGCCATTTCTCGTTTTCCCCCCACTGTCTCTATTATTCTTGTTCACTCTCTTTCTTTTACCCCCTGGCTCTCTGTCTCTATCACTCTCCCATTCTCGATCTCCCTTTGGCTCCCTCCTTCTCTCTTACTCCTATTTTTCCCTTCTCTCTTCTTTCTCTCTCTCTCTCTCTCTCTCTCCCTCTCTCCGTCTGAAACAAAGAATATCTCACTTTTCGACTTCGGCCGACGCCAATTTGTTTGACGAAAAAAAGTTTAAACCTTCAGTCCGACAACTATGAACGTAACAACTGACCAAAATTTAATCTAAAATCACTGCGTTACATGAATTTAATGCATATTTTCTTTACGTGCAACATATCAGTTCATGAATGCTATGATCTATTACGATGTACTGCTAGATGTACCCCGGTTTTGTCACTCTATATTCAAAGGTGTAACCATGATCGTTCGGCAACCCAGAATTTGACCCCTATCCTGCCTATTTCGCGGTGTTACATTTTTAGCCATTTTTACCCCTATTTGGCACAAAACGGGTACAAATCGGCCTTTAAAAAAACACCTCTATTTTTCGCATTCCAAGTACACTTTTTGCAAACAATGACCACAAAAAACCCCATCTTTTTTCAATTTCGAGAAGAGGTCTACAAGCTCAAAAACACCCTTTTTTAAATTTCGAGTACAAGCTCATGAAAACAACCCTTTTTTCGAAATTTAACATGCTCAAAAAAGACCCCTTTTTACGCGAAATTTCGAACGATCATGCGTACACGAAGTCAATGCAGAGTGAAAACACCGGGAGATGAACTTGATTATAATCTAAGAAATTCAAACAACTGGCCGCTTTCAAACACATCCTGCGTTGACTTTATTCCTTTAAGTAGAGTCCCGTCAGTTATTGGGAGATGGGTGATCCTGGCTGTATGAGCTTTTATCCGGTTCGTTTCCTGTTCGGCTTCCGTCGTTTCCTTCCGGAACACTTCATATTCCCGTCAGAATACCCGTAGATAAACAATCGCGAATTCTAAGGGGCTTCACTTTAATCTTAGATGGGAGTATATACAAGCAATCATTACAGGGTAGTTTATTTACTGTCATTTGTTACATCAGTTTCTCATAGTATGTTAACAGGAGAGGGGAGTTCTTGATATTTTTCAACCTCCCTGTTTCCACATCTCCATCTTTAACCTCGTTGTTTTAATACCTCGTTTCTTGCCTCTTTAAAGTTAATCCTACTTTATCTTCCTATCAGGACAATACTGAATTGTATAAATGAAAAAAAAATATATATGAATAAGAAATAAGAACTCCATATTCTGCTGTCCAATCTTAACAGATTGCAAGAATTCGGGAAATTACAAATGCCTAGTTGTACTGAACAAAATTAATTAATTTACCAATTTTATGATTAACATTATCTGGAAGTATATATATATATATATATATATAGAGAGAGAGAGAGAGAGAGAGAGAGAGAGAGTTTGTTTCATTCCGAAAGGAGCTAAATCCACTCTAGCTACTTCTGAGTAAATCACGCTTTTCAATTTCTCCACATTCCCTTTACCTGTTTACCCATGTATCAGGTTGTTGTAGGTTTTTAAGGGGTCAGACGGGACCAGTAATATAAGATTAGAAAAAAATCTACCTGGTCTTTTTTAATTTTAATGAATTTTTTAAATTAAAATTTTTATGGATTTAGCTCCTTTTGGAATGAAACCTTAGTCGAATGTCAATTTCTGCACATTTAAACACGTTTAACAATTGAAATTCAACATGAAACACATTAATATTGCTGGCAGAGAACATCTTTTCTGATGTTTATTGGTTGAGGATCTATTTTTTATATATTGAATTTCCCATCTTTCCTCAAGACAGAAATTTTTTCAATGTTTCATTCCAAAAGGAGCCAAATCCAAAATTATTCATAAAAATAGTTGAACTCTCTTACTCATGCTAAAATTTTGCACTGATGATGTAGACTTGTAGCCGAAATATGTGATTAAAAATCTGAATGCATAGCTTTAGGTATTGTGGTTAAATGAACAAATCCTAAATGACCATAGTGGACTTAGCTCCTTTTGGAATGAAACCGTTTTGGATTTAGCTCCTTTTGGAATGAAACCTAAATTTGTAACAATTTTTTTTTCAACCTTCAAAAATTTTTTTTTTAAATACGATAATGGATTTGATTCCCAGGTCCGAGATGCACATTTTAACTTTGAAAATCAATTTTGGTAAAAAATGGATTTAACTCCTTTTGGAATCAAGCTCTTCATTATACACACATATATATATATATATATATATATAGATATATATATATACACACACTCTAACTTTACTGGCGTTATATATATATGGATATATATATATATATGATCATATATATATATATATATATATATATATATATGTACATACTCTAACTTTACTGGCGTTATCGGGACATGGCGTTAGGGGAGAACAAAAGAATGTCCTAACGTCAGTGATAATGGATATATATACATATATATAAACAACAAAATCGAGACGAAAATCTATACATATA
This sequence comes from Echinometra lucunter, assembly GCA_029962745.1. Taxonomy (NCBI): domain Eukaryota; kingdom Metazoa; phylum Echinodermata; class Echinoidea; order Camarodonta; family Echinometridae; genus Echinometra; species Echinometra lucunter. Next base: position 10,527,786 of record CM057161.1, on the reverse strand, counting down.
TATACATATATATATATATGCTGCAATGGAAATGCACACCTGAAAAACCACCTGAGGTCGGGACACTTGAGGTCGAGATACTTCAATTCGACAACGGGACTTAGAAAATTTTTGAGCAAAATAGAGTCCGTACTATACTGTACAATTTCACAACGCAAGAGGGCAGCAGACTGTTCGACACAGTTCGACATACTGCGGTGGGCGCTCCAACTTTTATAGTACACAAGTCAATAGCGCGTTATGTACATTCGTTCGATTTTTTGTCTATTTTGACCAATATATGCAGATTTCTTTTAATATTTGCAATGAGAAATTGTCAGGGAAGTTCAGGTCGCAGCTGTGTGGTGCTCGAATGCCACAAGAATTGGAGAAAGTTTAAAAATTGGAAGCTAACTGAGTGCGAAATTCACTCGCTTTTGAATCATGAAGCCAGTTTGTGTGAGAAGCCGTACTCCCTACACAGGTTTCCGTAAGCATTGCGAAGGAATCCGTCGCAAGTGGGTAAAAATATCAACAGAAAGGACTTTGAAGTCAAGAAACATTATCATTATGTACTTTGGCGTAAAATTTAATGAGTGAAAACATGACTTTGTAAACAGGATAAGATTGAAGGCTCCCGTTTACTACGGCTTCTATGCTGCAATCGAACTTATACTGACAAAACTAAGTTGAAAAACTATCGAAAGTACAAAAATACATCACGCCTTCATCTGTCAGATATGACCATTGTCTTACCTCACGTACCCATGTATCCATGCTTTATTTTATTGATCTAGAATAAAGTAAATGGAACAATATTAGGGCATATCTCATATCTTGCATTCATTTTGTACACAGAGCCAATCGCGGTCAGCGCTCTTGCCCACCGCAGCAATGGCGTTGCCGACAGAGGGCCAAATACATAAACCGGAGGTGAAATTGGTCTTTACATGTCGGTACGGGCGCGATGGTTGTCGACTTGAGGTGTCTCGACCTCAAGTGTCCCGACCTCAGGTGGTTTTTCAGGTGTGCATGTCGACTTGAGGTTGCCATGAAGTACGATAGTCTGCGCCCGCACCGACACATATACAGTATAGTACGGGCTCTACTTTGCTCTATTTTGCTCTATTTTGCTCAAAAATTGCCGTTGTCGACTTGTGGTGTCTCGACCTCAGGTGGTTTTTCAGGTGTGCATTTCCATTGCTGCATATACATGTATATATAAATATATGTTCTGGTATAGTTCCACGTGTTGGAAATAATGAATAAACAACAAAATCAAGACGAATATCATGCTTTGATCCAACTTAAGTTTATTATTATTATTATTATTATTATTATTATTATTATGATTATGATTATTATAATTATATATATATATATATATGCATGTATATACTCAGCTAGCCATTTCTCATCTGATCCTGTATTTTCATTTAAACAAAGCACTAGCATCCACTGTCGCAATGTAACGCTTAGCCTATATTGTGCAGAAGTCTTTATGAGAGGATATTAGCAGATGAAAATTTGTTGTGGAACGAATTCTGATTGTTTTTCTTTTTGGGGGTGTGTTTCTAGGCCACGACAACCTCTCATCTCTCTCTCTCTCCTCGCACTTCTTCACTTTCTCTCCCGCTCCTCCAGACGTTTTCTCACCTGCTCTCCCGTTCTCCATCCCCCCTCTCACACGATGATGATGATGATGTACGCCTCCTTGACAACTCGATGGTGTGTAAAATTCCGCGCCGATTGGAGCGATGGATGGATGGATGGACGGGTGGATGGATGAATGGATGGAGCCATGAGGGAAGAAGGGAGGAAAATACTGAGATGTAGAGATTTTTTTTAAAGGGGATGAGGTGGAGGAAGTACTGCGGATGAGATAGAGGGAGAGAGGTGAGAGGGTTTGAACTGATATTATGGAGAGAATGATGGAGGAGAGGAGAAAGTGTTTGTGAGCAAAAAACAAAAAAACAAAAAAAATGTCAATAGAATGAATTAGCTCTGGGAAATGTATTATATAAGCCTGTTAGAGAGAGAGAGAGAGAGAGAGAGATCAACAAAATAATGAAAGAACAGAATGAAAACAGTGAAAGTACGAAATAAGAAAAAAGGAACATGCAAAAAAAAAAAACAGAATAAAGTACAACGGGAATGGGAAAATGAAATATACAATAAAAAAAAATAGAGACACATTAAGTGGGAAATGAAGAAAGGCAAAAGGAAAAATGGGGGAGAAAGAAAGAGGGGTAAAGAGAGGGAGAGAGTGGGGGTTGACAGTGATAAAGAAGGGGAGACGGGGAGTCATAGAGAGAGGGAAGATGGGAGAGAGAAAGAGGGAGGGGAGGAAGAGATTGTGATTATGGAAAAGACATGATTTAGAGAGAGATGGAGACCTTCTTATGTCAAGAAGTTGGATGTTGCCTCATCAAACGATGTGAACGGAGGCGGAAGACGAAGGTGGGTTTTTTCTATCCTCACAACAAACAAGCGATAAAAGGAATGGCGTATTCACGCAAGGGGGGTGGATGGCTAGAGAGGGTCTAGAATGATTCATAAAGATAAAATTCAAATAAGTGAAGCCTTGCTTATCATTTTATGTAACTACTGGAAAATAAAAACAAAAAATTGTGGTTGGAATACAGTGTTGCAGAGAACATTCATCTTTAAGTAGTGTTGATGGAAAGGCACTGCATGCATTTCAACAAAGTAGTATTCTGAGCTCCTCTATTTTTTTTTTGGGGGGGGGGGGCAGGTATGCTCCTCTGCTTGACTTAAAGGAGAGAGAAAAAGAAAAACACTTTCATTTGGCATCTTTTCAACTTCTTTGTGAGAAATTTATTCATATGTGTTTTGATATTCTATATATTCTATATACAGAAAGTACCCTTCCGTAAACATGCAATATCAGACTGGCTATTAAGGGTTGAGCGTCGCTTTCCTGTTTGTGAAAGAAGTAGTCAAGACAGTGATTCATTTCAGAAGTAAGGAATAGATGGACAAATCTGGCACAAGAAACAAAAGTAACAAATACTTACTAAATGAATTAACTCATCCCTCCTTACACTTGAATGAATATGGGGGTTAATCAAGTACCCCTGTCTACCAAAGTGAGCACCCCTTGGTGTCGCTAATGGCAGGAATGCCCCTATTTTCAGGGTAGGATGTCCATCACTTTGATTCAACACCGGATAAAGTGTCTCCCTTTTGGTCAGCAATCGATTCGACCTTTAACAGCGTGATATTCAGATGGCAGCAGTCATAGAGTAGAAGTAAGATAGCGGAAAAGAAGAAGAAGAAAAGAAAAAAAAAATCATTTGAACGTATCTTTCTGATTTCCCCTGGAGCTCTCAAATGCCCGAAAACTGATCGAAAACATCGACGATGATTTTTCCAACTTAGAAAACAGCAACCTCGCAAAATGATGCATTCCATCATCTCCATTTCCAATTTTCTCCACCAACTCGCCTGATTTCGTTTTCTCTCTCGACGTGTAAGTCAATAAGCCATATCTATCAACTACACGAAACAAACTTCTTCACCAAATTGATTCGTTGTCGTTTGCCGTTGACAGTTAAAGGAACCCAATAGTTTCGGCCCAATTTCTCTCTTTCTCTCGCCTATTCTTATTCCCTTTGTGGGAAAAATATGGATTTCAGTATTTCCACGTCCTTTCCGTTCGATCAAAATCTTTGCTTGCGGCTGGAGGACTGAGTCAATTCAAGCAAGCCCCCCCCCCCCAAAAAAAAAAGAAACCCAACAAAACAATGACAATGACAAAATAAAGAAGAAAAAACTAAACAAAAAGAAGAAAAGGGAAAGAAAACGATTTAACTGATGACACCTGAGGCTTTCGCACGTCATGGACGAAATTATTTATTGGAAATGAATGAACAATCTCTCTCTCTCTCTCTATTTTGTATCTGTGTTCTCGACTTCTACTTATATGTTTTTACTTGTGGTGACAGCTTATTGCATGCTGATGTTTAGCTTTTAATTTTTCATTTCTTTTGCAATGCTCTAAATAATTCATGTGAATTCACAACATTTTCCGCATGTATTAACCACGTCAGCAAACCCTGACTTTTCTAGTTTTCTCGGACGGTATTCGGGTACTTGATAGATTGTTTTTAGACAATGCAATCCTGGCTTGTCATCCTAAATGTATACGTTTCACGATAAGTCTTTTTTTTTCTAAAATCCATCCATCATTTAACTTCGAGGTTTTTTTTTTTCTTTGGTATATCCGAAGTAGCTCCTATTTGTTGGTGTTTCGTCATTCAAACTTGAGTAAGTTCAATCACACTGACTCACTCTCCCCCTCTTCCCCTTCTCTCTCTCCTCATGAGCCTCCTTTCTTTTCATGTCCGCCTCTATCCGCCACTCCTTTAATTTCTGTCTTTCTCTCTCCATTATAATCTATATTCTGTAATATATTTTACAATCGTCTTGTTTCGAAATAGATATTTATGCTAAACCTTGATGAATTCTAAAAATGTACCAACGTGTAAGAAGAAAATTGCCCTTTTACTGCATTTTTGAGGTATTTCTCTTATTTCTAATCCTTCATTTTCACTTGGTTTGAATGAGTCTGCCCATACAAAACGCTATGGCTTTCAAAAATTATGATGACAGTATTGGCTTGCCGAACATGCCGAAGAGAAATGAGTGACGCTGACGCTGTTTACAAAGAATCAGTGGGAATATTCCTAAAAGAAAAAAAGAAAAGAAAAAAACCCGAACGATAAAGAGGTGGATATTAGGATGGCAGGATAAAGGGGGAGCTGGATAAAAAGACATGAATAGTATAAACATGAAAAGAGATGAATAAGAAAAGAGCAAGCAATGATAGAGTGTAAAAGAACGGAGTAGATGAGAGAGAGAGAAAATGAGATGAATCGAGAGAGCGAGGATACAGGATAATGTGTAAAACAGAGATGAAAGAAAGAAGGAGAGATAGAAAGAGGGAGATGGAGAGATGAAGAAGGGTAAGAAATGACATGGAAAGGGGGCCTATTCATCGCAGCGCTCTATAATTTGATTTAGGCAGAATCCTGCGGTCCTTGTGTCACCAGCGCGAGGCGAGCTCCCGATCTACCATAGACCATCGCCGGCGCATATGCCCACAAAATGCTTACAGCCTCTTGGGGCATAGCCGAACATGAAAGTGTCTCAAGGATGCGAATATTGAAAGGAGTTATAAAGACAGTGGCAGTATTTCAGAGCGAAAACTGAATTGATTGATTGATAAAAACATGCATTAATTGCTGTATTATAGTTTACCTCGAAGAATGATGCAATGATGCGAATGCCACATCTGAATGTGGCGACGAGCACTTTTTTTAAAGATTAAAAACGGATAGACGGGGGGGGGGGGGGTGTTCCCCTTGCTTTTAAGTCCCCCATGCTTTAAGACATAGCGGTTGAACTGTCTTATGCTAATGCTTCAGGGGAGTTTGCAGAAAGGCGTGGGTTTTATTCTAGAAAACGTGACTCTTCATCACAGTCTGCGAGAGGACAGCATATGGATTATTATCATTTTGGAAAAAAAAAAAGGAAGAAAGAACGAGTAGTTATTATGATCACATTTGTGTTCGACACGTAAAGCTTTTCAGCTACAAGCTTACTGAACTGTTGAAATCCCTCTAGAAATCCCTCTAGAAATATACAGAAAATCGCAGTTGATGTATAGGTTCCGCTCATAAATTACCTTATCAAAATAAAAATTCAAAGAAATCAGTGATAGGAACTAAAAAGGCGGAGAAGCAAAATAACACAAAAATATCTGCTAAATACTAATGGGTAAAAGTGTATACGATCTTTTTATCATGATTTACATATATATTGGCATATTGTTGCTGTATGTTTTGTGAATGTTCGTCTTTGCTACTGTTGTTGTTTCTCCTTATGTACATTAGCTTTGTGTTTTTATTTGTTTTAAATGGAAATAAATAAATGAAATGAAATGAAGATTGTACATATTGTTGTTGTTGTTGTTCAAAATTACGTTTGTATTATCTATTTTCATATGTGTTTTTAAAGCGAAGGAAGAATTAATCAATGAAATGAACGAAGCAAAGACAAAGTAAAGGCAGAAATAAGAAAGCTATTGTAAAATCACCTTAACTGAGAATCAGAAAAAAGTAAATGTAAAAAAATAACTATAAATGTTTATATCAAGACTAAAACCCAAAGTATTACATTATTACAATTTGTAACATCAATCAAAAAGTAAAACTTAGTATAAATGATCACGTTAGTGTGAAACATAACACAACACTTGCAAGCAATCATCAACACAAGAAGAATGAACAAGAAAGAAAACAAAGTAGAAGGAATACAAAGCAAAAAATCAGCTCGATCAAGATGCTCATTTCGTTGTTCATCATTATTATGATTATGGCAATATCAGTTTCTATCCCCTGTGAATAGCATACAGAAATGATCAAAGCAGAAGCCAACACACATCATACCGAAAGGGAAAAAAATACTTTGAAACGGACACGAAAAAACAGAAAAATATAATTTAATAATACAGAATCACGTATTCAAATCGGTATGTCAATCCATACGTCTGAAGGGACTTATCACAGTATCACTATACCGCAGTAAGCGGAGCCCAAGGTCTTACAACGCGAACAACGGGTATACCATTTGCAACATACACGAGCTTTCATCGATTTAATTTACTTTGAAAATAAATACAATAAAAAACAAATCTTTAAGATGAAAGAGTTACACGAAGTGATCAGTGTTCTGGATTGGTGAATAGCTTAAGATTTTCGACTCAGTGTATATTGATTGGGCTATAGCAATCACGGCGATTGACATTATTGTTACAACTCCCCTCTAATCAAACAAATTGCACTGGCGAGAGAGAAAGAGGAACTGTCAAGTATACAGAGGGGAAAAAAGAACAACACAAACCTCACTTGTATCACAGCACACAATTGAAAGGCAATTAAGTAATGAATATTTTAAGTCGAGAGTCGACGAAACACGCAAAGATTTCTTTTCTGTCCCTTTCTTTCATTTCACTTTTCTTTCATCTGTACTAGCTCTCTCTCTCTCTCTCTCTCTCTCTCTCTCTCTCACTGACAATTTTCTTTGAGTTCTTTTCTGTTATTATTTTGCATTGCAAGATTGTGATTTTCCTGATTAAGTCTCAGTTACAATAGGGGTTATTTATAAAAGAGAATAAGTGTTTCTTATTTTCCCCTCCTAATTCTCCGGTAACCGTTCTTGAAATAGAAAATTCTAGCCCTATAGCCTGATAGTTCGATAACATATTGCCACATGAGGGATCTAGTTTCTTTAAAAAAAAAAAAACTATTTTCGTGTTGCCTTTGCATGATACCTCAAACTACAAAGCTTAACTTCAAAGTTTTGTTTTTTTGTTTGTTATTTTAGCCATCCATTTGTTTGCACATCCCTTTAATTAATCTTCATTCTCTTCACCGTTTTCTCTCCCATTTTTCACCCCACTTCTTTTGTGTGTCTATCTTATTTCTGATTTTTGTTTTCTCACTCTCTTTCTCCCTCTCTGTCTCTAAATACTTTCATGGCGTTGACTTTCTTCACTGTACTTTTAAGAGATGCCATTGCAGCTGAAAGCTGAATGTGTGCACCTGTCGTTTGGAAACAAATTTGAATTTTAAGTTCACGAAATAAAGGCCACAAAAGTGGAGATCCTGAGGAATCGACAAACAATATAAGACCTATATATTTGTAATATGAATAAAACATAGTTAGTTGCCAAGATGGGCAAATATATGATTCAAATATTGATATTCCTCTATTCTTTTCAGCTGGATAATTATGTTATTATATAGAAAATCATCGGATAATACAGGTTAGGAATAAGATTCTGACTTCTGTGAAAACAGTTCGGTTTCAATTTAGATTTATTATTATTTTTTTGCCAAACAATGCCTTTTTATTTTGATTATTTTTACAAGATACTGGATGAAGGACAGATGGAGGGTGTTGTAACAAATACTGGGTTAGCAGCCCTTTTTTATGCCATTAAAAAAAAAAATCTTCCTCATATTTTCACTGAAATGATCTGAAACATGATTTTTCATTTTCTTTTCTTTTTATTATCTCTTTATGCTGAAGGGTTCCAAAAGTCAAGAACAAACCCGTTGCTTGATCATTTTTCTCATATTGTAGGTATTGCCCTTCCTTTTATGTCTTCATATTAATTTCATAGCTTAAAGAATATGAAATATGTTAAATGAAATTTCATTTAGAAATAATTTCTTACATTAAGTAGGTTGTCTATATAATATTTCCTAGTACAAGTCATGTAAAACAAAATGTTCTAATTACAGTTAAAGAATGCATATCTACTATTTTGACTTTGCTTGGAAGGGGCTTGGATGTTCCTGATAGTTATTTGGTTTTCAAAGTTATATTAATATTCATAAGTCTGATAAACGTAAGGATATACTTTACATCAAGTTATATGTATTTTTTACAATTTCTTTCTTACATTTTTTCTTAAGACAATTACCCTGTCAGAATATGAGTTGAATCAAAATGTACATATGCATAGTACACATTCTAATGGGCATTGAGATCCAATAAAGACTAGGGGAAAAATATGCACAGTTTCTACTAGGCATGGGAAACGTGTGTACGCGTGCCTGTCGTTTGTTTAGATAAAGAGAATTTAATTTTGACGAATGGGTCCAGCGAGTGATACATCATGACATCACGCTTGAATGCAATGACGGGGCTGCATCGGGGTGACTAACTCCGATCGTTCGCTCAGCCCTAGCCGTCCCGCCGCGCAGTGCGATAAGAATGCGTCTTATACTCCAAAGAGCGCGGACTGGGGATGCGGAGAGGGAAAGGGGAGTTCTCTGGTGTTAAATTTAATTCATTAGTGGAGGAGTATGTTTCTTCGAAGGAGTAAGAGCTCGGGGTGGGAGAACAGACTGGAGTAATCATCGTAATTACCCTCTGCTTAAGATGATGTGAAGTTCCACTCTTATAGACTCCGAGGGTTGGAAGGCGAGAGGGGGAGAGAGGGGGGTGGGAGAACGTACCTGACTCGAAAACGCAGTTGGAGGAAATGAATTTGATGGGAGGGAGAGAAGATTAATCATTTTTGCGCTAATAATCCGCTCCGATTGCCTAGCTTTGATTAATCACGAGGTATTCAGGGTGTTAAATGAACCATAAACTGGCTAAACTGTTGTTGATTACAGTGCCCGGAAAATGCCGTTGTTGGTGGGTATCTATTTTATTAATCAGCCTTAATTGCCACAAAGCAAGTTGATAGGCAAATTATTTTTCTTTCTTGAGTCTAAAATATGAAAGAAGATTTTTTTTTTAAGGCGAGTTGTAATGATAAAATGTCATAAGTGAATTCAGACGACTGGGAAAGAAATTAGTTTAAATGTACTTTCTGAAAAGTTATCAAAAACCATACAGCCTAGTCATGATATAGGAGTTTCATAAACACATTGAGAATAGTTTGATTTGAAGATCATCAGTGATTCGTATCAAAATCAAATATTCATGATCAAAATAATCATTTTTATCAAATGATTTGCAAGTATTGTCTCATGTTGTATTCTATATATTCTGTTCATAACATATAAGTAAAATTTATGGATGCAAACATGATGAATATTTCAAAATCTGATTATTACCATAGTTCATGGCCAGAATGTTGGTAAAGTATTCATATTTTCAGTGATTTCATTCTACATTCTACACTGTATGGTAATTTGCTTAGCGAAAAATATTGCTCGTAATTCTTGTAACTTCTGTATTTGTAAATTGTTCTATCCTTTGGAAGTTTTAAGTATAGATCATAGTGAAATCTACATGTAGAATTTTCCTAGACGAAAAATATTTTACTTAGCGATAATTTGTTCTTCATTCTCGTAACTCCTGCATTTGTCATCAGTGTTTGTAAGTTGTTCTAGATGTCGTTTTAAAAAAACCTGATAATAATCCAGAGTGGCATACAAAATTTTTCTCAACACAAAAAAAATATTCGTCATTCTCAGTTTATCCAAAATTGTAGATCTAAATCTTATCCATTCGAAATATATAATATTATTATCATCGAATATCTCAGGGCAAATTTTATGTTAACTATTTTCAGTTTTTGTGGATTTTTGTTTGTTTATTTGTTTATTTTTATGGTGATTGTGTCATTTTAAGATTCAATAAGAACCACAAGGAAATATGAAAATATTTTCAAAACCGACGGAAAAAATAATGATATAGGCTATACCATCGGAAAGAAATCGTAATATCATGCCATATTTGTCAAATGAGGCATCATTTTCCATTCTTCAATTTCATAATTAGTTCGGGTACGCCTTTAGTTTTGTGAATTCCTCAGATTTCTAGATATTAACCACTTGCACGGGTAAACGCATTCCGATCCCACTGGAGACCACTTTTCTCATTTTAAGTAATCACCGAGGCTGTGTATTCCCGATTTACCACAAGCGAGTACACAAGTTGGGGCAAAACTGCGTAAAATCGGGTTTGGATTAAAAGCTCCGAGAATAAATTTTCCCTCCTTTCGAGTCTGCGGGGAATTGCGAGACAGCGGGAACATTGCTGGCGGCGACTGCCAGAGCTGGGCGTGCGTTGCGGCCTAGCAACCGCTTGAGAATGCGAAAGCGGTGTTTGTTTTCGTATAATACACGTCTCTTAGTCTGTACATACGATATAAAGTTTTTTTTTTCTTTTTTTACCTGTTCATGGTAAAGGCAAAGAGATATAACAGCACTATTTACATATCATTACGCTTAATATCACCAAATGAAAGAAGGCACAATTCCACGAGTAAACACAACGGAGCCATTGCTTTTACGTAAAATATACACACTCCAGAAAGCTAAGAGATATGTGTTTGAAAAGCACTGGGTCGTATGATCTTAAGCAAAGCACTTTATTCTTCAAACATTCAAATGGTCTGTCGCAATATCCTCCCCGCCTTATGAAGTTGACGATATGAAGACTCATATTCATGAAACAATGTCGCCTATTACTATCAATACTTTTTTTTACAATGATATCAAGAAAGATATGGCAAAATGAACAACAATGTTGAACTGCTGACATAACATTCAGGAGAAATTGGCTATTACTTATGCATACATACATATTCATGTATTAATTTAATTAAAAAAAATGTATCTACAGGAAATTACAATGAACGTGCAGGTTCTGTGATTTACCCTCTCCCCCCCCCCCCCCCACGCCTTCTTGTGCCGAGAACCATGCAGGTAGATTTCTTCGCCTAACTTTCTATGAATATATTCATGACAAAACAATTAAAACGGAAATCATTATGATAACTACATTTGATTTAATTTGATTTGGTTTTGATTTATTTATGAATTCGTATTTCAAATGACACGGAATTATAGAAGCTATTCATACCCCCCCCCCCCCGTAAACTTCCATTTCTTAGTAAACGAATTGATGTTAATGTTAAAATTTTCTTTTATTTCATGCTCTTTAGTTGGGTTTATTTTCTTAGTTATTAATGATGATCTTTAACGATGTCTCTCTCCGTCTGAAGTATCTTTCTTTCAAGAAGGAATATAAATAAATGATCTTAGGATGAAGATTCCCGATCTTCTAAAAATGACTAATGAATAATAATGAACTCTGAAATAAAATGTTTTCTGTATTCAGTTACAAATTGAAAATGTCACTAATTTTTTTTTTTTTACTTTTTTCCATCTTTCATTACCATGATTACACTGTTCTGTTTGTTTTGTTATTTCATGACGTTTCATAATTTTCTTTCATTTATGCTACAATGTACTAGCTAAACACATCTTCGCATGCAACTACCAAGGAATTGGAAATTAAACCCTCATTTGGACGCCGTACAATAATGTTAACATCAGCGTTTAAAGACTTAATCTAGTTTTCCATATCTATTTCAATAATCACGGCTCTAATTATATCAAAAGGGAATTCACCTACACTTTTTAGCCAACCTGTGTACAAGATATACTTGGAATTATCAGTCTACACACAAAAGAAATGTAATTTTGGGAAACTTTATTAGATGAAGCAATTTCGTGATCATCAACCATAGTCCAATTATTTCAACGTTATGTTGGTTTAGTGAGTCAGGCGCGCCTGCTCCAGCTCGCGTAGATTTACATCGTCATGCGGGGCACGCATCATGCGAACGTCCAGTACACAGTATCCACTCTCTCTCTCCCTCTCTATTCCTTTCTCTCCGTTTCTTCTCCTTTCCCTCTCCCTCTCTGGTGTAATTCTCCAAGGTACACTTGATTTGCCCAAAATAGAGACGTTATTTACATGAGAAATAAAAATCAATTTAGTAAATTACTCGATGTCATTAGTAGATAGTGCGACCATTCTGGAATGGAAGGGGAGGTTTCAGAATACTGGGACTTTGGATAATATGCGATTTTTGTTTTGGCGGGCGCTTATCTCCCATCCCCCCCCCCCTCTCTCTCTCTCTCTCCTCCCCTCTCTCCATTTCTCTTTCTCTTCTATTAAATTCTACAGTTTTCTCTTCTTCTCTTGTATCTCCCTCTCTTTTATCTTCATTTTATCCCTCTGTCCCACTGCCCCTCTTTCTCTTCTTCTTGATATCTCACTTTTAATCCATTTTTATCCACCATACATTTCTGGTATAAATGAATGACTTGTATCTATTCTTGTTTTAAGCTCTCAAATTTTTCTCGTATTAGTTAAAATGACTAAATGAAAAAGTCAGCTGGGTTCAGCCAATATATCTAGTCATAAAAGTTACTATATTCTAGTTAGAAGTGACTGAGTTCTAGTCAAAATACGACTAGAAATTAGTCACAAATTACTAAATTGGTATAAAAAAAGACTAGTATTTTAGTGGCACCCAGCTGACCTTTTCATCTAGTCATTTTTAACTGATTTGTTTTAAGAGTGTATAGTTTTGGATAAGAAAAAGGTGCATATTTTGCTTTAATTATAATAAATCTTACATTTTGTCATTTCGTGGCTACTTGTCAGAAAACACAAATTTTATTAGATCTCAATACCATAAACTGTGTGTGTGTGTGTGGGGGGGGGGGAGATGAAGAGAGAGAGAAAAGTGAACTCTTTTGAAATAAAAAGTACTGGGTAAAAATGTACCGTGATGGTAATTATATCCAACCAATTTTGGTCATTTTTAAAACCCAATTTGAGTGATTTAAAACATTTCAAAGTAACTATTTTTTATTCCTACCCTAAGTGGACAATATGCTTCCCACAGTGGGTAAAAATTGCCCAAAGTTGGTTGGATATATCTCGTGCTGGGTAAAATTTTTAGCCAATATTTGTTTACAATGAAGGAAACAGAACATTATGTGCATGTATATCCATAAAATATACATACTGAAATATATTTCACATCTCATAAATTTGTTAGCCACAAGGTACTCGTCACTCTTCTAACGTTAAAAAACGCGGGTTTTTTTGTTTTTGTTTTTACATCTATATCTTTTCACCGAAAACAAATCGTTTAGAAGGTCACTTTAGTGCAGATTTTACTTCAATATTATATTTCTTTCGATAAAATCGAAATGAAAAATTGTCTCACAAGAAGTATAAAAATGAAAATGCAATAAGCATTTGTGTGAAACAAAGAAAGAAAAACTTGACTTACTGGTATAAGGTATAAGTGAATAATATTCCATATCATACAGATATTATAGAAATCGTGACTAGTCTTAAGAGCAGTTTACTTTATTTCAATAATTTGCTGAACTTTAACCAGATATTAAAAAAACATATCTAGATCTTATATATATATATATATATATATATACATATATATATATATATATATATATACATATATATATCCCTAACAATTTACAATTTGACGAAGGCCTTACACGCTTTAACAATGATTGCGTGTCGGTTGGTCATTTGTATAACACAGCCCAATTCTTTATTTTGATTGGCATCATAAATGTTCTCCAATAATAAGTCCAAGTTCTGGTTGAGCAACAAACTTAACAAATCGACTTAGTTATATTCCCCCGGATCTATCGTACTTCATATAGTATGCCCTCATTCTTTTGCCAAGTATTTCCTAATTGAGAGTATATATTTGCTTCCAAGCAAATTTTAGCAAACTGGTTGATTTGTACTTTCCTTTATGAGAACTTATGATGGCTCGCATAGGTCAGAAAGTGTACTTCGAATCAAATGTAATTACGACAAGAGGTAAAAAAAAATAAGTCATTTGCGAGAATGATACTGAGGCAACCGAAAGTTGAGTGAGATCGACCTTGGACTTACAATCTAATAAGAGGTGTGCCTTTTTTCAACCCTCATAATACAGCATTCAGCAGGGAGACCTACAAAACTCCAACATCATTTCACTCAGTCCCTCGCGGTCTTTTATAAAGCCTTCCACCTCTGTCATTTCTTCATTCAGCTGCTTATATTTTCTCCTTTCCTTCCCAAGTATGAGTTTAAAAAAAATAGCCGATAGAAAGATTGTGCCGAGGTGTAGAATGCATTCATGCGTGTAGAGTCACAATGTATTTTACTGACAAGGAGAAAAATAGTCAAGTAGAATTTTTGATTAACTTCCTACCTGCGGCGGAAATTGCTTCTATCTGTTTGAATTTATTGTATTTGACGTAGGAGGGAACTGTAAAAAAATCGTTGTAAGATATGAGAAAGTTTTGAAAGAGCGTTACTTTTCCATTACTGACTTCCACTCCACTGATTCTGTTCAATGTCTGCAGTAGTTTGCCAAAGAAGATCTTTGGATATATGTGGTGTAAGTGAAATGCATTGCTTTAGGACTCCCAGGGGACCTCAAGCAGTCAAACAAAAATATCATTTTTCTCATAGAATGAACAAATATTTAGGAGCAGAGTATAGGGAGAAGAACTGATAAAGAGGTTTGGAAGAAAAATAGAATACAGGGACGAAAATATAAGGAAACACCAACAAAGACAGGGGGATAACAATCATGATAATTCTGAAAGGTTACATTGACAAAAGTCAGTAACATCTACCAAGCTAATATTTTCAAGTCCTTTCGACGATGTTAAGGCATGGAACACTGTGTGAAATTATCCTAATGAGTTACGCGCAGAAGGCGAGTGTATTGTACTTCTAGCGTACTTGTTGTTAAGTTGACAACCCCCTGCCAGGAGTTGTATTTTCTTTAACGAGCCACGTGAGATGGCAACATCAGGTAAGCAATGCTGCTTTCTTGAGCTAGCTAAAGACATGAGAAAGGGGTATGCAAATACCCCTGCTCCAATTCACTTTTCCGAGCTTTCAGTCAAACCCCCTATGCTTTACATGTTGTGAGCTGTCCTGACAAGGCGAGAAAGGTAAAATCCCGCCAGGACCATCCACTAATTACGATTGGAAAACTTGGCGGGAAGTGTAAGAAAGGGAGAAAGAAAAAAACAACGAAAAGGGATGTAGAGAAAGAGCGAGTTGACAGGAGGGGTATTGTCTGACGATCACCTATTGGGTTGAGGAGGGAACTGCGACATTAAGTGCCGATCGGCACGCATATGCATAAAGAATATGAAGGTATGAGTGGTACAAGCAGGTATGGGGGTAGCTACCGGGTAGTAGGCAATAGTTAGGCAAGGGCAAAAGGGAGCGTAGGCGCCTGGGGGATTCCTGTCAGCTAGCAGTTTACATATGTCGCACGAATGGGATGAAAGGGAGAGTACAGTTCTAGGACGAGGCAAAACAAAAAGGGGGCTTGCTGGGCGCCACCGGGGAAGGATACACACAAAGCAGCGGTGCAGAGAAGAGATACGCCCAGTGACTTTATCACGTGACCGCACCGACAGTGGTGGCAGTGGTACGGGTGGTGGTATTTCGTGACGCCACGGACTTTTGCTTGTACAGCGCGTATACACACACGCACACACACGGCTACCGCACACAAAGCAGACATACAGACAAACTGCACAACTTCGGTCGCGCGCGCGCACCCAACTCGTCTCCATCCTAAACATGTCTCACTTCTCTGTTTGCAACCTCCGATGCCGCGCGCGGAAATTTCATCCCAGAGCATCTAATGCACTTGGTATTACCAGCCATCTCCCGATATTTTCCCTAAGTGCATTAAATTGTGATTACTTACTTGGGTTCGCCTGGTCCATGAATTGAGCGCTAGTCTCGTCTTCAGTCTACCAATTCGTTCATCTGACAGTCGATTTAAACTCGTATTCGCAGTATCAGCGACATCAGCCCTAATACGAGATTTGCAGATGATATAGCTTAACCTTAACACACTTCCGCAGTTTGCAGATTATGTATATGACTGAAATAACTTACAATTTGTTCAACACTCTACTCGTATGACATAATCATAGGGAACGACTCTTACCGTTCTTGAAACTCTCACGAACAGCTCCATATCTGTACAAATACGAGCGGCATTAACTGGCCAATCAAGAGACGTCTTGTTGATTACGTCAGAGAGAAGCAGAGTTAAACACCATCTTCATTCCTCAATTAGATCGACTCGTCTTATCTCATCTTATCACATCACATCGCTCTCCTCCCATCTTCATCTCTTCTCCTGAAATTAACTCCAGTCAGGCTTCACCACCATTCCTGAAAACAAGAACGAAAAACCTCACCGATTCAAACCAAACTTTCCAAATCACTTTTTAATTTTTCATTGGTTTTACAAATTCGGGGGTTCCACCTTTGCGAAGCAATTTCGGCAAAATTGATCGTCAACTGGTGTTTAGTCGCTCCGGTAGCATGATGGATTATTCGTCATACCTGGGACAAAATGCCTATGATTCCTGCCTCGGCGGGGTGGAGGGTGCCGGGCTGGGCATCCCAACATCCTATGGTGAGTTTCCTGGTTCCGTGAGCTCCCAGCCGGCCCAAGCCTACCCTTACAGCAGTCTTAGACCATCGGTGAGCTATGGCACAGGAGCGGGGAGTATGGCCGGTACTTGCAACCTGGCCTCCATGATGGAGCATCAGCAAATGTCACAGTGCTCGCCGTATTCCAGTGGTAAGTTCTCAAAAATATTCCTCAGTGTGGAATGATTACGACAATATACTATGCAGTCAAACTAGAGTAATCCAGACAAAACTCAGATCACCCTTGCTTTCCTCTCTGCTGTTCGCAATTGCTGATCAAATCGTACTAAGTCAATTTTTATATCTCTAAACTCCCTCGTCAGTGATAGAATTAGGCTCGGAGCGACGCTCGACTGGTATTCCCCTCCTCCCCCAGTCCCCAGCAACCTTTAACTAAGTTGATCAAACCCAAATACAGTTTGCAGCTCGCTAAATTACATAACGACATTTACACCAAAGATAATTCGATCAATTTTGCCTAGGTTTGTTTTTTGAGCGCTTTAGTGTCGTTGATGATGGTTGATTATGTGATTCGTCTTGTTCTGATTTGATTTGGTGGTAAATTATTTGGTAATTTCGTTAACAACCCGCGCGCGCGACCAACAATGACATTAGGTCCGTTTACCAATTCGGCCTCTCCACTAATTCGAACAATTTCTACCTCAACATCGACCAAACCAATTTTCCGATCTTTATTTGTTTATTTTCGCTCATCTTACCTTCGAAGTATGTGCAACACACACTTCTCTTCGAATAAATGAAATCTGGATGTTTGAATTATGTGCGGGTTGCAAGATTCTCCTATAGTTATACACTGATAACATCTACCAAGTTTTGTCGAAGTATGTTTGAATGATTTTGCTGGCTGTTACCGCCTATTTTGCTTTATTTTTGCATTTCACTATCTTAGATTTCAAAACTCATTTACGTTAACACAAAATTGTCTTGAACGACTACTGTATTGTCCTTGACTTTAAAAGATATGATTAGTGGTAACTCTTTTTAAAATCTTAGAATTTTATACATTCATTGAAAACGTCTCTCAGCTCTGATGAATTCATATTTCTGTTCGACACTTTCATAAAACTTTCAAATAATATTGGCCTCCCTAATTGCTTGTACTTCAGACCATATTCAGTTCAAAAACGCTAGCTCTAAAATTCGCCATCATGTTTCATGCCCTTGGAATCAGGTCAAATGATTTAGATATTGAAGCTTCGGTGTCGTATATTGAATAATAACAGGCACATAATCCCCCAAAATGAAGATATCTTTATATACTTTTACGTATCTATTTCATTACTTCGTCGAAATTTCACGAAATTCGAATGTAATAGTCCAGAATTTAGTTATTAGACCAATGAGTCATGTCTGGCAATAAAGTTATCTAGCAGGTACATAACAAGAATTATTTTGTTCAATACACCTAAAAATTCATTTCATGAACAATATATTGTAAAAGTACGGACATGCAAGATTGGCATTTTATTCATTTAGAATGTGATAGAAAATTCTCTGTAAATATCGAAAAAAAAAGAAAAGATGAAAAGCTGAAGAATAAATACGGTTTTAAAAGAGCTGGAACTTTATCAAATGAGCATTTAGTGGAATTTAAAGGTTTGAAAAAGATCTGTATTTACAATTGATAGGTTTCGTCACATGGCGTACTTAGAAATCTTTAATTGCAACGTTGCTTTCGCAACAAGAGAATTTGCATTCCTAATTGATTAGCTTAACTTCGTCCGAATCCAAACTTGCACGTTTCATCCATTCTTTCTCCTCCCAAGTCTTACAGTTCTTTCAAAAATAAATACAAGGAACAACTCTTTTTTTTTTTTCTTGTTTGACGGAAAGAACAGACTCACGCGCCAGCAAGAGTTTTGTCAAGGCGGAGAACATTAAATTAGCGAATTGGTTATTCACACAAATTGTATTACAGCATTGTTTACGCATATGAAGAGGACTAAAGTGAATTTGGCGCTAACGAATCAGCGATTCATGAAAGGAAGGTGTAACAGTTATCAAATAAATCTCAATTTGAGCTACGTTTAGCTCTACGATAATGACATTAAGATGGTTGAATACTTTAAAAGCCCACTCAGGCAAAGTTAAACATGTATTCCCGTCTCTCCTTGCACTCCTTTTGACATTTTTTTTTCTCCTTATTTGAATAACTGTACTGTGACGTTTTCTCACGAAAAAAAAATGAACGAACAGAATATACCAAACGTTTAGCCCTATCATGCCTATGTAGAATAAATTTAAGGATTAACCAAGAAGAAACATGGTTTCGTGTGTTTTTGTTTAACAATATGTTAATGATAATTGATCTTTTTTCTGGTGGAAAATTCGAGTCTGTAATCAAAGACAAATAAAATCAACTTAAGTGAAAAATAAAAACATGAATATGGAGGAGGTGCAGTGGCTCAAAGTAGGGTAGGGCAGTGCTCTCGTTACCGAAGGTCCAAGATTCGGAACCAAATCGATCGGCCTTTGGTGCATAAGGCATTATTCCTCAATACCAAGTCTTTCTTAAAGGACTTAAGGTTCTAAGTCCCCCTAATTACTATTATACATATGCTTTCTCAGTCGTCGGGTAACATAAATCAATGATGATAATGATGATGATGATGATGATGATGATGATAATGATAATGATAATAATAATAATAATAATAATAATAATAATAACAATAACAATAATAATAATGATAATAATGATAATAATAATGATAATAATGATAATGATAATAAAGAGAATCAAGAGATGCTTATGAATCATTTTTTTCTTGCCTAATCCCTCTATAAGTTTATATCTAAGTAATTTCCTGTCCATTTATGTTTTCTAATTTCAGTCCTTATCATTTATTTAAATCTCATCTGTCTTTTATTTATTTTTTATTGGGGGGGGGGATACATTGTTTCTTGTCTTCGATGAGTTGACTTTTTCCTGACTGTTTCTATAATGTTAACTAAGCGTGTGAGAAGAGTGCGCTGATCACTACCATGTCGTAGTTTGCTCAAATAATTGCCGAGAATGCAAAACGAATTAAACGTTATTTGGCTGCCAAATCAAGCCACTCTTCAAACAAATGACTCAAAGACATTCTGATTCGAATTTCGGCGTGCATTTCTTGTGTAATTTGCGCTGAAATAAAAAACGAGAGCACAGATTTGCTGAGGGTTACCAGTGTTTAAACTTGATCAAATGAAGAAGAGTCTTGGATGCTGAGTCTTCTTCTTAAGATTTCATCTCCTCATCACCTAGCAAGTGGGAGCTAAGTTTCGAAGGTAGTAGGCCCCTTCAGCGATGCGTGTCCCTTGGCCGTGTTTTCCACGTGTGCATGTGTGCTTTTTCAAAAATGAATAGTGATTAATTAATGTAAAGAGATATCGTGTGCCCGTGCGCAGACGGCAGTGGCAGGCTAAATCCGCGGGCTTTTCCGACTCGAATTCCAGCGAACGAACACGTTCCCAATCAATCCATTCCTTCTCGTCCGACTGGATTTCCTTCTATTGGTCCTCTTTTTCCCCCTTTCCATACCTCATGTCTTCCTTCTTCATAACCAAAAGGGAAAAGTCATATGTCAAGCCTGGGTATCTAAGAAGCTATTTCTTCGATAAGATTGTCCCGGAGGTGTTGGGAGGACTTTATCCCTGATTAAATCAAGTTTCCCCTCCGCTTTTTTCCCTTCCTGTTGAAAATCATCCTTTCCTCCAGCAGGAAGCAAGGCGAGTACCATATAAGGGAACTTCACCCGTTATTTACATCAAATACCCAACAATTCCTGTATCCCCAGTATCAGCATCATCTTCTAAAGATTCAATCTTTTTCATTCTGGCGGTTAACGCCCATGACAATGTTTCCTTGACATTGGGAGAAGCAGGGGAGATACACACAGGGGGATGTCGAAACCACGTGAGACAAGTTAACAAGTATTGTGTTGGAATAGCCCCATCGCAGATTGGAAACAAACTTAATCAGTCGACGCATAATCCCTAAACGAGAGAGTTAAATTAGAAGTTAGGAGGCACTGCGTTCATTTTTCCGGACCATGCTGAAAGAGAATTACTTGATGTGGTGTTCTTCATCTAATGGGAATCGCCTATTTTTATTCTAAAAAAGAAGATGCTCAAACTAAAGATAAATTAGCGTTATGACTTGTATGTGATGCCTCTGGCTTTGTCGGGTTCAGACACCCTTGATAATATAAAGTTGTTGCATTGTTAGATTGTGAGAGGTGGCAAAATAACTGAGGAAGAAACGGAGAAAGAACATGAAATGTAAAAAAACCGTAAAATATGAAATAAAGAGAATAAAAACTGAAGGTGCATTATGAAACAAATCTAACATACCTTAAAAGATTTTTCCCCTCAAGGTGAATATACAATTAAACCAGCTTCAGTCAAGCTAAAAATTACAGTTTGAATTCTGGGTATCGTATATCTTAAGAATATAATTCAGATTATTAATCTAAAAATCAACTACTTGTCAGTCTTCCATTAACAAGAAATCAGTTTTGTTTATGACTTGCATTATGTTACCTCTAATTGTCTTCTGAGCAAATAAAATTCGTACTCTTCGAATTATCATTATCTTTAATTGCTGGAAATCTACACTATGTATTTTTTCATAAGCAGTCAATAACGGAATTTATTTTGGACTTAATGCAGAGGAAATCGAACGACACAAGTTCTTATGTATCTTTAAAGTCGATACATTACTTACTAATATACACTACGGTGCAATTAAACCCATAATAATTTATCATCACATCACCGTATCTTGGCAAACTATATTTTTTTGTAATATTAGAAACAAAGCTTATGATTTCTGGAAGGGTAGTCTGGTAAAAAGAATTTTTGTCTTTTCATCCGTTTCCATGTCATTTTCTAAAATTATTCACTTATTTTTGCAAAAGAGGGAGTCATAGATCAGTAGTCGTTATCCCATTCGAAACCACGATTATTCACATCTGCATTAAATCTTTACAAAAATTTTCAGTTTGTGCATTTCTTATTTTTTTTTAAACTTTTCCTTTGCTCTCGAGCTTATTACGAGGCCATGGCGGGTCAATTATGGAAATGAATCGTGCATTGTCTAACTTATTATCAATCAAAGAAAATTGAGGGGTGGCAGAAATTAGGCTGGTTATAATCCATTCGAAGGCAAGCCCCACGCGACCAAGCATTGATTTTCTTTTATCTTTCCTCCCATTCCGTCTGCGAGGCAGGTCTATAATCCTCCCCGTAAAACCGGGAGGCTTGCGGGGAGCAGGCTATTCGCATTCCCGCACGCGACAAATCTCCGGTGCGTAGAAAGAGGCGCCAAATAAAAATGCCATATGCGACTCGAGATGATGTGGCGACTTGCGAGATCTGCGGACACACCCATATCTTTCCCCATTTTCACGCCTTCCTCATCGGTCTACATCTTTATCACACATGTGGTAATCTTCTGCTGGTGACCGGAAAGGGATGAGGCGCATCATTAACAACCAAATTTCTCTTATTTATGATAATAACTAGCATTTAGTATGCTCTTTATAACAACCTACAACACAGCGTTTTCACTAATAATAATCACGTAACAACCAATTGAATTTCATCATAAAAGGAACATAACGAAGGAAAGTGAAACAGGGAGAGGAAAATAAATTCATGTAAATTAAGATTGTTGTCAGAAGGAAATTGAACTCTGAAATCGAATTAAATGAATTTTGTTGATTTTTTTCAAGCCAAACAACAAAATATATCATAATGTTTAATTGAAAAAGTAAGTGCCAGATACACAATTCTCACAATGTAGTAAAAATACAATCTTACTCTTACAGATATATTTTGAAACATAGTCGGTCTATATCCTAATTCATCAAACATGTTTTATTCAAACTTATAAAATGTTCAGTTATTCTGAATTTAACAACATCATAATGAAAATCTGTCAACATTGACAATGAATTATTAGTGAACGAGAAGGAAGAACCTATGCCTATTATCGTTCTTGAAATAAAAAAGAATATATACATAGAGAAAGAGAAAGAGAGAGCAAAGCACATTTGTAATTATAAAAAACTATAACAAAATGAATGAGTATTTCACACTTTGCTCTTGCTTTGCTAACGACCTTTTTTTTTCAAAATCAAATCCTGACTCAATAATCACAGCTTTACAAATCTTACAATCGTGAAATGCATGCAGAAAAAAGCACTCATAAATCAATGATTTTTCATTGAATTGAATAAAAATGAAAAGATTTATTAAAGATATTATAAAAATGCAGAGCAAATTGAAACTGATGCTATATTTTTGAGGTTAAGTTTGTTTGTTTCAAGAAAATGGACAACTGTTACAAAAGAACATTTAAACATGAGTGTTGAGTATTTGTTAAAATATTTTAGTCAAGTATTTACTTTTATTGTATTACATTAGATGTCAATCCATGAACCGTACGAGCACTGTAAAAAAAAATCAGTTGTATTAAGAAAATATAGGTTAGGTTAATTATACCTAACAATTATTTTTTTTTTAATAATTATTGCATCACTTTGTGATATTTTCTTCACTGGAATTTGTATTCTTCTTACGTCTTAACCCATTCGTGACAGGAATTATTTAAAGCCTAATTTGATCAGCTTTTATTCTTCAAATTGGCAACACCAACATTTTTATTTTATTGCTACATTTTTCTTATAAAACGTCATGTATCTGAAATGAATATAAATTGACAGAAATTACGATGAGAAGTCAAAAAGTTGCCAATTTGCAGGGGAAAATGGTGGTTTTAAACTTTCCATCACATTGCCAATTTAAGGATTTTAATGCTTATTTTCCTTAAAAAAAAATTCAGCATCAAACAATGAATATTGACGCAACCAAAATGGGCACAGTTTGTGTAGAATTTTTTGCTCTTTCTGCTCATGTATTTGGTATGATTTTTAGGGCTTTGCATCAAAAGTTATTAGGCCAAACCACAAAATGTGGACCTCTGTCACGAATGGGTTAACATTTGGTCATATGCAATTCTTTTCCATTCCTTTTCCCCGGGACTGTATTTCTCCCGGCTAAAATATACCCCTCACACCAGTCAGCACTCTAATTAATCAAGTCTTCCCCTATCATTGCTCAAGGAGAGAGAAAAAAAGAATGAAAGAAAAAAAAAAATCTTCAAGATTGTTTGGAGTATACGCTTCGCTCTGTTCAAATTAGGAGATGTTTAAATGTTGACATTTGGGGTCCATATTCGACCGATCATCATCATCATCTCTATTGTTTGCTTGTTACTGGGAGAAAGGAAGGGGAGAGAGAGGGAGAGAGGAGGAGAGAGAGAAAGAGAGAGGAAGGTGATGGGTATCATTGGGTTTGGTACAGGCGCGAGATGAGAGTGACGGAGAGCGGGTCGATAAGGACATATGGCCGGGCTTTCCCCGCCGCGCCAGACGGTAGAACACTGCTCCTCGTTCACTCAGCGAGCGGGTGGCTTAGAGCAGACGCAGAGAGGAGAGGAAGGAAGAGCGAAAGAGAAAAAAATCAATCAATCAATGAATTAATAAGGACCGCCTTCCGAGTGCTGCGCTGGGTACATGCGAAAGAGGGGAAAAAGGAATCACAACCGTCATTGTAAATACGCTTGTTTGTGTATGCTTGTTCATGGACCATTTTGGCAAATTAAATATTCAGGGACACCGTAGTACGCGCAAGGGTTGAAGGGTACCCACACTGCACCGCTATGTTTCCCCTTTTCTCTTCTCCTCCGATCCCTCGCTCAGGGGGTGATGCATTAATAGGGATGATGACTGGAGAGCGGAATTCGTGCGCTAGTATGACACATGTTCATGTTTGCAGAAGATTTTTGATTGCAATGAAGGAAGCTTGAACAGGACGTCTAGTGGCCATTGAGAAACTATTTGTGGATACAGAGAGGGTCTCTGATGATGAATTAATCTGACCCGCCATACATACGCACCAGATTGATTAATTGGGATGCATCGTTTGCTAGATTGGTTTTCCAATCGGGTTTATTCAACCAGAAATATATCAACATCTACCAGAAGTTCTTCATACTTTCCTTTAAAAATCTATTATGGAAAGCACAATTAAGATAATGATATTGAAGAAGTATAGGAGGGAAAGAATGACTTTCGATGGGTCTTAGTTGATATTTGCATTATTACATCTAGTGTGACGAACAGATATTATTATTATAGTGATAATTCTGAATTAAAATAACATCATCATTAAACAAGAATTTAATTTAGGAGAAATTATGAAAAGCATTTAAAGCTGAAGGCATAGTTTCGTGGTTACATGATCAACACTGATGTTTTCTGTATTTTCATGTTTAAACTTAAGTCTAAAAGACCAGTAACTTGGTAGTTGATTTCGAGAGAGATAATAAATACATAAATTTACATCAAAATTTTTTTTCATGTCGCTCCTAATCATTTTCACTTTATTTTACAATTTAAACCCGTCCCAAAGTACTGGACTGATATTTAGAATGACTGGGAATTACCGCGCTTTCTTCAGTGGTATAGCTAAAAAAAAATATATAAAAAATCATTCTTGCTGGATCCGACATGAAAAGAAGTTTTCTGGTCAAATTGATAATAACGTTGCCAAAATCTAGTATTCGTGTCACCCGGCGATTCTCATCAGTGATTAGTTATATTTTGACAGGTTTAACACTTGATGATATGAAAGTGCACTTAAGAATATAATAAGTAAGATGTGAGGAGATTATTTGTTGTTTTAACATGTTTAATGGCATTATTACCACAGAAAATGATGCAAAAAATCTAGAAATTATCAGCGAATAGGACATAATAATAATAGGTAGATATATCAAATGCACTGCCGGGAATGGCCTCATAAAACTGCATTGGTTTAATCTGATGAAAGAAAGAGAAAGAGATAGAGAGAGAGGGGGGGGGGGGTGGAGAAAAAGAATAGGAGGAAGAGAGGGAAGAGGGGGAAATAACATGAAAGAATGATGACCATTACACGACCATCCCCTTTTCGCTGGCTCTAATTCACGTGGATTTCTTTCATTCCTCCGAAAATACAATTTTTCACCCCCGCCCCCATGGCCCCCGCAGAACCAATCATTCCATGGTACACCCCTGCTCCACGTTAGCATCATGAAAATCGAAATATGAAACGAATCTACCCTCTCGCTTTCAGCGAAGAAGCATAAAATTAACTTTGGATCAACTGCCGATTCGTGTTATAGAGATAATCAATGATAATTATACAGTGTAATTGTAGAAACCACGGACACTGTAATTCAAAATCGAATCATAGTTCATTAAATGCGGAAACTTTATAAACTTGTGGGATTAAAATTCTCATTCGTTGTGTTCTTCCTCTTTCAAGGAGCAGTTTTAACAGCTGGAATCCCATTCTACAACTTTCACCTTTACTCTCTCGCCTCGGAAATTAGTTTATATACATAGTATAAATTTTCTTTAATCGTGCATTTGTACTGCTTCTTAATGCCTTTTTTATTGTTAAAATGAGTTCAAACCAAAATTAAGATTTAAAATGCACGTCATAAATATTGTTCGTGCTTGTTCCGTTGACTGAAATAAATTGTAAATCATCAAGAGATTATTAGGAAAACAGGTATTAGGTTACATTGATTATGTTATAAGCAACAAAGCAGAAAAGTGTAATAAATGTAATGACTTTTCAATCGGGACGAGGAGAGATTCGAGATGTGCGCTGAAATTTACTGATAGACGAAATATATCTACATTACAGCGTTTGCAGAAATGCAAAAGATACAAGAGATGAATAATCAAGATGAAGCATTGAACAAAAAATATTGTCATCTGATGTTGTTGTTTTTGTTTTGTTTGTATGTTTGCGTGTGTGGAAACGGTGGAGTGAAAAAAAAAACAACCGACGTCATCCGCAGCCATCTAAACCCAAAACAAAATGGAGGCCAAGCAGCGCCTTAGTCAGGTGTGTATCAAATTCGTCAGTTGATTGATTTTCTGTCTCCCGAACACTTGTTACAGTTATCGTTGCCACCTCTTCATGAGATAACACAAACACAAAGAAGTAAAAAAAAAAATGGCTTTTAGGGACAAACGTCTGTTTTCCCAGAGGTCAGTAATGGAGACATCTCTCCACCCATGGCAATGCACCCTCTGAAAAAGAAAAAAAGAGTTAGAGAGAGTGAAGCGGAGATGGTATAGAAGCAAATTACCTGCTTCAGCAGTAAAATCAAAGATTGCTTAAACACCTCAGTGAAATACAATCCCCATTAATTGCGCTCTCACTTCCACAAATGGAGGGGCTTCTGAACTGCTGAGGAACACCCCGGTAGATGATAAGAGCGGAGGAGTGTCTGACCGAGGACTGAGAGGAAGCGCTCAGTTTGCTATACCCGTTGGAATACCTAGCAGTTAGATCTCAACCAAATCAATCGGCATGTTCTCTCTAATGAACAGAAATTCTGATTTAAACAAAGAGAACTCGCCAATTGCTTTTAATTACCCAAACATTCTGTTCCCTCTAGTGACTGGTACGACACACCTAGACCCCTCTCTTTATCTCCCTCTCCCTCTCTCTCTCTCTCTCCCCGTTCTTCTCTGAAGCCAGAGAGCTTACTATTTATGTTTATGTTTTGTTACTCTTGTGGTGAGATGAAAAGGGGGCACAGAAAGTCTAGGAATTTTCTTAGATCAATCACTGCTCTGCACCCCTCTGCCCCCCCCCCCTCTCTCTCTCTCTCCCTCTCTATTTCTCCCTCTCTCTCATTCTCCTTTGAAGCCAGAGAGCTTACTATTCATTTTTTGTTTTGTTTACACTTATGGTGTAGTGAAAAAGGTGCACCGAGAACCTGGGAATTTCCTTAAATCAATTCACCCCTCTGCCCTCCGTCTACCCCCCTCTCCACCTCCCCCCCCCCTCCCCCACTTACTATTTTTCGTCTCTCATCCTTCTTTGCTATAATAGAGAATTTATACAATTTATTAACTTATTTTGTTTGTTCTCACGCTAGGTTGAAAAAATGGTAGGGGCAAAGAGAGCCTCGGTATTTCTTCAAATCAGTCCACCCTCCCCTCTCTCTCTTGCTATTCTTATCTTTCTCTCTCCCTATTGTTCATTTTGTATTCCCTAACTTCTTTTTGCTCAGTTAGTGAGCTTACCATTTACTTTCATGTGTTGTTTTTACTCTGACGATAAGTTAAGGGGAAAAAAGAGGGGCACAAAAAAGAGCGGGAATTTCCTCGAACCAATCCATTGGTAGTGTCAAATATCGTCTGGTAGTCAATACCACCTATCGATGACATTCCCCCAGAAACAGGAAAACAAATTACTGGTCAGACGACACCATCCTAACATTCAGAATAACCCTGGCATCAGGAAAGTGGAAAATAAGGAACGATTAAAAACAAGACCAAAATAAAGGTATGTTAGATAAAGAAGGAGAATCCATCAAAGACAAAAACTGAAACCAAAACTAAGTGCCAGTAACTTTTTTGCTTTCATTAAAAAAAAAAATCAGTATACAATGTATAATCATGTTTGATCAAAACGGTATGGAGAAAAATAAAAAGAAAAAGGTAATTGGCTTGGCTTCTATTGATAAATTGAATATGGGTATTCAATGATAATCATAAACAAGTTTCCTGGAAATGTTAGTTTTAGATACGTTTTTTTTATTTTTGCTTATTTTTTTCATTTATCTATCCATTTATTCGTATATTAATTCATATAAAGGTTGTTTTTATTTAGCATCATTATTACTTTTTTGAAGGATGGAGGTCTTCCACTGAGTAGACAATGGAATAGAACTTAATGATTACAACAAGATTTTAAAATGGAACTGTGTCTTTCATTCTCTCGCAATTTTATTCCTAAGCAAAAGATCTTTTCAACTTACTAAGTCTACACATTCTTGGCATAGGTGATGCGGAATATTACTAGCTAGGTATTTTAAACGGGAAAATAATGACCTGTATATGTCTTTACCGTAGAACCAGAGCATATTTTTCATACATTTTGCCTTCGGAGAGGGGAAAAAAATATCGACTGCACTTTTTGAAGAAAAAATTCTAGTCCTTCTAAATTGGACGGTTTACACGTTTCTGATTATTTCAAACATGTCAATAATTTTAAAGACCCGCACCTTTTTTCTCAAAATCTCAAAGAGTTGCCACCAACGTAATAGTTGAGAATGCATTTTTGCTAAATCTAAGCATCTTTCCTTTGACTAAGGGTATATGGTTTACATTTCATGCCCGTGGGTGTAGTTATGTGAGAGATGAAATCATTGTCCAGAATTGAGTTGTCTGAAAAAGCAATCTTTATTTCAATATAACCGTGATTAAACCAGTTGCAAGAAGACTGAACTCTGATGACTAAAGGAAAGAACGAAACAGAGAAAATGAAAGGGAATGAAAGGGATAGTTGAGAAAAAAATGGCACGCATAAAGAGGTGATGTAATTTGGGGCTCTTACTTTATTGAATATGAAAATAGAGACATTTTTCCGCCTGGAGCTAAATTTCTCATCATATCATTGATCCTCGACAAGGGATTGCTGGCCGATTTGGTTACGAGACCCTCAAAATGATCACGACTGAAAAATTGAGCAGTGTTTTACTGATAAAAGTTCGGCGTTATAACTAGACGAAATAGACAACGGCGGTATAATAGCCACAATAATTTCGTGTATCCGATATTGTTGGAGGTATTGAGTAACGGGATGATGACTAGATTGGTATGATTTGAACTTCGATCGTATAACAATAATTTTGTTGTTGTTGTTATTGTCCATCATATTCATCATCTTGATGTCTGTTCCCCGAAGATGAAAGAATATTCTGTTTCGTTTATGAGATATTTTCAAAACTCAGTTTTACTCTATACATCAGACTGAATTGATAGCGGTGTAGATTTCAAGACGTATTGCTTATTCGGTGCATCGTACGTCCAAAACTTTGAAAAATAAAATCTAATCTGTTTCCATTTTTATAAAGAAATTTGTTTTCTCCATAACAAGAAAACTTGTTTATAAAATCATATAAATTGATTCAAAGCAGAGTTGATGAAATAGAGAATGGCCAAGGAAAATGAAAGGGCCAAAAGCATCAACGTCGCCTACATGTATTTTAAAATTGTTTACTTTATATTAATATTTTATTTTAAAATGACTGAAGAAAAAAAAAACCTTTAAGTAACTTAAATGGAGGGGGGAGAGGAGGGGGATAAGAACCTGGATTTTAAAAAATACAGTTCAAGTTGTATAATGTAATCTTATGTTCATGTTTTATAAATCTCGTACCAGCTTATGATCGACCACGACAAAAGAGAAAAATGATAGCAATGAATGTTATTTTCAATTTCTAATTTTTGAAATTTCCTCTTCTTATTGTCAAGTTTTATTTTCATTTCAATCTCAGATTTCAAAAAGAAAGAGCAACATGTATGCTTGAGAGACAAAACCAAACTCATTCATAACATTATTAAGACATATTTGGTAACCTTGTGAATCCTAATGTCTTTTCTAAGCATCAACACAAAATTATTCTACAATACCGCAAAAATGACAGATTAGAACAGAACGAAGAAACAACGAATTTGAGATTTTTTTAGTTTTTACCCTCACTCTTCTCGCTACCAAAGGATATTCAATCAGAGACCTCTGACCATTGCCCTAGATGACTGCTGGTGCCGATAATGGGGACGATTAATTCATTAAAAGACCCCCGTTCTGTTTTCAACTTTCGGTACCATTTGATCTGTGCCACAAACTGTGTTGAAAAGACATCGCGTTTGGTTCGATAGCTTTACAGAATAGAAACCGGTTGAATTTACGGGTAGCATTAGCAAAGGACCGGTAGCTTATTGAAATTGGTGAGGATATGTTTTGGGGTAGCTAGCTGATACCAGATGAGTAATAATCGAGCTTGTAAAATACGAGACAGATGTTATAATCGCCGCCTGCCATTCTTTCGGAATTAAAAATAAAGAAGGAACTGAAATGGAAGATATTAAAGGAAGAACGAGAAGGGGAAATGGAAAAGAAGTGTGGTTGGATACCCCACTGTTATATTTCTTGGGAGAGTTTCAAAATACTCAAATCTTGATTTTTTTTTAAAATGAAAGTATATGAAAGAATATGTACCGTTTCTTTGTCCGTTGAAAATAAAAAAGTTTTAATATTCACATTTAACAAATCTACTTTTTTAATATCCTCCGCTTTTCTCTTTCTCTCTTCCTCTCTCCCCTTCTCTTTCTCACCCTCTCTCCTCTCTCTCTCTCTCTCTATATATATATTTTTTATATGATTACAATCATACACCGTCTAAATTCTCTTTCTCCCTATCACATCTCCCCCCCCCCCTTCCCTCTCCTTCTCTACCATTCTCTCTGTTGTCCAGATATTCTTGAATCTCTTAAACCGTGTGACATTCTTCAGTCTTTTTCTTCCTTTCTCTTCCCTTATCGTCTCATCATAATGCAGTCCATCTGCTCTCCAAAGCTTTCTCTGTAAACTAGTTTAATTTTTCCACTCTTAGATATCTTTATTCTCTATATCAACAAAAAGCTTTGAAATTATGCAACACTTAATTAGTAACATATGTCATAATTCTTCTCCTCTCCTTATGTTAAAACGAACACATAACTGTCAAAACGAGCACATTTTATCAATAGATTGTACTTATGTACGACCAAACGAATATATTATTCACGCAGTCGTGCAGCCGACCGCTTGGTTATGGAGAGGAAAAATTGATTTATTGATTGTTTCGGAAACGGTTTCAACGAAAATAATGGGGATGTATTCATTGATTCGATGTTGGAGCTCTATTGTGTGTGAACTGTTAACTCGTATGATAATTATCTCATTATAACAAAGGGATGCGGTTTTAATACTCAGTAATTGATTTTTGCGTTTACGATAAAACGTGATTTCACAGTCCAACTGTTATTTGGTTTTTTCATTTTTTTCAGGCAAAACAAAGGATGCTGTATTGCAACTTGACGGGAAAAATAAGAAGGGTCAAGATTTTTATTTCCGATCCATCCCCCTCCCTACCCCCGAAAGATTCCAAAACAATGAATTAAAGTGCTGAATACAAAATTATTTTGTTACTTTGTAATGTCACAATTTATTTCTTTTATTTTATGTTTCGTGTTTAAACGATAACGTTTTTCTATGGTGAAGTGCTGTTGTTCTTCGGAATTAACTAATGAATGCTATTTCAGAAGTTAGTTTATTTCTGGGCCGATTTCGTAAAGTGATTAAGAAAAAAGAATATGTCTATCATTTATAGTTTGATGAAGTCTTGAAAATAAGCCGACTGAAAGAATTTTTTCCAAAGACTGGGTTGAATATTTCGACCAAAACTGATGATCAAAAGAATCTTCTCCATGGCTAGAAAGAAAATTAAGGTTCTGTTAGAGAGTAAAGCAGACTGGATACGTTTGACTTGAAGATAACATACTCAGAGAGCTCAGTAATGTCCATATTCTCCTGTGCATTTTGTACAAACCCTATTGCATTTTCTATGCGCCTTTAAGCATTTGTGAACACATGTAGTTGCCATGGTTGCCAGTAAAAAAAATAAGAGAGAGGGAACCCATCGGATTTCTGTCAAATGGAAATAATTAAGTTAAATTCTGAGTAATATCTAATTTTATTTCGGCGGCCAAGCAAGCCAGAATTACTGCTGAAACACACGCGATCATGAGTTTAAGTTCCCCGAGGATAGTGTGCATGTATGGCTTTGAAGGCCTACAACATTATGCATGCAGCAGTCATAATAGAAACGGAAAGAGATTCATACTGGGAAATACATACAGGACAACGGTATAGAGATGTATAGACTATGTGGGTGTAGCCAATATTAATTCTTCTTTAAATCTTGGCAATTCTTCTTCACCCATGATGAATTAATAATCATTATGATTATAATTAACCAAATAATCAATGTGTGAAATTTAATCAGTAGCACAATTTGTTGCAAGAAGAGAAATTGAAGTTTACATCACACATCTAAAAGAACACCATCCTTAAAACCAGCGATTGATTCTGTTTTCCTATTTTCAAATATAAAGTACTGTAATATTTCAGAACAAACGAATAAATTGGGTCATCGGAAACAAGCAAATATTAGTATAGACTTGCTTGTTCACTCCTACGCGGCTTCGCAGTATAGATATTAAGGATGCATTAAACGCTTCTTCACAATACTCCAGAATATAAAGTATCTGTATATTGTTCTGTCGAATGAAAAAGTCCGAAAGCTGGACGCGTCTGAAATACCAATATACTTGTAAAGAATGGATGCAATAACATTCCATAATTCATAACAGCTTGAGGGTAATATAGTTCTCTTTGATATACATACCAATACAAAAAAGGGTGAAAGTATACGGTGGAGGATACTTTACGAATATTTTCCGTGAACTTGCGTATGAGTGTGTTTGAATTTCAATCCAGTGGACTTGTTTTTACTTATGTGGGTATTATTTTGACAAAACAAAGTTTTGAAGGTTAAAATCGAAGTATTTTGCTTTTCATAAGCTATCTTGAAAGAAAAGAAATTTATGATTTTTAAAAAAAAAAGTAGTTCATTTCAAAGCAGTTTAGAAGATTATTAGAATGGAAGAGAGGAAGCAACAGACAGAGAGAGTGAAAGAGGGTTGCGAAAAGAGACAGCGAGAAAAATCTGGTCAACTTCTAAATGGGCAATCATTCCACGATAAGGGTATAATTCCGTTACCAACATTTTTAGACTTTGTGCGCCTCTTTGTGCTCTGCCTCTTTTCTCACCATTTACGCTGTAATATGCCCATTCTTTCATGTGAGCTCCTTCATTCCAACAATTTTATTCTTACATTCATGATATTGTGACATAACACCTCCGTAACGGAATTACCAGAGAAAAAACCCGCCAAATTTAAACTTCAAACATGCATTATACCAAGGAGTTTTAAGAGCTGGAGTCCCAACTGGCAACAAATTATTTCAAGCAGCTGTCCTTTCCTAAGGTTGCACAATAAAATCTACAAGGGTGCTGTTGCCTTTGATGTCCGAGGTTCAATGCCGCCAACATTATGGGAAAGCTTAATTAGTGATTTTGTCACAAATAAAATATTGTTAATATTTCACTTTGAATTTGAATTAACAGAAAGAAAATTGAACAGATGATAAAATATGAATACAAAAACCTAATTGTGTCCAGAAATCTGCGTATGTAGGATGATAGCAGTTTTAATTTGTGAAAAATAGTAAAAATTTGGCAATCCTAAAACCCGCAATTTGACCCTTTTCCGATTACTTGCGGTAAACGAAAATGAAAGGGGAGATTGTTAAAGTACAGTAATTTATGTTACATGTCAGATTAGTGCCCACACATGCCCAGTCGAGTAATTTTGATCCATATTTCAGGAAATTTTGCACCATTTCCTTTCGCTTGCCTCTTGTAAAGGTAAGCATTGTGTAGGCCTACTGCTCATATTATCAGACGAGTGGTAACGAAAAGTAATTATCATTACAAAAGCATATTTCCCTTTGAAAATGGCCCGTAAGTTTGAAGCCAGACAGGAATCTTTTGTCTACGCATCTGCAAGGAAGATCCAGTTAAGCACATGCCTGACATATTTTTGCCTGGCGGCATTGAACATAGATCAAAGGGAATGGGTTAGATGTGACTCCAGCTCTGGAAACTCCTTGATTATACCAATACAGACTAAGATTGTGGAATTCTTTATTGTTTCAGCTTTTTTTAAATCCAGAGATTTGGCTATTCAGAGCTATCAAAGTGATTGTTTTTACTATAAACATGATAAATGTGAAGTAAGGTGACTGTTTTTCCGACGTGGAATTGCCAAAATACTAATTTAATAGTACTTAAGTGTTCTGTATTGTATTTTTAGAACAAAAATCCTATTATTTTGTTGAAATCATTTAGTAAATTGCTATGGTAGGAAACAATCCTCTTTGCACGGAATGAATTTCATTTTGACGTAGTGTTATAAACATATAGCAAATTATTATTGTAAAATGCACATTACTGTAAACAAAATAATTATTTACTAATTGCTCGTTTCAGTCTCCCTTGTACAGAGTGGCTCTTTCAATAACGAGTATTTCTATTAAAAGAGGGATTGTAAATAGAACAATTAGAAAAACAAACAAAGAAATATGAGTTAATAATTTCCTCGTAATTTTCTAGAATTTTGATCATCTTTCCAGTGCACACTCACATATTGTTCTGCACACTTTACCCGCACATACTGAAGTAAATGTATCAATGCCTTGGTTGGAGTCAGAAGGTCATTAACGCTATGTAAAAGTTTTTGAGTTAAACTACCTTCTGGCGCTCAACAGATTATGATCCAAACGTATGCTGTGGCATGAATCTTGACGATTTTTTTCCCACCGCATTGACAAATAACATGTTAACCACGAGACAAATATATGCAGAGTCAAAAATGCATTCACGCGTATATATATATAACGATTCAATGTATATTCTTTTCTGGTAAGCTTTCCCCCCTCCTCACATATTCATTTGCATAATATTTGATGCGTCTATGACTAGTGCGTGTTAATGCATGCATAAGCTTATTGATGATAAAGGCAAAATGTCGCTGCTGCGGAAAGAACGGTATCCATGCCATTCTTCTTGAGCCACTCTCCCCACCTCCAGCCCGGTGGATAATCAGGGAACCTGTCCCATGATCACGCGCTCTATTCATCGCTTTCATCACGCTCCTCGTTGTGCATGATATACATTTCGAGTGACAAACAATGTGCAATAACTTAACTCGTTTCAACAGTTTTCTATCCTCTTTAACACACACTCTTCCTTTCTTTTTCTTTTCTCTCTCTCTCTCTCTCTCTCCTGACCTTTGATTGCTTTCTAGGCGTTGACTTTATTGAACGACTCTTCCGTTCGTTATTCGATTCTCTGTTGTCCACTAAAATATCTATATCAATCCCACAATTTGTAAGCTAATTAATGTGACACTGCATTAGACCTTTCCCTGTATCAGTGCGGCTCGTAATTGAACTTAATTTGCAAATAATCGTTTATAAAATATGAATCTCTGTCTGTCAGATGACGTAGTCAATTCAAGATGAAATAATGACGCACAATGAAAAACGAGGAGTTAATCATTAAATCACTATTTAGGAAACTGTTTATCATCTTTTATTATGTTGATAGGTTTAAAGATTACGCTTATTCTGAAAATTGGTACCTTTTCTACGCTTATACAATTTAGACCTTTTTACCTGAAATGAATTCTTATCTGTGAATGTTGAAGTTGACAGCTCTTCAATGTAAACAGTGCAAATTTCTGTTCATTATGAGTTGTGAGTTCAGTGTGTTGCATTATTCTACGAATAGAGAATGTGGAGTGGTAAATGCATTGGGTGGAATCAAATGGAATTTAATGGCATATCAGAGATACTAAGAAGTTAATGAGATGAAGTTTTCTGTGAGGAAAAACCTACTCTTGAGGAATAATTTCCACTTGACTGTAAATAATGCTTCGTTACCTCATAAATATTTCTAGGGAATTTTCCCCCTAAATGTCAAATATCATAATCATGTGCATATGAAGGTGAAAGTTAAAATATGGAAAAAATGCAAACAGGGGCATGAAATATTTCGGGGACATGGGAGGAGAGGATAAGGAGGGATGGGCGGGGAGAGATAAGGGAACAATAATTGCCCTTCCCCAATAATTTGGGAATTAAGTGCAGATTTCTGTGAATATTAACAATGAATCATGCTATACACAGTAAAAACGCTGTTTAAAAGGTTGTTTAAAACTTATAAAACCTGTTTAAAAATGCAAACAGTTGTTTACAATATGAACTGTACAACGGGTTGTTCAGTTCATATGATAAACAACTGTTTGCATTTTTAAACAGCGTTTTCTCTGTGTATAAGCTTATGGCTACCTATTATATAGCAATCTAAAAGAAGTTGGGTAAATTCTTACTCAGTATTGAGTGAAAAAGTAAGACGCATGTTTATTGGGTAAACTTTTTACCCAGTTAATACTGATTGCAGTTTACGTAATGTTGGATTTTAAAAGATCCAGCTTATAAACACGTAATTTACCTACTATAATGGGTAAAAAAAATAATATTGGATTAAATGTTTATCCT
Organism: Echinometra lucunter; assembly: GCA_029962745.1. Lineage (NCBI taxonomy): Eukaryota > Metazoa > Echinodermata > Echinoidea > Camarodonta > Echinometridae > Echinometra > Echinometra lucunter. The sequence continues at coordinate 10,490,796 of CM057161.1, read as the reverse complement.
TTTTATCCAACCTTTTATATAAGTGAGGAAAATAATGCTATGAATTCTCATCTTCTAGGTGGAGAACGGATGAGTATCGCTTTTAAAAAATGATTACTTAAGTTAAATACAAACTAAACTCAGTCCAGTTTTTACAATTTATTAACTAAACTTCCTCTCTTCTTTTCTGTTTCAGCCGGTATGCCGTACATGCACCGAATACTCCACGAAGGTTCCACCGCCTCCAACGGCCTGCACGAAAAGCGAAAGCAGCGTCGCATTAGGACTACCTTTACCAGCGCACAGCTGAAGGAACTGGAGAAAGCCTTTCAAGAAACACATTATCCTGATATCTATAAACGAGAAGAATTAGCACTGAAGACTGATCTAACTGAAGCTAGGGTACAAGTGAGTTGACTTTCATTGATTCTCTTTGCTTTAATTTCTTTCATTCTTTCACCAACTGTTAATCATTATACTAATATAATAAATACTATTATACCTCTCCTCAAACTACTAGTACTTCTTCTTATTCCCTCCTTTTCCTCCTCCTTTTTTCATTTGATTCTTGCATGTTCCCTCTTTTTCACTTCTTGAGTATCATGTTAAGCTTCAGTACCATTCGGTTTCACCACTCTTGTAGGGATATATAATCCCTCCCTATGCTATTTTATCTTTATAAAAAATGGTTTGGGTCGTATTGTAATGTCTGCTTTTCCTTTATTTCTAGGTATGGTTCCAAAACAGGAGGGCTAAATTTAGGAAAACAGAACGTGCCAACGCTGCTGCATCTAACAACAACAATAACAACAACAGTACAAGCAACAACAACTCGACAAACACCAACAACAGTAGCAGCAACAGCAGCAACAACAGCAACACGAACAGCAGCAACAGCCCAGCCAGTGGGACGAGTACCGGAAGTACGCTGACCAACGGCACGACTGGGTCAACAGGTCAACAGCATGGAAGTGTGGGTCAGCTCTCACAGACTGGTTCGAGTGGTCAAGCGAAGACGACCGGAGGAGGAGCGGTTTCGCCGGTGAAGAAGAAATCTCTGAAGGCTGAAGATTTGTCTCCTGTAGCGCCCACTACCGTCGGATCTATGGTCAGTGTTAGTTCTTCGGCTTCATCGGGTAAGACTTGCTTTCTTTTTTTTTTTTCTTTTCTTTCTTTTTTTCAAAAACTCTTTTCAGTAGCCTAATATAATTACACCCCTCTCTATATATAATTCCAGAATGAACTGTCTAACTTTTTCGTTCTACATCACAATGTACAAGATGATCACATTGATGAAATGTAAGGAAATAATTCGAGTAAATATAAGACTTATAATTATCCCAAACACATCTACTGCATCTTCGACCTGCTTGAATGCTGTTGTTGTTGTTGTATTTAGACGGTGTTATTGTGTTGGAGATTTTATGATCAAATGTTTTGCCCCCCCCCCCCCCCGCCACAAAAAAATGCTTTCTCATACGTTTGAAATTCTGTTGACAAGTAATGTTTACCACTTTCATTTCTATCCTACCATAAACCTCGTTTTCCTGGGCAGCATTTTTCCATTCTTATTAACATTTTTTAATCCTTCATTCCATAATATGAGAGCTTCTTCTCTCTTTGCCTACCATTAATACTTTTTCATGTGGACATGTAATAATTATGCGATGCCTTAAACACAGAAAAACAATAGTTGGCCTTGATAATTTATTGTCAACTTGTCATCATCGTTACACTTATCAGTATCATATCATTATCATCATTCACATCACTTTTATCATTACAGTTACCCACTCCTCATCGACCAACTCGTTGGTATCAAGCCATTCATCCCAGCACCCGTCATCGCACTCTCACTCAACATCCCACTCCCAGCTGACCAGCGGCGGGTCGTGGGCGGCAGCGAACTCTGCCTCGACCGGCACCCACCCCGCTCTCCACAGCCCCTATTCCACGATATTCCCATCTGCATCCGCACTGCAACACGCTGCTACTGCCCCGGTGGGACACGGCCAACTCAAGACCTCGCACGCCAAAGCCACCTCGCATTCGAGTCTCTTTTCGTTGAACTATTGAAAATTAAGTAAGGCGGGGTTTATCAGTTTGTGCTATTTTCTCACTTTCTTTTTTAAAACGAAATTTGGCTATGTTGCTATTGTTAAGCGATTTTGTAGTTGACTTATGTTTGAAGTCATCGTTTTTGAATGTGAACCAAAACGCTGTGTGAGAATATTTTAATGACTGCTATTTTTCAAATGTGTAATTCTTTCTTCTTCTTTCTTACTGGTATTTCTTACACTTTTCTCTTTAGAATTGCTTAAGAATATATTGTAGCTTACCATTCAATTTTGATATCACATCTGTACTGTTGTAATCACATCTAGTTCATTGTAAGTTTGCTTTTTTATGTTTATCAAAGAGTCTAAACCAATATTCCATTCTATCAACTTTTTTGCACTCTCATTGTAGAATTGAACGGGAAACGATAAATATCTGGGTTGTTTTTTTAAACTAAGCACAACGCACGGTATGGACTGCATCGTTTACCCGTCATTTATTTTTATCACTTTGTTTGCTTCTTTTTTTCTTACGAGTTAGTGTAAAAAGAAGGTATATAGAGCATGCCTTATGTCAAGACTGCTACAAGAATTTTTTTCAACTAAAGTTAGAAATCCCTTTAATTAAACCTGTTTCTTGTCATTTTTTAGATGCAATATCTCGTAGAGTTGTTATTCATTTCTCACTGTCAACTAAACCAAAGGAAACAAAGGAATTTCTATTTAAAAAAATGTCTTTTTCTGTATATTTCTGATCGTTTATAGTTTATGATAAACACTCTTCTTTGTGTAAAATTAGTCGATACATCTTTGTTACATTTTAAGTCTATTGTATTTTGCAGGGTTTAGTATACAAGCCTGTTGTTATGAAACTGTATATAATTATTTCCAAAGTTGGGAAAGAATATTTCGGAATTATTTCTGAATCTTCTTTTATCTCTCTGTTCTCTGAATTTTCAGATGTTGAGTGATGATAAATGATTCTTTGATGCAAAACAAAGTTTGGCATGAACGAAGGGACCGTGCAATATACAACGCTGAAGCAAGAGTTGTCTTGTTGTTAATTTGATACTTCTCCCGAGCCGAGTTTACTTGGATCCACGAGGCCGATTATTCTTATTTATTATGCTTATTTGCTGCATACTCATTAGGAGCCTTGAATTTTTCATTTTAAGTGACTTTCAACAGTCGTAAATGCATTGAAAATGGCCTATTTTTCATAGCAACATCTTTTCTGAAAAAATTTCACAAGTATTAACACAAAATAATTCAATTATTAGTTATTTACAAGGTTTTGAAATGTCATTTCCTCCAGGGTCGGCGCTACGGGGGGGGGGGGCAGGGGGCGACCGCTCTCTATAACTTTTCAAGTGATTTTTAAAAAAAAGAGGACAAGAAGAAGAAAAAGGATGAAGAGAAGAAAGCCGGCTTTGGTGGAAATAGAGGACCGGGCCCTGTAACTGTATAATACCCCTATTCATTTAAAACGTATGAAATAAACTCACCTATGGGTCATCTCCCCCCCCCCCCCCCCATCAAAATACCCTGGCGCCGCCCCTGATTTCCTCATTTTAGTAAAGAAAGATGAAGAAGTACTCTGTTACTTGGAAGTTTTAAATTTTGTTGTTGTTCTTAACATGTTGTCAGTTTGCTCAACTTGGTTTCGTCATTTTCTCGAGAGTTTAATCTTCTTCACCTCTCACTTTGGGGCATTTTATATTCATTGAGATGGTTCAGTCCTTTAAAGACTTAAATTTCTTTCTCGCATCTCTCTCACATTCTTATCTCGAACTGATAAATTTTTATATCAAGCACAAAATGCCATTTTCCACCAAATACTTGTAGATCTCACCTGTTTTTTTTTTCTTTTCAGAAGCATCATCAAACATTAAAAGGCTGAATACGATCAAATTATTCTAAAGTGCAAATTATCAATCTTGATTTACTTTTGCACTTATATGTATGTACAGTAATATGCATGTAAATAATATTCACGATTGATCTGTATAATGTTTTGATTCGTGCCAAAATAAAAAGGAGAAAAGAGAAACAACATTTCTTCGAATATAACAGATTATTTTATTTTTTCCCGAATGATTCTTGGAATTGGGAGGAGATGATGTGTCTTTTGCGAGAAATATTTTATTCTCGTAGTGTGCTAGAATGCAAGTACATTCAGTAAGTTTACAATGACTGTAAACCTAAGCCCTAATTGCAGAATTGAAATAATTATTTGATTTACTGGGGAATAGCTTACAGAAAATTTTATGTTTTAGTTTGTTTTAAACATCACCCCATTCCTTCATCGAAACACAGTCCATCAAATTCCATGTAGGTTTTTGTTTCTTTATGGGTTCGGTTTTCTTTTAGAATAATATATTTTTTAGACTGATTGAACGAATTCGCTTGCTAAATCAAATATATATATATACTGAAAGAAATTTGACAAATGCAAACAACTTTGGCAAATCCCTTGTAAATAATAAACACTCTCCCATTTTCATTTCTTTCAGTGTGTATATATATATATATATATATATATATATATATATATATATATATATATATGTATATGTATATATATATATATATATACATATACTAAGAAAATATCAGTTCTGCTTGGGAATGGTAGTAAATAGAAAAAAATTAGACAATAAATAAATTGCATGAGACTAAAAACTTTACGAGTTTTCGCCCATACGGCTTCACCAGGAAAAACATACACATGCAGTATATATATATATATATATATATATATATATATATATATATATGAAATATTGCGAAATAAGATGCGATATGTTTCTTCCTTTTAAATGAACCTTACATCTTAATCTAGATACCCGTCAGACAATTCACCTAGAAGGCGGACCTAGCTTTATTGAGATGCGAGGAGAAAGATGCAGGTGAGATGTTGAAAAAGTGCTAGGAAAAAAGTTGTGGGCAAAACATTAGCGGCAGAGCTCTCTCTACCCCAACATCTCACTTTCAGGTTTTGTATTTCAATGCGTATTCACGAGCCCGAGTTCGATGTGCATTTCGTATCATGTTTTAATGGCCTATGACAGGGAAAACCTTTCTTCCATCATATCTCTTCTCTAAAGTCTTTGTGTAACAAAATATAAATTACACGTCGAGGGAAATCCTGGGCGTAATCAGGCGAAAAATATGCCTCGGTAAAGTTTGTTCAACGATCAAAAGAAAGAGACAGAGAGGAAGAAAAAAATCACTTGATACGGAGAGCTGGTGGTTGAAAAACATCTTCGACACTTGTAAATATAAGAAAGGGCAAATAATGAAGAAAGGAAAGAGAAGAGGAAAAGGATAGGAAAGAATATGTTGAGATGACGAAGATGCAGGGGAAAAAGGGAACTGAATATTCCATGCACGACCTGCTTGCGAAAGGAGAGGCTTTAATAGCTCGGTGGTGATGCGAAGCGCGGGAAACCGGCCTGTCACAAATTTGATTATCGTCTGGGCGAGCAGGGCCTAGGCGCGTTTTTTTCCCTTTTCTCTCGTTGACCTATTGTCAGTGCGATTTCGCTTTCGAGTTGGTCACACACTTGAATCGAAGCCGACTTGAAAGCTTTCTACCTTCCCTAAATTCTCTCTTTTTTCCTTCCCCTCACTTTCTCTATTTCTTATTTTTCTTTAGTTTTTCTTTCTTTCTTCTTCTTCGTCTCCTTCTATTCACCTCTCTTACTCTATCTCCTTGATTTATCCTTTTTGTTCTCCTCTCTCTCTCTCTCTCTCTTTCTCAGCTGAGCTTTTCCCGCTTCCTTCCTCCTTTTCCCCCTCACCTTCTTTTCTTACCCTCTTTTTTATTCTTCTTTATTCTAACATTCATACACTTTTCCATCAAGCCTTGGTATAAGCAGCCCTAGATCTAAGAACCAGTGTGTATACAGTATCATGACAAGAATTGCAGTGCTGTAAGAAAATTAAGTGCATTCTGTTCTTTCTTTGGATAAGTCACCTGTAGGAGAGTTAAGACAAACTACGATTTCAACGCCATTTAACCGAAAGGTTGGTGGTTCAAGCCTACCAAGACACGACCTAACTTTTGCAGTGCTGATTTTACATGAAAGTTGGAGAAATGTTAGACGCAAGGCAGAAGGTATTTTCTTTACATGCAGTGAGTTCTCGGATTCACACAAAAATGTCAATTATGACACAAACAAGTCCAATCAAGATTTTATTTTATTCGTATCATTTCCATTGGGATCTGGAAATGCACAGTGTATTACATTCATTGCACAAAACCATATTTATCCATAATTCGTCCCTCAAACGTGAATAAAATATTTTCTAAAATGACCCTCCCAATCCCTTTCAAGACCTGTAAAACAAAAACATTTAACATGTATAATAATACATTAAATTCAAATATAGGGCTGGACGTAGCCTCGATGGCATCGACAGACAACTAGAGCATGTAAAGTGAAAATAAGAAAAAGGCGCAAACCTGACACACATACCAACTGCAATCCTCTACATGTATATTATCTGCTGCTTTCCTCGATCTGAACGAGTGTCTGCGAAGCTGTCGAACCAGGTCAATGAAGCTTCTTCTATCCACGCCCTACAACAGTGCTGTGTTTACTCAACCTGAAAATCATTCCTAAACTAATAGGGATTCTTCGCGCTCTTCTAAGAAAATTTATTTGTAATCTGTATCATTAGTCAACTGTGAACTATGAACATGACAGACAAAGAAAGTGGACAAAATAAACAACCCCTCATTCTACCCTTCACAATGGTTCTGTTAGTCAAAAGAACATCCCTTCACAGCTATTATGTTTAATAAGTAGTTCCAGGTGAATATGCATGTGACACCTGTTCCACATATTTCAGATAATAGCAGTGAAGGGATGTTCTTTTGACTAACAGAACCATTGTGATGGGTAGAATGAGAGGTTGTTTATTTTGTCGGCTTTCTTTGTCCGTCATGTTCATAGTGAAGGTTGATGCTTTTTAGACAAAGGGCACGATTTGCCTAAAATCGGACCTACGCCGCCGGACGGGAAATCAGAAACTTCCACGCCCCAGCGTCTCGTAATAATTAGAACGACTCTTAAAATAGTGCGATGAGAAATAATTGGACGTGGGTGTCTCTGTGGCGCAATCGGTTAGCGCGTTCGGCTGTTAACCGAAAGGTTGGTGGTTCAAGCCCACCCAGGGACGATCTTACTTTTACAGTTCCGAAATTTGGAGATATGATATAAGACACAAAGACAGAAGGTGTTTTCTTTATATACAGTGAGCTCTCTGCTTCACACAAAAGATCAATAAGGACAGAAGCAAATCGATTCAATGTTTATATTTTTTTCTTATTCGTATCATTTCCATGATAGGGTATGGAAGTACACATCGTATTTTATTATCTTACACCCCCATCCCACAGAGGGCAAAACCTCAAAGACCACTGAAAGACCGAAAAATTTGACAAATCTTTTAACGATCTTTCAGTGAACTTTCATTGATCTGCGAGGTCTTTTACGATCCTTCAGTGATCTTTTAATGAATTTCATGGTCTCAAAATAGTCTTTCAGCGGTCTTTCAGGAAAATGGTCTTCCAGTGGTCTGTCAGCAGTCTTTCAGCGATCTCTCAACGAGCCCTCAGGGGTCTTTCAATGATCTCTCGACAGTCTCTCAAGAAATGCCACATTGTTGTTATCTCATTGCAGAGGTCTCTCGGAGATCTCAGTTCTCTCATAGTTCTCTCAGAGATCTTAACTGATCTCTCAAAGATCTCATTCTGTCAGATGATCTTTCAGTGATCTCTCAATAGTCTAATTGGTCTCTCAATGAACGCTCGGCGATCTTCAAGGTCCCTAAGAGACCTTTGAAAAATTTGCTGGAAAATTACTTCTTGGTCTTTCAGTGATCTTTCAAGGGCTTTCAGAGCAACTCTCCACAGAGACACTATTTTTCTCTGGTCTTGGAGATCTTCCCAATTTTTGGTCTCTCAGTGGTCTGTCAAGGGTCTCCATTCTGTGGAATGGGGTCCTTACAATCGACATTTCATTCCAAAAGAGATGAAAATTAGACATGCTTATCTGCTAATAAGACATAACTTTCCATCCGGGCCCTGACCCCTGTCTTTCCCTTCACTCTTAAAACAAATCAGCTAAAAATGAATAGAAGAAAGGGTCAGGTGGGTGCAAATAAAATATGAAAATTATAAAGTATAGAATATGAAAATGCAACTAATCATTTTTATTTTACTATAATAATTTGTGACTATTTTCTAGTTGTATTTTCACTAGAACTCAGTCATTTTCTGACTAGAATATAGTAACTTTTATGACCAGACATATCAGTTGCACCCAGCTGACCCATAATCTAGTCATTTCAACATGTTTAAAGAATTTGTTTTTAGTGTTTCTCTCTGTTTCTCTTTCATTCGGTCTCATCATCTCTGTCTACAAGTATTTCTTGCTCTCTCTCTCTCTCTCTCTCTCTCTCTCTCTCTCTCCTCCTATCCCATTTATACCTCTTGCTCCTTCCCTTTCCCCTTTCCATCGCTCACTCTCCCCCCCCCCCCCCCTCTCTCTCTCTCAATCTCTCTTGAGAAACCTGCTACTCTCAATGGGTTCTTATTGTGTATGTAAACATGCAGTGAAGTGTTCGCTGCTCTTCAACCATGCCTTCCATCTTCCGTAGGCTGCATTTGAAGTTGGAAGGAGGTAAAAGTAACGAGCTAAAAAAGCCTTCATATTTTCCGGCCAACCCCAAATCATTGACATTGGAGGAATTGGATATGCATCTCAAGGCATTATATTTTTTCCTCCTTGACTGGGAGGTAAAAATATCGTGCCGTTGCCTTTACTGCATTCCCATGTAATGTTTTATCGTTGAAATGACGCTGTTCAGTAATTTATATTAGAATCTCAAAGTACCATTTGCCATATAAATCTGGTATCAATATCATCGAACTTCTAGACTTCTAGCGTGAGTTACATAGTATATACAGTTCTATTAACGTTACCTTCTTCATGTAATTGTGTACAAGCCAACAGTGAACCACCACCCCTCCCCCCCCCCCCCGTTTTCAGATAATAGCTTTTAGTTTTTCCTATCGCCACATACAAATATTAATTACATGGATAGCAATAACTATCCCTTGTCATGTGACCTCATTTTGACCAATTGCGTTGCAAGATTCTTGGTATGTGAGATATGGACATCGATAAGACCTACCTATTTTTTTTTTATATATACAAATATAATTGATTGAAAGATAACTTAAGGGCAATTTATACTTACAATTTAAAAAGAGAACTTGTTTTAACTTTGTATTTACTTTCTTCCGAGCTCGCCCACTTAGCCGATATTTCTCCATGCAGATTTTTCCCCCTGAAAGTGTGGACATTTAGTTGCATTCATATTTTGCTCGAGGCTTTATCGCGCAACAAAAATCAATAGCAAATGCCGGAATGGAGCTTGAATAAAAGATGATCTCATTAATAAAACGTTAACACATGTAGTTATGCTTTGATTGAATTAATTTTTTAATGAATTCTTGCATTACTTGAGGCGTACTTTCACCTTTTACTTAAATCACCAGCGCCATGTCCTATAGATTTGATTCCTATTTTAAATCTTGGAAGCCCCCCCCCCCCTCCTTTATTGAATAGTTACTTTACAGTAATTACAATACAGGTTCTTGGACTGTAATATAAGACGGTAGACTAAACGATCAATAAGTATCTATGACCGTATCACCGGGTTCGTGTACCTGCTCAGTTAAATGAAACCTTCTTCTTCCGAAATACAAGCCTTACTCCTGTATCTAGTTGCCAAGAAAGAGATGAGAAGAGGAAACAAAAACTAGCAGGATAAAAAAGTGGTTAAATACACATTAAGTGCCCGGAAACCAAACCGTTTCCCCGTGTCGGAGGAAAGAAGGGATACAAAAAACAAGGACTCTCATCTTTTATTAAAATATGAGAATAACCAGGAGGGATGTCGTTCAAGGGGGACATGGGAGTAGGGAGGAGAGGGACGGCGCATACCCGCGAGGGGGCAACGGGTGGAGGCGGGAAAAATTTGCATGAACCGTGATGATGATGATGATGGTGATGGTGGAGGTGGAGGAGAGAGAGAGAGAGAGAGAGAGAGAGAGAGGCAGAAAGTAAAAGGGGTGGAAAATGGGCCAATTATACTCGATGCTGAAATCACAGAGCGGAGGAAAGACCTCTGTGATGGTGTTGACAGGCCTGGAGGTTCCCCTGGTAAAGGAAACAGCCCTGAGTCCGTGAGTCAATAGCCAGAGTGTGAGACGAGCTACAAGAACTATTAACCTATCGACAACCATAAAAGACCTGAACAAGGTCCTGCTATACATGTATATAGAGTGTATGCCAAATACGGCTCCGTGAGGTTACAAGGGTTAATTGTCCCAAACTTCCACTTTGAAAAATGAAAAAGAAACACACATATAAGCGGAGTAATCGTTTTAATATCTTTTATTATTTTCTTCCCATCCAAATGAAAAGAGATGAGAATTCGGCGAACATTATTATGTTGACAGAAAACTTGTAATGAACATTAAAAACAAATCGAACAGATTTACTCAAGAAATAACGAAGTCTACACGAGGAAATAATTAAGACTGACTTTATTTTCAATTTGTGTGTGAAAATTACGGAAAGAGACTTCTCAGGCTTAAACAAACTCCTTGATATTAGTATTTCGAAAATCATTTGTTTTTCTTCAATAGCAAAATGACAAGGAGAGAAATGTTTTCGTCGACTGTGGCGCTTAACACGGCTAATAGAAACTGGGTTGTTTTTTAAATAAGCGAAGAGCATGGGGATGTATTATCATTTTTTTTTTCCTGTACTGATAAGAATTATGAAGACAATTAAACTTTTCTCTTCTATACCACTTAAATTTAGATGTGACATATTGGTTATTGAATTTAAAGCAGGACTAATGGAATGTATTACGGTCCGGACCCTCAAAAAGATTTTTTTTTAAATGTAACAATCCGATGTAATAGGCCTAAATGAAGCAAGTCACATTCGAATAATTCTGTACTACTATATGGAACCCGTGGCTATCAACACGTATCCAAGCACCGTACGACCATGCATGAAAATTTAAATAAAACCATTGAATCGACATCGGTTAAATGGAGATATTTTTTTTATAATCAAGCAAACAAAAACAAGCCTTTTTCCAACATACAAATTGCACAATGTAACATATATACAGACATTATGTATCCCTAAATCTTACATGTAATTAATAAAAAGTGATTATAGTCCCGGGGAAAAGAAAAAATGGGAAGACTTTACAATTACTTTCATCATGAATAATCACGCGCCATCACTGTGACTGTAAGTCACACATTATTACACATGTTATTGCATAATGTACTCATAAAAAGGCATTTCATCATTTCGCTATAACAACGAATAGTAAATGCGATAGCTACAAATTTGTTTCATAATTAAAGATTAATTTGGTGATAACGGGAAGAGCCGAGATTCCTTTAAATAGATAACTAACATTTCAAAGCAAAATGTGGAATCATGGAATGGCCTTCCTGAAGACATCAAAAAGTGTTTAACCTCTGAAACTTTCAAGAAACATCTTAAAACATTTCTGTTCACTTCCTAATTTCTTAAAAAGCGCCTTGAGCACTCCACAGAGTGGATCTGGCGCTATACAAGTCACATTTATTATTAATTATTATTATTATTGATATCATTTCGATGTAAATCCACATGTAACTTCAGTCAATCAATTTGTCTTGAGAATTTCCAAAAAAATAAAAACAAAACTACCAATCATTTTTATTTTTTAATCGATTGACTGGACCTTTAGCCAATATCTTTTCTTGTTCTTGCTGTTGTTGTTTTGTTTTAAAAAACACTATTCAGGGGCATCGGTGAAGGGACCAAGTTTTTTGTTGTTTTCGGGGGGGGGGGGTTCTTGATTTTTGTAGGATGATGGAAATAACGCATCATTGTTGGCAGAGAGATGGGGAAATTATCGTTTATTTTGATTCCACATTTTTGCTTTGAAATGTTATTTCCTATTTTTATAGAGGTACGAGGACATTTTCGAGAAGGGAGGAGCTTGGCACTTCTTGTCCAAGTATCAAGAGGTTCGGCTAATGCTCTTACAATTCGTTGTTCTCGCGAAATGATGAAATGAAATAACTTAATGAGTAGGCCTATATGTAGTCTCATTCGTAGGGATATTTTCTAGCTCTTGCCCTAGTATCAACGTTCCAGCTACTAAATTTTGTGAGAGAGCAAAGCACATTACAGTGTACAATTACAAAACTTTCGCCATCAAAATACGGTATATGATGCAAACTTGACTTCCTGCCGCAGGCTTACCATAAGACTAAACAAAACTTTCAAAGTCTTCCTGCATATACCGGCTGAGCCTCTCTGGTTTTTGGAAAGGAGCTCTTTGTTTTTACTGCCGCCTTGTCTAAGACAATGTTTTGTTGACATGCCAATGTCGATGTCTAAATCAGTATTGATCGCCTGGCTTGAAATTAAATCAAATTCTTTAATTAAACGTCCCCTAGAATGGGACGAGGGTGTAAGCAAGGATGAGAACAAGGGAATGGGGAGATAAATACTAACGTTTAGACATACGAACGATCTTAGTTAACATTTGGGTAAGTTAAAGGGGATCTGCAATAAACATGAGAGAAATAAAAAGAAATTTTCAAAAAGTTTTATTGTTCCCTTCAAGTTAAATTCAGGTTGAAGACTAGGTATGCTTTTAGTGGAAGGGAAACGTAATTTAGACGTACGTTTTAGATATCAACGCTTAATTTAAGTGAGAAAGAGCAAGAAGAAGCTTAAGGAAGTATCATACAGTTTATGATAGATATATCCTTTAGTGCGTTTTTTCCTTCATGTTGGCATCAACCTCAGTAAAGTGTATATGTATTCATAGTATATATCTACATGTATGATTTTAGGTGCATGGAAAGTCACAACTATTTCCTTATTTGCATAAAAAGAACAAAATAAGAAAATCATCTGGACAAGTTTCTAGGGTAACTAGTCATCAGATTCTTTTGATACTTGGTATGTTTGTGTCATGGATGAATATTGATCTATTTATGAAGGATTTTTGAAAAAAAATTCCTTTTATTTGTATGATATGTTATTTGACCAATCAATTGCAACAGAGCCTAATTATGTATTCATACATCAATAATTAAGAAAACAAAATAGATATCCTAAATCTATTTTATAGACTCGTAGCAGACATATCACTGACATCCAACACCATATTTGAGCACTCTACACCTTCCCCTACAGTGTCAATCTTTGGCCAGTGTCACCACCACATGCAAAATCACTCATCTCAGAAGGCAAAGAAAACACAACAATACACACTGCTCATAGTACACCGCATGAAAGAGTCAACTCTACGCCATAATACATACACAAATACTCTGATATGTACAATATTTGTATTAACAAATCAATATTCACATACATTTTGCATGAATGAAATAAAATTGGACAATTAAAATCAATTACCCCAGATTACTATATATATATACCCCCTTGAATAAATACCTTTATATGACAAAAGCTTAACTCGTGAAAAGTAATTCTTGTTGGCTTCCATTTTGATTTTTTTTTCAGACAGATAGTAAAAGAATCAGAATGGTGATATAACCTTTTTATGTATTGCAGTGAAAAGGATACTGCAGTGAAAGTGCTGTATCTATTGCAGTATACTAACACCAATATTCTACTTGCAAAGGAAGAAAGGAGGGAAAAGGGTGACTTAAACAATAATATTGGGATAAATTGCTATAAGAATTTATACAGAAGAAATTGCATTAACCTATACGTCTTCTAGGCCTATCACTGATTATGGCAGATACACAGTCATTAAACAATAAGTGAAAATATAATTATTTTATATTGCATGTTGAGGCTATACTTAGTTGATGAATCCCGCTTGCCCCATCTTTTCCTTCCTTCAGTGAACAACAATAATCTTTCCATATAAAGTATTTATAAACTTTTGTATTGGAACATTTTCATCGAAGAGCCTTGCAGCCATTTTCCCCAGAGGAATATGACATTTTAAACATGTACCCTGGAACAGATGAACTCCTAATCATTTTTATTTTCTCAATAGTCCTTTGCATCATAATTCATATAAAAATTCCTTTCCTCACATAATCATAGCGGTCTAGTACCTCCATCTTCATACGCGCTCGCGAGGTGGCGCTCTCACGATCGCGACCTGTGCTCGTCACCCTCCAAGCGCTCGCTCCCTCGGATATGGTACTCTGCGAAAAACGTTCGACGTCCCGGGCGACCTCTTGAACGACGGATATATGAATCTTGCTACCCTTAACGATGTCTCCGTATTCGCCTTGCAGTTCGGCGAGGTTGTTGACGATTCTTCGTTCAACCTGAAGATTCAAACACGACATGAAATTTGACAGGGATCAGGGTCTAAGATTTGGCGGGAAAAGGCGCGGGGGGGGGGGGCGCGGGGGAGGTTGGCTTCAGAAAAATTGCCTGCAAGGAAAAAGAAGGATCACATTTTTGTATTATTAATTTTCACATCATGACTTGTTGGCAACTTGTATTCATGCCAATTCTATCTCGATCTCTCCCTCCCTCTCTTCACCTCTCTCTTCCTTCTCTCGATCTCCCCTCCATCTCTTTCATCCATTTCTTTCGCCATTTCCCCATCTCTCTCTCTCTCCATCTTGAACCTTGTATTTACAAGTGTCCTTTCCATTTTTCTCATTTTTTGTTCAGTCATCCTTTCTACGAAAGTACAATACAAGTTTACCTCATGAATGATAGAACGAGCACCATAGCGTACGTTGTAGCCAGCGGCCAATACTCTCAAGACAGAGCAGTCCCACGTCAGTTTTATGTCATGTTTCTTCTTTGCCTGCAATTGGTGACATCGAACGTACAAAAACTTATGGCAATCAAAGAGTAGTTGATTTATTGGATAGTGTAAACACTCTGCTGACTCATTATACAGCGTATACAGTTTCTCATCTCTCTGTTGATACATTGTTTCATCCTTTGCCGTATACAAAACTTTGATTTTTTTTTCTTAACTATGAAGAGTCGTATTAAGACAAATAAGTGATTACGTGTACGTACAACTACTTCTACCATCACAACCACTACCACCGCCACCACCATAACAACCGCCACCACCACCATCACCAACACCAAAACCATCACCACCGCCAACACGACTACTACTACTACTACTGCTGCTGCTACTACTATACTACTACTACTACTGCTGCTGCTGCTGCTGCTGCTGCTGCTGCTACTACTACTGCTGCTACTGCTACTAAAGGTACTACTACCATTACTACTACTATTACCACTACTATACTTCTACTGCTACTACTACTACTACTTCTGCGACTACTACTACTTCTACAATCACTATAACTAAATAAACTGTCAATACAAAACTTTACCCCAGTTAAAGTTATTCTTGCGACGAATAGTTCTACTGAACATCATCTTTCAAAATCAAAGGTAAATATCATGACTGATAGCCTACTCATAGTAAGCAAATAATCACCGTTTGTGAAGGTGATGGACAAACTATCACTTCCGAGGCGATCTTGATGTAGCTATCTTTCCGAAGCGAAGCTGAGGAAAGATAGCGTGTACATCCAGATCGCCGAGGAAGTGATAGTTTGTCTCGTCACCTGAAACCAAAAGGTGATTATTTGCTTTATATTCCTCATCTGCAATCATTCTAGAAAGAAAGTGAACTACCCTGTAATAACGTTAGATTCACTTCTCTACGAGAAGTACGTACACCTACACGTCACGTCGGCTGGCCAAATGACTTTAGCTTGCGCAAGTAATTGTGACGTCACAAAAGAATTTGTCGTGCATGTGATGGAGAAAAATGGAACAAAAAATCCGAGTGGCAACGCACTTTTATTTCGCGCGTTCTGAAAATAACCGATAAGCGTTGTGACACTACAGACTGAAGTGATCAGCGAAACACATAAGTTCCATCACTGCGAGTTGACGAATTTTTCTTATCGAATGATTGATGGGGAAACTACACTTAATCACGTGGCTGAGTTGTGTCCAATCCTACAGCAAGATTCTTAGTATGTGGAATATAATAAAGATAAATACGTAATGTTATTTGACTATCAAATAAGTACTAAGTTTACTAAACTTGCAATCTACCTTTTCTGACCATTTTTTCATCTCTTTGGTGACAAGTTGAACCAGATCATACTCAGTGAAAGGTAGGAAGAACACCGTCTCGTTGATCCGGCCTAAGAATTCATCTCGTCGAAAGTGCCTCTTGAGGATAGGTTGGATGACTTCATGTTTGAAGCTGTCGGGAAGTTGCACCTGTTCTTCTAACAATATGAAAATCCAGGGGTCACCAAATAAGAGAATGGAAATAAGGAAAAGGTTGCTGAACTGTCTATTAATGTTGCTTCAGTCAGAACTGCCCTTACAGGTGTATTAATGGTACAGTCCTGGTAACCGTGTAATGAGTTACCTTTGGATAAAAAGAAATAATTGCTAAAGTTAGAATGAACTTAAATCATAAATAAGCCAATCTACATAAAAAAATCTGCATCAGGGATCCAGATTTTGGAATCCCGATCATTTTTTAAGTAATGGTAGGAATACGATCCAATTTACCCCCATATACTAAGTAGTGTAATGAGCCAAATATTTTGGGATGCTGCCCTATCAAACAAGCCAATAGCAAGATTGTGTCTCGCTCACCCTTGACTAAATAACACGAAAGTTTCCCCAAGTACATCCCTAACCAAGTTTAATGTCACAAGAAAGTCTTGCAGGTAAATTAATGTCTGACCTAAAATGACCTTTAACCTTACCTCCGACAGCACCACAACATGATGTTACCCCTAGTGCATCTATCACCCAAGTTTGGTTGCCATTGGACCAACAGTTGTCAGGTTATGTGTCATAAGAGAGTCTTGCAGGTAAATTTTAACGTTTGAAATAAAATGACCTTTGACCTTACCATGTGACCTCCGATGCCACTATAGCATGAAGGTCCCCCAAGTGCATCTATGACCCAAGTTTAGTTGAAAAGGGAGCAACGGTTGCAAAGTCATTTGTCATAAGAGAGTCTTGCAAGTAAACTCTAACATTTTACCTCAAATGACCTTTGACCTCACCATGTGACCTCCAACAGCACCACAACATGATGTTAGCCCTAGTGCATCTATCACCCAAGTTTGGTTGTCATTGGACCAACAGTTGCCAAGTTATGTGTCATAAGAGAGTCTTGCAGGTAAACTTTAACGTATGTAAAAAGAATCTTGCAGGTACTCTATAACATTGTGACCTCAAATGACCTTTGACCTCACCAGTTGACCTCCGACAGCACCGCAACATGATGATACCCCTAGTGCATCTACCACCCAAGTTTGGTTGCCATTGGACCAGCAGTTGCCAAGTTATGCATCATAAGAGAGTCTTGCAAGTAAACTTTAACATTTGTGACGGACGGACGACGGACGGACGCCATTTGGATCCCTTAGTCTCGCCTTCACCTCCGGTGGGCGAGACAAAAAAGGAGGGTCCAGCTGTTGATGAGCAAAAAAAAAAAGTCCAAAAGGAAAATAAAGAATAACAGAATAAAAAAGGAAAAGGTCTAATCGGCTAAATATTCAAGAAATTTCAATGCAGCTACAATGTCGAAGAGATACAATAACTGAAGAAAAAACCTCGGTGGTGATCCTTGTTCTTTTGTTTTTGTTTCTTTTTTTGGGGGGGGAGGGGACAACCCCACCCCCACCAGTGCCCATACTACTGCTTTTTATGGAATCCTTCAAATTACCCCAGCAAGGCCATGCAGGTAGCTTTTAGGCAATTTATTACACCTTGGCCGAGTTGGACAAAAGTGCGGATAGATCACTTTGTCCAAGGATGAAAGCATTATTAAGTAAGGATCGAACCCACGACAGTGACAAAGAGTCGAGTCTTCACCAGTATGTGGCAGTCCAAATTATTGCAGGGGAATGCAAGGATGTACCAAATTTCAATACTAACCTGTATGGTTCCTCTTTTCTTTCTCCCAGTACTCAGTGATAGCTTCACTTCCTAGGTTTGAGGTCATGAAGTATATAGCCTTGTTACCTTGGACAGTTTCACCCTTTGCGTCTGTAAGTCTTCCCTTTTAGAAGAAATAGGGGGAAAAGCATCATCAGATATATCCCTTTTCGGGACATTTTCATAACCCACGCAAGGCAGGGACGAGAACGTCCTCTTTTTTCTGTTCCGTAAGTCAACGTCAAAGTATTTTTTGTTAATGTTTTGTAGGTACATTTTGCATGCATAGACCCCCAACCCCAGCTTACAACGTAGAGAAAATATGACTATGAGATAAAGGACATACCAATTGACAGTGAAGAGAAAAAACATCAACAACAGAGAAACAAACGTGGGACTCAAATACACAAAGAAATTTGAAGGCAAAGACAACCAATAAAGTGAAAACATTGACCAGGAAAGTTCACATACAAGGGTTATTAGGTAACGAAAGCCATGAAATCTTTTTACCTCATCGAAGAGCTGCAACATAGGGGTCAGAACGTCGTGGTGGGCTTTTTCAACTTCATCAAAGAGAACAACAGCATTTGGACACTTCTTGAGCTTCTCTGTGAGCTGACCACCGTCGTCGAATCCAATGTATCCAGGAGGAGCCCCGATAAACTTGCTGACCGCATGCTTTTCTTGATATTCAGACATGTCGATTCTGATGAACCCTGCATCTTTAAGTTTTAAGTACGATGCAACCCCTTTGACCATTTCAGTTTTTCCTGATAGCAAGGGAGATACAAGTGTTAGAACAAGACAAAAGCTACAATGATGCAAAAGGCCAAAAGGTGACTAAGAATAACTTATCCTTGGTCACCTTTCACGAGGGAACTTTCGATTCCCTGATTTATGATGGCTTTGACACAAGGATGGATCCGCCATGCGGAGTTCTGGTTGCTTCCTCAAGAAGGCGATATATATATATATACATATATATATATATATATATATATATATATATATATATATATATTAATTGCTCAATCGATGGTCGGTCGATTCCTGGGAGCGTCTCATGAAGAGTTTTGTCAGTGATTTTCACTGACGACTGTTATAAGCTACTGAAAATCCTCGCATCTGATTGGCTGAAAGCAAATTAGTCAGTGAAAATCACCGACAAGACTCTTCATGAAACGCTCCCCTGGTCCGAGGGCGATTGGACCGGTCACATCAAAATTCCCCTACCAATTTTTAGTTCGAGTCCGCCCCTGCTTTGACGTGTTACATGCTTTCTTAGATAGATGCAAAAGAGATTAGGAATTATCAGACAAAATAAGCCTACACTGTTAATCTGCGGAGTCAAACCCGAAAGGTGTCCGACGGGAGCCAACCCTAATCGGAGCCAAGGCGACTCGGGACTTCCGAACCAACTGGACTCGGAAAGGAGTTACTTAGACTCACATTTAGTCAATTCTCAGTTGACGCCACACCATTCCCAGTCAAATCAATTCAGAAACCCGAGCCACTCCGTTAGGAGCAGGGCCGACTCCCAGATGACACCCCGCCGAGTCAAATCTGACTACGCAGAAAAGAGAGTGTATAAAAGCAATGTTTACGTTTTAAACGTTTACCAACCTATAGGTACTTACAATGCGAATGTCGTCCAAGATCTGTACTTTGTCAAAAACGACTGTTGTATCATAAACCATTTTCTGCTCATCGTTATCGTATCGAAAAGATTTGAACAAACTGATCAATAAAAATGCAACATTAATAGCAGGGTCAAAAGAAATATCCAATAGCTGATCTGTTTAAGTTGAACCACGACGGCAAATATGATACATCATAAAAGGTCTTGTGACTTACCGATGCCTGATGAGCCTAAAAATAAGAATACCAGTGGCTTGTCTTCGCTTTGCCAACCTCCTTCCTTTCTTCTGATGGCTGGGATGAAAAAAGGAAGAGATGGAAATTCAAAAACAAAATAGAGACAGACAGACAGACAGAAAAACAGAAACAGACAGAAACAGCTGATTAACCTTGAAAATTATACATTCAGAGAGAGATAGAGAGAGAGAGAGAAAGAAAGATAGGGAAAGAGAGAGGAAGAAACATTTCAAGGTATCATAAAAAATTGGAAAAACAGGAGACAAAAAATATTAATCCTAATCCTTAAAGATTTCAACCATCCTGATGATTCCAGGCCTAATCATTTTTTTTCCATCGGATGTACCATTCCTACCATGATTGAGTAAATACACGTTTTAACATTTCAAACTACGTTGATGGAGTACTTTGATATCCCTCCGCTGAACATGAAGTGACGAAACCTATGTACGAAACACACATAGACACACACACGCACTTTTTTTTTCCAAATATATTTATTAGAGATTTCATCCAAAATAAATCGTCACATAATATCATTGTAAATAATTCCAACAAATACAAATCTTCGTTTCGTTTTCACAACATAATGTTAAAGTATTTACATGATTGTCACAATAAGCAAAGAAGATGATGGAATGAAATCACTAAGAAAATGATATAAAACAACAAACCCAAACATACGCCCCCTCCCTATGCCACACAATATGCAATATGAATGGTCTTTCAAAACATGGCAATGCTCCCTCCCTTCCCATTCTTCCCATTTTAAAAATCATTTAAATGATTTATTGAAAATACAACTCATGTAAAAAAAAAATAAAAAAAAAAGATCAATCATGAAAAATAACACACCGGTAATACATATCTGTATACCCACCCTGCACCCCACCCCCTTTTACGACTACCACCCCCCCCCCCCCCCCCCGCGCTAAGCATTCACACAAACATTCCAAGATTTACACACGCACAACACTAGACACATCATACCTGTTCACATTCACATCCTTATTCACTTTCAGTTCTTCCCATTTCTGTAGGTGTAAATTCAACTTGCCCGCCTTCGTTGCTAGGTTTTTTTTTCTTCCTCCATAAAGTCTGCTATATATTTTTGTAATTTCATACATGAGGGTACATGGCCTTCAACCCTAGAATGGAAAAATTGCATATTTGACAAACAGAACCAAAGAATTCACACATTCAATTCTATTCGAATTACCAGGTAATCCAATGAATATATCCCCCCTTTCATATCTTTTAATTCAACCAAGCCGAAATATTCAATACAGAATTGCCATAACGGTTTCACTTTCGTGCGGTTCAAAAATATATGAAAATAAAACTCAGTTTCTGTATAACAGAATGAGTAGTAATTGTCCCTCACAAACCCAAACCTCATCAAATGTTCTTTTGTGTACATGGCTTCATGTAAAAGCATAAACTGAAATTCCCTTTGTTTTCTAATAAGAGTTGAGCTCCTTGCTCGGATAAAAATGTACATATTTCTTTATTTGTAAAGTTAAAATTGCTGTGACCATCCTTTATTGTTAAATTATACGATTCACGTAAATTTTTGATAAAACAATTATAAATGGTTCTATATTTAACTACCTGAAAAGCATTTTCCTGCCCAGCAATATTCATGTTTATATTAAAGTCTACAAAATCAAGTTTTATGAATTTAATTGAAGGAGAAGCATTTTTCCAACTCGTTGGTATGGCGTGAGCAATATCAATTATCTGAAGCAATTGATTTGCATTTATCCCAAGATTTTGAAAATAAGCCACATGCTTTATAATGTCTATTATCAAAAATTTGATTTACAGTGCGTATGCCTTTATCAAATAGATCAATATCAAAAATCATTTTACTTCTTATACAAATATTATGGTTATTAAATATAATTGGATTAACCTCCTCTTCAGAGTATTTATATTTTCTCATATCCTGCCAAGCCTTTAGCATTTCTGAATAAAATTGTGGTACTTTTAATGTTAACTTAGAAATGTCAAAGTCGCATAAAAACAAAAACCTCCCTCCCACTGTTCTAAAAAAAAATCAAAATAACAGTTTCCATCCCGCATCCTGTTCTCCATATAATAAATATTTCAGCCACATTAAACGTTGCGCCTTTACAAACAATTCAAAATTCATCATTCTTAACCCTCCATGCGAATAGTCTTGATACATTACATATATCTCTTTATACGATCTTTATCTGACCCTAAAAATTCAAAAGTGATTTCGTCTATATCAGCAAACAACCAGTGAGGAACCACTATATTATGATGAGACATAGTTTAACTTTGATAATGCATATGTTTCAACAAATGTATCTTACCCATAAGTGTGAGATCCCTTTGTTTCCACCATCCCAACAGTCTTTTTATTTTACTAAGTACACTCAACAAAAAAAGAGAGTGAACACTTTTTCAAGTTCAGATTTTTCATAGAAGACTCTAATAATAATCAATATATCATATATCAAATTAAAGGAAATTTAATTGTCTTTTGATCTGGTAGGTTAACATAAACAGAAACTTTACCCATGAGTGAACACATTCGTTTTTCTCTTCCAAGGTTCGAAAGTAAAAATTGCGAAAATTGGCAGTTTGCCATTCATCGCCTTTCCACAACAATGGGAACAAAAGATCAAACTAACACATTCAGAGAATTGCCTGAAATTACATAATTGAGCCTTTGCTCGATTCCCACCCCACTCCTCTTCCCACCCCACCCCTCTACCCCCCCCAAAAAAAAAGGAAAAAGAAAAGAAAAAGAGAGAAGCTTTTGTTACGTCCAAATTTAAATGACATCAGGAGCAGCCACATGAGTGATTAAATGACCCAAATGTGATTTTTGTTTTTAATTCATGACTTCATGAATTTATGAACTTAAGAGTCAAATGTAATGACATGTATGGTTACTCAGTTGTGTAGCCTGTGGAATTAAGTGCACTGCAATTCCAGGGAACACTAATGTTGTTTTCAATGGCGTACCCCCACATGCATTGTCCTTAATCTCCCCAGCATGCTATGCCACTTTGGCTGTTCTTTTGTCCATTTTAGATTTGAAGAATGATTTTCATTTTAAGGGCGACGAAGCATGCAATCTTTAATCATGATTTGTTTGTAATTCCAGTGCAATATGACGGTGAATTTCAAGTCGCTTGACTTAGAAAAAAAATGGCTGCATTTTTAAAACTTTTACTTTGGCGATTTGGAACAGTTGAATGAATGGTGTTCACTCATGCATAAAACTCATTTTATGTTTACCTACCGGGTGAAAGTCAATTAAGTCTACTAATTGAAAAAAAAATGATTGAAAATCACTTTTGTGTCTACTCTAGATGTCATTTAAATTTTGGACGTAACAGAAGCTTCTTCTATTTGTTTTCTTTATTTTTCCTATTTTTCGGGGGGGGGGGCTGGAAAGAGATTTAGAGAGCGAAGGGTCATTGTTAAATGCCTTTACATTGTGTAAGTTTAACCGTTGGCTCCCATAGTTAATTGGAAGGGCATTTACACGTAAATGGCACACTGTCCAATTTTGCTATTTTTACTTTTGTACCTTGGAAGAGAAAAACGAATTTGTTCATTCATGCGTAAAGTTTCTTTTTATGTTTACCTACCAGATCAAAAGAACAATTAAATTTCCTTTAATTTGATATGATATATTGATTTTTATCACAGTCTTCTATGAAAAATCTGAACTTGAAAAAAGTGTTCACTTTCTTTTTTTTTGTTGAGTGCATTTCTTTGAAATCTAAATCTTTTTTCATTATTACATTTAGAGGGAAATACACACCTAAAATTTTAATTTCCTGAACTAGATTTCCAAACAAGGGTATTTGCGGTCTATCATTATCTTTTCCCATCCACAAAAAGTTCATTTTCTCTTTGTTTACCTTCAGACCACTTACTTTCTCGAATTCTTCAAAAAGAGGTTGAAGCCGTTTTATAGAATAAGTATTTTTGACAAACAGGGACATATCATCTGCATATAATATTTGTTTAATTTCATGTTTTCTAAACTGAACTCCGTCAATGGTATTGTCTTTCCTTATTGCCAAAGCAAGTTTCTATACAAAGCAAGAACAGATATGGGGAAAGAGGATCCCCCTGTCTTACTCCTCGTTTTATGTTAAAATAACCAGTGAAGTACCCCCCTCCCCCCCCCCCCATTCATAATACAACTGGTAATATCTGTATATAATACACAAACCCACGAACGAAATGACTAACCAAATCCAAATAATTTTAGGATCTTAAATAAAAAGCCATGAGAAATAATAATAATAATAATAATATATGCAATTTGTTAGGCGCCATATCCATCTCGTAAGAGATGCTCAAGGCGCACAAGTGAAGGGGGGGGGGCAAACAAAATTACAAGTAACAGAAAATCATTGATAAAATAAGTTAAAGAGGTACGTTTTTAGTTTAATCTTAAATGTTTCCACCCGGTTGCTATCCCGGATCTCTCGTGGGAGGGAATTCCATAGTGAGGGCCCCGCACAGATGAATGCCCTTTCCCCCACTTTGTTTTACATTTTGAAACTCTAAGAAGACCAGAGTCAATAGAGTCAAAGGCCTTTTCGAAGTCCACCGTGACCAAATATGCAATATTTTCCTGAGAGGATTGATATAAAATATCGTCTATTTGCCTCACACCTTCTCCTATATTCCTATCTTTAACGTAACCGACTTGATCATTATGAATTGTCTCGTTTAATACATTTTTAAATCTTTTTGCTAATACCTGTTGGTGTTGACAGTATTTTATAATCAACGTTTAAAAGCGTGATTGGTCTATAATTTTAAACACGCCCACACGCACTCGCACATCACACCCTCTTTTTAGTGATCATATTATGCTAGCCGCTTCTCACGGATTTAGACAGGGGGTGGGGGACAGGCATAATTAAGAAATAAATTTCTTACAAATGGCCAAATTTTTCGTCGCTAATTCAACCAAAGTCTCTGATGAGGTTTTTTTTCCTTCTAATTAAAAAGGCACATTTTGAGGTCGTGAACTTTCAGGATTGCCACAAGTGGGTGGGGTAGGCCATGGACCGGTTGTCAACCTTCTCGTAAAATGGCTAGTGCCGCCAGTTCTCTTATAGGCCTAAATTAGTTTTACTGAAGGACAACTCTCAATGTGTTTTGTACCCAAACTTAATATTTTCTCCATTATCATGATTATCTCTGACATGTCTAAAGATGCTGCTTGTACATGTTGTATCTTTGTGAATTGTGTCAAATACATGTTTCCATGATATATCTTGAGCTAGGAAGGAGACAAGCTGCACCTCCAGAGATAATGGGGAATATATGCAATTTTGTGGGGGAAAATATTCTCGAGTTGTCCTTCTAAACCTGCCATTTTGAAGCAACATTGCCAATTTGAGGATCGCCATAGAAAGTAAATTGAGACTTTTCAAACTTTCGTAACTTTCTCTTTTCGTAACCGATTGTGATGGAACTTTTTAAAATTGCTTCTCTCTCTTCATTGAAATTGATTTTTCCCCAGGGTTTCATTCCCCTTTAACATTACAAGGCACTCACTTTTTGCTACCAATGAGATAGCATGCTTTTGGCCAACGATATTCTTCTCCAGATGCGTTTCAAGTTGAGTTGGTTTCCTGTGTTTGGATCCAAATGGATCCAGACCCATCTGTTGGACCTGCATGGAAAAAAAAATCACACAAATGAATGGTAAGACTGGCATCAGTGTATATGCATGCATGTATAAACTGTGGCATACAACACGAAAACACCATCGAATGACGGCTCGTCAAATTTTCGATGACATCTCAAAACCTTGTGCCATCTTATGCCGTTCAACTGTTGACGTGGCGTCTGGGCTATTAATGCGTGTTGAATCTTTATGTGGTCTTGAATGTCCTCAAATGGCACAATGGAAATAACGTCTTATATGCAACGGGTATAAGGATCTCACTGAATGCAATACTCACATTTGCTGCAAGATATTCTATCTGTGGTGACACGGTATCGTCGTTATCACCTGACAGCAACTGTTGTCCATGTTCACACCTCTGGCAGGTCGCAGCCTCAGTGGGGTTGTCGAACATGCACAATGGACATGACCAGATGTCAGCCCACTGGACATCCTGGCAATGGACACGGTTCAAGGATGTCACAGGGTTCGAGGTGGAGCAAGAGGGACCAACCCAGTCTCCTCCGGCTACATCCCATGGATTAGCGCCGATCGGTTCATCTAAAGAAGCGTAATAATTACGGTGATCAGTGAGGTCTTCTGTGACATCTACACCTGGTGCTTGTGGATTTCGCGTTAGGCAAGCTAAGCAGAGTACCTCGTCGATGCTGTTGTTATACGTACATGCTGGGCACGACCACTGAAAAATGAAAGAAACTGGTAGAATACGACTGATACTTTGAAACTAGACCGGATAATGAAAGCTTTCGGACAGTAATACTGAAGTTGCACTGCGTTTTTCTTCTTCTGTCTGAAAAGTTTCGGATATTTTGCGAAATAATGTAACAACAAAGATTTAATGTTTATTGATTAAAATCGTAGCATATTAGCGGAATGTAGTGATTCAACAGGAAATGTTATTGAGATTATTTATTCGAACATGATAATTTATTCGAAACATGAATATTTATTCGAAACAAAAAAACCCTGTCTCTCATATCAAAAATTATATAGTCGATTTTGAGAAGGACGACTACTCCTCCCCCGTTTTTCTCCTGCTGGATATGCTTGATGCAGATCTCCCATCTCCATTCGATCGACACCCCTGAAATATACCCACCTCATCCGCTTTTAGAGTTGATGCTTCTAAGTCTATCCAATCTGAGTCACAGGCTTTACATTTGAACGAAGAGCTGGAATTGACGCAAGTGCAAAGTTGACAGGTCCACTCCTCATCGGCCATCATAAACTTGAGTCCTGTGTGGACCGTTCACCTGGACAAGATGTAAAAATAGACCAAGGATGAAAAGAAAAGAGTCAAACCTGCCTTTTCATCCACTGATGTATTCAAGGAGGGGCATCCCCCCCCCCCCGACAGACTCGAGACCACAGTCGAGTTTAGGTAACCATGTTTGTTAGTAATAAAGAGATGATCAAAGAAATGCAAACAAACAAAAAAACAAAAAAACAAAAAAAAACCTTAACAGTCTAAACTACCAAAGGCCCTCAAAAAGTGTTTTCTTGTCATGGATCATCATATGCTGATATTTTTTACTCCTCCGAGGCTAAGGTCCGGATACGTCTCTGCAGCCATCCCTCTGGTGTCTCTAAAAAGATTACCTGTCTACATAGCTCTATTAAGTTGCCTCCTTCTGAAATGAAACATGACTCCGTAGAACCTCTCTGAAAAAAGTCACCGGTTAATAGTGGGTAGTTTTACTGTTTTCCTCGGGTGGCCCTTATAGACAGGTTTCGTGGTATTGATTCAACATTCACCTTGCAAACTTTTTAAAAGAAATTCTGAAAACAAGTTGATACGACACATAACATGTATTCCGGCGACAGTTGTTCCACCGTTGCATGCACTATAACCGAATGAACAATACCCCTGGGCCAAACACTATACAGTACTGTGTATTCAAAAAGTATGCCCCACTTTTGAAGTTTATAATTAAAAAGTCGCCATAAACATGCACTTGAGATTCATTGCATAGTGAAGAGTAACTTGCTTTTTGTTTAATGATACCATTTTTTTCTGTAATGGATGATCAAGCACCGGGCTCTAAAGAAGCGTCGTCAAAAGGCTGATGCAACAAATGGGTCAAGCTACATGCATGTATACGCCTGTTCTCAACTCCTTTAAAAGTTGAATTCTGCCTTGAGTTTCGATGTGTCATTGTTTGAACTGATCAATTTATCGGAGTTTTCACAGGAGCTGTCTTTATTCCACAGGATGATTTCAGTTAATTTCAAACAACTAAATAACTTCTTGTTTCACTTCTTGCTTGACAGTTTTGAATAAAGGATCATCAGACAGAACATTAGTTACTCTTTATCATTCATGACCCAACAAGCCTGTCAGGGTCACATGATGACTACTTTTAAAGTAAAAGTTGTCCAAATTGGGTATACTTTTTTGCACACTGTACGTACTTAACCTTTACCATAACTCAAAAGATAATTGATCACCTAATTGGATCCTTTACACTCTAAGAAAAAAGGTGCAATTTTGCACCCCATATGCTACAATAGCAGCACCTTTAGGGGTGCACTCCTGCACCCTACATGACAAAGGTGCAAAGATTCAACTTTTTTTTTTTGTCTGCACCCGGAAATGCCCATCTGCAGCCTTAAAGGTGCAATTATCTGAACAAAGATACAGAGTCAAAGCCCTTCTGCAAGTGAGATGAACAAATAGATAATTTAGATATCTTTAGGCCCATCATGTATTTTGATGAAAAATTATCACTTCTACCATAAAAGGAGTATATATATTTTTCCTCTCTCGCTATATACGCTCGCTCGTATAATATTCAGATACAAGATGGATTTGGGAAAGCAAACGAATTCACCGAGCGAGGCCCATCATGTATTTTGATGAAGAGTTATCACCTACTGTAAAAAAAGGTATATACATTTTTCCTCGCTCGCTACGCTCGCTCGCATAATATTTAGATGCAGGATAGTCTTTGAAAGCGAATAAATAAGGTAAGAGAGGTGACCAAATATATCAAAATAGATATCTTAAAGGCCCATCGTGTATTTGGATGAAGAACTTTCATTTCTATTATATGTATTTTTCCTCCCTCCCTACGATCGCTCGTCTAATATTCAGATACAAGATGGATTTGGGGAAGCAAACGAATTCGGCAAGCGAAGTGATCAAATGTACATGTATATAAGTTAGATATCTCATTGTTAATTCCATCCTGTATTTGAATGAGGAATTATCACTTCTACCATGAAAAGAGTATCTTTTATTCCTCGCTGCGCTCGCTCGTATGATATTAAGATTTAGGATGGTCTTTGAAAGCGAATGAATCAGGCGAGAGAGGTGACCAAATAGATAATTCAGATATCTTTAGGCCCATCATGTATTTTGATGAAGAATTATCACTTCTACAATAAAAAAGAGTAAATATATTTTTCCTCGCTCGCTGCGCTCGCTCGTATTATATTTAGATACAGGATGTTTTCGGAAAACAAACACATTCGGCAAGAGACGGTGAACAAAATAAGGAAAATATGATAGAGGCACACAATAGAACATGCCTCGTGGGCTTTATACGATTTAATTTATCGACGTTGGTCGTCGGTAATCGGTGGCATTGTTTGTCGGCAATCTGGCTTCTACATCCCCCCTCCCCATTGAAAAAAAAGTCTAGGGACGCCCCTGCCAGTAGAAATCCTTTATTTTGAGAAATTCTATTTAACAGGGTCAGACTCCCTCTTTAGAATGATAAATGCGCCCAATGTCAACGACACTCCCCCCCCCCCCCCCAATTTAATTATTTTTGTGACGATTCTCTGGTGCCGTCGCTATAACACAAAAACATGTGCGCCGCTTGGTAGCAAGCCCCCCCTTTGGTCAAAACCTGGATCCGCCTATGTTTAACACAGTTTAACAGAAGACCCAAGGTAAAATATTTGAAATGAGCACAAATGTCACTTATTTTTTTCTTGTCTCAATTATTCATTTCTTCATAAGATTATTTTTTACAGATTTGTGAAGCTAACACTGTCAAAAGATCAATTCAGGCTACAAGTCCGTTGGATGAGAGCGTTGAATTGTTTTACCGACTTTCTCTAACGGTGGTGGAGAACTAATTTTTAAAGAAATTATGTGAATCAGACTGAATAAGTTATCACATTAGTTTTGCATCATATTCATGGTACATGGGATGTTACTCAAATATTGGAAACCCCATTTTGCAAATGTTATTCATACTAAATCAATATGTTTGTTATAATGTATACAATTGTATTCCAACTGTACCATTCTCTCTCTTTGCTCAGTTTTCACACGTTTCAATGCTGTTTATTTATGGAAACTGCATGGTCCACGCGGCATGGGAACAAGATATTTCTTTGGAAGGGGAGGGTTACTGATGGCAGAATATTATCCACCTCCCTCTGGGAGCGGCTCCTGTCTCATAGATTCTTTGACAAGAGAAACAACAGAGGTCAGCGAGACAAAAAATGGGCGTAGTCGTTCCTTCAATACCTCCTGAATAATGAACGGGATGCTGCGGCACCCCTTGCACTCCCGGCTTTAAAGGTCGATAACTGATCCCCTTTGCCGCATATCAGTGAATGTGTCTGCCTGTCTCTGTTATTGTATGATATGGTACTTATCGTGTGTATCTTGGGACTTGTTATCTTTTGTTATGTGAGATTGCGAACAATCGTATTTCATTATGATGTATATTTTCCAGGGTTGGCCGGTAAATGCCGGGGTGGGAAATACCGGGCGTTAAATATCGGTATTTACCGGTAAATACCGCCTAGCAAATTTGGACGAAAACGGGAAATACTGGGAAATACTCCAAAAACAATATTTTCCATCATTAAATTGCTTTAAAATGTACACACAGAGAAAAAGGCAAGATTAAACACCTACAGCTAAGAAAAGGTGACTTCTTTATGGTAGGGGATCATACAACAGTTACAATGTATATGGGTACACTATATGCTTATGGCTTGGGGGGATGTGTTAAAGCAACGACTGGTAAATACTAGGAGATACCTCATAGAGCATATTGGGCCAAAATGTAAACATTAATGAGAAAATGGCAAGCTTAAACAAATAGAGCAATAAAAATATTACTTTTTCATGAATGTTAAGGGTCATATCGATGTACATGTAACTGCTTCCAATAATACCCGGTAAATGGATTTTGCACTGTGTTAAAGCAATGTCTTGGAAATACTGGGGATTGCTGGAAGATGCTCCAAAAACAAATATTTATCATTTGCAAATTCATCAAAAAGTTGAGAAAAGGACAGGACCAAATACCAAGTGATGCTTGATCAATAGAAGAAACTGGTGTACTAGATTTGAATTTCATATTAAAATTTCAATTAAACACCACTGATTTACTGTATAACAAACAGCTCATGTCTTTGTTTGCATTTGTCAAATTTCTTTCAATATAATACTGAAAGAAATGAAAATAGGAGAATAATAATTGCGTAGCTCTCTCAATGTTCCCCAGAGCAGTCATCCATTTTGAATCTATGCATACTTATGCATGTATTCAGGCTTCTAGCCGGGATCCAACTACGGCACGCGGCTTCTCATTGTTTATTAACTCATCTGCACCAAAACAAAGGATCAAAAGGGTTGGAAATCTGTCTGTCGGTCAATTGGATTCGGTCACGCCTAATTGCTGTCTAGTGGTTAAGGCAATGGCGTTCTAAGCCAGTGACCCGGGTCCGATTCCCGGCGGAGGCATTTTTTCAACCCTAGATTCAAGATGGATGACCGCGCTGGGCAACCTTGAGAGAGCTACGCAATTATTATTCCCCCATTTTCATTTCTTTCAGTGTTTATTATTTACAAGGGAGTTGCCAAAGTTGTTTGCATTTGTCAAATTTCGTTCAATATATATATATATATACATATACATACATATGATTTCCCTTGTACATATGCAAAATCGAGTAAACAAAAGTACACAATGAAAAAAGGTTGGACAGGATAAGACAAAGGCTAAACAAGACAAGACAAAACAAAACAAAACAAAACAAAACATTCACCTGTTCACAGTATTGGTATGACTGCTAATTCATGTTTAATGTTAGGAGAGAGAGTCGTGTGTCCAGACGCTTCATAAGATTAAAGCTGTCAAGTTTGGCATTCGATTTTAAGAAAAAAGTACATCAAATTCCGCCAACCATCATAAATATTGTTTAACATAACTTTTAAAAGTTTTCTGACATATTGAATATGAAGTTGTTCCAATTAGCATTGGCAGTCATCTGTCAGGGTATGCAACCTAAGAAGCCACACAATTTGGGGGGTATACTACACATTGAGGTATATGGCCCACATGTATTTCCCATGTATTTCCCAGTATTTCCCATTATTTTCCGATATTTCGCAGTATTTCCCACCCGGCCGGGAAATACCTGTATTTCCCGGGAAATTGCCAACCCTGATATTTTCTAAATGTGTTGTCATTTTGTTAAAGGGTACAGACGGATATTCGAATATGAACTTTATTTCTCATTTCATTTCATTTATTTTCATATTTCTCATTTCAGTTACAGTTATTAGATAAGATTACAATTAGAAGAAAAAAGTAAGGAAATAATGAGAAGCGGTCATTGTAGGAAAAAGGGAATTTTCTCTAGAAGTACTTATTTGTTTATTTTGTTTCATTTATCTTATACTGCAGGGGTGGCCTGTTCAGTTTCGTAAAACTGCTTTCCAAAGGCGCCCTGCAGTAATAACAAACATCATTTCACATGAAAATGCAAAATACATAACAGTTATAGGAACACTGTAAACATAAACACGGAGAGTGGATTATGGTATTGTCAACAACAGGGGCGTCGCTAGACTTTTTTTAATGGGGGGGGGGGGGGGTGTAGAGGCCAGATTGCCGACAAATTATGCCTCCGATTGCCGACGACCAACGTCGACAAATTCAACTGTATAAAGCCCACGAGGCATGTTCAATTGTGTGCCTCTATTATATTTTCCTTCTAAATTATATTTGTTCACCTCACTTGCTGAATGTGTTAGCTTTCCGAAAACATTCTCTATCTAAATATAATACGAGCGAGCGCAGCGAGCGAGGAAAAATATACACTCTCTTTCGTAGAATTGATAGTTCTTCATCAAACTACATGATCTAAATCATATATTTGGTCACCTCTCTCACATGATTTATTCGCTTTCAAAGACCATCCTAAATCGTAATATTATACGAGCGAGCACAGCGAGCAAGGAAAAAATCTATATACTCCTTATCATATAATCCTTTTCATGGTAGAAGTGAAAGTTCTTCATCAAAATACATGATGGGCCTTTAAGATATCGATTTTGATATTTTGGTCACCTCTCTTACCTAATTTATTTGCTTTCAAAGACCATCCTGTATCTAAATATCATACGAGCGAGCGAGGAAAAATATATATACTCTTTTTATGGTAGGTGATAACTCTTCATCAAAGTACATGATGGGCCTCGCTTGCCGAATTCGTTTGCTTTCCCAAATCCATCTTGTATCTGAATATTGTACAAGCGAGCGTAGCGAGCGAGGAAAAATACTCCTTTTCATGGTAGAAGTGAAAGTTCTTCATCAAAATACACGATGGGCCTTTAAGATACCTATTGTGATTTTATATTTGGTCACCTCTCCTACCTAATCTATTTGCTTTCAAAGACCATCCTGTATCTAAATATTATACGAGCGAGCGCAGCGAGCGAGGAAAAATATATTTACTCTTTTCTATGGTATAGAGGTGATAATTCTTCAACAAAATACATGATGGGCCCCAAAATATCTAAATTATATATTTGTTTATTTCACTTGACAAATGTGTTTGCTTTCCGAAAACATCCTGTATCTCAATATAATACGAGCGAGCGCAGCGAGCGAGGAAAAATAGGCTCTCTTTCGTGTTACCAGTGTTATTTCGTCGTCAAAATGCACAAGCAAATAAGCCGAATATGACTCTATTCGGGCACCTTACTCATCTTTCTTTTTTCTTTTTCCCTCCTTCCTCTTCCCTCTCCTTTCTCTCTCTCTCTCTTTCTCTCTCTCTTGCCGACAGCGATCGCGAATTTGCCGACAAGAATTTTTAATGGGGGGGGGGGGTGTCACACCCCCCCCCCCACACCCCCCTCTAGCGACGCCCCTTGTCAACAAGTAGATACATAGATATATAGCACTGTTGTGAATCCATTGAATCAATATGTAAGGCTTTGCATCGTTTTTTTTTTCAAATCATACAGGGATGTACATGTCTGAACATTTACAGGGAGCATGATCATGAGGAGTGCATTAAACAAACTGGCTCCGACATAATTATGCAAAAGAATTTCTTTTATTTTCTGTCCTTGGGCGGGAAAGTTGGAGAGGGGCATTTGAAAGAATAACGTGTCCTATATATAATTTACAGTTCGTTTACATATCAGTAATTCTAGATGTTGAGTCGGAATTATTTTGTATTTTGAAAACAAGAGCACAATATTGATATTTTGCTCAACTGATTGCAATTTCAGCGTGAGTAACAAGGAACGTTGAGATGTATAACCTTTATTCTGGCATATTTATTTGGAGTTTTTGTATCTTATCCCTATGGATTTTTGCACAGCTTCCCCAAGATGTACTACAATAATCAATATAAGGCAAAATCATAGCAAAATACAGATTCTTCATTATTTTGAATGACAGCAAATGTTTAATCCTCCGTATACAACCTATTGCCCGAGAGATTTTACATAGTAGAAACATGTTCACACCACGTCAAACCGGAGTCGAGCATAACACCTAAGTATTTGATCTTCTTTACATTTTCTAAAGGTAAGTTTCTGAATTTGACTGACAAAACATCATTTCCCCAATTTTTTCTTATGACCAAATGCCATGACTTTCGTCTTTTGTGGGTGTAAATGCATATTATTCAGGTCTAACCATTTGCATATTGTAACAAAATCATCTTGCAAGTTTTTCTGTACCTCCTGAATTGTTTTACCATGGTTAAAAAAAAAAAAGGTGATATAAGTAAGAGAAATATGAAGTGACACTGAAGTCACTTTGAAGTGAAAATACATATTTAGGATGTTAGAATACTTGATTTGTCATTTATATAGTTTTTGTGGACTCGGGAAATAACAAACTACGTCAGCAATATTATTCTATAAGAGCAATTCTGTTTACATAACATCACTAGTTAATCTAAAAATGTAATATTTCATTTTGTTCCCAAAATTCTGATATTACTTTATATTCAGTAAGGAACAAAATGTATTTAGAAGTCTGTCCATTTTCAAAAAATGTTATTTTATTTATTTTATACAAATCCTAGATATTTTTGTTTGTTTTCTTTTAGAGAATGCACGTGCGCGTTCCATGTGTGTTTTGTATGGGTGGGGAAGGCACGTCTGTATGGGTGTGTGTGTGTATGTTTGATTTTGTTACATCACTGATTTTTATTCATTTCGTTTGTTTTTCGATCAGATTTATGAATTATACATGTATCAAGTTTATTGAGAAAGAAATTTATTTTAAGTGTTATCTGAATTATTTTGATGAAATCAGAATAAAAAATATTACGGAAAAATTGCAATCATTTTGTGTCGGGGCAGAGGAAAATTTTTGCTATCAATTTTTTTAATCTGTTCGTATTCAAAATTATTTATAGATCATATTGATGCATCAGGGCTAGAATGTGCCTTCGCCCGCGAACCCGTGTAGCTGCAGTATTTCTCTTTTTTTATAACATAAAAATAATAATGAACATTATTCATACCGTTAATGCCATGGTATTAAAGTGTTGGCATTTCCGCGTTGCTTCCCTTCAGACATATCCGCATTCGAACGCTTTTACTTTTTATTTTCTGCATTAGATTTAATTTATGATAATTCGCTAATATTGCTGTCGGTTTTCTAAGCTTTCTACTAACGTGCAGTTCTCATTTTTAGATAAACTTTCCAGGCTGCAGTTACTCCTCAGATCACCAAAATAAGTGTGCAATCAAAAATTATACGGTCTAAAAAGGATCGGTCACATAATATCCAATATTGTTAAAAAGTTAAATTCATGTTCAGGTAAAAATTCACCCATTGCTATATAGGTAAAATTAATGTTTGTCGGGTAGATTTCAACCCAATTTCAACTGAAAACAGGGGCGGCGCCAGGGAATTTGAATAGGAGGAGGTACATTTCTGGTTTTTAACCTTGGCCCACAGGCATGACAGGTGAGTTTGCTTACGTTTTAAGAATAGGGCTATTAAACTGTATACTAGTTGCATGATCCTGTCCTCTCTTCTCTTCTTTTTTTCCTCTTCTTCCTCTTCTTCTTCTTCTTCTTCTTCTTCTTCTTCTGCCGTTTTAAAACAATTTTATCACTTGAAAAATCATAGGGGACGGCCGCTCCCTTGTAGCGCCGCCCCTGGCTGAAAATTTTACCCAACAAACATGGATGGTACATTAGTTCACCCGCTTTTGAATAATAATATGGAATGCATTTTTCTTGAGTTCCAGATATTGGGTAAAATTTGACCTGATATTATTCTTAGGTTGATAAATTAATCAGCAACAAATTTTGTCTGAAATTTTATGTCGAGATTGGTAACTAAGCTTGCAAGTCAAACATTAGGATCTAGCATATATTACTTACCCTGAAATTCCTCATACATGTAGTGTCCCACCAGAAAAGGTCCCGCTACGTTTGTATGTTATGCGCATTTCCACCAAAGTGAGAAGCACATGAATACAAATTTTCCATATGGCGTCCAATTCTCATTGTCGCATTTTTGAAGAAAAAAATAAACATGAGTCCTCTATTGTCTGGTCCAACGCTCGCTAAGGCAAGGTGTAAAGCGAGAATTCAGGGTGGGGTGTTAGCCAACCTTCAAGGTTTAATTTATTTTACCGTTTCTTGCATAATATATTTTAAACCAGCACATTCTTTTTAAAGAATAAATTATTGTCGCCTAACAGGCTGACGTGTTTTGTAACTGCTCTCCAAGTTGCATATTATTTTGTGTATTTGCCTTGTTTGTGTGGAGATATATTTATACAGTCAGGTTGTATTACATGTATAGATGTTTTTGAACTGTTTTTTGTCCGTAAAATTGCTGTAGTATTAAGATATTTCTGGTACAAATTTGTGTACCATTTTGGTTGTGTTGTATAGGTGTAGTTGACCATTTTGAACATGCCCCAGTGTATAGAAACCTGTGTAGGTGACATTTACTGTTCATGTTCATTCAGCTGAAAACTACTTAGTGTACAATACAATGGAGACACATTGCTTCTTCTTTTGTGTGATCCTTATAGGCTTACTGTCTATATATGTGTGGGGCTCTATTTTGTATAAGTCCCCGTGGGTTCTTTCCACACAGAAAAATATGAAGGAGGATGACAACGATGTTGATTGATCGATAGCTCTCTGCAGACTGACTCTCTGCTGAGCAGTTTTAGATTTTTATTTCTTGTTCTCTGTTCCAGTCAGTTCACATGCATCAATAGATTTTCACATAAATATTCATGTAACATAAACATAACAAAAGGAATCTCATCAATATTCAAAAGTAAATCTGTCATGTGATTGCCTCATTAATATTCAAAGAAAATCAAACCAATCAGAAAAGAGAGTGATAAGTGTCATGTGACTATTTTGGAGGGAAGAGAGATCATGTGACAGAAGAGGAGGGAAAGTAGAAGTGGGGGTCAGAATGAACAATTGAAGTGAGTTGATGGTATGTGGGGCAAGTGGACATGAAAAGAAGGAAATACCTGTTAGTGAATAGGGCATAGAATCAATAGAAAATAAAGAGGTCAATGAAAGCAAACATTCAACTAAGAGCTTAAAATAGAAAGTAAACCTTACATAATAAGTACATGTTCAATATACAGCCCTACATAATATTCCTTCTCCCGAGGAAAATGTCCTCATTTTCAAATTCATATAAATGTAAATAACATATTGCAAAATAGTAGAATACAAATTACCAACATGAAGCATATACATGTATAGCAAATTATTTTCTCAATCTTTTTCTGAAAACAAAATGAAATTCCAGTTGGTAGATTATATTTTTAAAAGTCTCTCATCTTGAAAGAATTAACTAAGTATTGAAACTTTCTATAAATCTTCAGTTTTCATTTCTTTCATCAAATAAAACAAAATTTAACTAGTTGATACCAAACACCTGTTCTCTGATTACATTGACAGTTTCTTATTTTGAGAAATTTCAAGTGAATTCCATAAATAAATATATGAATACATGTCATTATTTTTTTTTTTTTAATACAAAATTCAAACTCTTTCCAATAAAGAACATTTCATGATGATTAATAGAACTAAATATTTAAGTAAGACTCTTTTCCAGACTTAGGCATAATTTCATGTTCAGCAAAATGTCTAGAAAAATAATACATTCTGTTTTTCTTCAAAAAAAAAAAACACAACCTTTTGAATACAATACAATATACATCCATACATAATTAAAGATGAATGTATCTTATATAACATAAAGAGAAACTTTCAAAAGTCTACTATGTGTTTTCCTTTTAAAAGCATGTATTTTCAACAAAATGACACATGATATTAGTTTTACAAATTTTTTCTCTCTTTCAAATCTGATAAACATTTTTACACCTACTTCATGTGCCAATTCCTTGTAAAACAAAAATTGATAAAAGTAATTAACTGTAAACACATTTTTTTTGTCTGTGTCTGATAGCAAAGTGAATTATAGCATAGAAAACATAGGACAGACTTTCAAACGTATATATAAATATAAATATAGATATAGAATGTTCTTTTAGCATAAATTTGCAAAATCTTGACAAAATTGTAGTGTATAAACAACAGCAACAAAAGTACTTGTCTGAGTCTACTTGACTCACATGAATCGCTGTTAAGATAATGAACTTCACTTAACATAATGTATACATGTATACCTTCAGTATCCATATAAAATGCACAATTTGACTATTTCTGCCCTTGAAAAGTTTTGCAAACAGAAAAAACAAATAATTGAAGTAAACTGGCAGTGTCCATTTCACTGAATATCAGTTTCTTTTGAAATTGGGTTTCAGCGTCCATTTCGCGAATTTCAATCTCAATTATCAGGTTTCAGCGTCCATTTCGCGAATTTCAATCTCAAATTATCGGGTTCAGCGTCCATTTCGCGAATTTCAATCTCAAATTATCGGGTTCAGCGTCCATTTCGCGAATTTCATTCTCAAATTTCAATCCAGTGTAAATTTTTACAAAAGTGTCCGATCGCTTGTTTAATGGTTCAAATTCTTACATCATCAATGTAGATTCATGTATAAACTTCACTGGAGCTTTATTTGGCGATAGTTCAATTCCTAGAAAATGTCACAATTCAAATAATTTCAACATCGGTCCAACCCAATCTGCACTGTCATAGTCCGCGTGTCTCAAATAAATGCACAATTCAGAACGTTAAATCACATGCGATATTCATGAAATTTCACAGGTTTATGAACAGTTCGTCCCGAGCGGGTCTGATAACCTGCTCTATGGTGTGCTGGTTCAGTATGTCTGGAAGGTGCGGCGTTGGGTTGCTCCGTTCCGGTCTGGGGTGGTATGTCAGATGAAGTACGTTGCGGTGCCTGCAATAAGGTGGAATCGTCTGGGCCTCGTCTGGTATCTGGGATTGAGTTCGAGGTCGACGGTTGCTGAGTATTGTCTGGTCTCCTCCGTCTGTCTAGAGTTTCGTTTGGGGTTGAGTGTTGGTGAGCATCATCGGGCCTCCCATCTTGAAGAAGATGCTTGTCTGGGCGAGTAGTTTGGTTTTGCGTGTGGATCTCGCTGGGCCCGAGTGATTGTGGTGATTGGTCAGTAGATGGATCAGACTGCTTTGGCCATGGTGGTTGGTCAAATCTGTCTTCACCATAACAGCTCATGGCTTGGTCTGGCAGGTTAGCCGTGTGTCGGTTTCGTTCATTTGACCCTGATGGTGGATCAAATGTGTCTGCACCATGACGAGGACGACTGGTGGATTGTTCTGGCTGGTTAAAAGCCCATTGGCTCGGTTCATTTGACCCTGATGGTGGACCAAAGTTACCTTGCCTGTGAAGAAGGAAGGGTTGCCTTGTTTCGACACCAGGTGGTTGATTGGAGGGAGCCCATTCAATGTATGCTGATTCTCGTGGTTTGGTAGCTGGGGATGAAGGAAGGTGCGATGGAGGAGGAGTTTCGATCTGAGGCTTGGATGTCATAGTTTGGGGAGGTGGCTGTTTACCCTCGAGTTGGCATCTTGAGCGGAATATTTTCAGCCGGTTATGATGCACTATCTTACTCTTGTTCCTGTCATGGATATCAGTTATTTTATAGGTGAGTCCATCATCTGACGTGGAGGTGACTTCAAACGGCCCTTTCCAGTTGGGTTCAAGTTTGTTTCTGAGATTTACGGGATCATGCAGCCATACTACGTCACCTATTTCATACTTGGTGAATCGTGTCTTGCAGTCATAGTCTGCTTTTTGTAGTTCTCGTGCCCTTGTATTTTGTTGAAAGGCATGTGAGAAGGCTTTCTTCAGGCGATTAGTAAGCTGAGTTACATACTCCTGCGGTGACACAAATAATGGAGGAGGTGTGGGGCAGGTGACATTCACTGGTGTTCGAGCTTCTCTGCCATGCATGATATAGAATGGCGTTAGTCCGGTGCTTGAATGGGTACTTGTGTTGTAGGCTATTTGAACTTGCGAGAGGTGAGAGTCCCAGTCGTTGCCTTTATCAGCTAGATACTTGGCAAGTTGGTCCTTGATGACCCTGTTGCATCTCTCCACTATTCCTGCTCCTTGAGGATGGTAAGGAGAGGATCTGGTCTTCTTAATGCCAAGTTTTTGACACAATTCCTGAACAACTCGTGACTCAAACTGTCTCCCTTGATCCGTGTGAAGGTTTTCTGGTATCCCATGTTCCCTGATGTAATCATCAAAGAGATGTCTGGCAACAGTATGTGCAGTTTGATCTTTCATCGCATATATGTTGGTATATTTGCTGAAGTGGTCCACAACAACCAAAATGTAGCGGAAGCCCTTCCTTGAAGTTGGTAGTTCAGCAATGTCTGCAAATACCATTTGGAGAGGGTGATCTGTGGAGATGTTGTGGAGTGGAGCTTGGTACTGTGGGTTTGGAAGTCGGAATGACTCACAAGCAGCACAAGTCTCACAGAAATTGCGGATGTCTCTTTGTATGAATGGCCAGAAGCATGTCTTCGCTCGTTGTAGGGTGCGTTTTGTGCCAAAATGTCCTGCAGTAGGGTCTCCATGTAACTGTTCCAGTACGGTAGGGACTAATGATTGGGGTACTACGGCTTGATATGTGGTGTAGCCAAGATTATCTTGTATCTTGCGATAAAGTATGCCATTTTCAACCGTCAGTCGATGAAAGTCCCACAGATAGCGTCTCATGCGAGGATTCTCCCTTCGAATTTCTCTCACAGTAGGTCGATAGCCATCTTGTAGGTAGGTTATGACTCTTTTAATGTCGTCATCTTGCTGCTGATGTTGAAGGAAGTTGTTCTCTTGTCCCGCTAAGCTGAAGTTGTCGGCCAACTCAGGTTGAGATAGTTTAGACTTAGACTCCTCGCTTGGTATGGTTTGGTTGCTTTGACTTGGTGGTTTATCCAAGCTTTGATTCTGTTCGGCATGTAGGCGTGATGAAGAACGTGTCTGTACCATGTTACACTCTGGTGGTTTGGTAAGCACCGGGTGAGCTGAGATGGTTTCTGTCTCTTTGATTTGTTCCTCTTTTGGTTTGGAGTTTGGAGGTCGGCGAGATAAGGCATCTGCATGACTGTTCTGTTTGCCTTTTTGATGTTTGATGTTGAAGGTATAGGCATTGAGTTCGACTATCCATCGTGCTCGTCGTCCGGATACATCATCTTGGATAGAAACTTTGTTGTGTCCCAGGAGTGGTTGATGATCAGTCAGTATCATGAATTCTTGACCACGTAGGTAATGTCTGAAGTGGCGAACAGAAGAAACAATCGCCCATAATTCTCTATCATAGGTTGACCATTTCTGTTGTGTAGTGGATAGCATCTGGCTGAAGTAGGCGACTACTCTTTCTCTACCTTCTTGTACTTGTGAGAGAACAGCGCCCACAGCGGTGAGGGAAGCGTCAGTTGATAAGATGAATTTCTCTGAGAAGTTTGGGTAGGCCAGCAATGGTGGGTTGGTGAGGGCATTCTTCATGGTCTTAAATGCATTCTCGCATTCCTCAGTCCAGATAAACTTCACTCCTTTGCGGGTAAGGTTGGTCAGAGGTGATGCGATCTTCGAGAAGTCTTGAATAAAGCGGCGGTAAAAGGATGCCAGACCCAGAAATGATCGAACATCAGTAGGATTCTGTGGCTGAGGCCAGGATGCAACTTTGCTGGTGTTGGTAGAGTCAGGGAGTACACCTTCTGTGTTGATGATGTAGCCCAAGTAACAGACTTCTTTACGGAAGAACTGGCACTTAGATGGTTTTAGTTTTAGTCCTGCTTCTCTGAAGCGTTGGAACACATCTTGTAAGTTTCTGATATGACTGTTGAAATCCTTTCCCAGTACGATGCAGTCATCAAGGTAGACGAGACAGGTGGACCAGTGTAGGCCATGTAAGACAGCTTCCATTATCCGTTGAAAAGTCATGGGTGCATTGACGAGACCAAAGGGCATGACGTTGAAGTGGTAGAGCCCTGATCCTGTTGTGAATGCTGTTTTCTCTTTGTCTTGGGGGTTAAGTGGTACCTGCCAGTATCCACTTGAGAGGTCCATGACTGAGAAATATGTGGATGATGAAAGGGCGTCTATAGAGTCATCTTGTCTCGGTATAGGATGGGAGTCTCTTACTGTTACCGCATTAAGAGCTCTATAGTCAATGCAGAAGCGGAAGGTACCATCTTTCTTTTTGACCATGACGATGGGGCTTGCCCATGGGCTGTGACTTTCTTCGATGATTCCCCTTTCGAGAAGGTCGTCGACTTGAGATTGGATTTCAACTCTCATGGCTGGTGATGTGCGGTATGCTCGTTGACGAATAGGGGATTCTGCTGTAGTATGGATATGGTGGGAGGCTACATCTGTTTGGCCAATATCAGATGATGACATGCTGAAAATGTCTTGGTACATTGAAAGAAGTACTTCAGCTTGGTTACGTTGGCTCTTGGTCATATCAGGAGGAAGTAAGGATGATACTTGGAATGGTGGGGTGGATTTACTGGTGCTTGCGACTAAGCTATTGGCAAGCTTGTATTCTTCTTGTGGGTCACCTGTCATGGCATAGAACTGCCCAAGGTTGGTGTTGGCAGGAATTTCAATCGGCTCTTGAGATGGATTGATGAGGCGGATGGAAATGATGCCATCTTGTGGTCTTGTGAGGCAACGAGCACTGGCGTAATTGAGTTGCTGATCTGGTTCTGGTTCGAAGATGCCTTCATAGCCTGATGGGATGAGGTCTGCCTGTATTGGTGAAAGCCTGCCTTGAACATGAATCTCACACGAAGGAGGGATGGGTGTGTTTCCTACAAGAGACACGTTGCACTTCAAAGGGGCTTGAAGTTGGTGTTTGCTGACAAGGGGTATGGTCTGCCCCTCCATATTGAATGTCGACGTTGTAAGAGTGGCCTTGGTTTTGCAGAAAAAGTCCCATCCGAGTATTGCCGGGTGTGTAACATTTCTTGCCACAAGAAACTGGTGCTTCTGCGTAGTACAACCCAAGTGTATGGTTGCGTCGGTTATGCCGATGATGTCTATTGCCTCTCCAGTGACGGATGAAGCTGGTCTTGGAGACTTGATCAATGGGCTTCTCTGAGATTTAGGGATGGATTCCCACAGTTTGGTACTGATAAGAGAAGTGTGAGCTCCAGAATCCAGATAGGCCAATACGTAAGTACCGTCAAGAATGATTGGGATGTAGGGTGGCTTGGATTCCTCTGCAGATTGTGCTTTTATTTTGATTTGGGCCTGAGTGGGTGTAGTTGGTGAGTGGCCCTCGTCGCCAACTAATAGAAGTTTCCCGACTGGTGGTCAGAGAAGTGGACATGGCGATCATCTGCCCGTCTTTCATCTCTTATTTCATAGCTGGGGTTATTGCGCATCTCATAGTATGGGTTAGTGTCCTGGGGCCGATCGTGTGGATAGTACTGACGAGAATAGCTTGGCTGCCTGCTGCGGGGGTCCCGAGGGCTAGGAGACCTGTGCCTGTAATCTCTGCGTGGACTCGGTGACCAGTCTTTGTATTCTCGCTTTGGTGGTTGATATACCGGTGGTCGGCTGGGTGACCTGCTTTGGTACTCATTGCGGGGCTGTTGGTGTCCTGCCCGAGGACTTGGTGATCTGCTTTGGTACCCTTGTCGTGGTCGCTGGAGGTCGGGGTGTCTATTAGGTGATCTACCACGTCTCTCTATTCCTGGGTTAGAGGAATGGGTTTGGTGGCTTTGAAACTGCGCAGCTTGTGAGCGTGGAGGGTCATTCAGGTTCAAAGAGTCCATTTTCTTCTCTAAGGCATCTAGACGTTTGAGTATCTGCAGATACAGGGCATCTTGTTTGCTATCTGCAAGTGCTGCTATGCTAGTACTTGGTACATTCGTCTGCTGGTTTGCTCTCTC
Organism: Echinometra lucunter; assembly: GCA_029962745.1. Lineage (NCBI taxonomy): Eukaryota > Metazoa > Echinodermata > Echinoidea > Camarodonta > Echinometridae > Echinometra > Echinometra lucunter. Next base: position 10,446,548 of record CM057161.1, on the reverse strand, counting down.
GACTCGAAGGGCTATATCCAGCGCATCTTTCAATGTTGCTCCCCCCAGTTCAATTATCTTTGTCCGCAAATTATCCGCGAGACCAGCAATGAAACGACGAAAAGCCTCGCCCTCTTTGGCATCGGCGTCATATTTCGGAAAAGCTTCTTCAACCATCGCGGTGATTGTAGAGGCAAACACTTCCAGAGGTTCACCATGGTGCCGCTTGCGGGCCGTGATGCAGGAACGGAAAGTCTGTAAGAACTGTGTCTTGCCAAACACTGCGGACAATTTTTCCTTGATTTTCGTAAAGTCTTTCTTTTCCGATTCTGGCAAGCCTTCCCATACTATAAATGCTGGCCCAGAAAGTCTTGCTGGAAGAAGGAGATAGTTCTTGTCTGAGATACCACTAACTTCGGTTGCCAATTCAAAACGTCGAATCCATTGGTGAAAATCAGTGCCATCTTCACCTGAGAAAATCTCTGGTAACTCCATCCGAAAGGTATTCATTGTGCTTGACTGGCTAGTTAAACAATCACCATTACAGTCTATAAAGTTTATAAATGAAGATACTTGCAGTCAACAATGTGGAGGGGAGATGGAGGAAGTCTATCTGACCTAGCTTACTTGCATGGGTCAAGTTATTAAACTGATGTCGCAGCAAGCTAATTTGCAGAGTTCAACAAGATACTTAAACTGAAGAAAGGATGAAAACACTGCTATCACTTACTGATCATAACTTGCTTGTACACTCTGGTGCTCTCTGCACGTAGGAGAGAAGCAGACAAGATGGGAGGAAAATCCTTGTTGACTGCTGGAATGGGATCCAAGTGCACAAGAGATGGGAAGAAAATCAGCTCAAGCAAAGTCAAGATGGAGGGAGTATCACAAATCAATAACTTAGCTTTGATGGAGGAAGAATACAGGAAATCACAACATAAGCTTCGATGGAGGAAGAAACTCGATGAAAGCTGAATAACTGCTGATTTTTCTGTAGTGTGGACCACGCTGCCACCAGTTGTGGGGCTCTATTTTGTATAAGTCCCCGTGGGTTCTTTCCACACAGAAAAATATGAAGGAGGATGACAACGATGTTGATTGATCGATAGCTCTCTGCAGACTGACTCTCTGCTGAGCAGTTTTAGATTTTTATTTCTTGTTCTCTGTTCCAGTCAGTTCACATGCATCAATAGATTTTCACATAAATATTCATGTAACATAAACATAACAAAAGGAATCTCATCAATATTCAAAAGTAAATCTGTCATGTGATTGCCTCATTAATATTCAAAGAAAATCAAACCAATCAGAAAAGAGAGTGATAAGTGTCATGTGACTATTTTGGAGGGAAGAGAGATCATGTGACAGAAGAGGAGGGAAAGTAGAAGTGGGGGTCAGAATGAACAATTGAAGTGAGTTGATGGTATGTGGGGCAAGTGGACATGAAAAGAAGGAAATACCTGTTAGTGAATAGGGCATAGAATCAATAGAAAATAAAGAGGTCAATGAAAGCAAACATTCAACTAAGAGCTTAAAATAGAAAGTAAACCTTACATAATAAGTACATGTTCAATATACAGCCCTACATATGTTACCCATGTACAGGTTCACAAGCATGTATGCCAGTCAATGAAAAAAGTAAGTTTGTAGTGAGGGTAGATAAGTTTAATAATAAGTTCTCTAAGTGTAGAATATCATATTATTGTAATAGTACAGCAACATTTCAATTGTGTTTGTTAGTATCTGGTGACATTGATCCTAACCCTGGTCCAAGTGATCAGCCTGCCCAGAACCAGAATGCCTCTAGCATTGATCAGCAGAGACAGCGCATCAAGTATGATAGGTCCTTTCTCCTACTGTCTAATCCTTCCTGGTCGCATCTACCTCTCGCGAGAATTGAACATGATCTTAGTAGACTTATCTACAGGACTCCAAGGAATAGGAAGTTGGTTGATGAACATACATGGAAAACAGTTAAGGACTTAGGCATCAAAGCGAGACAACGTGGGATAAGGGGTGGACAGAGAAAACAGCGGTTCATCGAAAGAGTGTCAGCATGGCAGACGTGTCATGGGACTCACCATGGCCAGAGAGGAGTCAACATGAACAATCTTCAGTTCATCAAATCAGTTGATACAAGTTCTGGATTGTCTTTACATCTCATGAACTCTCGATCAGTTCGCAACAAAACGTTTGAAATCTATGACTATGCTATTGATGAAGATATGGATATATTAGCCATCACAGAGACTTGGTTGTCTGAGGATGACCCAGCAATCATTCAAGAAATTAAGCCGTCCGGATACTCCTTCTTGAACATTCCGCGTGACACTGACCCACACGGAGGCATCGGGATCCTGTATAAGACGCAGCTTAATTTGAGATTGATGAAACCAGACTTTCTATCTGTAACGTTTGAGTCAGCACATGTGGTTGTTGAGAGTAAGGGACTTCACTTGTTTGTGATATACAGACCACCTCCATCTGCAGTGAATGGCTTTACTACAAAAGCTTTTCTTGATGAAATTGATGAGTTCTTCGGGAAGTGTGCCATGCTTAGTGGTCGCACCATCATCGTTGGCGACTTCAATATCCATGTTGATCAACCAGATCTTCCTGTAAGTCGGCAATTTCTTGATTTCATCAGTGCATCGGGATTCCAACAACACATCTTAGTTCCAACCCACGACAAAGGACATACACTGGACTTAGTTATTTCTCGTTGTATTGATAACATGGTTCATAACTGTATGGTTCTTGACAAAACCTTATCAGATCACTTTGTTGTAAGTTGTACTCTTGATTTAGAGAAGGTGCATGCGAATACAACTGCAATCACATCAAGGAATTATCGCTGCATCCATCAAGAGTGTTTTAGTAAAGATCTTGAATTGGGCCTTCAAACTATATCACAATTAAATGATGTTCATGAGCAGGTTGATATCTTCAATCAGACTGTCTGCAGTGTTCTTGATCGATACTGTCCAGTTTCAGTTCGGATGAGAAAGGATAGACCATGTGGAGCATGGTATGATGAAGATATCCACTTGCTTAAGAGAAAGAAAAGAAAGTCTGAAAGGAGATGGCGACAGTCATGTCTAGGGACTGATCGCAATCTTTTTCTCTTTGCAAAGAATGAATTGAATAATGCTATAATTAGATCAAGGAGTAATTATTTCACTAATCTGCTCCTTGAAGCTAATTGTAAAACCATGTATGCTACAATACACTCACTTCTTGGATCATCAAGAAAGATCCTTCCTTACAGTAATGATCAGTTTGAGTTAGCAAACCGTTTTTCTAAGTTCTTTGACGATAAAATTTCTAAGATACGGACTGTTCTGGATGATAAGGAGCGTAGTCTTCAAACTCCTATCAACTGTAGTTTGGTTCAGGCAATGGAGGAACATCAATATGAAAATGGCTTATCTATGTTTGTTGATGTTTCTTCATCTGATGTCAAAAAAATTATTGCTAAATCAGCAAACAAGTGCTGTTCTTTAGACCCATTACCCACATGGCTACTTAAAGAAAACATTGATGTATTTGTACCCAGTATTGTGATACTGATAAATTCTTCTCTAAGAAGTGGTGTGTTCCCTGACAAGTTCAAAGAAGCTATTGTGTCACCCTGTCTCAAGAAATCCGGCTTAGATTCTTTTGAGTTAGGGAACTATAGGCCTGTCTCAAATCTCGCATTTCTGTCAAAGGTTCTTGAGACAGTTGTGTCACGACAATTGGTGGCGCATCTGGATCGTTGTGGTCTGCATGAAAGGTTACAATCTGCTTATAAAGCAAATCACAGTACAGAATCGGCTTTACTTCGGGTCAAGCATGATTTGCTGTTAGCAATGGACAACCGTCAAGGTGTTATTATGGTCATGCTTGACCTGAAGTCGGCCTTTGACACCATTGATCACACTGTGCTGTTGCGTCGATTGCAATCTGACTTCTTTTTGTCCGGTACAGTACTTAATTGGTTTCAGTCATATTTAGATGGCCGCTCTTTTAGAGTATCAATTGGTAACCATTTATCTCATACAATTAATTTGCAATACGGTGTTCCGCAGGGTTCTGTACTGGGGCCTCTGCTTTTTACTTTGTATTTACGACCACTTGGGGACACTCTGAGGAACAATGGTGTTGAATTTCATTTATATGCTGATGATGTTCAGTTATACTATTCTTTTGATCCCAAATCTCAAACTAGTTTTCGCAATGCCATTTCTTTGATTGAGAAATGTGTTCAGGAAATTAATGAATGGATGATAAGAAATAAGTTACTATTGAATGAACAAAAAACAGAGTCTCTTTTGATAATTTCTCCGAAACTTAGGCACTATTTATCTGACCGTGTTCATTTGTTAATTGGTGATGCTATCATTGAACCTGCCGAATCTGTCAGAACTCTAGGTGTTGAATTTGATTCGTCACTGACGATGACTCATCGAATAAATTCCCTTTGTAAAACACTTAATTTTCATTTATACAATATATCTAGGGTCAGGAAAATGTTGACGTATGAGGCTTGCCATCATGCAGTTCGCTCACTGGTTTTAAGCCGTCTGGATAATGCAAATTCTCTTTTGATTAATATTAATGTTTCCGACTTAGATAGACTACAACGAATTCAGAATCGTGCAGCTCGTATTATTTCAATGGCTAGAAAATATGATCATGTGTCTCCTTTGTTCAAAGAACTTCATTGGTTACCGGTAAAAAAGAGAATTACATATAAGATTGCATTGCTTGTTTACATGTCCATGAATAACCTAACACCACAATACATATCATGTCTGTTTTCTCCAGTTCAACAAAGTCAATATTCATTACGTTCTAGAACAGACCCTTTTCTTTTACAAGTCCCAAGAATGAACTCCAAGAAGGGTCAACAATGCATAGGTTTCACAGGTCCCAGTATTTGGAATAATCTCCCTATCAACATCCGCTCATGTCCTTCACTGCAATTATTCAAAAACAAACTAAAGACCTATTTATTTTCTTTGTAATATCCATTTGATTAATATTGTTAGCACTTGGAGAGCAGAATATTCAACATAATTATAATATGATACTGTAAAGCGCTTTGAGCATGTTTACATGGAAAAGCGCTATATAAATATTAAATGTATGTATGTATGTATGTAAAGACTGTCCGTACGTCGTACCCATTTGGCACCTAAATATCTCAATAGTACACTCGAAATATAATCACAAATCTATCATAATCTTCGTTAATTTAATGACAAACATAAACTTTTTGTTCCGAAATCCAGACTGTCATCAACAGAAGACAATTTCACAGGGTCTGCATAAACAACGTTTAAAAAAAACACCAAATTTGCATCAGAGAAACCACTTTCTTTGCCCAAAGATCTCTCAAAACATATGATCCCTCATGGAGTAATCTACTTACTTTTGATAGTGTCCATTTTGTCAAAGTTGTTGTTTTTTTCTCTTCAAATCTGTCATTTGTAAGTGGTATGTACCTTTTGTTTTTAGTAAGAGATCCCTAAAAAATGCATATAATATTCGATATTATCATATTCATCATCATCATTATTATTATCATTATTATTATTATCATTATTATTATTATTATTATCATTATTATTATTATCATTATTGTTATTATTATTATTATTATTATTATTATTGTTATTATTATTATTATTATTATCATTACAGTCATCATCATCATCATCATTGTTTTCAGTTTCGCTGCCATCGGGATTTACAAGGTTATTATTTACATCATTATTATCATTATTACTACTACTACTACATGTATTATATCATTAATGTTAGTTGTAGTATAGCAAGAGTACTAGTAGTGTCAATCATTGCTATCATTATTTACGGAACATGACATTGTTAGGACCATTCGGCCCAACTGTACTGTCCTTTAGGGAGAGGAATACTATACTTTATAGACCTCCCCTAAATGACACCATCAACACTTACTCATCTCTAGTACGGGTCGAATAGGAATAGCTAACGAAATGCATCTCCGGAACGATGCACACCGGCAACTAATAGCGCACAATTCCCCTTGATCGGTACTCAGGGGGGGGGGGGGGGGGGGGGGGGGTGTTTCATAAAGCTGTTCGTAAGTTACGAACAACTTCACGCACGAGTGGTGATATGTTCTTGTGCTACATGTAAATGATTAAGAATCTGATTAGCACCCAAGAACATGTTCCAGTCGTGCATAAAGTCGTGCGTAACTTACGAACAGCTTTATGAAGCACGTACCCCCCCCCCAAGGTGGTTTAATTAAAAAGAAAAATGATACACATCAATATAAACATTTGTTCATACCTGCACGAATGAAGAAAGAGGCGATTCTTGACCTTGGCGCCACAAAGTTGGGGGGGGGGGGGGAGGGAAATGATACAACCATGGTTCTCGCCAGTACATAACACCCAAGGTTCCAATACCATGCGTAAAGGGTTTCAGACAAGGAAACTGTTGCACCATGCGTGGCAACAAGGGTAAAAAATATTAGAGTATAATTATATTCCTAGCAATAATGATAAATGATAAATGTCACAGATTGTTTTGCTTTTAGGCCATGTCTTTTTACTTTTATGCCATTAGTAGACAACTCCTGCTTACCAAGAAGTATTTTTCATCCGTTTACTATAGCATATACTGCCGCCACACCTAACTCCAGGTGTTATCCCGTAAAACCTCCGAAACTTCCACGCTTTGCGCAGAGTGGGAACCGTGTGTGGATTTTTTTTCTAGTGAGAACCCTGGATACAACATGAATTTAAGCAAGAAAATTAAATTTCCTTGAACGAATCTGAATCGGAGGTGAAAATATGGTGGCCCTGAAGTACGCTCGACAACAGGTCATGTGCGACGTGAATTTCTCTGCCAACTTTGCGTCCCAGTCGCGAAATTCATGACCCTGGATACGAAATTCATGGCCCTGGATGCGAAATTCATGACCCGTGACCTGTTCTCGAGCGTACTTCAGGGCCACCATTATGAAGAGGACGGATTTTTAAAGTATTTTAAAGTGTCTTGTAATTTCGTATTTTTCTGTTTTGATTATAAGCAGGCGAAACTGGTTATATTGCTGGTTCAGATCACCAGGGATTAGAGGTCGGTCACAGTGGTATTTATTGGAAACCCAGGTAACGTGGTTAGTCTTAAGTTGCAGCTTCTAAAAAGCGGAAAATGTGTGTGAGAGAGAGAGAGAGAGAGAGAGAGAGAGAGAGAGAGAGAGACGCTAAAATGAAGAAGAAAGAAAAGACGCTGACAAAAACTTCCCTTTTCTATTTTCAGGATTTTATTCATTTCAATTCAATTCAATTCGTTCTGGTCAAACCAAAAGTTTGCATGGTGCCGATGCTGACATTTATTTATCCTCTGCATGGGAGAGGGGATTGTGAGCCCGGCTATGGAAAGTATTGATTACTAGTATTGGTGTGTGCCTTAGCTGGCTCTGTGGTGTGGGACGGTGATACAGCCAGCAGATCATACTACTGGTGTATAGTCAAGGATAGTTTTCATCTAGCTCAAGTAATTCACACGTCAAAGTCGTTCGCTGTAATGAGAAACGAAAGTTCTAGGTCAAATACAGTCACCAGAATCGGGTCAGAGCAGGAAACAGGTTGTACTTCGTTGTTCCCTGGTAAATGCATTATATCAACGGTCTAAAAGGAGAGAGCCATAGAAACCCGTAGGATCATAGTTACATCGTACGCTTGTATGCACACACCTGGGAACACAATCCCAGCGGCCAGCACTCACTGAAAGCCAACGCAGCAGGAACGAGATTAGTAAGTATATTCGGTATATTCATCGAAAATTCACTTTGTAGATTTATACAGAGGATGAATACATCTTCCGGAGAAAATATCAGATATGCGAATATCATCATCAATGAGGTCTATATGCCTATGTGGGACCTACGTTCACTGGGACTCTTGCATTCAGTGGTCAAAAAGAACCAGAGCTGTGAGCTGCAGGCCTTGCTGAAGCTGAATTTGTCTACTTTTTTTTTTAGATATAGCTTGATTCAGGCAGGGAAATTTCCCTGATTCATATCAGGCTTCACGGATCACACTCATTTCCGAGAAAGAATATTTGGTGTCTTTCTGCTGCCATTCGTTCTACCACCATTAGGTTCTCTAAAATGGATAATGTATTCTAGAAGTTTGAGTTTCATATCATCAAAATTTAAGTATTTTGATAATTATTGTCCTTTTCCTCATTATAATAGCTATCCTAGATTAATCCAAGATATTACGAAATCTAACCGGTAAAGGAGCTATAGTGCAACTCTAGGATAAAGCCACGGAACAGGTCTCTTTTCTCGGTGTTTTGGATGGTTAGCGTATGCTTCCCCATTGTTTTTGGTTCAGGACCACGAATACATAACCGAGTTCAGGATACTATTACTCGTAATACATGTAGTATGCGATATGAAATGTGATATAAACACGGGGACTGGTGAAGATAGGCTTAAGCATGACATGCAGTACATTAATCCCATCTTCTTGTTACGTACATGTATTCACTCATGCATGGCTCATTGTGCTTCTTCAACTCGCCCAAACCACTGAACTAAACCATAGAATTATTATGAATGGAATACCGACGGTCATGGGTCCTTGAAGCCCCCTTGAAGTACCAGTTCCGCCGCGAGGTTTAATAATTGTCACTGCCTTCTGATGGTGTGTAAGCATATACACTTATACAGTCATTGACAAAGGAGCAGATACCCTCATTTCGGTTTGGCTGGTGTGCTCTTGCAGAATATGTCTTTGATTCAGAACACTGCTAGGGGAGCAGCAAACCTGAGAACATGTTAATTTTTGTGATATAAAATTTATTATTACTGATTCGCACACTTTCGCACACGCGTATGACCTTATTTAACAACGAGAAGGACATGATCTTTATAAGATCCGTGCATTATTATACTTCTGGAAAACTAAGAGAAAATGGGGAAAACAGGATTATAAATCTCAAACACTCAATTAAAATATTACCTCTATCTTGTAATATTCATACAGTTTTCGAGATGAAACACATAGAATAGTGAATTCAAACTTTTTTATGTTTAGTGATTTGTATTTTGATCACGTAAATTATATGTAAATATTGTGATTATGTATGATTTTTCTAATAAATACATAAATATAAAAAAAAGAAGAACTGCACACTGATTTTCCGTGATTTCAGCGATTTATTATTTTCTGCGCATGTAGCTACAGCTTATTTCAACTCACTGTCTCTATTTTCTCCCAACTAATTGGCGGCGGACCTCGTAAGATCAAAGTGGATAAATATGTACAGAATGTTATTGAGATGGCTTTGACAGTCACAACTGCATGAATTAACGTTACCATGAATGTCCATCTATAGTAGGTCCATGACTAAACCCCACCTTCCTCTGTATCGGAAGCTGTGCGTATTGATCGTCTCACCATGGTCTCAATGACCTCGGCTTGGGCTGGGTCGGGTTAGTTTGCATATACAAACTCTTGTTAGTCGAAACGCTTATAATCATTGTACCAGACAGATTGGTCTAAACTGCAGGGCCAGGGGACCGTTTTATGAAAGTTGTCAGCTCTGACAAACTGTCAGACTCTGACAAGTCCAGTAAAATCCTTGGTTTTGATTGGCTTAGAAGCACTACGCATTGACTGTTACTATGGTAACTGTCAGAGTCTGACAACTTGTCAGAGCTGACAACTTTCATGAAATGGTCCCCAGGAAGTCTCTGTTCCAAACTTCCAAGTTCCAACTATCTGGTATAGGACTGCCATAAGCCATGTAGCCTATAGGTAAGACTCATTTGACAGAGCCTAGGCTGACAGAGGTAAGTAAACTCTGTAACTAGACTCGAGGCTTTATGGATATGCTTAATTCAAAGCAGAGTCTGTGTATGCAGACTAAGGAGAAGATTCTTAAAGGAAGATTCCACAAAAGGTTCAGTAAAATAAAAATAGTGTACCGAAGCGAAACCGACTGAAAGGTTGCTTTTCCTTGACCATTTAAATGTTGATTCGACCTTTCCTTTTCAGGATATGATCGCCCGATAATCTAAGAATTCAGATCTGAACACGAAAGAGACAATCAGGGAAAACTTATCTTCTTTCTGTCTTTCCCCCTCTCTCTCTCTTTCTCTAATATCTCTCTTTATCTCGAAAGAGAGAGAGAGAGAGAGAGAGAGAAAGAGAGAGAGAGGGGGGGGGGGGTAAGCCAATGATACTTTAAGCTATTTATATATTATTTTCATATTATGTGTATATTTCACGTACTGCCTATGAGTGGGCAAAAGACAAAGAAAGTATAGTTAATGCATTACAGCCATGCCCGTTACATCGTTTTATTTCCTCAACTTTTCGACGCTTGTTAAACATGACGCTCCCTCTCGTATTATTATTTTTTTTTCAATTCAATTCAATTCGGTTTTTATTAAAACTCAACAAAAAGTCCGAAGACTAAAAACGTGAGTTTACAAATTAAAAACAGTTTACAAAGTTAAAAAATTTAAAAAACATATAAATATAAGTACATGGAAAGAGAAGAAGAGAAGAAGAGAAGAAGATAACCAATTATTTACATGTAGTAATATTTGCAATTAATTTGAGCATCTGTAGAAATTGATTATGTTCGCGTTCTTCTTCTTCTTCTTCGCTATAAGTACAGACCACCGTCAGGTGTATTCTCGTATTGTTATGAATATTGTGTTGACTATTTTTGATTGAAATTGCAATTCACATATTTTATTTCCTTCCGAGGTATTAACGTTTGTTTATAATCTTCATAGTTCCAATATATACATGATAGAAAGAAGGAGGTGAACACCTGAAAAGCGGAGTTTGTTTTGGGGACACCGGTGGGGACACCGAAGACATAATAAACTAATAATGTTATAATATAATACAGACATTATTTAACGTTATACAGAATGAAAGAAATCGGAGAAAGGGTAAGGATGTGATAGATATAGGGAAAGGGTGGCATTTGCATCATTAAATGTTACCGAATAACAGAACAATAAAATTGTAATTTTGTAAGAGTAACAAAAAATATATCAAGATACTTGGTTAGACTTAAAACTACTTAGGAAATACATACAAGGCAGCATACATCTCAATTTCTGACCCGGTATTAAAGAGAGAGAAGAAATGAATGTGCTAGCAGTTATCTAAAGTATATGCGGGGATTAAACATGTCAGTGACATCATTTTGAATAATAATACATATACTAGAGACATGATCTTTCGCTTCTAAGTGCAATACTGTTCATAAGAATAAAGACATCATGGTGAACACATGCTGAGCATGTAACATTAGGTACAATTATATTTAGTATTATTTGGGAACACAACCTGCGCCACTGCCAAGTTTTTAGTCGTCTATTTCTCTATTTGATTTATTTGAATTAGTTCCAAGATGGCAGACGATAAGACATTTCGAGTAATCATCTGGGCTGTACCCCGCTCCATATCTACCTGTCTCCTGAAGTGCCTCAGTTTCCAGCCAAATACTCAGGTGAATTTTAGTGTTACCCCACCTTCGTTAGTTGTCCATTCTATATGGGTAAAAATTAATTACCACACTTCGGTAAAGGGGACATGCATTACTTGTTAGTGGGTAAACTTTCCCAATTAAAACTTCGTTCAATATTGGGCAATATTTTACCCAATTTTGCCTTCAAGGACCCCACTTTCAGTAATTGTTCCCTACACTTTAAAGAGTTGGATTAACTTTAACCCAACTTGGACCCATTTCCCCCACGTTTTGTAAAAGAAAGGGGGAACAATGCATGCTTGTTGGGTGACATTTATATTGGGAAAATTTTCACACAATTATTGTTTGGTAAATCTTACTATATATACTGGATGACATTAAAAAAAACTTTATTAATATTTTTGTATTCATTTATCAATTGTATTATTATTATTATTATTATTATTATTATTATTATTATTATTATTATTATTATTATTATTATTATTATTATTATTGTTGTTGTTGTTGCTGTTGTTCTTATTGTTACTGTTACTATCATTATTATTATTATTACTTTTATGATCATTATTGCTTGTCAAGATATAATGTGCATCCTGAATATGGTGTTCTCACTCCCTCTTTTACAAATCCTGCATCCGCCCCCGCTATCTGTTATAAAGCTCTCCAATCCACTCTCTCTCTCTCCTGTATAGGCATGGTTCGAACCCTATTGCCTAGCTTTCTTTTCCGATTTGGGCTGCAAGAAGATGGGCTTCGCTCTACCTCGTCACGTCAAAGATTTTGACCGGGAAGCATTCGCTGCTGGAATGGCGCCTAAACTTAAAGGAACTAAGATGGAGACTGAGTACTCCCCAGAAGAAATCGATTTTTCGCTCATGATGTGAGTTTTTCACTCTAAATTATCATCATCATCATCATCATCATCATCATCATCATCATCATCATCAACATAATTGTGAAAACTTATAGGGCGCACACACCGTCCGAGGACGCTCATGGCGCTATCATTATTCACGAAGGGTAACTAACATTTAGGCCATATCGAAAATCCTTCTTTCACTCTTTGTCTCGAGCGTCCTCTTCACTTAAGCCAACCTCACTGCCTTCTTTCTTCACCAGATATTTCCATTTAATCTTATTGGGTCTTCCTTTTTAATTTGTAATAGTTTGTTCGTTTTTTTTTAAATATTACATCAATGAGGGCGTGTGTAGGCCTTTAGACTGAATAAAGACTATTTTGAAGAATGGGAAGGGGGAGAGGGAACTGAATGATACTCAAATATTTTCAAAACCAGGAGGTAAAACTTATTATTTTTTTACCGTATCGTGCATTGCGACTTTCTTGCATAGAAGCATGCTTCATAATTTTATGCATAATCTAATAATTTTAATGGAAATGTGACGTATTGTATAATATGATGTTATTGTTTCATTTCAGACGGGACGGTGTTCGGGGGCAGCTAGACTCTTTACCAGCTGGTAAGTCTCACGTCATCAAGGATATGGCATACGCTGTCACGGATTTCTATGACATGTTACCCAGCAAGGAGTCTAACTTCAAACACGTCTTCCTCATTCGAAAACCTGAATGCATGTTCCCATCCTGGCGTCGGTTGCTCATGATCCAGCTCAAGAACATGGCGATGATGAGAGGTGAGGATGGGGAAAAGCCTATAGAGGAGCCCACTTTTGACATGACAACCGACGTCCCATTCATGATGCCTGGCTACATGTACAAGTGCCAGTTCGACCTGTGGAAACACGTCCGCAAGAACCTCGACCCCAACCCCGTGATCATCGACGCGGACGAGTTGGCCTTGCACCCGGCCGAGTTGCTGCCAAAACTGTGCGAGGCTACAGGGATGCCCTATGATCCCAGCCTCCTGGAATGGGATGGTAGTCCCAACTGTAGTGGAAAATGGCGGTGTCTGTACCCGCTCAAGAAGGAGGACGGTGCTCTGAGGGGCCAGCACCACATGTCACTAAACAGCACATGCTTCATGGCCCCCAAACCTATTGTACCACGGGATGAAATGACCCCGGATGTAGTTAAATGCGTGGATTCGACCAAAGAGTATTATGATGAAATGGCCGCCCTTCGAATAAAACCCAATCCATAAATCATAACTGCTCGTTTGCATAATGCATATAAATTGTATTAAAGGGTAAGTCCACCCTAGATGTTTAACTGTTTCAATAAAAGGAGATAAATTTGAACAGTATTTTAAAAAAAGAAATGAGCAAAATCGGTCAAAGAATAAGAAAATTACATTCATTTACATTTTCTAGTAAACTACTCTCGGCTCTGCAAATTGGCAACACTGATGACATCATATGCGAGCAGGTCTCCATTCACTTTGTACATGAAATTTCATATTTTTTCAATTTTCTTGGAAGTTACACATTTTCTTACCCCATAGTCAAAGTATGTTATGTAAGAAGCAATTCTTCTGAACATACATTGATTATGGGGATTAGAAAATGTGTAACTTCCAAGAAAATTGAGAAAATGTGAAATTTCATGTACAAAGTGAGTAGAGACCTGCTCGCATATGATGTCATCAGTGTTGCCAATTTGTAGAGCCGTGAGTAATTAACTAGAAAATGTAAACGAGTGTAATTTTCTCATTCTTTGACCGATTTTGCTCATTTTTTTTTAAAATGCTGTTCATATTTATCTCTTTTTATTAAAACAGTAAAACTTCTAGGGTGGACTTTCCCTTTAAAGTGTGCGTTTCCATCCTCATCATTTTCAAGCCAGAATTGGAGCTTCGATTCACGCTTATTGAAGACACTGTTGGTTTTTTTAACGAGTACAAAACTCGGCCATAAAAGAAGCGCCTTTTTAATACTCGGTTTCGCTCGGAGAAAGATCCATGAACAGCCTAGCTAACAATACTGAGTTGGGCCAACGTTGACAATGGTTGGCACTCGGCAGAGTCGAAGTTGATCAGCCAACGTTTGCGCAAACTCTGTTTCATTATTTGTTTCGTTACCGTGTTTCCAAACTGTTTGAAAACCAGAAATTCTGACCTTGCAACTGAGTGATAAACACACCTATATTTTTTAACGCTTTTTATAGATTCCATTTCAGACATCACAAGATATTTTAACATACCGTTCTCGTGATATCAATCTTATTTTGGGAAAACGATTATGTACCCTCCTTGCAAATCCCGCAAAGAGCAGAAATCAGTTTAATCTGTACTACTAAAATCTTCCTCATTCAGCATATTAAATTTGAAACACCAAGTATGCCAAGTTTTGATTAATTTCTTTACGGAAATATTTTTACTTTTAAGCATTCCATAATTACGCTTGAGACTGTATTTTGTAAGTGGCTATTAACTTTAAACGCATTTTTTAAACCATCGCTGCTATGGTTTAAAAAATGCTGCTGCAGTCAAGTGTAACCTTTAAGTGATAATTTTACATCATCTGTTGTTCCAGTCTGCTGTGAATTACATTTTAAACCACAGCAGAATTTCAGGGCGAAAATCAATGAGAAATTTGAGTCCATTTCTATTGCAGTATACTCGTACAGTACTGTTCATGAACAAGAAACATTTGTCAGTCCTTATTAAAGTCTTTAAATGTGAAACATTGTCTTGTGTAAAGTAAAAAAAAAATATATCGTTATTTTGTGTAAAAAAAAAAAAGTTACCTGTACTTTGTTGAATTCATCAATTCTTTTTATTGACATTACTTCATTAAATAAAAATGTCTATTTTCCAAAGTATGTGTTAGTTGTTTCATGTTTGAGGTGGATAAGTCTATTAATTTAGACCCTGAAATGAATGACAAATCAGTGAGACCTCAACACCAATAACAGGCAAAATATAGAAAGAACGATATGATTACGTTCGCACCCACGTGAAAGGGGTAGTTGGTCCGAAGGTGAAATTTTGCTGGCGTTAAGATTGCGTCAGTTATTGGACGGTCTTTTGAGCGTCATTAAAGAGTGATGTTGTTCTTTAAAGGGATTCCCATATGAGCAGTGCATGGAAACCATACTTTTGATAACGGGCTTATGATCCAATTGCCTTCATGGCTTGATTAGCGCAAGCAATGACGTAGTGGAAACGGCGCTTCATGTACATGTACTATGTATAAGCCGGCCGCCTTAAGCAAGGCTCACACTCAGCAGTGAATAGGATAAAGACGCTTGCGCCTAACTTGTCAGACAGGCGCTCTGAACCATTGGCATAAATCCGGGGGGGGGGGGGATCGGATGGGGGTATTATTATATACCCCACTTCTTGAGAGGGGGATGGCGTGTACAAATATTCCCCCCCCCCCCACCCCACACTCACACAATTTAAGAAATAATATTGTAATCAATTTGAAATGCTATTTAAAACCAGAGATGGGATGCACGGGTGTCGGCCCAGGAGGGGGATGGGGGATATATTCCCCCAAAATTTCAGGTGGGGATGGCCTTTATTATCGTCCCCCAATAATTCACCTTTCATAGGCGTAAATCCTGGGGGATGGGGGTATGCTATTAAAAACCAGAGATAAGATGCATGGGTGTCGATCCCGGGAAGGGAGATGAGTGGGGGGGGGGGGATATATTCCCCCAATATTTCAGGTGGGGATAGCCTGTTTTATCATCAGCCAATTAAAAAAAAAAAAAAAAAAACAATGAAAAGATGATCGGGAGGAGGAGGAGGAGCTAGTTGGTGATGGTTATCCATAGGATTAGGCCTACCATTGATCAACTTGGTCATAATTTTTCATGATCATTATGAGTCCAAAATCAAGAATTCAAAGGCAATAATGGAAATTGACAAGTTAGTAATCCCACGAAACCACACTCAAATGCTCTGAAAAATGTGATTTTTACGGAGGGTAATTTGAAAATCCCACACGTGGGACATCCACTGGCATAGATGGGGCAGAGGGGGCCATGCCCCCTGTTTATCCCCTTTATTCAAAAAGGAAGAAAAAGAAGAAAAGGAAAATAAAGAAAAACCTGGAAGTGCTCGCTCGCTTTGCTTGTTCGCATTTTCAGTATCTTAACCAATGCCGATTATATTACTATTCTTAAGCACGAAAATAGGTAGTGTCTTGTCTCTCTATCCAATGTTATGCTATTCTTCTACTCATAAAATGTTAGTAATATAACTTCAAGGATTCGGGCGGGAAGTTGACCTTAACTAAATTTACATGTAGATGATTTTCAGGAGACAGAGGCCTGTGACCAGTAGCCTATTCCCATCATACCCACTGTGAGAACGAAGATGCCGATAAATAACATTAGGGAGCTTTCGCAAACACGACGGGAACGATAATTTTGCGTGTCGTATTGCATGCTCTTAATCCCCCAAACTCTCCGTCCTGCTAAAATCGAGAAAGGTTCTCAGCCAAAATAACGTCCGTTCTCGGTGGAGGACGGAGCTGCATGGGTTTCTCGCATTAGTGCGTACGGTATATACACGCGCAGCGTCCCAGTATCACCGAACGGACTTTAACGGAGAGCTAGAGCGAAAGCTCCAAAACATTGTATGACGGGGGCGCATCTCTTATTGCTGCTGCGTCCTAGAGGGACGTTCCCGTCGTGCTTGCGAAAGCTCCCTAATAAAATCACGAGGACGGGAATAGGAAACAAAAGAGAAGAAGAAGAAAAAAAATTCACTCTAAGGTCCCACCGAGATTTGAACTCGGATCGCGAGATTCAGAGTCTCGAGTGCTAACCATTACACCATGGGACCGGTGTGGACGCATTAGGTTCACGCTTAGAACCCATTTATTAGGGCCCTCTATCGGCGGAAAGCAAGAAAGATAACGATGGGATGCCGATAACAAACAGTAAATATTACGGTTGTAAAACCTTGCTAGAGGAATTCGAACATACTCTGAATGAATTATTGAAATATCATAATGCCATCAAAATCACAATATATATTTTTGTTTCATTTTTTCAAAAGATCATTTAAAAAGTTCTTTGCGAATTAAAAAGTGTAATGTAGTGTAACTAATTTTATTTCCGGCAATTTGACAGAAATTTGAATACTGTCCATAAATTCAAGTTTCAATTTCAAATATTCTGTTATTTCCCAACCAAGTGAGCCTTTTTGTAGATTAGAACAAACGATTGTTTATCGTCTGTGTAAATTCTCAGTAACCAGTATTAGAGTATTCTGACTGTAGAAATAAAACTTGCAGTCCCTGTTATTTGAACCCCGGCCCTACAACTTTTGTCATCTCCCTTTTTCTTTCTACAATATCCTCTATTCATTGTGCACTTGTATCTTTCTTTTACCATTGACCCCCCCCCCCCCCCCATCCCCAACTCTCTCTCTCTCTCTCTCTCCCTCCCTCATCCCCACCACTTCTATCAATACTTCTACAGAATCATGTAAGATGTATATTTTAATGTCTATCAATTTAAGGAAATATATGTATTCCATTTTGCTTCACATATGATAATGGTGGTTTTAAGTTTTATGCAGTCCACTTTATCTATTTCATGCACAAATGTAATATATTTATGTAAGATTTTTTTTAAAAAGGAATGTGAAATATGGATAAATAGGAAACCAAGAAGGAAATAGAAAGCAGATGAAAAATAATAAACAGAAAAATATAGGAAAGGACAAAACACACGTAATAGATACAATATCAGAATAACGGGAATAGATATGCAAGTACACTGTAAATATATAAAACGTGAACAAAATCAGAAGAACATGAATATTACGTACAAGTTTATTTTGTTCAGTATCAATTTCTTTCTGCATATAATCACACTTTTTTTATTACTGAAATTTGCATTTCGTGGCACAGTGTACGTGCAACGACATGTGAGTAATTCAATGAAACTGAAATAGACACACATTTAAAAAAAGACAGTTAATGAATTACTTTCATTATGCCGTGGATTAAATAATTTATTGAATCACTTCCCAACATCTCAATTAGTGACATTTCAGATAAACAAATAATATCATATCAACAATGTTCCTTTCCCATCTAAATTTTTTATATTACTTATTTGTCTGTTTCACAGTCACTCTTTATTTCCAAGTGAATAGCAAAATAATTTCAAAACAGTATAGTAAAGGAGTATCAATCAATAAATTTTCAATAAATTATCAACCATACATTAAAAAGGAAAGTTCAACAAGTAAAATTGTGTAAACTGATGAGATCATCATATGTATTCTTCTGGATAACTGAGAGAGGGGAACGATTGGGGTTACAATCAGCCCAGCCCCCTTCTGAAACCCTAAATTAGCTGGCTCAAGTAATTGCATAATTTTGAATGTTGTCCTCCCCTCCCCATTTACAAAATTCTGGATCTACCCCTGAATTGCAACACACTTCAGCTTATTGGCAGCCTTAGAATCTTACAGTGCTTAAAAAAAAACTTACCATCCAAATCCATTACGAAAATTTGTGTTTAAAAAAAAAAATCCTCTGACACCCCAATTTCAAATTCCAAGCTTCTCTCACTGCCCCCCCCCCCCCCATCCCGATATCAGCAGGAATGGTAATCCTTAAGTAAACAACCACACACTCTCCCAGATAATCCACCTTCCCCCCCAAGGAGAAGTGACCTTCATACGGCCAGGCAGAGGGAGAGAGGAGAGGGAGAGAGAGAGAGAGAGGTATTATAAACATGTGAGTCCGGAACTGTTTTCTTTCACAATGCAGTGAGGGTGCATTTGTATCCGTGATGGTTTCATGCCTGAATTTTTTTGCCATTAGACTAAAACAATTTCAATATATAGATTTGACTGTAAGTGTAATATTGAAATTTCGAAATCATTTCTCTCTCTGTCTTATTATTCCATCTATATATTTAATTATTTGTATTGTGTTTTACTCTTCTTTTTTGATAGGTGAAACAGTGAATTGCATTATAAGTTTGATGTCACAAAAATCTTGATTAAGAATAACATTTACATGTTGGAGATAGTGAAGGACTTTGTAATGAGTTTCTACTGCATTTCATATTTCTAATTTCATCGAATATAACAGAGTTACGATTTCTTGCTAAACAAATGAAAATAACACAATTATCATTTTGTTGTTGTTGATATAACAATTCTTTAACCTAGTATAGGCCGATCAAAATAAGGAGCAAACTAATTTCATATCCCATCTTTTTCTTTTCTATTTGTTTTTTTTTTAATCATATTTAATTTTTCATGCATGTAACCCTTTTCTTGATAAAAAAGAAGCAATCATGATCTTAAACACTTCTCAAGCATCAGAAAATTTGAATATTTGTGTATGTTTGTATAACAAATACAAAATAAATAGTGGAGCTGTGACATGCACGAGACTAAATGTATGACAAGAGGCAAGAACCGTTTTGTCAATAAATAAAGTGAAATTCATACATTTGTTATTTTCATTTGATATTGATTAAATGTCTAGTGTTGTGTTTTTTGAATTTTATTCTTCTATTCCAAACATCTCAAATTCAAACTGGTGTCTACCTTCTTCCATTCCCCTGCCTCCCTCTTTCGCATTTTGTTAGCCTTAGAAATGAAAGCTCTCATTGCAGAACCCAGTAATAACTCTATGCTCAAACCGCCATGGACCCTATCCATGCTCAAACGAATGGGTTTCAACTTCAGCTGGAAAGAGATGTATTATCCTAGATTTACTATGGTACCCCTTCTTATTTGGTATCTCCTGTACTGCCCCTCTCTCCTACTCTTGTCCAGGCACTTTACTTCTATGTTGCCGTCGGACCATCTTCCAAGTTCGTCCACCGCCTGTACTTTGTCGCCTATCCCTATCATGATGATTTCTGCCATCCTATTAAACTTTAGCAGCACATACTGGTTCCAACCTCAAAATTGTGAAAAAAAGAAAAAACAACAGCTTCTGTCCTTGCGCTGTTGATGAATGCACGTGTTGTTGAAACTGAACGTCGCACTGCCGATTATTACTCCGCGGAGGAAAAAAATACTTTGATTGGGGAATATTTAAAAGGCAAAAGTAGTGATATTTCAAGGAAGAAATTGAATTTTAGATTCCGGTCCTAGTTGAAGAAAACAAATTTAGACAATTTTAAGCAAAAAATAATGGATGATTAAAATGGAAAAACGTAATATCTATACGCAATGTAATACGGTTTAGCAGTTCCCAAGTATCCGCTGAGAGCGATCGAGCACGCTAGCTACTTAGGCGATAGGCGAGCGAGCTCGGCTTATGCGGCGGCGCTTGGTTATTATGCAAGCTCAAAACTTGTCTGGGAGATTTTTTTTACTTACTGTTATTTCGGCAATTGTGGGTCATTTTGCATCGTTCAAAATTTTATTTCGATCTTCATCAAATTTTTGAATCGTTTTTCGACATGCTAATGTCCTAAAACAAATATAATACAAAGTCATTATTTCAAGATTACTTTCAGCCAGGAAGCTCTTAATAGTTTGTTTATCCTATTACGTAAGGAGGACAGCTGCAATCTCACTCCACGCTGTTCATCGGCCTGTTGCGGTTTCCAGCGCGGTGTTTGTTCGGCTCTTATCAGCAGCTGCAGTCGACCCCACCCCAGTTTAAACGAGAAAAACTCAAACTTTCCCCAAAAACTGAAAATGGGGTGTCGATACCCCACTTGAGTTCCCATTGACTTACACGCAAGGCCTTATCAGCAGTCAAATGAACCCCACCCCAGTTTAAACGAGAGAATTGAAGCTCTCCCAAAATCTGAAATTGGGGTTTCAGATTCCCCACCTGACCTCCCATTGACATAACACGCAGGGCAATGGGGTTCCTGTGTTATAAGCTGGTGGGGTATTTTTTAAACACAGGATTCACGTAATGTCCTTTTGATGTTTAGACTTAATTTGTAAAGTGAACAAATGATTCCCCTATACAGGTATTTCTGAGGGGATGTCAGAGCAGAGCTCCACAATTCATTGCACCTAATCATTTTTTCCCCCACGTTTAAAGTTTGCATGAATCAATGAAGTTTTCAGGAGCAAAGCAGAAGATGGAGGTGCATGTCTCCCTGTTAAGATTTGATGGCATAGCCCTGGGGAGGGTTTCATCAAGTGTCTTATCAGTGATTTTCTTACTGACAACTGTTATAAGCCACTGAAATCCTTGCATCTGATCGGCTGAGAGCAAATTTGTCAGTAAAAATCACTGACAAGACACCTGATGAAATGCCCCTGGTATATGCATGTACTTCTGTTGACAAGTATCAACTGAAAAACCCCAGAGCTCACTTGCTCCCTATGTACAGGGATATACTACTGACTAAAAGTTGGAATGATAGTTGACATCAGCTGGTCCTGGAACAGACGGAAGTATATTCACCGTCTCTTTCTTTCCTTTCTTGATAACCTGAAGCTTGAGCTTTGTCTGGTGGGGTTCGTGACCTCCACTCATTGGAGGATGTGCTTTGTTGTCATGGGAACCTTCATCAACAGCGATGTGGAGCTTACATCCTCGGGAGATGAGCAGCTTCTCCTGAGCGGCCGCAAGCTGGTTGACAATCCGTCTCTCAACCTGCAGGAAATACATAAACGATGTGGTATTAGTTATTTGTATTTATTATCTATTCGGCATTTTGAAGAGAATTATAACAATATAAACAGAGTGGTTACAAATATAAAAAGAACATCAATCATAATTATAAATGCATATTCTTATGGCATTCTTCTAAGTGCAACAGTTGGCTGCCAGGGCAGAGGCGTCGATCCATTTTTCGGATTGGGGGGGGGCAAGACCCCCGGGCAAGACGACCAAGCGGAGATGAACCCACAGCTACTATTTGTACATACACACACCCTCACATATATACATACATATATATATATATATACATATATATAGGCCTATATCAATGTGAAGCATCTTCAAATTGGGGAAATTAGGCAACTTGCTATGTGAACCATCCTGCTTTTGTATTTTTTTTTTCAATTTTGCGAGCGAGCGAAGCGAGCGAGCAAAAAATAACAAATTTTTTGTTATGAGAGAAGGGTTTAGTTATCATATAGGCATAAGTGATACCTAATATGTATGTATATGGTTACCTCGCTGCCTAATATGTACTCTATTTTGTCACATCGCTGGTCCATTGTTGCTGCCCCCAAACCACTCTGTTTTTTTAATATTACGAGCGAGCGAAGCGAGCGAGGAAGCACACACTATTTTTCATGGTAGATGTAGTAAACCCTTCGGCAAATTACGCTGTGAGCCAATGAAACATCTACATTATCTATTCGGTCTCATCTCACCGAATTCGGTTGCTTTTCAAAACCATTGATATGAAACGAGCGAGCGCATCGAGCGAGGAAAAATATATCCTTTTCCATATGATAGAAGTGTTATTTCGTCATCATAATAATGTGATAAAAATGTGATATGCGCTATACAAGAACGGAATATTATTATCATCATTATCATCAGAATACACTATAAACCTGTCATGCCTGTATGATATCTAAATAATACATCCGATCACCTGTGTGCCGAATATGACACTATTTTAGCTACCTCGCTTGCAGTCTGAATCCATTCTGTTTCTACCATGTAGCGAGCAAAGTCAACGACCGATCCCGGCAAAATTATATGGATTCGTCCCAAAATCTTTGTCAACCACCTTGCTGCCCAAATATAATGATATTTTGGAATCTCGCTGCTATACTAAGCTACTTAATTGCTGCCCGAAATTATCTAGTATCTAGCTTTTACCAGCGATTATAGCAAGCGAGTTAACGAAAACTGTTTTTGTTTTGTGTTTTTCTTTTTATCCAGGCCGTTATCTCCTGAAAGTTTATCTATTTTTAGGTCAACTGGCCGCTCGATTTCTAGGAGTGATATCTTGTTTGGTTATATTACTTCCTATGAGTAGAAGAATAGTATAACATTAGATAGAAACACAAGATGCAAACCGATTTCCTTTCATAAGAATAGAAATTATCATCACCATTGGTTAAGATACTTAAATGCGAGCGAGCGAAGCGAGCGAGCGCTTCCCAGTGTCCCATTTTCTTTCTTTTTTTCTTGTTTTACGCTTTCATTTCACTTCCTTTCTTCCTTTTCCTTCCTTTTTTCTTTTTTTTTGTTGGGAAATTATTGGGGGGGGCAAAATGATATCTTTGCCCCCCCGAAATTTTCTTTGGGGGGGCAACTGCCCCCCTGCCCCCCTAGGATCGACGCCTCTGTGCCAGGGAGAGCTAGACCAAGAATATCACAGAAAAACAAACATCAAAGGGACTTTTTCTTTCATTTGAAATATTGCAGCTCCAGGAAGAGCAGTTGCAATGCTGATATGATCACTGGTATTAAGAATAAAACCTCTTCCAGTCCTAAATTTCTGCGAATCCAAATTAATTACAGATATTCTGATTAGATTCATCTAACTACCTTTTTAAATTTAGTAATTTAGATAATGAATTAGAGGTGAAGAGGATGACATTCAGCAATTAGACTGATGCATCAGTGTACGATTTACAGAATTTTACACTGGAGTACGACTATTGAGTTTCATGAAGTTGCATTTCTGTTAGTCATGATTTTAGATGGATGTGTAATTGTAGATGAATATAATTGTATCTATGATGAACTCATGCAATCATGTATTTTTCATTCTTTTCTTTGAAGCTAACCTCATGTTTGATAGACCTGGCTCCGTAGTGGACATCATAACCATCAGCAAGAACTTCAAGAACCTCAACATCCCACGTCAACTCCATCTCATGTCTGTCTTTGGCCTATAGAGATTTAAATTCTCTTGAATATTATAAATCATTCATTCACTGAACATTGGTTTTGCAAACCTCACACTGGGAAAAGGGACAGTGAACATGTAACAGAAGTATGTATATATGTTATGTCATTCTATCAATGTATTCTGATACCCTAAAAGGGTCTTGAGTTTTCAATAACTTTCAAACTTTCAACTTCCAAACTTATCAGGAGTTCCTTTCACCTGTACGGTAGCACATTTTTTTTCTTCTCCTTTGTACCTCAGCCTGATACTGGGTATGCCAGATTAGGGTTTTACATGCTCCCTGTGGCCCAACCAGATTTGGCAATATAATTAAATTAATGGAATATCAGAAGCTGGCTAAAACATGACAAGCAATTGACAAGCAATTTACATCCAATGGGCAATAGTGATGGCAAACAATATCAATAATAGACTGCTTCATAAGTCCAGTGATGGAGTGGAGGCCAGCAATTCCAAGTCAGGAGGCCGCTGGATAAAAAATTTCTCCCTTAGACTTTGTATGTGTATATCTGACTCGGACCGAGGCCAGGCCAAGGCCGGCAAAATGTGGCCTCGAGGCCGGCCTCGACTCCACCCCTGTTCATAACAATAGTGTTTATTATCTCTCATGATAAAAACAATGAATAGATTAATCATCATTACCATCATCATCATCTTCATCATTACCACCATCATCATCATTATCATCATCATCATCATCATAATCATCATCACCACCATCATCATTATTATTATCATTATCATTAGTGATACCTTAAAATAATATCATTTTCACTGTTACTATCTAAATGTATGATCACATAATTTATTCATAGCTTCACAAAATACAAATGAGGTTTGCACTCTGTGTGCAAACTTACCCTGGTTGCCCAGAAGTTGAGCTCTTTGGCAACCAATCTGATGAGCTCAGCTCTGGAGAATGGTAGAAAATAGACCATCTCATTGATTCTACCAAGGAACTCATCTCTCCTGAAATGCCTCTTGAGGATAGGTTGGACGACATCCTCCTTGAACCTCTTGGAGATCGTCACCTGTTCTGTCATTTCAGCTGCTTCTATGTAACAACAACAATAATCATAATAAGGAAACTACGATTTCTCTGAGGATTTAGAGCACTGAATATGGTGGAAACTCACTATGAAAGCTCCTATATAACTAGATTCCCAACATAACAAGGCAATTTTGCTAATCCCAGTTCTTCATATTCTTTTATTTTTATAATCCAGATATAACACAATTCCTTATATAACAGGCCATTTTCATGGTCCCAAGATCCTCATTATGGTGAGTTTCCCCTGTTGTACCACTAACCTAGCTTTTGTCAAATTATCATGACAAGATGTTCAAGTATTCAAAGAATTTTCTTTCCTTGCACCCATTTACATTCACTTGGGTAGATACCGACACATGATATACAGAATGTCTTACTAAAAGAGTTACTGCCATGGTAGGGATTCAAATGCAATATCATGTGCTCCACAGTCCAGTGACTTATCTACTGGAATACCTACAGTAGTAAAAATGAGTGAAGCATTACAATACATACACCAACCAAGTCTGCAGTCTTGCAATTCAGAGGCACATGTCTCTTCCAGATTTGATTTGATTTGATTTGATTTATTTTTCTTCTGTATTCATATTAACATTTTGGTAACATACAGTATATACCCAAAAAAAAAGTACTTTTCTGACAACAAATCATAAATACACAAGTATTCGTAACAGTAATTTTTTCAAAAACAAGAAATAATACATTGTCAACTTATTGTAATTCATTAAACATGAAATCATTTGCGGAAGAAGGATTGCCTTTATAAGCATTTTGCTTGAAAACAAATAAAACATAAAAACAAAAGAAGAAAAGATAGAAACAGTGTGAGAGAGAGAGGGGGGGGGGGAAGGACATATTTATGTTTCACATGTTTACTACCTCTGGAAATGCCATATAATGTTTCAGGAGTCCACTGAAACACTAATCATAAATTAGAATTCCAAAGGGTGCTTCATCAAAAGATGGTTTACCTCTTTCTTCCTGTGTAGTCTGTCTCTGTTCCATCATAGCTTTGGCCTCTCTTCTAAGCTGTAGAGCATGACTGGCTATCTCATCACTAGCAATGTTAGACGTCATGACAAACACAGCGTCTTTACATTCTATCGTCTTGCCTTTCCCATCTGTTAATCTTCCCTGTTCAAAAAGGATGAATGATGAATCGAAACCAAAGTTTGTAGTGATTACAAATAGAGATTTACTCTAATGCTCTTGCCATATTTCTCTGCATGTCCCATAAATCATGCATTTCTATTTTGGTAAAATCAAAATAGAGAGATGAAGGTGGAAACTGCTTAATATTTCAGCATGAAAGAATACAGGGTGTTCCACAACAAGAAATAAAATATACAGTCTTGTTTAGTCAACTTCCTTCTCTCTTTTTGTGCCACTAAATCTAGGAGGAATTATAAAAAGACAATTTACATTTTCAACCTATGTATCTGTTTCAGTATTTAAAATTGGGAATGACAGTTCAAGAAAGAGGGAATGAAATATCTTTAACTTCAGCACAGAAGAATGACCACAAAACTGATTCTTTCTTTCTATGGTATTCCCCAAGTTTAAAAAAAAAGAAAAAAAAATAGAAAAGATTATAATGGAAATAGTGAAGATTCTCAAAAAGGCTTTTCCATACCAGTCAAGGAAGAAAACAACAATGAGATCCCAGGTTCCCAACTGACCCTCACCTCGTCAAAGAGCTGCAGCATGATGGTCAGCACATCAGGATGGGCCTTGTCGACTTCATCAAAGAGCACCACAGCATTAGGACATTGCTTCAGCTTCTTGGTCAGCTGGCCACCCTGCTCGTGACCAACGTACCCTGGTGGTGATCCAATGAACTTGGCTACCTCGTGCTTCTCCTGATACTCAGACATGTCCATACGGATGAACCCCTTTTTAACATCCTTGTGCATGTACCTAGCTATCTGCTTGGCAAGTTCTGTCTTTCCTGTCATGTCAAAGACAAGCAAAACTTGTTTGCCAGGGGCTCAGATGGTTTAATCATAGATTTCTGATTTTGTTGCATTTAAAACAACATTTTGTTTATCTATGAGACAATTTGTTGGTTAAAGAGACTTGAGTTCTGGGAAGGGTGAAAAATAATCTGTGAGCTTTCTCATTCTTTCCATGTCATAAAAACATGGCATGTACATAGCTATCTCGGTATCTGCTTAGCAAAATCCGTCTTTCCTGTCATGTCAGAGGACAAGCACAACTTGTTTGTCAGGGGTTCAAATCGCTTACACATAAATGTTTTGATTTTTGTGGAATTTACAACATTTTGTTTATCTATGCGACAATCTGTTATGTTAAGCAATATTCGATATAAATGGTGGAGTCAGTTTTCATGTTTCCAGCATTCTCACCTGCAATTTAGGCCTTTATATCATGTTGAGCAAAAGTAGAAACTGTGAATCTCCCCATTTCTTATGAAAAGTATCCACAGTAACTGCAGTGCCTGCAGTTTTTTTATAAACAACACTTAGCAATATCATGCATTCTTATTGACATGAGGAAGATGAGGGCAATCATTAATATTTAATGTAAAGGAAGTTTCAAGAAAAACATAAATACAAAAAACAACCCATTTCATTCAATGTAGTGTCACACAAAAATATGTAGATAACTTGCACACCACCAGAAGAAAAATGAAAGTAAAACAAAAACATAACTCACAAAAAAAAAACAAAATCAAAGAAAATTAAATTACATAATGTTCCCATCAGTGTTCCCACTGAAAACACAAGGGCACTTCTTCCCTGCAATTCCCTATCCATACTTACCTATTCCAGATGAACCAAGAAAGAGGAATACCAGCGGGTGGTCTTCATCCATCCAACCATTTTCTTTCCTCCGAACAGCTGAAGAGAGACAGAAAAAACAAAACAATTACCTTTCAGCTAATTCATCAGAGCTGGGATCTTCCAAACAACAACATAAATTATATCTTTATGTACATCAGAGCCCGCATTTAATAAACTTCTAAGAATACTTTCTTAAGTCTAAGAATAGAATTTTTCTAAGAATTTGTCTGATTTAGTAAATATTTATTCCAAAAATGTAAAGCAATAGGTAAAACAATAAATAAGAGAAAACTCCAAGATTCGGTGACATCATTAAGACTTATCTTGCCAAGTACGAGTTTTACGACACAATTAACTGCAGCAAAAATTTGCCAATGTATTTAGTGTGTTAAAATGAGAAACGCACCGCATGAAAATTATGTACAAAACGCATTAGAGAATCAAACACTCTTACCCCAGTGATTTTGTCAGTATCACAAAATAATTCCTTGAATGAATGACACGATTCTTTGATTAATTGACTGGCACTCGAATCAGCTAATAAATGTTATGCTATGGATTTGGATTTAATAGTCAAAGCCTCCTTAACTCAACATATACTTCTAACCACCGTCTTGAGTCAAGGGTAGGCCACTGTAATTTTCCTAACAATTTTCGAAGAGCCCCCACTCCCCGGCGCGCAGCCCCGGCAAGCTGTCCAGCTAGCACTAACATGTGTCCCTATATATAGTCCTGCTAGTCTTTAACACAGTTAGATGTAACATCTAACTGTTAAGATGATAGATTAACCGGTTAGATCCAGCATTAGATCTAGTATTTGGTAGACCTACTCAGATCATAAACAGGAACATGATGCAAAACAGCTAACGTTAATTATACTGATCATGTTTTACCCTGTATAATACTACTTGTCGTTGAATTAGGAACTTCTTATAATAAGTTCAAATAGATCCAACAAGTTGACTGTTAAAACAATATTCTACCTCATTCTCACCTAACAAACATTTCCAGTGTCAGGGTAAAAATATTCTCTGTCTCCATATTGTTCCAAGAATATATAAACTTCACAATGTCCATTAATTGTGTGACAGTGCCTGTTCCAGATTTAACTCCATGGCCAAAACATATTCATTCATTCTTATACAAAATCTAAGAATATTAACTTAGACTGAAGGTACAATTCTCAGACTGCTTGATTTCTTAGAATACATATTTTTGCTAGGGTTTCTCTCTTAGCAAAAAGATCAGAAAAATTCTTAAATAGCATGCTCAAGTAGTTTACAGAATAGGGCCCAGATATCAAGGTAAATATCACATGATGATCTCCAGTTATTGTTGTTTTTTTTTTGTTTGCTTGTTTTTCGTCTTTTCCCCCCTTAGATTTATATTTCATTAATTTTTATACACGCAATAGCCTCCAAATCTAGTTACTTGTTTGAGGGAACATGTTCCAACGAGGCCATTTTTGCTTTATTTTAAGTCCCCTTTGTCACTTCATATACTGCAATATAGGTTCAATTATACTCAAATGCCATATGCTTTTTAATGGATGCTTCATATGAGTATATATTTGTTTCATTTTAATTCTTTCAGAGATGAAATAAACAAATGAACTGAACTGAACAGTATTTCAAGTAGCAAAGTATTCATTACCAGCAGCAACTGTTGCTATGGCACCATCTTGTCCAATGATGAACTCTCTTAGTCTCTGCTCCAGAGGAAAGCGACGTCTTTCCTCAGCTGCTCTCTCTGCTTGATGTGCTGCAAACTACAAATATGCAAGAAAAAAAAAAAAAAGGATTGCAGAGTCGTAAAAAGGGTTAAGAAGGCCGAATGGTGAAAGGAATTGTTTTGATTTTCAGCTTTCTGTTCATTCATGCGATTTACTCTGATGAGTGCAGATCGAAAAGCTTAAATACATGTATGTGTGTGTTCAATACTATTTTCTAAAAGGAATTTATATATATTTAGATTTATGCATCATCAAAAACAATACCAACAATTCAGCATATAAGAGTTTTTGTTGTTGTTGAAAATCAAAAGTGAATATTCACCATATTAGACATACTACAAATTAATGCAGAAAAAATGTCTCCTCATATAAAACATTCAAGGCTAATAGATACAAATTAAGAAGTGGATATTATAAGACTTCCTTTCTGAAAAGAACAAAATTTGTAAATTTGATTTCTGTTGAAGATACACATTTATGATCACATGCTGGATGAAGGCCTGAGATCTTTGCTAATTTTCGCTGTGTCTTCTGGGATACGATTTTTGACCTACTGTACTGACCTTCTGGCTATAATCTTCAAGTAGCTGCTTTATGGCTTGACTCTTGGCATACTGAATGGGGGTATGACCATTCTCATTGCTTATCGTTGGATCAGCACCTAAAAGAAAGCCACAGTATGAAATGTAAAAGTGGAATCAGACCTCATGAAACCTTTGCCATGCTCACGGTATAATTCTCTCTTGTAAATAGATCCAAAGACATAGACATCAATCTCTGAAATCATAGGCCTGAATTCACAAAAAAGGTTTAAACCAAGGGGTGGTTTAAACCCCCTCCTGGGTTTTTTTAAGCATAAGTGCACACGTATCTGGTCAATTGTGTGTTTTCTTTAAAGTGCGAACAAGGGAAATGTGTGCTTATTTTCACTTTTTTAGTATGCTTAAATTTGAAATGTGAATTTGGACCATGAAGTCTCATCAACACCTCTCTCTGTCACTTTCTCTTCTTTATCTCTCTTTTCCCCCCCCCCCCTCTCCCTCCATCGCTCCCTCCCTCCCCTCCCCTCCCCTCTCTGTGTCTCTCCTTCTCTCTCACTCCCAATCTCTGCATTCCACCCTTCTATTTTATCCCTCTCTTTTCCATCACTCTCTCTTTCACCATATGAATCAAGATACAGTACCAGCTTCGAGTAGAATCCTGACGATATTAATGTCATTCGAGAGGGCGGCATAGTGGAGAGCTGTACAACCACGGAATGAGGCTCGGTTGTTCAGTCTATCACTGAAGTCATCCTCTCTGTCATACAACACTAAAACAAGAAACAAATACAAAAGGCTTTATGTCTTGCCATGTTCGTGTGCAATTATTCTTGCAGGTAAATTATAACATGTGAGCTCCTTTGGTCTTTGATCTCCATACGTGACCCCAAATACCATTAAGGTCCCTTGTAAGCCATCTAAAATCCAAGTTAGGTTACAAATAGGCTTATTATGGTTCAAAAGTTACTAACCCTAGTCTAGTAGAAACTTGCAGTAGTAGAAATGGGAGAATGATCGCAAAGTTATTCAAATTTCATAAACGCAGGGACAGATGACGGATTGACGACAGACAGCCGGACAGAATCCGCTAAGGATCCCTTAGTCCCTTAGTCTTGCTCAACCTCAGTGGCTTGACAATAATCGGGTTTGGTTTGAATAAATATTAAAGTGACTGAACATAAGATGGAATCTGCTACACAAAACCAATACATCAAATCCTATCTCCTGAAGATGTGAAACTGCCTTTGATTGTAATACGAGGAAGGAATAATTGCATGAAAGGATCACTCTGACTATAAATTAAGATCATGATAACAACAGAATACAGAAAATGCAGTGAACATCACACATTTTCTCCATAAATCAGTTTTACTGTCACCAAATCCTTGCTAATTAAAGTTTTGAAGAAAAATTTGTTTGCTGTTTAATCATACTTCAAATGCATTAATGGTCAAATCATGGTCAATCCTGAATCAAAGGCGACATGAATTGTAGTCAAACCTTGTAAAGAATTAAGACTCTTCTCCTGGGCAGTCTGCCAGACACTGCTAAACTCATCCCCAATATTTGGATCTGCTCCTGCCTTGAGTAATGCTCTCAGAGCCCTAGGATTGGGATGGATGAAAAGATAACAAGCCATTAGCAAGATTGTGTCTCGCCCACCCATGACTAAATAACACAAAAGTTTCCCCAAGTACATCCCTAACCAAGTTTGATGTCACAAGAAAGTCTTGCAGGTAAACTTTAATGTTTGACCTAAAATGACCTTTAACCTTACCATGTGACCTGACTATAACATGAAGGTCCCCCAAGTGCATCTATGACCCAAGTTTAGTTGAAAAGAGAGCAACAGTTGCCAAGTTATGCGTCATAAGAGAGTCTTGCAGGTAAACTTTAACATTTGTGACAGATGGACGACGGGGACAACGGACGAACGACGGACAGACGCCATTTGGATCCCTAAGTCTCGCCATCACCTCTGGTGGGCGAGACAAATACTGCTGAAGAAATTCTACAAAATGGAAGAAGGAATTCATCAAAATGAGGAACAAGAATATCTGTGCAATGTGAATCTTTTTTTCATAACCAAACAAGCCAAAGTGAAGTTCTAGGGCTTACAATGAACTACAATGTTAACTACAAAACTATTTTTTCCAAACTTTAAGCTTTAAGAAGCACATATTTCAGTTAAAATATCAGTGGCTGATGGGGGGGGGGGAAGTAATGATGGGTCTGCACCCCTAATTCAAAATGTAAGAAATACATTGCACATTTTACCATTGTTTCTAAGGCAAACATCACTTACACTTTCTACACTGAAGGCTCACATCCTTGATATCATGTGAGGAGAGGAAAACTTCTCTGAATCTGCAAATCTGAATTTCAAGTTTACATGTTCCTGCAGTTGATTCAAAGACAGGTGAAGCTAGCTTTGATTTTTGTGGTCCAAAACTGTGGAATAGTTCGCCAGCACATTTACGGTCATGTACATCTACAGAATCATTTCAGTGGAATCAAAAGTCACAGTTGTTTGTATTGTAATTAGGTAATCTTGGAGAACTAACAGCCCAAAGAGCAGTTTTAATTGATTATGCACAAAATAAGTGACAGTCTATTATTATTATATCTATCATTACTTTTCATGTCTGTTGATAGCTGCTACATGTAAGGCTGTCCATCCAAGCTGGTGTCTCTCATTCACATTGAACCCTGACCTCAATAATCTATTCATAACAAAGAGAAAGAAGGGGGAGTAGAAAGCATTAAGAGAGAGGGACAGGGGAGGGGGGGGGGGGGAGGGAGGGAGAGGGAGAGAGAGAGTAAGAGAATGTGGGAGAGTGATGAAAGAGTATGACAGAGAATGAAAATTAGAGAGAAAGAGAAAGGGCACAGGATACAATGAAGGAGAAAAAAGGTTTTAAAAAATCAATTGAACAATGTTTTTGAGTTGCTAAAATTCAAAATTGTCAAACAAAGCAAACAAAAGAGAAATAGAGACATGTGGAATTGGAAGCATCAATCATATCAAGGATCAAGCCAGTAAAACCATGTCTCTTAAAGGGTAAGTCCACCCTAGAAATTTCATTTAATAAAAGGAGATAAAATTGAATAGCATTTTAAAAAAGAATTGAGCAAAATTGGTCAAAGAATAAGAAAATTACACTCATTTATATTTTCTAGTAAACTACTCTCGGCTCTGCAAATTGGCAACACTGATGACATCATATGCGAGCAGGTCTCCATTCACTTTGTACATGAAATTTCACATTTTCTCAATTTTCTTGGAAGTTACACATTTTCTTATCCCCATAGTCAATGTATGTTCAGAAGAATTGCTTTTTACATAAAATACTTTGACTATGGGGTAAGAAAATGTGTAACTTCCAAGAAAATTGAGAAAATGTGAAATTTCATGTACAAAGTGAATGGAGACCTGCTTGCGTATGATGTCATCAGTGTTGCCAATTTGCAGAGCCAAGAGTAGTTTACCAGAAAATGTAAATGAGTGTAATATTCTTATTCTTGGACCGATTTTGCTCATTTCTTTTTTAAAATGCGGTTCAAATTTATCTCCTTTTATTGAAACAGTGAAATTTCTAGGGTGGACTTTCCCTTTAAAAGAAAGATAATAACCATGTTTCACTTTACTGTTTACTTATTCTTTTTACACCTCTACTTTAAACCTAGTCATATTCTCTTCTAGACAGGGAGATTGGCATATCATTGGTTTGTGTTTATTACACAGGGGAACATTGGTATTGTGAGCTATACAAATTTAATGTGGCTGCCAACTTCTTTAATTGAGGAAAGAAATCACTACAACAATCAATTAATTCTTAGAAATATATGTGCTTTTTACATCCTAAGATAATAAAAAATCTTATTTCCATCCCATTCCTTAAAATAAATCTCAATCATCTTGATCAAGTGAAATTCTCAGATTTTTTTTTTCATCGCTCTTGCTGCTCTGATGCCTCTGAAGCTCACACGAGTATGGAACACTACCTGCTGCAATTTCCCCTGTACAGACCTACATGGGTGCAAGGTTATCTAATATAACATTGCATTCATGTAGGTGGTGCTTACCTGGAGATTTCATCCACATCATCCCTCCTAGATGCAAGGAACCACTTTGCCTTCACTGTAACAAAGCAGTAAATACAACAACTCTTCAAATTGAATGACATCAAGATTTCAAAGTGATTACACAATGGTAAATTTTTTTTTGATATATGATCGAGAATAGAATTCTAAGGTGAATAACATGAAAAATTTGATGATTTTCAATCGAAATCAATGCATTTTGGCTAATTTTCTCATAAAAAGTCAAGAGCTGACCAAAAAATTTGAGTATGAGGTATGACATCAAAGTGGGTGCCCAGCTTTGCGCACTACAGTTGTGCTGCACGCTAGACTGTACAATATGTATTATACCTTGCGTGCATTTTGCTAGAAATACGCGACAAGGTACCCACTTTGACGTCATTTTGACGTCAAAGTGGGTACCCAGTTGAAACTGGGTCACAGCTGAGGGGTCAAAATTATCCTGAAAACTTACCACATTTGGGGGTTTCCTTGGCAACACGACTTTAGGCAGATGATTTTCTGCTAATAAAATCATGCCCTTTTAAATGAACTAACACTGTTTCAGCATTGGGTACCCCCTTTAAGCTTATCACTTTGTGTATACTTCCTGATATCCAATGTACATGTACATTCCAAACCCTTGACCCAGAAACAGCTAGGAAAGTGGTATTTGATCAAATAATCAGTAGGGTGATGAATCCTAAAAAATCGATTTCTAGTGATTTTTCTTTCCTTTATAATTTCTTACTTATGCTAATGGACAACCTGAAGTGACGCTTTTCTGATTAATCCATGTAACTTTATATGCCACAAGCCACATATAAATGAGAAGTAATCACTCTATTTAATTAGCATATAAAATATTCCCTTTTTTGTAAACTAGTACACTATTTACTCTAGTTTAGACTTCAGAAATACATTTAAAACAGGTGTTAAACGCATAAAACAATGTGGCAATGATTTTATCCTGCAAATTCCATTTCATTTTATTATCATTATTACTATTAAATCAGTTTATTTGTAAAAGAACAAATCTTTTACGGCTCTATCTATCCTCCAGCTCTAGATCTATAAGTTATAGTTCTAGAGGATGCTCTCCTGTGTGCATTGTTGCTGCCTGCTGGTATTTACATATTAGGCCTAATGTTAGACTTTCAGAATGTTGTGAATTACCTGAATGACTGAGCAAGTAAGTGCACCCAGATGTGTATCCAGACAGTTGATTTAAAACAGCTATTTACAGAAGTTTACAAGCAATATTTCTCAAATTTTCTGGCACTTATAATATTAGTAGACTAATATTATTTATTATACCGGTACAGAGAATTGATGATTAGAGTAAACTGCCCGAGATTCGACCGCTTAAGCTTTTCTGCAATATTTATTCTGCTAAACTTACTTTTCACAAAATCATATCTACATAAATTCATGTCAAATATATTAAACTATTTTTATCACAATGTTTATTTTTTCAAATGCATCACAATTTTTTAGAAAATATGAAAATATATCGCTATGTTTCATGCCCTTCATTCGATATCCACCGGCAATCATTCGACCAGGCGCACTGCGCGTTCAATGTCAACGCGTATGAGGGCCGCTGAAATGCGCCGCACCACACATGGTTGTCCATCGCGGAAGTTGTGGCGCCCGCGGTGCTCCCGTTGCAGTCGAATGAAGGCCAGCGGGGACTTGCATTCAACTCTGTACATGAAGTCACTGCATCGGCAGATACAGGGGGTTTGGTTTTTTATTTGTTTTTCGCCGATACCATCACACTCCGAGCTTGCGATAAACGAAAAAGCTCGTCACAAAACCGCCGATTTCTTTATTTTTAGCGATTTTTCTGTGACCCTGTTTCTTAGCAGTGGACTTAAGCCTTCGCGTGCTTTGGAAATGTGGCGCCGATTTTGCATTTTTGACGCCGGAATTTGGCTTTTTAGATGGATTTTTGGAGGTGACTAAGGGACTTTCTTGTGGTGAGTGACAATGTCTCTGTGTGTAATGAAGTGATTAGTGTGTGTTGTGACAATAATATGTGCTGGCTTGTGATATAGTGATAATATGTCGAATCACGGCACAGGTCGAATGACGGGCACTTTACTCTACTGCTAAGCCTAGGAGTGCTAATGGCAATGCTACTTAAAATTAATGAATAGTTTTTGAAGTCAAAGACAAAAAAGGCAGACTCATTTTTGTTAAGCCTCCAGGGTATGAACTTCCTCAGTATTACCATGCCCGGCGTGTTTTTTTACCGTACCGCTAACGCGTCAGATTCTCTCATTTAATGCCGCAGAGCGTCTTGAGCAGAGGCCATTATCGCTTTCGGTACGCAAAAAAGTGCAATACCACGAAAGTTGTGCAATAATTGTGCAATACGCATGCGCGTGGACTTTGCCTCGTTAGTGATTGCAGTCACTATATAGACATATAGCAGTCACTATGCTGCATGTGTGATTTGTATAGCGCGCGCGCGAGCGAGATCGAGATAGCCGAGGCAAACCTATACAGTGCTTACCTTCGTAGACAGATAACGGCCTCCGCTCAAGTCGCTCTTTGGCATTAAATTAGAGAATATGACGCGTTAGCGGTACGGTAAAAAAACACGCTGTCCGGACACACGACCCCCCATGTTTAATGCTCGACATGCATGCATCCTATCATCTCACCAGCTTCGACAGAATCGGCACACGCCGCTACTGCCCCGAGGGCAATCGCTGTGGTAGCCCCTGCACCCGCAGTTCGGACACGCCATGAAGAAACCAAACGATTTAATTGCCTATTTTCATGATAATGTCTGAAAACAAGACAATTTCTCAGTGAAGATAGCCTTCTTGAGATAATCATTTGTGAAAATTCCCCATTTTCAATGTTGATTCTCCGTAAACATGAAAGAAATAGACGCAGTTTCATCATCTTCGACCAAACCGTGGAGGCTGCCATCTTGAAATGTCGAATTGTTCCACCACCGATTAGATTATATAAAATATTTCTTCTAGATTCAAATTCATTTTCCTAACTTAACAAAGATATGTTTATATATAAAAATATTAAATTAAATGATTATTGTTTGATTTCATAATTGTTTATCAAATACAAGATTTGAAAATGATTTCCTTTTCCGTATGTAAACATTCCGCAACCTAATTAGGAATGCGAGGAATCCTGACCCCGTAGGCGTGAGGTCATCCGGGAGTAGTCGAGTCGGTCTCGTCTGAAAAGAGTGGAGGAGTGGCCCGTACGAAAGCCTCGCATCGCATGCATCATATCCCGTACTCGTCTCGTTTCTCTACCGCTAGTAACCTCTGCAACTTGCCAGTGTTGCTACTCCTGTGTCTGCTGCTTGAGTCTTTTGGAAGTTAATGAACCAATGGCATTGACATGACATACTTCGTGTCATGATTAACTTGTTTGGAGGTCATCTAACAAGAAGGCGACAACAAGGCTCAGCCGCTGAACTTCATGAGAAATCTTTTGCAGATTTCAAATTCATGTAGACTAGATCTACTGTTCGTGATAATATGTGACACTGTCTTTGCGATTAATAAACTTCATTCATATATTGAAGACAGCCATCTTCAACTTCAACATGAATTTGACTTTGTTGGACAGATAGCACCATTTTTTATATCCTTCTCTTCCTTGTGTATATGCTCAACTTTTGAATTTTGCCATCATTAATCGTGTTCTATAGTACTGTGCAGTTCAGTGCAGTGGAGCGAAAGTTTGTGAATCACTTGAATGAATAAATACATTGATGTTTAAGTGACTAATTGTGAAGGCATCCGTAGAGTTTGGATCTGAGACTTCCTACCGTTGATGGACTTGTATTTGTAAGAGGATTCTTAAGTGAATTTGCAGCAGTTCTGTTCAGCAATGGATGATATTTTTTCACAGATCCGTGATGGGAATGCAGTTTATGTCAGAGTCTGGTTGGACAAAGTCGAAAATGATCCAAATCAAGGGTAATATGAAATGTATCCTTTATTTCTGCCTCATTTATTTGTGCCTGGGGAAATTCAAATTTGAATTAGAAATTTGTTTTCAGAACTACTTAGTGATATGCTGATGTAAGGAAATATATATATTTTTTACAATTTATTTTTTAAATGAAATACACATATGATCTGAGTGTGATTTAGATCTGCAAAGATTTTTTTTGTTTAAGTTTGTGGAAAAATATATATGTTGGTCTCCATTTTGCCATTTCCTTCTTACGAATGCAAGTACACTGTAAATATTCTGTGTTTGTAATGATAGTGATAATAGTAATGGATTTGTATGCTGCAAATTGTAAAATGCCTTAGAAAATAGAGTTGATGGGAAAGGAAACAGACTTTTACTGCAGTATCTTCTTTTAGGGTCTGTTCCGTTAACATATTTTGATGTTTTTATTTTGCCCCACACTTTCACATACTTCTTCTTTTTTTTTTTTTCAAAATTTGTCTAAAATTACAATAAAACATATCTGTAATGAATTTTGTTTATGATGATAGATCAAATTCAAGCTCAAACTTTTCATTTCCAATAAAATATGTCATACACATGTATTAAAGCCAAGTCCAAGATATTTTGTCTCGCATGTTATTGACCACATCTAATATTTAGCACATATCTGATGATGTTAAATTTTCAAGCCTCGCTAGAGCTGAGGTGCCACAAATTACCGGTGCTTAGCTAAATTAAGCAACGTAATGCGTGTATTTTTTTGTATTTTTTTGTATTTTTTATTTCTATTTTGTTAACATAATAGGTTCAATTTTATGATCATAATAACTGATATCAATTTTAATTACACCTGTAATGTACAAGACACGTAAACTTCCTAAAGACCAAATGAATATACCTCAGACTTGCAAACATATGGAATCAAGGGTACAAAAGGTCAAGGCATCTTGTCCAGACAGCTCCTAACCCATTCTTGACAGCGGGTCCACATTTTGTGGTTTGGCCTAATATCTTTTGATGCAAAGCCCTAAAAATCATACCAAATGCATGAGCAGAAAGAGTAAAAAAATCTACACAAACTGTGCCCATTTTAGTTGCGTCAATATTCGTTGTTTGATGCTGAAAATTTTTCAAAGGAAAATAAGCATTAAAATCCTTAAATTGGCAATGTGATAGAAAGTTTAAAATCACCACTTTCCCTTGCAAATTGGCAACATTTTGACTTATCATAATTTCTGTCAATTTATACATGACGTTTTATAAGAAAAATGTAGCAATAAAATAAAAATGTTGGTGTTGCCAATTTGAAGAATGAAAGCTGATCAAATTAGGCTTTAAATAATTCCTGTCATGAATGGGTTAATACTGATGACAACCCTGCAACAAATGCAGTTCTTGAAACTGGAGGAAACCAAGCAAAGAAGAAGATAGCAAAGTGAAAACTGTTTGAATGTAGGAAGAAAGGAAATTTAGATATTTACACTGTAGTTACACAATTCCTTACCTCGCAGTAGTTATGGTTTTAATGTGTTTTTGCTCTTTAAACCAAATATGTACATACATGTAAATCTGTATCAGTACATGCATACAAAGCCAAGGTGTGGCCTTAACACAGGATGTTTATGCTGATTAAGGTTGCTTCAGGAATAGGAGACTTCATATTTCCTTTCATCATCCTATACATGTATGAAGTATACTGAAGCTAACATTTCCTTAAAATAATACACATCGTAGGAAGCTGTATGACATTGATGATAGAACATATAGGTAGTCGAAAAGTACATGTAGGCCTATATGTAAATGAACTGACTGAAGACTACATATTGAAAAAGGAAAGTGGGGTTGCTACAGTACTTCTTTTTTAGAAGATCATGTTTGGGCCTACATGTTATACTCATTACTCCAGAGAGAGAGAGAAAACAAAATAATCATAATGAAAGTTGTAAGTTCAATATTACGTGTACATGTATATACGGAGAAAATTAGGCATACAATGTATACTGCAGTATTATACATGTACATTGCTGAGAGTCTGAGACTAAAAATTCAGAAATATGGAAATGATTGTGGGATGAAGATTCCAACTATATGAAGTATGTACATGTAACTACTCCTAAATTTCATTTTAAGTCATAATTATCAATTCCAGGTTGTAAAAAAAAAGAAAAAAAGTTTGATTAAAGATAATAATCATATTTATTTATATTCATATTTATATTATTATTATTATTATTATTATTATTATTATTATTATTATTATTATTATTGTTGTTATTATTATTATTATTATTGTTATTATTATTATTATTATTATTATTATTATTATTATTATTATTGTTATTATTATTATTATTATTATTATTATTATTATTATTATTATTATTATTATTATTATTATTATCATTATGATTGCCATCATGATCATCAGTAGTAGTAGTAGTAGTAGTAGTAGTAGTAGTAGTAGTAGTAGTAGTAGTAATAACAGGGCTTCATTTTTTAAAATTGCTGGAGACTAGGAGAGCAATAAATCCCTCTCCTGAAATGGTTAAGGAGATGTGTGTGATTTAATAAAAAAACACTGTGGACTATCAGCAATTTCAGGAGAGCAATAAATAATTCTGGAAAAATTTCAGGAGAGCTGTAGGAGCTGGAGTGTGATGGCTCTCCTAAAAAATGAAGGTCTGTAATAATAATAATAATAATAATAATAATAATAATAATTATAATTATAATAATAATAATAATAATAATAATAATAATGATAATGATAATAATAATAATAATAATGATAATAATAATGATAATAATAATGATAATAATAATAAGAAGAATAAGAATGATAATAATAATAATAATAATGATAATAATAATGATAATAATAATGATAATAATAATAATAATGATAATAATAATAATAATAATAATAATAATAATGATAATGATAATAATGATAATAATAATATGGAAATGAATATAGTACATGTATGATTACCATTACAGAAACAACAGTAATAAAGATGATGATGGTGTTTGATGATGATAATATTTGTTATTTATGGTATTATTTTTTAACATTATCATCATCATCATCATTATCAGTTTGTTTTTACTACTAATATGATTTCAACCCAGCTTTTAAGTTTAGTCATTATACATGTAAGATGTAAATGCTGTTACTGTAGGTGTAATAACCCCTTGCATCTGGGCTTGCATCCCAGTGTCATGAAATGACATCTTCCCTCCCCAGTAGTTGGAGCCGGTAGCTTTAATAATGCCTGGCTTGTTAACGATCCTCCACACTGGACATGTGGGAGATGCATCAATTCATTTTCCTCCTGATGATCTAGCAGGGATGGTATGCCAAGTATACAGCAGCCCCTCCAACAGAAGTTTTAAAGGGACATTTGATCATCCATAGTACATGCACATTACAGACCTAATGGGAGCTAGTCCAATGCCCATGCATGCATGCAGTATTATGATTATGATTATGATTATGATGTTGATTATCATTATTATTATTGTTATGAATTGTTATCAGTTATTATGCCGCATGATAATGATTATGATTATTATTATTATTTTAAATTATTATTATTATTATTATTAAATAATTATCAATTATTAATACCATTACTTATACCGCAGTAACTGTGCCTTTCCCATAAGGCCCCAAAGCACTTACAATAAATGAAAATTACACAAGTACAATTGCAGCTGTAGGAAAAGAATGTAAATTAAAAGCTACATTTTTTCTTACTGTTGGCTGCCAGTACTTTTTTGACATTTACTGGATAATGTACGATGTAAGACTCTTTTAATTGCATACTTGAGTCTTTGTAAATTTAAAAAATGAATTGCCACTTGCCAGTTTGTTGGCAATAATCAGGTTAATACATTTTCCAAATCATATCCTTATGATTTTACAATTGTTATTTAGAATTAAAGTAAGTTAAATGTTTAAAGTAAATGTGAAGCATATTTTCTTCAGTATTAAAATGTTGTTAATTGAAGAAGTTAATTCTGGAGTACTTAATTTAACCATGAAACTTGTATTAGCTTCATGATTTAACCAGAATTGCTTGAAATTAAACAGACTTTGATCTGACCTTTTCCCCTTGTATTTCATTTCATTTCATTTTATTTTATTTCACATCTCTTCAAAACATACTGTAGTAAATACAATAAAAATAACAAAACAATGAAATACATAAAACATGAATAATTTTGAAGATGTGCTGTCCATGAAGCTTTGTTCCATATGAAAGAATTTTTGTTGTTGATGATGTTTTTTGTTTTGTTTTTGTTTTTTTAAGTCTGTAAATGGAAATGAAAAAAATGACATGTCTAAAAAACATTCAGTCAGAGACTTACGGATGTGATTGATTTAAAGACTAACAAAACCTTATTTTTATATACTGAGTCTTATTTTCACTTTCGTGGAATGGAGAAGTTAATTTCAGGTGAATTTACAAGGGCTAGAGCCCTTGACAGGGGAATTTAGCACACAAAGGGGATTTTAAATATGACAGATTGCTCTGCCAACACTAAAATGTGATGGGCTCCTTGAAGTGCGATTTCAGCATTGACAGTATTAGGCATGCATTTCAGGCTTAAGCTGAAACAACCTCATTTATCATGTTCCAGCATTACATGTAGAGTGGGATTTATGAAATATGAATCATGGCAAAGTTGAAAGTACATGTAACTAAACCCATCGACTACTTAGCCCGAGATAATTCTGGCTAGGATCTACATGTACATGTACATGTACATGTATGGAAAACGTTGTTAAACCGAAATCAAATCGTGCTCAACGGATTACTTTTGCAACCCAAAGTGAGAGAAGGAGAGCTCCACAATGATTTATTATTGTTATTGATAGGAGGTTGAAGGAATTTTAGAAGTCTGTTCGCATAATCCCATGTTGTTGTTTTTTTTTTTTATTATATTGAAGGTCTTAATTTCGATTTTTGGCACAGATGAGAACAAAAATCAGTTGCATAGCATAATACATAATAGCTTGTACATGTAAGTATGGAATTCAGTTTGGTCAATTTTTGTCTTTCATTGTAATTATTTCAATTTGTTCTGTTTTTTGTTCTTTAAATCTCAGAGATGACCATGGCTTCAGTGCCATGCACTGGGCCTGTAAGGAGGGTCGAACCAACATCGTTGACATGTTACTCAGCCGAGGTGCTAAGATCAACGCCACTAACATGGGTGATGATACGGCATTGCACTTAGCTGCTGCACATGGACACAGGGATATTGTCCTCAAGGTAGAGTCATTAGGCATCTTAGGAAAACATTAACACCGTGGTTCAAAAGAACGTGTCCGGAACGCAAAATGCAAAAATGCATAAATTGATATGTGTAGTGATATTACTATTGTAAAGGTCTGAAGACAAGACTATCACTTCATCGGGTGCCTAGTCAAGACATGTCGTCATCGTCATCGCGTCAATTCATCCTCCTAATAAATGGCCAAGTTAAGCCTCCATAGTTATAAAAGACCTGTCATGAGTATTATATTTGCATCGGCCTACCAATAAACCGATATAATATGTCTATTGTGACATATTGGAAAGAAATTTCAGCCAATATCATTCCACAGCAAGGTTGTATATTCATTAACAAGGTCTGCAATGTACATGCTATCCATGTAATAATCAGTCTGTGTTTGAAAATTCTGATTTTCAACAATTTTCTATTTTGTATTCTGGGTGCGTCTTTTTGCACCACAGTGATTAAATCTTTAAAATTGGAATGCAATGAAAAGTTCAGAATCACTGTTTTTCCGGGCAGACTGGCAAAGATACAATCAATTCAAATAAAACTATATTTCATAACTTTTTTCTAAACCCTTAAAGACAAATTTTGTTCCTTCATATGAGATCAGTTCCTTGAATCTCCACTATCACATGCACAATGCTTTATGAAAATTACAGATGATTAGGTGATATACTGTAAAAGTGGACATTTTCGCGAGATTAATTTTTCGGGCTCAGCCGAGTTTCGGTTTCAGTTTCAGTTTCAGTTTATTTATTTTCATATTTCACATAAATGATGATACATGCAAGTGAGAAATAATACATAAATATACATATGAATAACATCATAAATAAGACGATTCATA
The DNA here is from genome assembly GCA_029962745.1 of Echinometra lucunter. NCBI lineage: Eukaryota > Metazoa > Echinodermata > Echinoidea > Camarodonta > Echinometridae > Echinometra > Echinometra lucunter. Next base: position 10,402,056 of record CM057161.1, on the reverse strand, counting down.
ATACAAAGGGGGAAACTGGAACATACAAACACGTAGACCTTAATACATTCACCATAAGCTTAAGACAAATTAATTTTAAAAAGTGAAATATGAGGGAATCTAATAAAAAGCTGAGCTTGTAATTAAAGATTCCCTAGAAGGTTTAAAGAAAAGTCTGTGATATTTTTGTGGAGAGTTGGGATAACTGTATTTACTTGCAAAATAAAAGAAATATTTTGTGTGGTTTTATTTTCGTGCAAGTGTTGTGCCGTGTGAAAAGCAGGAAAATTTCCTTACCACGAAATATTCAGTAATTTATCATGTTTTAAACCTCTTTCTTCTTTGACATTTTAGCTTATTCAGCACAGAGCAGACATTAATGCCATGAATGAACACGGAAACACACCCTTGCATTATGCGTGCTTCTGGAACTATCATCAAATATGTGAGGTAAGCAATAGCAGTTACCTAGGTTGCATTTTCTCAATCGATAGTGTACACCTGTATAATTATCTCAATTGTTCAAACTTCAAAAGTTTGTTTGAATAAATTATTGCGATTTGTCAGTGGCTATTGCTGAATATACTTTCAACACTAGTGTATGAGTAGTGATTCTAACATTTCCATGTACATGTAGTTTAAAAAGAGTATTTCGAGTGTAGAACTCAACTCAAATTTGATGCAGAAAGAATACTTGTTTGATGGAAAGTACTTTTTAGAGTTGTGTAATATACAAATATACCAAGTTGTAAAAAAGTATAGTGGAAATTATCTGAGGAAGAATTGGCAGTGACTATTTTTCCTAGCAACCCAAGCAAAAAAAAAAAACTATTGCTAGTCCCTCCAAAAGATATATCATTTCCACTATACTTTGGAACTTAATACTTGGTATAAAAATATTATTTAATCTATATCTCTTCTTTACATGAAAAATTGAACCAGTAGTTAGCTAGAGCTGGACAAAGTATCAGGGCTAACCTGAGACTTGCACCGCTAATGCAGGTGGCAAGTTTATTGAATCATCTGTATACATGTATGACTCGCTCAGCAGATAGTCTGCACGTTTGACTTGAAACAAATTTTTGTTAATGAGTAGTGAGCATACATTGTAGTGCGGAGGAAGAAAACAGGAAATCGAGCATGTGCAGCGCTGCACAGGAAAAAATAGAAAAATCTATTTGGAGCTTTGGCAGAGATTTTATATTCGTAGTAGAATTATTCTTAACTCTTCGAGCACCAATTAACCAATCTCGTTTCAGATTACTCATAAATATTAAATATAAGGGATACAAATGGAAATGAAAGAAAAAGTGGTCATAGAGAAATAAACTAAAGTGTGTACACGTATAAATGGAGATATGCATCGAGTATTGTTTCCTCTATGTATATCATCTTGATTGTTTTGTTGGTAGGATCTAATAAATAATGGTGCCCTAGTTTCCCTTTCGAACAAAGATGATGACACTCCTCTGGACAAGACTAAGGAAGACTTGGCAAATATGTTAAAAGGTGAGACAGAATGTTCAAAAAGTTTGTTCATCTTGAACATGTACACATTCACATCTGTAATGAACTATTACTGCATGAATCATAGTCAGTGAATTGTTGATAATGCCTGAAAATCTTGTGTTTGAAATCCACTGTTTAAAAAGTAGAGAGACAAAGCTAATATTGGGTTTTAGTGGGCCAGTTGTAGCCACGTGTAATTTACTTAGTGAGATATTAGTCTAATAGTCTTCTAATATGAGTTCATTACTTTCTTGAAGAATTACATCTAGAAATACAAAGTATAAAAGGTGAAGTTAACAATGTCTTAAAGTGATTTGATAGTGCTGCGCTGTCATTTATAAATATTTTTTTTTTTGGGGGGGGGTGGGTATTTTATGAAATATTTTGCATCGTGTTAAATGATATATTCATTTCGTCCAACATTTTCTAACAGAAAGAGCAGCAAGCATGGGCCAAGAACTAACAAAAATACAATACAGGAATAACTGGAGTGGCACAAAGACAAGAAGTCGTAAGTATTCCATTCTGTATGATTTTTTTTTTTTTTGTTTGTTTTTGTTTTCTCTCACTCTGGAAGAAAGTTTTTGAGCCAATGAATGATAGAAATTGGACAAAAGTAATCTTTTTTTCATTGCAATGAAAGCATAAAAATTTTCAGGTATTTCACATTCTAAAATGTACAATGTAGTGCTCCAATAAATTTCGAGAGAATCAGGAATAACCCCCCAGTACAACAGGAGCATGGCAGACCCCTTTGCCTGAGAAGCGGGCCTCTATCACTCATGTTGAAAACTTAATTATGTTTTAGATCGTGAGTCATTATGGGAGCACATGTGTTCTGAGAAAAAAAAAGGCTGTACGTGAGGTCACACCTCAATCTGTGAGCAGAGATAAATTTCATCATATGTTCAGTGTACATGTAACATCACAAGTTGCTGTTTTCATCAGTGTACTCCATCTCAACATTTTTCTGCATATTCAAGGTCAATAATATGTCTATTCTTGAAGTTTCTTTGTGCTTAGTGACAATTTTTTTTTTCAGTTCTCAGTATCTGGATCCTTTTTCTCTTTTTCCCCTTTTCATTTGCATTTATCTTATCACTTTTCCTTGATCCTTTTATTGCATTCCTTCATACCCTTCATTCTCATCTCTTATTTCTCACTGTAAGCTTCTCTTCTTCCATCATCTCTTCCTGAATCTCTTCAAGTTTCCTTCCCTTAGCTGTAGAGTTTGTTTACTCTGTGTAAGAATGGCTTATTCACGCATTTGAGCTTGCCCTTGATAAAGCTGTGCAATACAATGCACCTGCCAACAGTTCAGCTTCATGACACACAGATCTATGAAAGAAATGTGTGTATTGTTGTATAGTGTGCAGAGTATGGAGGAGAAGGAAAGTGGAAAAGGAAAGGAAAGAATGAAAGAGGAAAATAATTGAGATGATAGAATATAAACTGAGAGAAGAATAGAAGAAATGAAACACTGAAAAAAAATGAAAAATGATAAAGTAGGAGCAAGGGGTGAGGAAATGCAATGAAATACTGGTAATTAAATAATCACAATGCCATCTGGACAGTGACAGTGAGGAAAATGAAACTGATATTTTGTAGTAAACATTCTACTTGTCCCCAACCATTTTAGAAAATATCACATCATTTATGTTTAGGAGTGAATTATAATAGAGTTTTCCCTCATTGATAGGTATTTTCTGTTCAAATTTCTTGTCTGCAGGCGATGGAACGTTGTCAAGGTTTGCTGGAATAGATCTGAAACATGTGAAGCTTCAGAGCAAGATAAACAGTAGCCCTACAGGAGATGTGAGTATAAACACACACACTGTTGTGATGAGATATTCTTTGCAAAAAAAGATGAAGCACGCTTTATTAACCCATTCGTGACAGAGGTCCACATTTTGTGGTTTGGCCTAATATCTTTTGATGCAAAGCCCTTAAAAATCATACCCAATACATGAGCAGAAAGAGCAAAAAATTCTACACAAACTGTGCCCATTTTGGTTGCGTCAATATTTGTTGTTTGATGCTGAAATTTTTTAAAAGGAAAATAAGCATTAAAATCCTTAAATTGGCAATGTGATAGAAAGTTTAAAATCACTCTTTTCTCCTGCAAATTGGCAACTTTTTGACCTCTTATCATACTTTTTGTCAATTTATTTTTACTTCAGATACATGTTTTATAAGAAAAATGTAGCAATAAAATAAAAAATGTTGGTGTTGCCAATTTGAAGAAAAAAAGCTGATCAAATTAGGCTTCAAATAATTCCTGTCACGAATGGGTTAATTGGTGAGGATCAGTACTTATCTTTTTTTTATATATATATAATGCATGCAATGTTAAAAAAAGAAGTCTTGTGTTAAAAATGAAGTCTTGTGTCAGTGTTTTTATGAACAGTGTACTTTTATCTTATACCTTATTATCATTTTACAATTGACTAGTTAGTTCTGTAATTGCTGTATGTTATATACTGGGACCATCCGGTTACAACATGCAGTAAATTGATTATCATGTATTACCCTCACTATGATCTTTACTCTTAGTCTATATGCATTGTTTTGAAGAAATTTTACCTGCAAAATAGTTGTGGCTTTCAGCGAAAATATCTAACAAGCTAAATTGAGCCAAACGGATCGCCGTGTGGAATACCGGCCTTTGAAGCTGCAATAAAAAGAGAATTTATAGATGAATGGCCCTTTATTTGTATTCTTGTTTGATGCGTAGATGTGGAAGGGTATTTGGCAGGGGACTGCTGTCATGGCCAAGGTGCTCAAGGTCAGCAACGTGACCTCTCGTATCTCGCGAGAGTTTGGTGAGGAGTTCCCGCGGCTACGTATCTTCTCTCATCCGAACATCCACCCCGTGCTGGGATGCGTGAACCAACCGCCGAATCTTGTCGTCTTGAGTGAGAACCTTACAAATGGATCGCTTTTCCATGTTCTACATGAAGCTTCAGGTTAGTGCTAAATGTTTGGTTTTATTTCATTTCGATGAGCAAAATTCTATATTTCTAGTATATCAGTTCAGAAAAACGTCACTTCCTCTCAGCCCTTGTAAAAAAGTACCACGGGTACCATGGTAATTTGATGAAATTACCATCAAATTACGGTAATTTGATGGTACTTGCATGGTACTTCGTGGTTTTAATGGTAATTTCATCAAAATACCATGGTACCCATGGTACTTTTTCTGCAGGGAGAGAAGATAAAAGAAAAAAATGTCAAAACATTAGTGAAGATAGATGATACCATCCATTGTTGAAGATTTAGTTCGAAAGATTTATGGTTAATCTGCTCATTTGAACATAACTCTAATTCATTAAACTATTATTTACAAATGTTACATTTATAGACACAATATTTCAGGGTGTGGTTTCCTTAGAAAAAAAAAGAAGAATGTGTTCAAGCACATTGTATGGATACATTCTCTCATCTTTTTGTTGAAGGTGGGTGAATTGTTGGGTGGAATGAAAAATAGAAAAGCCAATTCGGCCACATTCACATCTTGTTGTGTGAATGGTAGCTATTTGGGCATTTTCTTTTACTCTGCCATACTTTGGCGAAAGGAAGCAAGTGACAAAAGTGACATTTTCTGTAAAAGAGCAAAATCTGTCCGTTACTTGTACTGACGTTATTGGAATATCATCATGTCTTACCTTACATATCTCTTAGCAGGATGAGTGTTCATGCATAAAATTTGGTCTGGAAGAAGAGCACATTATATAAAATGAGAAAACATAAGTCAGATTTGGTTGGTACGTCACTTGCTTCCTTTTGCCAAAGTAGGGCAGTTAACTGATAATTGGTTTTATAGCAAGGATTCTTCTCTTTAGGCATTTATTCTCCCTCTTTGTTGGATAATACAATAGTTGAATACGAATGTATCACATTGGAGTCAATTTGAAGAACTCTAACAAATTCTCTACCTATTTGCAATCTATTCTGATCATTCTTCTTTTATGTTTGTTAATTTTCTTGCCCTCCTCCATCCAAATGGGAGTAGAAAAAAATAAAGTTGAAAAGGAATTGTGAAGAGGCAATCAGTGAATGTGTCACAAATGCCCTTGGGTTTATTCTTTCAGTGTCTTTTGTATGTTTGCCTTGTAGTCTTGTATCAGACCACTGTTTGTTTGGGGTTTTTTCTCCAGATGTAATGACAATTGATATGAATTTGATTATATACCATAAAGCTAGACAAGCATGCATGATACATATTATCACCTGTTGGTTTCTTAGGGGAATAGTATATCTTGGGGGAGGGGGTTTCTTCTTCCTTTTCTCCTTCTGTGCATTGTCTGAAACCTCTTTTGGTGCTCCATGTAAAAGGTTTATGAACTTTTACCAAGAATTAACTGATAAGGGTTTCCTCGTGGTTTGATTTCACTGAACTGTTGATAGACTAACCTTGAAAAGTTGAAAAATCTTTTTGTAGAGCATATTGATTAAATGTATCTACACATGAAGTTGCTCATGATAAAAATGAATGTTGAATCTAATGTTGGGAAGTTGAGTTCTGAAGCATAGAAAGATTTAAAGTCAGTTGTCATTTTCCAAAATGCATCAAACTGACATTTTTTAGCTGTACTTTATTTCTCCAAAATAGAATTTACCAAATTAGATTTTGTCAAAGAAATGGGTTGAAATGTTGTGTGTTCAGAGCCACTGAGCTTAGAATTTCTAGTGTTTGGTCTGAACCAAAGACTAGACCAACCCATAGGATGTCCCAAGGTCATTTATGTCATTAGGGTCATCTGAAGTGTCTTGTGTTATGTAAAAGAATTGGGATGGATAGTAATAGAAGAAATGTCCTCCAAATGCACATGATGAATTAACTTATATCTCTTCTGAATATGTAAAAGAATGTTGTATGAACTATGAAGGTCTCTAAAAGCCTCACAAGAGAGTCTTCTGATTCCTATGCTTGTCATGATTGATAAATTGCAGTCTATGAAGATGCATTTCAATGACTACTTTGATAAGATGATGTATCAATATTCATCTCAAGCTGGAATATTATATAGTATTACTTTTAATGAATCGATTTATTCTTGATCATCTATTCATATTATTTTTGAGGATCAACATTGATCATGCTGATATCAAAACAAGTATTTAATTGCCATTTACTATTGATCAGGCAAATATTGAAGTATATAGTTTCGATATGGCCGAAAGCTTCTTCATTATCCGTCATCAATCCCATCTCAAGTGTAGATTGCCTCCTATCTACTTCAGTTCTGTGATTATATGTAGATCAGTCTGTGATACATTACCCCTAAAGTGTACCAATCACTTTGAAAAAATCTTTTGTTTACAGCTAGAATGTATGAAAATAGACCAATATTGGATTCAGAGAGGGCAATATAGGTAGTATTTCATTCAATGAAGTCAGTATTATTACTATTATCTATACCCCACTGAAAATGATGTAAAATTGAATAAAAATCATCTCTCTACCCGCACTCCATGCGCTTTATGATCTTTGATTTCAGTCACACAAGTATGCCTAAAGCTCATACCACTTTATGACGTCATCTATGTATTCATGCATCGTATGTAATGCATCTATTGCGTATCTTTGTATTTGCGCACTGACAAGAAAGGATGGAATATGGCAAAATGTTTCCCCCTTGTTTAGTACAGTGGTCTACGGGGAAAACCCGGAAGAGGGCAATATGGCAAATGTTGCCCTCTCCGGTAATATGGATTCGGAGTAGCATACACAATACAGCTTTTTATTTTGCAGCTACAATGCCTTGTATACGTAATAATGCATTATATTTTTCTTGAATTAAATGTAAAATGGAATATTTGTATTTTGTGCAGGCATTGTAGTTGACCACGGTCAGATGGTGAGCTTTGCCCTGGACATTGCACGAGGTATGTCCTTTCTTCATGCTATGGATCCACTCATCCCAAGATACTATCTCAACAGCAAGAATATCATGGTAAGTTGGCAATTACACTTTGTCATGACTGTGGATTTAGTACAGTGAAACCTGCTTTAGCGACCACCTGTGTAGAAAGACCACCTGTCTATAAAGACCACAAATTCTGTTTCCCTTGAATCTTTTTTTTCCCCACTGAAATGTGTATTAAAGCAACCTGTCCATAAAGACCACCTGCTCATAAAGACCGCTTTTCTTGTTTCCCTTGGGCGGTCTTTACATACAGGTTTCACTGTATATGATTTGTCACGCCGTAACCGAGGGTACCGTCATAGCCAGGGTTACGACATTGTGCAGCACCATCTCATGTCCATCAGAATACAGTTATGCAATGTTGTGAGGCGACCTTTATGTCACAGTCTGCGATAAAGATCCCAAAGCCGACTTATTTCCTTCTTTTATGATGACATATGACAACAAATTTCTTAAATTCATTAAAATCTTCTTGAATAAAACACTAAAAAAATTACTTCCACATGTTTTGGTACCAAGGGGACTGCACTGAAAAAAATTGAATAATTCAGCAAAATGGTGAATTTTTAGTTGGTAACCTAGGGTACCAGATACTGCATCATATCAGCATTGTTTTTTATACATACACCTGTATAGTGGGTGAATGGGAATGAGTCGATATCAAGCTGGGATAGTAACATTTGACTGAATTTGCTTCATTTTTATCTATTTATTTTAGTATTTGATGTAAGATATAGGTTGTATGAATGATAGAGATATGTTGTTTGTAAAACCTATTTAGGGGCTCATTCAAGAATTAATCCCTCATCAGATACCTTTTATGTGATGCCAACTAAAACTTTCTAAACTGCCCCCCCCCCTCCCCCCCCCTACACACAAAAAAAGGGGTGAATGAGATTTATCCCTGCATTAAAACTGCAAACCCCAATATCTGGCCATTGTGACCCACTCACCCCCCCCCCCCCCTCCCCAGGTTAAGAACTGCTTCTAGAGAGCTTACCGCTCAGGCAAGTTGGCCATTGATATTTAGTCTTGTTCCTCTATCAAAACTAAGCCATGTAATGCACAAGACGAGTTGTCACTTTATAAACTATATGTTAATCTTTGTATCTGTTCTTGGTAGATTGATGAGGAACTGACAGCCAAGATTAACATGGGTGATACAAGGTTCTCCTTTCAGAACAGAGCTAAGCTCTTCAATCCTGCTTGGATGGCACCAGAAGGTAATATCAGGCATATATTTACACATGAATCTGAAACCAGGAAAATGAAAATTCATAAACTTCACTGTTTAAGCACGACATTTGACACGTTTGGCTCTATTACTGGTGATTCAGAGCCTTAGAAATTTTTACCTGCATGCATATTTAGGAATATTTTTTTTTCCACACATTGTATCCATTTCATTGCAATACCGTATTGGGTGTTGGGTTTGATGCTGGTAAAATAAGTTTCAAAATCCTTAGTTTGGCAACATTGTAAGAGGTTCAAAATCATTGTTTCCAGTATGAATTGGCAATTTTAAACTTTGTGACATAGATTTTGTCATGATACATTGTTTTCAGATATATGACTATTTATCAGAACATTATAGCAGTAACTGAAAAATATTATTGTTGCCATTTTGAATGAGAAAGGTGATCAATTTAGCCGTAAGAAAATTCCTGTCCTGAATGAATGCATCCATCTAGTACATATGCTTTGATTATATATCTATGGTTTGTATTTCATCAGCTTTGCAGAGAGGCCCTGAAGACCTGAACACTCGCTCAGCAGACATGTGGAGCTTTGCTATCCTGATCTGGGAGCTGGTGACCAGGGAAGTACCCTTTGCTGGCATGTCCTCTATGGAGATTGGCATGAAGGTATGTCATTGAGAAGGGGTAACCAGTCTGATCCTCATATGGGGGGTGTTTCACAAAGAGTTAAGTAGGACTTAAAGTCGCACTTAAACTTATT
>CM057161.1:10268791-10392179 GCA_029962745.1 Echinometra lucunter | reverse complement strand
AATCACTTTAAAAACCATACCAAATACATGAGCCAAAAGAGTGAAAAATCATATACATGTACCTACATGTACTTTGCTCCTTTAAGTTTTGTCAGTGTGTTTCATTTGATACTGAAAAAAAAATTAAGGAAAAATATGCACTGAAATCCTTACACATGTAAATTGGAATGCAAATGAAAGATCAAAATCACGGTTTTTCCATGCAGACTGGCAAAGATACAATTAATTCAAATGAAACTATATTTTATTACTTTTTTTCTAAACCCTTAAGTCCCTGTCCCACTGTACCGTTTGACGATTCCGTCTGAGAAACAGAAACACTTATTTCGTTCTTCAGCTGGTTTACAGACGTATCTAGACGTTGACAGACAGCCCTAGCCGTTTTAAACTTTAGACATGTTCAAAGTTTGAAAAGGCCAGCTTCTTATCGCAATTGGCGGTACTCATGTGTTACTCGGGCGGTCTCTTGCTGTAATCTGGGCTGAATAAAGACATTATTCATACTTTGGCAGACGTTTCTCAGACTTATTTCGACGTTTCTTATGTTTTTCTCTCTAGTAACCGTGGCCCCCAAAAATAGAATTTGCCGTCGTCTCACACCGACTGACTGTGACATATACATGTATATTTAGACCGAGGCAGACGGCATTGTTATACGGCAGTGTGGGACAGGGCCTTTAAAGGCAAATTTTGTTAATTCATATGAGATCAATTCCTCAAATCTCCTTTATCACAAGCTTTATGATGCAGATGATTTACTGTAAAAGTGCACATTTTTCATGCAATTGATTTTTCGCTCTCAGCCAAGTTAGACACAATCACACATTTTTAATTTTCATGGACAGCTAGGATAATTGTATTCACTTGCAAAATAAATGAAATATTTTGCATGGTTTTATTTTTGTGCAAGTGCCATGCCGCATGAAATGCGGGAAAATTTCCATACCAAGAAATATTCCACGTTTACAGGAATTCATCATGTCGTAAATCTCTATCTTCGACACTTTTAGCTTATTCAGCACAGAGCAGACATCAACGCCATGAATGAGCACGGAAACACACCTCTACATTATGCGTGCTTCTGGAACTATCATCAAATATGTGAGGTAAGCAAAAGCAAGTACATCATGTAGGTTGAGTTTTCTCAGTGATGTATTATCTCAATTGGTCAAACTTCAAATTTTTTGTTTTAATGAATTATTGCGATTTTACTGGCTTTTCATTACAATTTTAAAACTACTGCATGAGTAGTGTTCTAACATTTCCATATAGAATGAAGCTGTTTATAAAAAGTTGCGAGTGTGGATCTCATTTCAAATGAAGAAATCAAATGTGGAAAGAACACTTGTATGATGCTAAGTACTTCTCAGAGTTGTTTGATATACAAGCATACCACACTGTGGGAAAGTATAGTGGAAATCATTTATCTGAGGAGATTGGCAATGACTATTTCTTCCAAGGGGCAAAGCCCAAAGGAAAAAAAAATGGTAACTATTGCTGGTCCCTCCGAAGATATCATTTCCACTATACTTTCAAACTAATACTTAGTATATTTGATCTATATCTCTTCTTGACAAAAAAAAAAAATTGAACCAGTAGTTAGCTAGAGCTGGACCAAGCATTTGGGCTATCCGGTGACTTGTGCCGCTATTGCAGGCAGCAAGTTTGTGGGCTGTCTGTATGCATGACTCGCTCAAACGATAGTCTGCATGTTTCACTTGAAACAAATTTTTAATGAGTAGTGACTATGCACTGTAGTGCCGAGGAAGAAAATAGCAAATACATTAGTCACATGCACAATGCTGCCCAGGAAGAAAGAGGAAAATCTGTTAGGAGCTTTGGCAGAGATTTTATATTCCTAATGAAATTATTTTAACTCTTCGAGCACCATTTGACCAATCACTTTTTCAGATTACTCATAAATATTAGATATAAGGCATAAAGATGGAAATGAAAGAAAAAGTGGTCATAGAGAAATAAACTTAAGTGTATTTCTATGAATGCAGATATGCATCAAGTATTGTTGTGTCTAACTTGATTTTTTTGTTTTGTTTGGTAGGATCTAATAAATAATGGTGCCCTAGTTTCCCTTTCGAACAAAGATGATGACACTCCTCTTGACAAGACTAAGGAAGACTTGGCAAATATGTTAAAAGGTGAGACAGAATGTTCAAAAAGTTTGTTCATCTTGAACATGTACACATTCACATCTGTAATGAACTATTACCGCATGAATCATAGTCAGTGAATTGTTGATAATGCCTGAAAATCTTGTGTTTAAAAAGTAGAGAGACAAAGCTAATATTGAGTTTTAGTGGACCAGTTGTAGCCACGTGTAATTTACTTAGTGAGATATTAGTCTAATGGGGTGTTGCAAGAAAGTTGCAATCGATTGCAAGTTGCAACTGATTGTCACTGGCCAATCAAAATCATTGTTGCATGCATGTCTTCTTAAAAGGGCAGACCCTGAGCCAATCAGAATGGTTGTTTCAAAATTAGCAATTACTTGCAATCGATTGCAACTTTCTTGCAACACCCCATGATAGTCTTCTAATATGAGTTCATTACTTTCTTGAAGAATTACATTTAGAAATACGAAGTATATGAGGTGTAGTTAACAATGTCTTAAAATGATTTGATAGTACTGCTCTGTCATTTATAAATTTATGGGGGGGGGGGGGGGTTTTTTATGAAATATTTTGCGTCGTGTTAAATGATACATTAATTTCGTCCAACATTTTCTAACAGAAAGAGCAGCAAGCATGGGCCAAGAACTAACAAAAATACAATACAGGAATAACTGGAGTGGCACAAAGACAAGAAGTCGTAAGTATTCCATTCTGTATGATTTTTTTTTTTTTTTTTTTTTTCCTCTCACACTGGAAGAAAGTTTTTGAGCCAATGAATGATAGAAATTGGACAAAAGTAATCTTTTTTTCATTGCAATGCAAGCATAAAAATTTTCAGGTATTTCACATTCTAAAATGTACAATGTAGTGCTCCAATAAATTTCAAGAGAATCAGGAATAACCCCCAGTACAACAGGAGCATGGCAGACCCCTTTGCCTGAGAAGCGGGCCTCTATCACTCATGTTGAAAAGTTAATTATGTTTTAGATCGTGAGTCATTGTGGGAGCACATGTGTTCTGAGAAAAAAAAAAAGGCTGTACGTGAGGTCACACCTCAATCTGTGAGCAGAGATAAATTTCATCATATGTTCAGTGTACATGTACATGTAACATCACAAGTTACTGTTTTCATCAGTGTACTCCATCTCAATATTTTTCTGCATATTCAAGGTCAATAATATGTCTATTCTTGAAGTTTCTTTGTGTTTAGTGACAATTTTTTTTTCAGTTCTCAGTATCTGGATCCTTTTTCTCTTTTTCCCCTTTTCATTTGCATTTATCTTATCACTTTTCCTTGATCCTTTTATTGCATTCCTTCATTGCCTTCATTCTCATCTCTTATTTCTCACTTTAAACTTCTCTTCTTCCTCACTTTAAACTTCTCTTCTTCCTCACTTTAAACTTCTCTTCTTCCTCACTTTAAACTTCTCTTCTTCCATCATCTCTTCCTGAATCTCTTCAAGTTTCCTTCCCTTAGCTGTGTAAGAATGGCTTATTCATGCATTTGAGCTTGCCCTTGATAAAGCTGTGCAATACAATGCACCTGCCAACAGTTCAGCTTCATGACACACAGATCTATGAAAGAAATGTGTGTATTGTTGTATAGTGTGCAGAGTATGGAGGAGAAGGAAAGTGGAGAAGTAAAGGAAAGAATGAAAGAGGAAAATGATTGAGATGATAGAATATAAACTGAGACAAGAATAGAAGAAATGAAACACTGAAAAAAAAATGAAAAATGATAAAGTAGGAGCAAGGGGTGAGGAAATGCAATGAAATACTGGTAATTAAATAATCACAATGCCATCTGGACAGTGACAGTGAGGAAAATGAAACTGATATTTTGTAGTAAACATTCTACTTGTCCTGAACCATTTTAGAAAATATCACATCATTTATGTTTAGGAGTGAATTATAATAAGAGTTTTTCCCTCATTGATAGGTATTTTTGTTCAAATTTCTTGTCTGCAGGTGATGGAACGTTGTCAAGGTTTGCTGGCATAGATCTGAAACATGTGAAGCTTCAGAGCAAGATAAACAGTAGCCCTACAGGAGATGTGAGTATAAACACACACACTGTTGTGATGAGATATTCTTTGCAAAAAAAGATGAAGCACGCTTTATTAATTGGTGAGGATCAGTACTTATCTTTTTTTTTCTTATATATATAATGCATGCAATGTTAAAAAAAGAAGTCTTGTGTTAAAAATGAAGTCTTGTGTCAGTGTTTTTATAAACAGTTTACTTTTATCTTATACCTTATTATCATTTTACAATTGACTAGTTAGTTCTGTAATTGCTGTATGTTATATACTGGGACCATCCGGTTACAACATGCAGTAAATTGATTATCATGTATTACCCTCACTATAATCTTTACTCTTAGTCTTTATGCATTGTTTTGCAGAAATTTTACCTGCAAAATAGTTGTGGCTTTCAGCGAAAATATCTAACAAGCTAAATTGAGCCAAACAGATCGCCGTGTGGAATACCGGCCTTTGAAGCTGCAATAAAAAGAGAATTTATAGATGAATGGCCCTTTATTTGTATTCTTGTTTGATGCGTAGATGTGGAAGGGTATTTGGCAGGGGACTGCTGTCATGGCCAAGGTGCTCAAGGTCAGCAACGTGACCTCTCGTATCTCGCGAGAGTTTGGTGAGGAGTTCCCGCGGCTACGCATCTTCTCTCATCCGAACATCCACCCCGTGCTGGGATGCGTGAACCAACCGCCGAATCTTGTCGTCTTGAGTGAGAACCTAACAAATGGGTCGCTTTTCCATGTTCTACACGAAGCTTCAGGTTAGTGCTGAATGTTTGGTTTTATTTCATTTCGATTAGCAAAATTCTACATTTCTAGTATATCAGTTCAGAAAAATGTCACTTCCTCTCAACCCGTGTAAAAGAGTACCACAGGTACCATGGTAATTTGATGAAATTACCATCAAATTACGGTAATTTGATGGTACTTGCATGGTACTTGGTGGTTTTAATGGTAATTTCATCAAAATACCATGGTACCCATGGTACTTTTTCTGTAGGGAGAGAAGATAAAAGAAAAAAATGTCAAAACATTAGTGAAGATAGATGATACCATCCATTGTTGAAGATTTAGTTCGAAAGATTTATGGTTAATCTGCTCATTTGAACATAACTCTAATTCAGTAAACTATTATTTACAAATGTTACATTTATAGACACAATATTTCAGGGTGTGGTTTCCTTAGAAAGAAAAAGAAGAATGTGTTAAAGCACATTGTATGGATACATTCTCTCATCTTTTTGTTGAAGGTGGGTGAATTGTTGGGTGGAATGAAAAATAGAAAAGCCAATTCGGCCACATTCACATCTTGTTGTGTGAATTGTAGCTATTTGGGCATTTTCTTCTACTCTGCCCTACTTTGGCAAAAGGAAGCAAGTGACAAAAGTGACATTTTCTGTAAAAGAGCAAAATCTGTCTGTTACTTGTACTGACGTTATTGGAATATCATCATGTCTTACCTTACATATCTCTTAGCAGGATGAGTGTTCATGCATAAAATTTGGTCTGGAAGAAGAGCACATTATATAAAATGAGAAAACATAACTCAGATTTGGTTGGTACGTCACCTGCTTCCTTTTGCCAAAGTAGGGCAGTTAACTGATAATTGGTTTTATAGCAAGGATTCTTCTCTTTAGGCATTTATTCTTCTTCTTTGTTTGATAACACAATAGCTGAATACAAATGTATCACATCGGAGTCAGTTTGGAGAATTCTTACAAATTCTCTACCTATTTGCAATCTTTTCTAATCATTCTTCTGTTAATTTTCAGCCCTCCTTCATCCAAATAGGAGTGGCGAAATAAAGTTGAAAAGGAATTGTGAAGAGGCAATCAATGAATGTGTCACAAATGCCCTTGGGTTTATTCTTTCAGTGTCCTTTGTATGTTTGCATTGTAGTCTTGTATCAGACCACTGTTTGTTTGTTTTTCTCCAGATGTAACAACAATTGATATGAATTTGATTATATACCATGAAGCTAGACAAGCATGCAGGATACATATTATCACCTGTTGGTTTCTTAGGGGAATAGTATATCTTGGGGGAGGGGGTTTCTTCTTCCTTTTCTTCCTCTGTGCATTGTCTGAAACCTCTTTTGGTGCTCCATGTAAAAGGTTTATGAACTTTTACCAAGAATTAACTGATAAGGGTTTCCTCGTGGTTTGATTTCACTGAACTGTTGTTAGACTAACCTTGAAAAGTTGAAAAACCTTTTTGTAGAGCATATTGATTAAATGTATCTACACATGAAGTTGCTCATGATAAAAACGAATGTTGAATCTAATGTTGGAAAGTTGAGTTCTGAAGCATAGAAAGATTTAAAGTCTGTTGTCATTTTCCAAGATGCATCAAACTGACATTTTTTAGCTGTACTTTGTGTTTGGTCTGAGCCAAAGACTAGACCAACCCATTCAGATGTCCCAAGGTCATTTATGTCATTAGGGTCATCTGAAGTGTCTTGTGTTATGTAAAAGAATTGGGATGGATAGTAACAGAAGAAATGTCCTCCGAATGCACATGATGAATTAACTTATATCTCTTCTGAATATGTAAAAGAATGTTGTATGAACTATGAAGGTCTCAAAAAGCCTCACAAGAGTCTTCTGATTCCTATGCTTGTCATGATTGATGAATTGCAGTCCATGAAGATGCATTTCAATGACTACTTTTATAAGATGATGTATCAATATTCATCTCAAGCTGGAATATAATATAGTATTACTTTTAATGAATCAGTTTATCTTGATCATCTATTCATATTATTTTTGAGGATCAACATTGATCATGCTGAAATTTAAATAAGTATTTAATTGCCATTTACTATTGATCAGGGAAATATTGAAGTAGGGTAAAAGATTCGAAAGTTTCGATATGGCCGAAAGCTTCTTCATTACCCGTCATCAATCCCATCTCAAGTGTAGATTGCCTCCTACCTACTTGAGTTCTGTGATTACATATAGATCAGTCTGTGGTACATTACCCTTAAAGTGTACCAATCACTTTGAAAAAATCTTTAGTTTACAGCTAGAATGTATGAAAATAGATCAATATTGGATTCAGAGAGGGCAGTATAGGTAGTATCTCATTCAATGCAGTCATTATTATTACTATTATCTATACCCCACTGGAAATGATGTAAAATTAAATAAAAATCATCTCTCTACCTGCACTCTGTGCGCTTTATGATCTTTGATTTCAATCACACAAGTATGCCTACAGCTCATACCACTTTGTAATGCATCTATTGCGTATCTATGGTGGCCCTGAAGTACGCTCGACAACAGGTCATGTGCGACATGAATTTCGCAGGTCCTGAACTTTGCATCCCAAGTCGTGAAATTCACGACCCGCGGTGCGAAATTCATGACCTGTGGCGCAAACTTTGCATCCCAAGTCGTGAAATTCATGACCGGCGGTGCAAAATTCAGGACCCGTGGTGCGAACTTTGCATCCCAGTCCTGAATTTCGCACCGCGGGTCATGAATTTCACGACTTGGGATGCAAAGTTTACGCCACGGGTCATGAATTTCATGACCTCGGATGCGAAGTTAAGGACCTGGGATGCGAAATTCACGTCACATATGACCTGTTGTCGAGCGTACTTCAGGGCCACCATACGTATCTTTGTATTTGCGCACTGACAAGAAAGGGTGGAAAATGGCAAAATTTAGCCTTCTTGTTTAGTACAGTGGTCTACGGGGAAAACCAGGAAGAGGGCAAATGTTGCCCTCTCCGGTAGTATGGATTCGGAGTAGCATGCACAATACAGCTTTTTATTTTGCAGCTACAATGCCTTGTATAGGTAATAATGCATTATATTTTTCTTGAATTAAATGTAAAATGGAATATTTGTATTTTGTGCAGGCATTGTTGTTGACCATGGTCAGATGGTGAGCTTTGCCCTGGACATTGCGCGAGGTATGTCCTTTCTTCATGCTATGGATCCACTCATCCCAAGATACTATCTCAACAGCAAGAACATCATGGTAAGTTGACATTACACTTTGTCATGACTGTGGATTTAGTACAGTGAAACCTGCTTTAGCGACCACCTGTGTAGAAAGACCACCTGTCTATAAAGACCACAAATTCTGTTTCCCTTGAATCTTTTTTCCCCACTGAAATGTGTATTAAATCAACCTGTCCATAAAGACCACCTGCTCATAAAGACCGCTTTTCTTGTCTCCCTTGGGCGGTCTTTACATACAGGTTTCACTGTACATGATTTGTCACGCCGTAACGGAGGGTACCGTCATAGCCAGGGTTACGGCGTTGTGCAGCACCATCTCATGTCCATCAGAATACAGTTACACAATTGTGTGAGGCGACCTTTATGTCACAATCTGCGATAAAGATCCCAAAGCCGACTTATTTCCTTCTTTTATGATGACATATGACAACAAATTTCTTAAATTCATTAAAATCTTCTTGAATAAAACACTAAAAAAATTACTTCCTCATGTTTTTTGTGCCAAGGGGACTGCACTGAAAAAAATTGAATAATTCAGCAAAATGGTGAATTTTTAGTTGGTAACCTAGGGTACCAAATACTGCATCATATCAGCATCATTTTATGTTTGATACATACACCTGTATAGTGGGTGAATGGGAATGAGTCGATATCAAGCTGGGATGGTAATATTTGACTGAATTTGCTTTATTTTTATCTATTTATTTTAGTATTTTATGTAAGATATAGGTTGTATGAATGATAGAGATATGTTGTTTGTAAAATCTATTTAGGGGCTCATTCAAGAATTAATCCCTCATCAGATAACTTTTATTTAATGCCAACTAAAACTTACTAAACTGTCCTCCCCCCTCCCCCCTCCCCCACACACACACACACACAAAAGGGGTGAATGAGATTTATCCCTGCATTAAAACTGCAAACCCCAATATCTGGCCATTGTGACCTACTCACCTCCCCCCTCCCCCCCCCCCCCCCCCCCCCCCTCCCCAGGTTAAGAACTGCTTCTAGAGAGCTTACCACTCAGGCAAGCTGGCCATTGATATTTAGTCTTGTTCCTCTATCAAAACTAAGCTATGTAATTGGCAAGACGAGTTGT
This sequence comes from Echinometra lucunter, assembly GCA_029962745.1. Taxonomy (NCBI): domain Eukaryota; kingdom Metazoa; phylum Echinodermata; class Echinoidea; order Camarodonta; family Echinometridae; genus Echinometra; species Echinometra lucunter. Next base: position 10,382,946 of record CM057161.1, on the reverse strand, counting down.
CACTTTATAAACTATATGTTAATCTTTGTATCTGTTCTTGTAGATTGATGAGGAACTGACAGCCAAGATTAACATGGGTGATACAAGGTTCTCCTTTCAGAACAGAGCTAAGCTCTTCAATCCTGCTTGGATGGCACCAGAAGGTAATATCAGGCATATATTCAAACATGAATCTGAAACCAGGAAAATGAAAATTCATAAACTTCACCGTTAAAGCACGATATTTGACAAGTTTGGTTCTATTACTGTTGATTCAGAGCCTTAGAAATTTTTACCTGCATGCATATTTAGTAATATTTTTTTTTCACACATTGTATCCATTTCATTGCAATACCGTATTGGGTGTTGGGTTTGATGCTGGTAAAATAAGTTTCAAAATCCTTAGTTTGGCAACATTGTAAGAGGTTCAAAATCATTGTTTCCAGTATGAATTGGCAATTTTAAACTTTGTGACATAGATTATGTCGTGATACATTGTTTTCAGATATATGACTATTTATCAGAACATGATAGCAGTAACTGAAATATATTATTGTTACCATTTTGAATAAGAAAGGTGATCAATTTAGCCGTAAGAAAATTCCTCTCCTGAATGGATGCATCCGTCTAGTACATATGCTTTGATTATATATCGATGGTTTGTATTTCATCAGCTTTGCAGAGAGGCCCTGAAGACCTGAACACTCGCTCAGCAGACATGTGGAGCTTTGCTATCCTGATTTGGGAGCTGGTGACCAGAGAAGTACCCTTTGCTGGCATGTCCTCTATGGAGATTGGCATGAAGGTATGTCATTGAGAAGGGGTAACCAGTCTGATCCTCATATGGGGGGTGTTTCACAAAGAGTTAAGTAGGACTTAAAGTCGCACTTAAATTCCTAGTTGTATATGCTGTATATCACACATCATAACGTTGGTCAGATCATATTCGGGGGACACGTGCTATTGGGAAGTCTATCAATGAGATAACATGTTAAGTACCGCATGCGCAGTGGCACTTACGCATGACTCTAAATCCAACTTAATTCTTTGCGAAACACCCCCTGATCTTATTTATTATTGCTTGTTTTCTTTCAAGATCTAAGTAGGAAGAGGGAGGAGGAAATAGGATATCATGCTGCCCTATCTAACACAATCACTGAATCGTTTTCAATGTAAAAAAAGTCAATGAGGGATTTTTGCGCTACAATTTGTATGGTGCACATATTAAAGTGTCATATCCTCTTTTGTATTTTGCTATAAATCACTTTCAGTTCTATATGATTTGTTTCTGTATTACTTTCTATGTGCATTGTTATCCATCAATTGAATACCCGATACTAGAATCATTTTAGTAGTGACTGGATAGATTGTGATGCAAGAAACCATTGTTTTTCAGATATAAAAAATATTTTTTATAACAGACTTAGAGAATGATTCTATGCTGGGCTTTGTAACATGAGGTTTACGTGTATGAGTGATGGAAGACCAGACCCCTGCGCCCCGCCCCCCCCCCCCCCCCCCCCCCCCCGAAAGAATGATGTAGTTGTAATGTGTCTAAATATACATGTACAATGGTAAAATAGATATTGTTCAACCTCATTTAGAACCATTATCTTGTGGTCAAATTCAAAATTACTTTCTATGACTGAATCTGCATCAGTCAGCATCATTACAAGTTTTTGGTTTAGTTCATTAAATCTCCACCATTTTTTTTTTTTTTTTTTCAATATCCAGATTGTTGGAGAGGGCCTTAGGATTGAGATACCTCCTGGCACCTCACCTCACATGAGCAAATTGATCAAGATCTGTATGAACGAGGACTCCACCAAGCGACCCAGATTTGACATGATCATGCCCATCCTTGAGAAGATGAGGTCATCCTAGAGTCCTGAAGCAGTAGGGATAAGGGCTGGTCATACCTTGCCGATAAGAGTAATGATAACAATATTAAGATTTATAGCTAAAAGGTAACACTTTACAGTGCCCTATATGTATATGAACAAACAAAGTAGAGTAGGATGTGCCTTTAACAGAAAATCTGTTTATTTGTTATCATGATTGGTGAGATGAGGTGTAACCAGCCCTGAAGATTGCAGGGCGGGAGCAGGCCGGTGACCCACCCCCTGCCACGCCCACCTGTTTGAAGCATTGTTACTGATGAGGGAACCCATGCTCTCCCTGTAAGGTAGATTATTAGAAGGTTCAGAATTGGTAGAAGTGACCTTTAAACTTGTTCACACGTGGTGCATTGAACCCTCTCCCAAAACTGCCATGGTAAAGTGAAATCATTTCGTCCATAACTGAATGGTAAATGAGGGCGAAAAACTCTTAGCAGTGTGCAACAAATATGGCTAAATGTTGTCATATATTCTATAAGATGCGAAAATGTGAGGTGATTATGCTTGTATCGTTTTGCATTTCATTAGCATATTTTGATTTAGACTGTTTTAAAGTAGCATGTGTGAACAAGGTTTTATGGATTCACACAGTGAAGCCAGCTAGCCCATCCTGATCATGCAAGTTCTTGTCTAGTTTGTAGAGAACCGGGTGAAGATAGATAAGTAAAAGCAGTATGCAAGGGATCTGGACTGAAAGTAGAAAACACATTGACTAGCCCAGGAGTTATGATTTAAGCTCATGATGGAAGAATACCAGTAACTTGAAAAATGTTTAGAAATAGAAAAGCTGGGTGGCAGAAAAGTTGTTTTGACTCCACCTTCTGTTCATATGGAAATTGACAGTGTTCAGTCTTGTCAAGTTTGAAGGAAAAAAAAAACAACAGCATCACTCAGATGAGAGAAGGAAACATAAGCCATTTTAAGCAAGAGTTGATTGGCTCTCCTGTTGAGCCTGTGGGAAAGAGGAAACTCAGTGGCCACTCGGTTAATTCATTTGAAAGTAGAAATCAACTCACTGCCAATGGGAAATGGATAGGGACAAGGCAATGTAGTAGCCAGTTGGTTAATACCAAAAGACTGGCAAAGCCTACAAAGTATGATATATGCTGTTAATGACAAAAATGGATTAATTACTGTATGTAGGGAAAGACTATATCTTGGTCATAGACTAGACTAGAAAAGCGCATTTCATTTTGTTGTATCTTCCACAACGGACTGTCAATGCAGTTCTATTTTGAAGGATCTTCCAGTATTTACAAATTTTGATGAATCATTACACCTGACATTGATTTTTACCCATTTTGCCATAAACCGCAGAACCTCACAACTTCTGTTTATGCAATCATAGTAGTTATCTATTTTCCCCTTCCCTCTTATTTCCTTGTATAAATATATTGGTTTGAATTTTAAAAAAAGTTACTGCCCTGAGCATGAATGTTTATTTTAAAGTATAAGAATGGTAAAGTTTTGGAAAAGAATGATTCATAATTGTATTTTGTTGGAAGTATAATGGATGACTTGAATGCCATTTCATCAACTTATGAATGTTTGCATGTTTGGTGTTACACTGGCAGAAAGTTTTTGTCATGATTAGGTGTGTAGCTGTTACTGATACAGACAGGAGAGATGCCAGTTGAATATCATCTTGAATACTAGATAATGCTTAGGAGCTTGACTGTGTATTAAACATGGATGAAAAGCAAAATATTACAGACTGAATGACTTCTGTACATTTGTAGTTAGGATTGAATGTGATTAACATGGATGCATGCAACATTGTCTAATTCCGGGGTCAGGGTTAACCAATTGGATACTGGGAGCGGGTAATCCACATGCTAGGTCTATAGAAACGAGACGGTTTAGTAGTCAACAGGTTAATAGGGTCACAAGCATGGTTCTTAACTCTGATAACGGTCGTGTGTGGGTGAGAAATGCAGAAAGAACGCTTCATTTGTTTCTGTTTTTAGTTTGGATTGAATGTAATTATTTATGAATGCATGCAAACCTCCAATTCCAGAATCACGGTTAACCAGTTGGGTACTGGAAGCGGGTAATCCACATGCTAGGGCTATAGAAATGAGACAATTTAGTAGTCAACAGATTAATAGGGTCACAAGCGTGGTTCTTATTTTGATAATGGTCATGTCTGGGTGAGAAAGGCAGAAAGAACCCTTCATTTGTCTTGATTTTAGATGTGAAGGCTGAAAAACATACTTTATAACGTAGCCTAGACCTACCTTACGGAATGAAATGACGATTTTCCAGTTAGAGGGAAAATGTTAGTCACCTGTGTGGGGAAGAGATGATTTTTTTTTTACAGTCTTTTATCAAGGTGGTGATGGCTTAGGAATCTTTTTTGTTAGAAGAAGCAGAAAGCAATCACATAATTGGTGCCATAATTTCAGTTGAGTTATACCTGTGGTGGAAGAATAGTTTCCTTTTGAAGTTAGCTTTGAAATAACTGCAACCTTGTTTTCTATGATATACTGTGAGAACAAATCAGAAGAAGTCATTATGCAACCAGGTGCTACGATTGTACATAGTTAAAATATGTTGTTGTGTCAATGTCAGGAAGACAAGGGGTCACTGAACAGGTAGCAGTCCATACTTTAGCAGCATTTTCTTTCCATGGTATTAAAACTGAATTGTGTATGCAAATGTACACCGTTCATACAAGTACTAAAATCTGTTGTCTTTCAGTCAGCTATAATAATAATATATAGTTCTTGTATAGCGCATATCACATTATGATATAACGTCTCTATGCACTTCCCAAAGGACTGGGATATTATTACCCCAGCTTTAGCCCGGCAGCCTTTTACAGCGCGCAAGCATTTCAAGGAATGAATTCCTGCCAGGTACCCATTCACCTCACCTGGGTTGAGTGCAGCACGATGTGGATGAATTTCTTGCTGAAGGAAATTAACGCCATGGCTGGGATTCAAACCCACGACCCTCTGATTGAAAGAAAAGAGTCAGAACCACCAGACCACGACGCTTCCACAGCTATTACATGTAACTTTGTATCACTTCATATGCATGCGCTGCCGAAATCGAAGGTTTGGGGGAATGAATTTGCGGGTCTTTTCCATTGCAAATTTTTCACCTGCATGGCAGTAGAATATATCTAAGACACAAATTGCATCACATTTAAAAATGAACGTGTTTCAGCATTGCCAAAATGTATTTCTGTGTATAGGAGAATAATATAAAATAATATACACGTTTGCCAGTGGCTTGATCTGCATTTGTCTGGAGTTTTAGGTGGTTCGCAGCCTCTTTCACAAAAACAAAGACGTAGGAAAATTATGTGCAACATTTGTGAGGATTTCCCCAGACCACAGAAGAACTAAGAAAAACTGGTCATCCATCGTGCACCCACTATCGATTATCACGTTTTGCCCAATACATCATGCAGATTTATATTTCATGATTCTTTTCATTTATGCCTGAAAGCAGTCGTAGGAAATCAGGGTTTAACCTAGTCCATTTATTCACAGAGCACCAGGAGGATCGTGACCCTGCTTTTGAGAAAATGATTGTGAAATATTTGTATCTGTGGTTTCCTTTCTCATAGCTTGACATTGTTTGTTCTTGATCGTATGATATTGTCTTTCTCCTGTGTATTGCTAATCCAATCATGCAATCTTGTGCAAGACATTTATGTATCATTTGCCTTCTGATTACCGGTATGCATTGCACTAGTTGGAGACTAATAGTTTCAACTAAGCTGGAAATATTCCTATTTTGTGCCAAATTTCCCCCTCTCTCTTTCCCTGTGCAACTCAGCAATTATCATATTCCTCTTTGCTTTCGATTTTGTAGACTACAATTGTATATTTGAGAAATTTGCATATTCTATTTAATGTAATCTCCAGTTTGTGCCTCTTAAATGATGATTATCTTTCACACATTGTCACTATTAAAGGTCCCCAAGATTTTCCCTGCAGAAATACTCTTTTTGTATAGCAGACATTGCTTTCTCCATCAGTGGCATATAAACATTTGTCTCATCAGATCAACCCTTATCTCTCAATTATTTCATATTTTGTTTGTGAAAAGCCATTTTGAAATAGTTATTGCCATTTGAATTAATTCATGGTCTTTTTCTGATCTTCTTCTATCATGCAAACTCATCGATGTATATCATCTGTGACATTTTTTTAAAGAAGCAAATCTTTGAAACCCAGTGATCATGATGAATTGTCTGAAGTTGTGTGGGCAATCTAGGAAAACTCACAGTATCGGTCTGTAATACATGTACATGCATTGCCTGTTGCATCCTGATTTTTTTTTTTCTCTCAATATTAGTACAAATAGTGATGATATATAGAAGTGTTTTTTCTCATATCAAGTTTGAACTATGTAAAACTAAAGGCACAGCAATGACAAGTACATGTAAGTTTGTATGCTTGTCATTTGTGTAGGTTCGCATACACATATGATAATCACTGTAAGAATACATTTTGTAATCATAATTATGTATGATATCACATTTTGTAAGTTATTTTATGTGTATTTATATACATTTTCATTACTGGGTTTTTTCATAATGAACTCTTATCAATAACTTAGACAGAATTTTGAAATCTTGTGAAGTTTCTGTAATCCAGTGTATGTGCCAGTAATATATGTATATATCAATAATTTACCGGTACACACAAGCGAAAAAGTAATTAATAGGGTAATTTTTTACCTGAAAATCATAGTCTTGCCAATTTTTCAGTAATCAATCTCAATTGTGAAGTTTTGCATGTTTCGTGTAAAACATAGTTGTTACTACTCTGATATTTTTTTGTAATTTCTTCCAGAATAGGCACATTTTGTCACCGCATGGCTGCTTTAAAGTCCTGATCCCCCCCCCCCCTTTTCTGTATTTGGTGGGGGGGGGGGGGCAGTAAATATGTATCAAATAGTGTCAATAAATATGAAAATAGGTAGTTATCATTTTTAGATTAGATTCATGATGCTCTTGTTGTTGTTTACTTTAATCCTAGTTTGTGGTTTACCTATTAAAAGAATGCTTTGATTTAAGCTTGGCGATGCTTATTTATTGATTTCATGTTGTATTGTGTATGTCATCGTGTATATAATTGTTTAAGTTGCTTTTCTTTTCACCTTCCCAACTGAATGTCTGAATTTATTTGAATCGTATTACATTATGTATATTTAAGCATGTAAGTTGGTGCTTAGAGCAGACTACTCAATACTCTAAGGGCTATTTTTGTTGAGCAAAAACCCTCTCCTCAAGAAGTTATGTGAATTGAATAAGAAATCATTTTGATAGAAAAAAATTCGTGAATTTTCAGCTGATGTGAAGCTGTTTTGATGCATGATTAGACGGTTTCATGACATTTGCTCCGGTGACAATTGTTCCCTTGGAAAATCTGCAAGTTAAGTAAAACGTAAAACCAAACCTAACATTAAGCTTAATCCTTATCCTCACATCATTCTGAACCAAACCCCATCACAACTCTAACCCTAACCCTATGTCTTCGGAGAAATTAAAGACAGGAGCAATTAGCGCAGGAGCAAATGTTGCCTCACCGATTAGACATGCTGCCAGTTATTAAGAAAATTCTGACATTTTCATTGAACAGTGAAATAATTTTCTTGTGGCCTTAGTGTTCTTCCAATTGAATAATAAATATAAGTAATTACACTTGAAATTGTTCTTTATACATTGAATTAGCTTTTGTCATGTTGAAGGGGTGGAAGTGTTTGAATAAAGAACAAAAATTACATGTGGCAATTTAGCTTGCCTGACTCTTCAACATCATTGTTTGCATGTCTTACATGAAAAAAGGAGTTGTCTTTTTACTTCATCAGATTTCATTCATGTGAGAAAGGGAAGTAAAAAATGTTTTATTTTTGGAATGATCACAGTTGACAACAAATTATCAAGGCAAGGTTTTACCAATCAGCATTGATGGTGAGGTTCAGTGTTATGTAGATAAAATCTTGTATGATGTAAAACCCGTTCATCAGCATGTTGTATGGATCAGAGAATAGATTAAACTAGTTTTTCTTTTGCTTTTATACAAATAATGGAGTTTCCTTGTTTCATCTTTCTTTGTTGGTGTGGTGTAGTTGAAAAAATGAAAATGTAGAATAGAGTAAGATCATTACAAGAGAAAAGTGGTGAGAATGTGAAAAGGCAATTCCACTGTAACAGGATTACAAATCAAGAGATTTTTAGCTCATATTTTTAATTTTTAGAGTTTGTGTGCAAATTTTGTACTCTGCCTCCCCCCCCCCCCCCCTTCTCAAAATATTATACTTTGTATTCTGTGCTCATTCTTTCACCCGACTCTTTCATTCCAGAAATTTGCTACTTATATTCATGATATTCTGGTACTGTACCTCGGTAACAGAATTACCAGAAAATGGTGTCACATGCAAAATCAAGCATGCATTATTAGATCGTGGATTTTTTTTTTTTTAGCTGCTTTGAATTTAAGGATTTGGCTATACAGGACAATCAAAGTGATTGTTTTTTTTTTTTACTATAAATCTGAAATGAGCTGATTTTGTGCCTCTCATGAGGAATTTCCCAAAAGTGTGGTACATGTACTGGAAAGGAGGTCTTGTGGATCAGTGGATAAGTCTCCGGACTTTGAACCACAGGGTCAGGGGTTCAAATCCCACCGCAGCACTCGCGTCCTTTGGCAAGACGTTTATCTACATTTGTCACTCTCCACCCAGGTGTAGTAAATGGGTACCCGGTAGGAAGAAATTCCTTGAATGCTCGAGCACCTGATCAGGGTAGCCGTGCTAAAGCCGGGGTAATGATATGCAGCGCTTAGAAACATTTGTATTAAGCGCTATATAAATGTTGCATATTATTATTATTATTAAAGGAGAGAGAGAGAGGAGGGGGAGGGGGAGAGAGGGGGGGGGGAGGGGAAGGGAGGGGGGGGGGAAGGGAGGTGGGAGGGGAGGGGGATGAGGTAGAGAAAGATAGCATAGCATTAGAGAGGGGAGTGTCGGAAGGGGAGGGGTGTAGGAAGAGAAGGGAAAATATAATGAGGGGGAGTGTCGGTCAGTCACAAAGGGAAGGGTAGTTTAACTATCTGCATACTCTTGATTTTTAGGACAAAACAATGACAATTGTTCTTTTGATATTTTCTTTAACTTCTACTTTGCCAAGTGCAGTATTGATGCTTGTAATTATTCTACAGATACATGTATCAGTAAAGCACACTAGCTACTTTTCACTTTCACTGGTACCACAGTGAAGGAGATAGCTAATTATTACGAATGTGCACTGATGCGAAAAGAACATTCAAGGAGTTGACAAGAATGTGCCTATTTGAGAACGAGAGTTGAGTGTCAGGGGCAGGATTTTGTATGAAATAGGACGATTGTAAGAAGAAAAAAAATCAAAAGCAGAGTTTTCATTGTTCTAATGGGGCCTAATGTTAAAACTGTGGTCTCTTCATCAATGAACTCATCAGCCCATGTTTTCACACTTTCGAATTACAGACTTATTTACCAAATAAATGTCTTGCTTAAATTTTCTATTAACATGGTGATTGTCATCATCATATACTGAATTTTCCCATATCATTAAAAAGTTCACACACATCCAACTGCCATGCAAACACACACAACCACATTCAAAGATATAAAATCCAATGTTACATTCAGATTTTTGAATATGCAATTCATAACTATACACAAATTACTAAAGCACAGTGTAACACAGACAGGTAAATAACCACACTACAATAACCAGTCATGGTAATTCATCACTTTGGCTATACCTGTTTTAATTGTATTGTAAACAAAAAAATATTTCAAGATAAAACATAACCACAATTTGATATTTGATTTCATAAATCAGATAAATAACTTTAGCTATAGTTCGATGATAAAAAAGGTATTCTGATGACATTGTACAGTTATTTACACCATAACATAACAAAGCATAATCCTTATACAGTACATCCCATATCATTGCAGTTATCGTAGATGAAGTGTGCAAAAATGACAATATAATACTACATGTATATGAACAATACATCAACATACAGAGCATTGCATATCATAAATACTTCAGTTGTTGCCAAATAGTGATTTCATTAGTCTTGGTTGATTCAACTACAAAAGCAAAATTAATAGAAAGATGTGCAATAAGAATGCGTGATAAAAAGCATATGTGATGCTATATCTAAGCCCCATTTCATAAAACTTGTTATCAATAACAAGTTGCAATAACTGTTTATAGCTAATGAAATCCTTGCAGCTGATTGGCTGAGAGCAAATTTGTCACAGAAATGTGGCAGTTGTTACTGATAACCAGTTATGAAACAGGGCCATGACCTTTTTCCTATCATGGCCAAGACCAATCATCTAATGAAAAGATGTCTGACATGTACTATAGAATCAGAGAATGGCATTAAAATACAGACTATTAAAAGGCTTTTCAATTTACACTCATCAAAGTATAATGCGAGAATAAATTGAAAGCCAAATTCAAACAATATAAACAGAAGCTATTAAAAGGTAACAAAAGGGGCACAAAAATAAAGGGCTCTTTTGTTTGATTTTGGCTTTATGTTCACTCTTCATTGTATACTCTGAAAAGTGCAAGTTGAAAAGCTTTAGTATGCTTTTAATGATCTTACGATTCCTAACCCAGCATTTCGCTACCTACTGCACCTAGCATACATTCTCACATTTTACCCACCAGGTAAACTGCATTGTAATTCAGGTCAATACATTCATTACGGGCCATTTTGTTCAAGGAATGTGAGCAAATGGAACGACTCGTCCAGCTGGAGAATAGGACACACTAAAATGAGGACAACTTTGTATTTGATACAAAACTGCCTTCATTAATTGACCTCAATCTCACGTACATGTAGGTATATTAACCTGTTGAACACTAAGCCCATGATAAATCAAGCGAGGGTGCTGGAAATTGTGTGTTATACTGAAATCAAATCGTAATCAAAGATTTAACGCATTTAGGTAGCCCGGTTAACTTAAGTGGCATGAAAAGACATCTCTGGAATGCAAAATACATATTGCTGTTTGTATACCGGTAGTTTGCATTCCAGATGTGTCTTTTTCGTATTTCTCCATTCCACAATTGAATCTACCTTCGACAGACTATTGAATAGCATCCAATGTCTTTCTTCTAATTTGGCACGGCTCAAAATGTGGCTTGCATGTGGAACGTCATGGAATAAAATCACTAAGGCTTGCAGCAAGTGGGGAACCCCTGCCATAAACTCCAGCATTTTTTCTTTTGCGTGAATGAAAGGTCTTTTGAGAAGGAAGAAATAAACGCCAAGGCAAAAAAATTATCTTCTGTGCTTTCTGACAGCAAGAGGATGTGAACCAAGCAAAATCATATAAATTCATATAAATTCATATAAATTCATATAAAGTTAGTACAAAATATGATTTCACAAGTATCATCTGCACAGCTTTGGCAAAACTCTCCTTTATTTGAGCATGAGCTTTTATTGACATGTATATTATTGACATTTATCATGCCATATGTGAACAATTAAAAAAATTGCAGAGATTTGCTGATGAATACAGTGGAAACTCACTATAACGAGGACCTTGGGACCATGAATATTACCTTGTTATATCAGGAAGCTCCTTATATCAGGATGAAAAAACAAAAGAACATAAAGACCTGGGACCAGCAAAATTACCTTGTTATATCAGGAATCTCGCTATATCGGAGCTCTTTATAGCGAGTTTCCACTGTATGTGAATGAACAAGGCGATAGCCGTAATGTGTCTCGCAACATTCATGTGCAATTATTCTTGCAGGTAAATTGTTAACATTTGACCTCATTTGACCTTTGACATACATACATGACCTTTGACCCCAAATAACAGTGAGGTCCCTGTAAGGCATCTACCATCCAAGTCAGATTACATTCTACCATTTGACCTCATTTGACCTTTGAACTACCTATGTGACCTATGACCCCACAAATAACATTTGAGGTCCCTGAAAGGCAGCTACCATCCAAGTATGGATGGTAGCTGACTAGTGACTCAAAAGTTACTAACTCCAGTAGAAACTTGCAAGTAAATTCTAACATTTGACCTCATTTGACCTATGACCCACATACATGACCTTTGACCCCCAACTAACAGAGAGGTCCCTATAAAGCATCTACCATCCAAGTTTGGTTACAAACGGGTACGGGCAAATGGTTGCAATGTTATTCAAGTTTCATAAGCGTCATGGACGGACAACGGACGGACGGACAGACGCCGGCCGGACGGACAGACACTGCTAGGGATCCCTCGGTCTCGCTCTACCTCAGTGGCTAAGAAAAAGTTGATCATGCATATATGAACAAGCCTTAAATGCATATAAAATGTAAATTATTCACTGATGGAATGTTGCACTCCACTGTCTCTGTCAATTCACTTCACTCTCATGTATGGGAACAAACCGGACTCTTCACTATATTACATGTTTTCATTGGTATTTTTTTCTGATATGGACTCATGGAGCAACGATCACAGGTCCTCAAACCAGCATAAGTCACAAAACGAAATTCATACATCACTTCCTGAACCGCCCGTGCCACAGACGGATACAATTCATTTTTTTCTTTTGTTATATGATAATCTGTCCAACAGAGCATTATAGATGGCTTCTGTACAGAGAATGTGCATATGAAAGCTAGTGCTTCTACATGGGAGACAACTACCAGCAAGGTTAAAAACCAACAATATTTTCACTCCCTTCTAAATATGGAGATTCTCTGAATAGTGAGCATAATGTCAAACATTATATCGTCTGTTCAGAGCCAGAAGGGCGTTAACTCATATCATTTTATACAGACTTGGCGCCCTTCTGGCTCCAAGCCGACGATATACCGTTGGAATGAAAAAAAAAAAATCCTGTAATATTAGATATCCTCTATAATGATTAGTGCAAGCGTCACCAAAATCAAAGATTATTTTGTTCTACATCTTTCATCTATTTGGTGAAGAAAGAAATGGGAAAGAACTTTAATAGTATAACTGGAAAATTAATTTTCACCTATTTTGACTCCTACAAAGACAACAAAACTAGAAAAAGCTGGTCCAGAATCAAGGGTTTCATTCTCCTAAAAACTGAATCACGATGGAGGTATTTAGCAGTTCCCACAACTGTTCTGCAAAGAACAGCTGTTGTTTCACAAAAGTTTCTCATCTTGAAAAAGACAAGAGTAGAGTCCAAGTCATTTTACTACTGTTCATCTGTGTTAACATAACAATGCTATGACTATAAATTTCATGACTGAAATGGATGGTTTCAATTTACACAAAATTAAATTCAGCTGATACAAGCCAGATTAGTTCCACATGTCATGATATTAAGCACCTTAAAAATCTTTTAGTCACTTCACTCTTCATAGTACATTCATAATACATGCAAGTTCATACCTACATTAAAAAAGTACTGAGTTGCACAGTTTCCTACAGCAAAGAGGAGAGCAGAGAGTCAATGGCCTGAATTCACATGGGCATTTTACGTTTTGGAGGTTTCAGGCTATAGTTTAAATTTCAACTATGGTTTAAATATATGCCTCATCATGAATTTGGACCAATGCGTGGTATGAATGGATGACCGTATTCTTCCCAATACAATGAGCAAAGAATGAATAAGGTGAAGCCCATGTACAATGTGTTAACCCATTTGTGACAGAGGTCCACATTTTGTGGTTTGGCCTAATATCTTTTGATGCAAAGCCCTAAAAATCATACCAAATACATGAGCAGAAAGAGCAAAAAATTCTACACAAACTGTGCCTATTTTGGTTGCGTCAATATTCGTTGTTTGATGCTGAAAATTTTTAAAGGAAACTAAGCATTAAAATCCTTAAATTGGCAATGTGATAGAAAGTTTAAAATCACTGTTTTCCCCTGCAAATTGGCAACTTTTTGACTTCTCATCATAATTTCTATCAATTTATATTCATTTCAGATACATGACGTTTTATAAGAAAAATGTAGCAATAAAATAAAAATGTTGGTCTTGCCAATTTGAAGAATAACCGCTGATCAAATTAGGCTTTAAATAATTCCTGTCACGAATGGGTTAAAAAATGCTATTCTTCAGAAACATGGATATCATACAATGAACATCTACAGGTAAGAATATACCCCCAGGTGGGACTCTACAGTATCCAGATAAGGAAGAAGAGAACCCACCAGCTGGTGAAGACATGCTGCCATGTTCCATATACTGAGGACATGCAGGTGAATCCACTGTATTCCTGGTTCTTCAGCTAGCTTGGCTGTTCATCTACAGAGCACTTTCAATTTTGGTAAATTCAGTGAGCATTCTCTTTCCCATATCTTGTCACCCTAAGATATGAACGCTTTTGTAGTAAAGTTTTAAAATGTACATGTAAGGTTGTTAGGTTAGTTGCTGATTTTCACAAAAAATATTCATTAAATCATGAATAGCTGTCATTTATGATATTTCCCAAAATAAGTTTTCATGCAAACATGTTCAAATTACTGTTCCGAATCATCTTACTTGGATATACAACCTGTCTCTTATACCTCATATGGTACACGCTTATCATCACCAACACACACATACACACCCACACCCACACCCACACGCACAAATCCACACAACAGGAAAATGGCAACACATCTGTCGCTATTCGACAGTGAAGAGAAGACATGCACCATGCTGATGCTATGGTAGATTTAAAGAGCTGTTGACAAATGTTTCCTTTTTCTGGTAGATTTGAAGAGCTGTTGACAAATAATTGTTTGCTTTTTCATCCTGTGGCCTATAAGTGGTTCAAGAAGCCAAGAATGACAGCATCTGTGATTCTGTTATACCAAAACCACGACCTTGTCAGCTCCATTTCCTTCTGTAACTCTTGGCAAATCTTTGTAGATCACAGACTATGTAGAAGTGAGACCGATTATGCACCATCTCTGCAAATCATGCATGCAGACGAATTATGATTCCAGCGACTTGGCAATCTTCCCATTAGTCCATAGAATAGAAAAAAATTTCTTTCGCAGAAGCATTGTCTTTGTCTGTGTGAATTTAGGATCATTTATGGATACAGTTTTTCCAGGCAAGTCCACCACATGCAGCAGATACAATGAAGTATAACACCAACTGCAAAAGAAGATGGATTCACAGTCAATATAGGAATATATTGAGGAATTTAAAGGGAAAATCCACCCCAGAAGTGTCACTCTTTCAATAAAAGGAGCTAAATTTGAACAGCATTTTAAAAAAGAAATGAGCAAAATCGGTCAAAGAATAAGAAAATTACACTCATTTACATTTTCTCGTAAATTACTCTTGGCTCAGCAAATTGGCAACACTGATGACATCATATACGAGCAGCTCTCCATTCACTTTGTATATGAAATTTCATATTTTCTCAATTTTCTTGGAAGTTACACATTTTCTCACCCCATAGTCACAGTATGTTTTGTAAAAAGCAGTTCTTCTGAACATACACTGAATATGGGGGTTAGAAAATGTGTAACTTCCAAGAAAATTGAGAAAATGTGAATTTTCATGTACAAAGTGAATGGAGAGCTGCTCGCATATGATGTCATCAGTGTTGCCAATTTGCAGAGCCGAGAGTAATTTACTAGAAAATGGTAAATGAGTGTAATTTTCTTGTACTTTGACCGATTTTGCTCATTTCTTTTTTAAAATGCTGTTCAAATTCATCTCCTTTTATTGAAACATGGACATTTCTGGGGTGGACTTTGCCTTTAAGTAGCAATGTAGTATGAGATGGGGCAGAGAAATGTACGTGAAAAGTTGGTTTATTGATAAAATCAGAAGATGACAATAGACAGGAGAGGAAATAATGACAGTAAGAAAAGACCATGATAGCTCTACTAGACAAAAATAACGAAACAACTTATAATAATAAATTTTCACATTATGCATGTCAATTATTTCTTTGGAATTCTGTTCCTTAATCTGTTTCTTTATTGTGTAGTGTATTTTCTTTGTTATCTTATATTTTATCATTGTAAATCAGATACAATTCAGCCACTGGACTGTGAAGTTTGATAATAAATAAAACTGTTTCAATAAAACAATAAAACAACAACAATAACTGAATTTCTTTTATAAAGAATTTTAAATTCATAACATTCAAATCATTCAAAATCCGAATTTTCACCTATGTCTTGATTTTTGTAAAAAAAATTAATAATAATAATAATAATAATAATAATAAATAACAATTAGGGTTACTACATTGCAAGAATGATGTGCTTTTCTTTTCACCTAGACATTCTGATTAGAACTCTCAGAAACAACTTCACTGAACAAAAGAACAAAAATAAAAATGGCAGGGTGATTGTCTTCATAAACTTGACAATGATTGATGATACAGAATAGGATTACTTACTATGATGATTATCGTTAAGATGATAATCAATTTCAAGTTCTTCATAAACATAGATCTTGCTAGGCTTTTACTGCTCTTCTTGAACGTTAGTGACTGCAATACAAAAACAAAGTCCATACTGAGAACCCACTGACATAGAAAAGCTTTGAGTGTTCCTTTTTTTTGTCTTTTCTTATTTCTTCCCTTTCCCTCCCTTGATTTCCCTCCCTTGATCTCTCTCTCTTGATCACTCTCTCTTTTTCTCTCCCTCCCCCTCTCTCTCTTTTTCTCTCTCTCTCTCTCTCCCTCTCCTCATTTATCACTCCCTTTCTCTCAACATGACCTACCTAAATATGCTCCTGGCATTCTTCAATGCAAAACCATACCAGAACATTAACATTATAACCTATCCCCTATCTCCTGCAATATCTTGTAAAAAAGTACCATGGATAAAATGGTAATTTGATAGTAATTTGATGGTAATTTGACAAAATTACCATTAAACATGACAATTTGATGGTACTTGCATGGTACTTGCATGGTACTTACATGATTTTGATGGTAATTTCGTCAATTACCATGGTACCAAATATGGCTGCAAGGATATCTCTTCAACATGAATAAAACAATTTATAAGCCCAAGTTACATATTAGCCCCCGACCCCCCCCCCCCCAACCTTGTCATCAATACTTCAAATCAATTGCATTTGTAAACAATATCACACCTCCTTCCTCTTGACATTTACAGAACTTATTCCTGCTGAACAGCACTTAAACAACAGTGTTATTTTTCAATGGAGGCAGTGTCCACATTTTAAAGCTCATTTTCCATGCGTAATTTTAATAACGACTGTTTTGTGACTTTACATTCCTACTTCTGGTTCAACTTACCGTGGTTTCTAAGTCTTCTGTCTTGTCAATCAAGAGCTCTAACCTTTCTCCTCGATTCGTCACCGATTCTTTAAAAGCACATGGTGCAAGAAGAAGAATGGAATAAAATAAGGAGGGGGCCAAGAGGGGGGGAAACAAGGTAGAAAGCAATTAGAAGAGGGCATAAAGGAAGGACAGGATTAATGATGAGGAGTGGAAAGAAGATAATAGAAAGGAATGAAAGAAACAAAATGGAAGAAAAGAGAGGAAGATAAATGTGAAATGACTATGAATCTAAACTGGGTGGGAATGAATATTTCTTATTAATGGTTTCATTATTAATGGTTTGGCGTCACCTGTGCCTGGGAGGGGAAAAGCGAATAGAATCACTGTAACCCTCAGGTCTCTCCTCCCGATATCCCTGATTGGGGGTGTGCAGGTGGACCACATACACCAGGGTTTCCCCCTTCTCTTATACGAATAGTGCAGTGGGATCTTTAACGTGCAAAGGTGGTGACTCTCCTTTACACGGGACCTCCATTTAACGTCCTATCCGAGGGACGGAGTGCTTTCCACTGTAGCACAGCCTGCGTCTATGAAACGGGAGGGGCACAATAACACACAACGTAGGCTTTTCATATTGAAAAATGAAAATGAAATAAAATCTCTGGATCTGAAAGTTGTTGCTGGTATTCATATTAAGTGTCACTTCAAGTAAATGCTGATGAGGAAATTCTTATTGCTTGATTACTATTGAAGTACATGTACTTCAACTTAAAACTTCAGAAGCAGATTTTTTTTCTTCAAATTACACAGACTACTCTACCTACTGGAGGGTACAGGAAGAATAGCATCTGTTTTTCTGATATCTGTAATGGCTCATATACCCTGAACATTATGTAATGGAGGTGCTGTGGAGGTGTCAGTGTAGTTCAGTGGTTATTCACTTGACTCTCAATCAAAGGGATGAGGGTTCAAATCCCAGCCCGGTGATAGCATTAATGCATGTTTGCCACTCTCCACCCAGGTGCAAATGGAAGCGCTACATATCTGGCCACTAAGCTATAACACGGCATGATGGACCTCAAGTTCAACACTATACAAAAAGCCACCATTAATATCATCATAATTATCACTAAAATATCTTCTTTTTTTCTTAAATCAACAACAAACAAAATCAAGTACAGTGGAAACTCAGTATAAAGAGATCTGATATAACGATATTCCTGATATACATGTAACTAGGTAATATTCTGGTCCCAGCTCTTTACATTTTATTGTTTTCTGAACCTGATATAACAAGATTCCTGCTATAACAGGGCAATTTTGATGGTCCAAAGTTTCCGCTGTAATAAACTTTCTTGAGATCAGATGTGCACTGGAATTTCTTACCGATGTTTCTGACCATAATTTGATTGAGTTCATCAAGATCCTGCTGTACCTCTGACATCCTTGTGTGATTTGACAAGGGCTGAGCGAAGTATCTCTGCCAAAGAAGATTGAAATGATGAATTAGGGTTCAGCACTGATAGACCTCTGGGAGCAAAATATTCTTTGCCAAACAGGTTTACCTGTTGGCAAATTTAGCACCTATGACAGAATTGTTAGAAACATGTCTGAGAAGTAAGACTAGCAATGACTTTCAGGTATAATGGTGCTTTGACACATGATGCGACAGTGTGGCTGTGTCACCACACCTTTTTGTGTACAAGCCTATGGGGTATAGGGCGACAAAAAAATGTCGCCGAGGCAGGAAACATTTTTGTTTGCTGCCTAGATACAAAAAAATGTGCACCAATCAAATTTCTAAAAAGTTAGCGCAAAAATTTTTACCATGAGATTGTTTGCACACAGTTTTGACAATATGTTCTCTTATTGAGAGATGATGCGTTAATGCGCATTCATTAGCATATGTGGTGACACAAAGTCCCTTCATGTGTGAAAGCACCTTGAATGTCTTAGAGAACAATTTCTCGGCGTTGATTCTTCGTGGCTCAGACGGTTATGCGATATGCTTAGGTACTCAATCATTGATTGATTTGCATCTCTTGAAAGTTCTTTATAAGATTTCATATCATAACCGTACAAGACATACTGGAGAGGAAAATGAACGGCATAAGGAGGGAGAGGTAGACCAAGAACTGGGATGGTGTCTGAACTGAAAGGTGACCCGACTTATGACATGATGAAGAGGAAGGGCGGAAGATAGAGAGTGGTGATCTTGTACTGGAGAGGAAAATGACTGGCAAAAGGAGGAGAGACAGACCAAGAACTGGGATGGTGTCTGAACTGAAAGGTGACCCGACTTATGACATGATGAAGAGGAAGGTGGAAGATAGAGAGGGGTGGAGAAGGAACTGACGATTCAACACTGTTGTGTGGACCTGCCTTATCGGCAGAATACCCAGAAGAAGAAGCCATGACAGTCCACTCAATTATTAATACACTATTATACATATAGTGCATGCTCTGGAGTTGAATAGTCTGTTATAATTATGTGCATCCACAGCTTTAGAATTTCCCAAGTGCCTCAGCTTACAAGGCCATAGGCTGAGGTGAGATATAATGCACGAGAGAAATTCTATATCTATGGATGCACATTTTATGGTATAACTGACGACAATGAGCATGTACATGTACTATGTTTTATATAGAATGGGAAAGTGCTTGTGGGAGCTCACCAAGCAATAATCATTGCAACATCCATCACAAGCCATAAAGTGCAAATTTGTAACAATAATGAAAGTTCACGTAGCATGGTTAGGCACGTACAAAAGTGTGGACTGCGCATCAAAAGCACCTTGTGCATACCTGCATGTATTATTAATAAGCTGCGTGCTTGTTGGCCCTATGGGATTTTGTACACAACTAAGCGTGCAATGTAACAAGTTACATGTATATACCCCGATCATGGCCATATAATGAATTACGCAATGGCAAGAAGAGCGAATCTGACCAGTCAGAAACTTTCTTTCATGTGTTACCCAGCTTATATAAAGTAATGAGGACACAAACAGTATATACCAGTAGAGAGAGAATGATAGTTGAATGTGACAATCCATGGGGAAAATTTCAGTTCTTTTTAATAACAGTGACCTTGCATTCATTATTATGGGATATCACATGCCATTCCACATCCTGATACATGTACACATAAAAAGTGCCAACAATAAACTGACTTGAAAACTTTCCAAATACGTGATAAAAAGTCTATCAAGCATACTCTTAATTACAAAAGATAACTACATGTAGGGGTCTAGGGCTGAGTAAACTTGATCCCTGGTTTCTCGTTTGGTATATACATGTATATCTTAAAAGTGATGAGGAGGGGGTTCTACGATATTTTTCTTGTACATAAAATGCTATTCCGTCAATTTTAACACAGACCCCTCGTGCTTTCAATTTGAGCACTTGAAAGGGCAAAAACAGTGTATGCATGGTGTCAATTGTTTTTTGTTTCCTCGTTGTTTAAATATACTCAGATTAATATTTCAGTCCAAAAACAAAAATAACAAATAACATAAAAGGGGGAAGGAGAAGAGGAGGGAACTGGTATTTATTCTCGTTTGGCCAAATAATGCAAAATAGGCCAGCAAGTAATGTGTCAGAGAGTAAGATAATCAATTCAACACTGATAAAGTGAATCATTTTAATCAAATTTGTACAAAACGAAAGCCTTTTTATCAACATTTGCTCCTTGGACATAGCAAATAAAACAAAAGCCATATTTTCTAATTTCACGCTTAGAATAATTTTATAGACAAGAATTTTTTACTAATATTTATATCTAACTACAATATTACATGTACTAAAAACTTCAGTATGAGGATCAAATACAACCTGGGGGGTGTAACATAAAAAATACAATTAATCTTACGATTGATATCAATCGTAAGTCTATGACAAACCATATACTATAAAGAGTTACAATTGATAGTAAGATTGATTGTATCTCTTTATGTTACACCCCCTGATCGGGGGCCCATAAAACAAAGGTTTGCAATCAATCGCAGATTTAAAACAACCATTCTGATTGGTCCAGGGTCACCTTTTTGAACGAGATGCGCATGAAACAATGGTCTTGATTGGCTGTTACAACTTTGCGATTGATTGCAAATCTTTGTGTTACCGGGCCCTGGTAATACATGCACATATTTGTGCCTATCATTGTCATTTCTCTATGTGTCTTTGTCTTGTAGAACTTTGTTTGTTTCTTACAAATCTCTTTTTACTGTGTCCATGTTATTTATATAAAGATCAAAAGAAGATAAAGACAAAGAAAGATTGGCCTTGTATAGTCCCACTGCACACACTCGGGTGTTGTTTTTACACAGACAGCTCACCACTCCATATTCATTAACATCAGAATACCAACATGTATGTTCTTATCGCGTTAGATCTAGACAATGCTCACTCGTATCAGTTATAAAGCAAATAATTTTAGTCAAGTAGAGACAGTAAAACAGAAATGTATAAATAAATAGAGGCAGGAATAGATTAATATATAAGATTATGCTGAAGACTTCATGCAACTAGTGACCTTTAGAAGTAGGTCAGATAACACATATCAACTAATGTCAAAAGCTAAATGCATCAGACATTTTCCTTGAAATTGGCACTCATATTTCATATTTAACTGTTTTGTTATTCCAACTCAAAGTACAAAATGAAAAGGAAATGTATATATGGACATCTCATAAAAAATAATAACTTTTAAGTTGTAAAGTTGTGAAATTTGTGAAATATCAGAATTTTGTCAATGTGGAACTATTCAGAATGGTTAATATCCTTTGGAATTTCTTGAAATGACATTACTTCATAATATGTGCAAGGTCAGCTCAAGATGTGTAAAAATAATTAAAAACAAAACAACCATCATCATCATCATCATAATCATAATAAATGATAAAAGTAACAATCATTCTTTCTTCTGTGGTGAAATAATCATGTATGGTGGGGGGGTCTTTATGCTTCGCAGCTTCTGAAAGCCAGGACCCCTGAGAATACGCGCACCGTGATACCTTCGTTGCTCAAAACTTCCAATGTGACTGAGCAAGAAGAATGTCACTGAGGTTTACCAAAAAGAATCAGTAATTTTCCTTCATTTTTGTGATATCATATCATTAGCTAGAAATCAGGATCGAGTGTCCTGTTTAAGAGCCCTGACCTGGATCCACCAGCTCCGGGATATTGTGTACTGCAGCACGCAGACCATACGAAAGAAGTCAGTCAGTTTCAAAACCAAGATTTCAGAATTCATTCATTACATGTAGCTTAAGGACTCTTTCATTTTATCTAACAAAGTTTGACAAGGGCATCAATATTGACCTAAAGATATGTGTTACATCATTTCATCAAAAATTTTCTCAATGATTTAACTTCCGAATATGTCGAAATAGAACTAAGACAGGTCAGAGAAATAGCTTTCCATAAACCTGTTCATTAAATGACCTTTTTATTGTTGATAAAAACAAAGTGCATTTTGCCCCCCCCCCCCCCCAATACACAATAGCAAATATAGCAATTAATTATTGATAGGACTTACAATTTGTGCAGCTAGTACTCGGGAGAATTCACTGTTCATTGCGAAAGGAAGTGCTGTGTGTACTCTGGACCCATATGTAGCAGTGAATCTATACACAGGATTAAAAATAGAAGAAAAAAAAAAAGAATTAAATGATATATAAGATAAGGAAGCTTTGTTTTGGTTTCTATTGAAATGAAAAAAAAACAAATAAAAAGGATCTGAAACAGGTTTGTATCTTGATTGAATTATGGGGTTTCCCGCACTTCTTCCCTCCTCTTCCAAATGGTCATACTTACATTGTACACAACATATACATAAACTTAAAGGGGGTACCCAATGCTGAAACAATGTTAGTTTATTTAAAAGAGCATGATTTTATTAGCAGAAAATCATCTGCCTTAAGGTTTTTAAAAAGTCGTGTTGCCAAGGAAATCCCCAAATGTGGAAAGATTGCAGGATATTTTTGACCCCTCAGCTATGACCCAGTTTCAACTGGGTACCCACTTTGACGTCAAAATGACGTCAAAGTGGGTACCTTGTCGCGCAATTCTAGCAAAATGCGCACAAGGTATTATACATATTGTACAGTGAGCGTGCAGCACAACTGCAATGCGCGAAGCTGGGTACCCACTTTTACGTCATACCTCATACTTTTTTTTCATAAATTTTTGGTCAACTCTTGACTTATCATGAGAAAATTAGCCAAAATGTATTGATTTTGATTGAAAATCATCAAATTTTTAATTGTTATTCTTCTTAGAACTCTATTCTCGATCATACTTCCCCCCCCAAAAAAATTACCATTGTGTAATCACTTTAAGAGAAGCTTGAGTTTGGAAAAGCTTGAGCTCAAGGAAGCTTGAAAGATGAGTTTTTTTTGTTTTCTCATTCTTTTTATGTCAGTTAGGAAGAATATAGTAAAAAGATCCCCTAGAAAGGAGTGCTCTTAAAATGCCCTCATGTTGGAAATACAAACAGAAAAGTTTGGGCTAAAAATTCATGCCAGATGAATTTGTGTGTGGTCCTATATGCTCCTTTCTGTGTGCAGGGCGAGTACCTTTTGGTGGAAAGTTAACTTTCTCATTAATTCTATTTAATCTCTTTATGATCTTTAACCATCCACCTCTCAAATATGACAAGCTATGAATGTAAGTTGATTTGGAGGCTGCAAAAAGAATCCCCTACCTTTAACTGTTTAGCAAAATATCAATGCTGAAACCTCTTAACCCATTCGTGACAGAGGTCCACATTTTGTGGTTTGGCCTAATACCTTTTGATGCAGAGCCCTAAAAATCATACCAAATACATGAGCAGAAAGAGCAAAAAATTCTACACAAACTGTGCCCATTTTGGTTGCGTCAATATTCGTTGTTTGATGCTGAAATTTTTTTAAAGGAAAATAAGCATTAAAATCCTTAAATTGGCAATGTGATAGAGGTTTAAAATCACTGTTTTCCCCTGCAAATTGGCAACTTTTTTTACTTCTCATCATAATTTCTGTCAATTTATATTCATTTCAGATACATAACGTTTTATAAGAAAAATGCAGCAATAAAATAAAAATGTTGGTGTTGCCAATTTGAAGAATAAAAGCTGATCAAATCAGGCTTTAAATAATTCCTGTCACGAATGGGTTAATGTAACATACTAAAAGTAGTATAATTAACAGCTTACTTCTTCTTGATCTCCTGAAGAAATGCAAATGCTCTTGACCTTTCAAAGTCCTGGAAAAAAATAATCAAAGGTACTCAAAGAACATGTCTTTAAAAATATCAAAATATAACTTTCAGATGTGTATGAAATAAAATCTCTCTAGATATTTCCATACTGTATTTAAATTTTCCACCCCCCCCCCCCCCCCCCCCCCATTCATTCATCAAAAGTCAGTATTGGGGTTTTTTATGAGTGCTTGAGCTCGAGGATAAGATTGCTATAGAAGAAATAATCATTAGTACATGTATTACTTTTTATTTACACCCTCATTACCAGTCAGGCAGAACTAATCCAATAAGGCAATCTCCCAAACTGACATTTGTGCGTAACTTGGCAATGAAATATCACTGTGCACACCGACTTCAACACACTTGATATCAAATTATTTTCATCATTTAAGGACGTTCCACAGTTATGTTTCTGCGCATCCCTACCGCGCAGGTTAAAACGTCACGCGCACAGCTGATTGATCAGCTGTGCGCGTCAGCTGATCATTGCTCGCAGTGCATCACAGCGCAGATGCAACACCGAGCCTGCCGAGCTGGCCGGCCTGGAGCGCAGCAGCTAGCTCTCGCTGGTTTTGGTTTACAAAATTGACTAGATTTACATTCGTCATGATATATATATAACAATTACCATTGATTGTAAAGCCTATCTAAAGCTTTAGTAAAGATTAACAGGGCTCTCACTTCACTTTTTTCCTTGGTTGCCAGCCAGGCAACCAATACAAGTTGTTATGTTGCCTAATGGCAAATTAGGTGGTCACAGTGATTATGTTCAAATAACAATAGCATCGTGCAGTGAAATGTAATGTGAATCGGCGAATATTGCTCGCAATTCGCAATTCATGTGCTTTCTTTAGTGGGAAAACCCCTCTTTTGGAGGCCCTACTCTCAGAAAACTGAATACTGCATACCTGAGGGGATATTTTTACCTTTTTTTCCCCAGGCATTATTCCTGTGTTTCATTGAGAAGTCCAATGAAAAGTGTTTATATAATCTCAGGAAAACCTGGTACGGACGTCTGCACTATAGACTAATTAATAAGGAGATATTACTTATACCTGTTAGTAATGAACAAACACTAGTACTTGCCTACTTTGGTAACATTACTGATCTTGTTGCTCTGTCTTGAAAGCCTTTGGCAAGCTTTCCGGTTGTCAACAACAACCAATGATTGAAAGGTATGCATAAGATTTGAATATGTTAGTAAACAGGTCAATTAACTACAAAAATAACTTGGAATCAAGTTTGCGTACACTACTTGTTGCTATGACAGCCAAGCCTATGACAAGCATTCAGGGTGTCAAGAACAGCCATTGTTTTAAAAAGTATATATAAAATTTGAATATGCATGTGTGAAATTAGTTCCCAGCTTACCTCAGCACCACGTCATGTCATCATTGACTAGCAAAAATTAATGATTAGTAAAAAGACTAATGAAAGACTAATGTAAGACCATAGTGTAAGATTAACTGATTTCAGTGTAGGACTATTTACGGACCAATTTTTTCTCATTCAATACTAATTATTTCCAGGATTACTCAAATAAGACATAATTTGATTGACTTATTAATCAGTTTAAGAACAAATGACTAATTATTTCTTAGTCAAATAAGACATAGTGAATGACTAATCTTTTTAGTCATTTGACCAACTTTCGTGTTCAGTGTAGATTCTCAGCCTTTTGCATGCTTTGGCACGTTTTTTGGTTTTTCAAGCCGATTCGCAACTATTAGGGCGACGATAGTGCAAAAACAAGCACATGGACCCCACTTTTTAAATGTTTTAATCTCTTCAGTATACTTTCTTCTACAGTTCTAGAGAGAAAGACGAATATGACATGGGTTTTGAATGTTTGGGGCCATAAAATTGAATCGGCGTATTTTGGATCAGATTCTCAACCCTTTGCATGACTTGTTTTTGGCGCGTTTTGGTGATTTTTCAAGCCGATTCACAACTATGAGGGCGACGATAGTTTAAAAACGAGCACATGGACCCCACTTTTTTAATGTTTCATTCTCTTCAGTATACTTTCCTCTACAGTTCTAGAGAGAAAGATGAATATGACATGGGTTTTGAATGTTTGGGGCCATAAAATTGAATCGGCCGTATTTTGGATTAGATTCTCAGCCCTTTGCATGACTTGTTTTTGGCGCGTTTTGGTGATTTTCAAGCCGATTCGCAACTATGAGGGCGACGATAGTTTAAAAACGAGCACATGGACCCCACTTTTTTAATGTTTCAATCTCTTCAGTATACTTCCCTCTACAGTTCTAGAAAGAAAGACGAATATGACATGGGTTTTGACTGTTTGGGGCCATAAAATTGAATCGGCCGTATTTTGGATCAGATTCTCAGCCTGTTGCATGTTTTTGGCGCGTTTTTGTGGTTTTCAAGCCAATTCTCAACTATGAGGGCGACGATAGTTTGAAAACGAGCACATGGACCCCACTTTCTTAATGTTTCAATTTCTTCAGTATACTTTCCTCTACAATTCTAGAGAGAAAGACGAATATGACATGGGTTTTGACTGTTTGGGGCCATAAAATTGAATCGGCCGTATTTTGGATCAGATTCTCAGCCTTTTGCATATTTTTGGCGCGTTTTGGTGGTTTTCAAGCCAATTCTCAACTACGTGGGCGACGATAGTTCAAAAACTAGCACATGGACCCCCTTTTTTTTTTAAATGTTTCAATCTCTTCAGTATACTTTCCTCAACAATTCTAGAGAGAAAGACGAACATGACATGGGTTTTGACTGTTTGGGGCCATAAAATTGAATCTGCCGTATTTTGGATTAGATTCTAAGCCTTTTGCATGTTTTTGGCGCGTTTTTGTGGTTTTCAAACCGATACGCAGCCATTAGGGCGCCGACAGCGTGAAAACGAGCACATGGACCCCACTTTTTTAATGTGTCTACCCCTTTAGTAGGCATTCCTCTACCATTTTGCAAATTTTCATGAAAATGACATGGATTTTGAATAAAGTGCAGCCTAATCTGTACTTTTTATTTTTTCTGTAGATTCCAAGCCTCTAAGATATGTTTTTTGTCCTTTTTGGCACCATTTTCGCCACATGAGGGCGCTGCTAGTTTAAAGAGAAGTACAGATGGCCCAGTTTTAACAGTCTTTACACCTTTGTCATACATTTCGCTACAAATCTGGATGATTTTATGAAGTTTGATAGGGTTTTGACAGAGTAAAAGTGATTTATACTCGTTTGTCGAAATCGTGAGGTCTAAAAGAGGCCTAAATCTCTTGATTGCGTCATTTTATCTGCCATCCAATTATGGCAACTTCAAAGTCCTGTAGAAAAAAAATAAGCACATGAACCTATATTATTTTTTGCATTTTTGACCTACATAGGTACCAAAGTAACTCTATGCAAAATTTGGAGAAAATGACATGGATTTCATTTTAACTGTGGAACGTCCTTAAAACAGAGTAAAGGGCAAGAACGATTAGCCTGTTCCATCCCTGTGCCACAAAATTTACAAATTTTATGTACATGTAACATATAATAAATAAGATTTCATGATCAAGGTTCAATGATCCTAATCTTACATCAACTTGAAAAAAAACTGGCCAATTCATAAACATACCTATAATGAGTTCAATGAAAAACACAGCCAAAAAATTTGAATATGCTGGAAGTAGGAAAACAGCCTTGTGATTGATTTAACATACACACAGATCTGAGCCTGATCGGTTAAGAGTGACATCCTCTTGTCTGTCCATGACACTGATCATTCTATTGATTCTAGCTCAAGCAGAAAACCAAGGCAACCAAATTTTATTGAATTTCAACTCCTTAAGTGATGCCCTTCACAATGCAACATGAAATAGGTCAACAAATTTCATTACTTATTTCTTACAGGCCTTCAATTTTCAAATTAGTTCAATGTCCATCTGTGACAAACTGATCGGACTCATCTACAAAACAAAAGTATGAAACTCACATCATCCGTGATGCACATATAGATGATTCTTTCTTCAGAGACATAATGGAAGAGGTATGCTCCATGCGAGTACGTCAACTTGGCATTCTGTGGTGGAATCTTCATGAGGACTTGTTCCGTCACCTCGGTGAAGTTGCCCTGGCAGGCCGCATAGTTGGCTAACACCGTGGTGCCACGAGCGATCACGGCATAGAGGATCGGCATGTCGTCTCCGTCTGAGGTTCTTCGGTATATCTGACCTAGTCCATCGACAGGAGTTTCTGAGAGGTAAGAGAGAAATGATGGCTTTTGAGTTGGACCTGGTGCCATTTCTGTCCACCTGAATACCTTGATCCTATAGGCAAAGCTTGATATCCACAACGAGAGTGGGTGTTCAGTTGCGATTCCAACCAGACTGATTTAGATATATATTCAGTCAAAAAATTGGAAATGACCAACAGCAAAATCACTCTGCAATTATCTGCAGAATAGAGAGTGCCTGTTAGGATAGTATGTGTACGGTACGTAAGTCCTGCGTCTTATAACAAGAAATGAAAACTTTGAAGCAAACTGCTTAATCATCTGGGTCATAAATTCTTACAGGCCTTTCTGATCCAGAGATCCTTCAAGTGATATTGTTTCTGGCATAATTTTGCTGGTATGCAAGAGAATGAAACAATACAGAGCTAATTTTCAACAGTGTATTGTCAGTGAGGTCTACAAGACCCATAAAAATGAAGAACCTCCCATTAATTACTCTGTATAGTGTTATTTGATATAGGATGCCCGCATCATCTTGGTAAATCCTTCACTGACATGTGTATAAAAGCATGCCATGGAAGTTATTGTTTTTAAAACTCAAAGCATTTACATATTTTCTCAGTGAGGACAGACCAAGGGACATTTACGAAAAATCCTTCACTGATATTTGCTTGTATACTGCACATAAGGTCATCAAGTTGTCGAAAAAAACTTGCAGTATTTACGTATTTTCTAAGCAAGGCCAGACCACTGGGCATCAGATGATCTCACTACATCAAAGATGCCCACAACTGCCAAGTGTTCTAATAACAAATGGGGGTATGACACTTACACTGGAAAACTCCAATAAAAGAAAATAAACCTATGATCAGACCAATTTTACATTAATCAATAATTCATCAATATCCAATTCAATATTGCCACAGGGAAATTGAACCCTATGCCCGAGGTAACTTGCCTAACTTGGGTTCATTGCGCCAAAGTGTTTTCAAACTTCCACTTTTTCAGAAAGTATAATTCATATAACTTCCAACTAAAGCTATAATGCCCTGGTCATTGTATGGTCTCCTTATTCGTCACCCCTTTCACATAACAGACCCCTACCCAAATAGTGAGTCACAGAGGGGAGCACTGGTATGGTGAGCTGTGCAAATTTATGTGGCTGCCGACCTCTATAGTTAAGGCTAGAAATCACTACAATAATCAACAAATTCTCAGAAAATATTTGCTTTTTACACCCTAGGATGAAATATCTTATTTCTATCATTCCTTCAATTGGATTTCAATCATCTTGATCAAGTGAAATTCTCAGGTTTTTGTTTATCACTGCTCTTCCTCCTCTGCAACTCGCACATCAGTTATGGAGCACTAATTGACTTTTGTCAGCAAAACCCCTGCACAGACCTACATGGGTGCAAGGTTATTTAATAATAAACCTTGCATGCATAAATTGTAAGTGATAACTGTGAAAGTGGGTTTAAGTTATGATGTACATTGTACTTATGTTCACATGGTCAAGGTTGTCCAAATGCCAAAAGAGGGTTTATCCATTATGAAAAGGGGTTCAGTGATAGCACAGGGGTTCAATGATAGTTCAATGATGCAAGTAATACCCTAATTACCGGGGGGGGGGGGGGGGGGGGGGGGGTGTTGATCACTGTACATAATCTCAATAAATCACTTTCTGAAAAGCATCTTAACCCTTTCGCGACAGAGCGACCAAGTATAGAGTAGTTTGATATACAGCTTAACTCATCAAACATCTCAAGATTTTTAGACTCTTTACAGGGATTTTATATCTTTTTACCCCCTATTCCAG
Organism: Echinometra lucunter; assembly: GCA_029962745.1. Taxonomy (NCBI): domain Eukaryota; kingdom Metazoa; phylum Echinodermata; class Echinoidea; order Camarodonta; family Echinometridae; genus Echinometra; species Echinometra lucunter. The sequence goes on along the minus strand of CM057161.1, from coordinate 10,352,578 downwards.
GATTTCTTCTAATTAGATTTTTTTCCAGCCAAGAAGGAAAAGTGAAAGCAAGAAAATCTGATTTGGGAACACATTTATACAGAATATTCTCATCACAGAGAAGCAAAGAAACTCTTTTCTTGAAAAAAATACACAAGGGAAGATTTTCAGACGTGTGGCCCCCTTTCCCTAGTCTGGGCCCCGAGTCTGAGCCAAAGGACTCAACATATATAGGCAAAGCACTGGAAGAGGAACAAGGAAAAGACTTGAGAAAGAGGAAAAAAAACATACTTAAAATTAATGGAATCTATTTTATTTCAGAAAAATATATTGTTCGCAACTTGACTTTCTTCATAATTGTTTTGTGAGTGGTGCTAAATATTGTTATTTTCAATTTTTATCCTGCATTTTTTGTACATTAATTGATCTGCGAGGGAGAAATGTCTTTAGGGTGAGATGTCTGAATTTCATTCTACTTTTCTTTCCTCTTATCCCTGTTCTCTTTCTGTTTATCATGTATTTACCGCACATGAATTTCCATCCCATTGGAGGGTATCGGACCCTCTCCTCCAGACTGGGCATATCAAATTTCCTACCCTTTCTGTGTATCTTCTTATCACTGCTGAATTCAATATTGATAGTTCTGTAAATTTAGCACCATGTTCGGTTCGGTTCGGCAGAGTTCAGCATTTTTTTCCCCGAACTTTGGCTCGGTTTGGGGTTCGGCAATATCTCTAAAAGGCTACTAAAAATAAATAAAAGGATGAGCCATCGATATTGGATGACTGCACTGCCAGATCCCTTACCGTTTAACCACACATGGAAGTCACAATTTTCTTATAAATATATTTTATATGACAAAAGATAGTTACTGAATTTATTTCATGATTCTTTGTTATTTATTTTCTTTTCTGAACAAAAGAGAAATTATTTTCATATACTGATTAATAGTAAAAAAAATGAAAATGAAAAAAAAAAAGAAAATGAAGGAGAGGAGTGAAAATATGAAAAGAAATTATCAATAAAACAGTGCTTTTTTAAAATTTAGTATTATGATCTTATTACAATCGATTACAATGTTAAGTATCTTTGGGCACATTTTCAAGCTTTTAACATTTTTTTTTTTAAAACAACTAAAATTCATGGTGGCAAATATGAAATTTATTAGAATCAAAGGAGAGATGAGACACAAGCTGCATTAAGTGGTTTCTATTTTTTTTTTAAGAAAATCTTTTAAAACATGAATGAAATGAAATTTTACACCAATAAATGTACGTATTAATTTTCGAATAAAGTAAGGGTGCATCTCCAGTTACAAAACATAATGAATTCAGGACCAGGCCCTCATACCGAGGGCTGAATCAATGATCCTGTGTTATAAACTGCGGAACTCAAGAACTTGGCCTTTGAGTTCGGTTTGGTTCGGTCCTGTTCGGAAGTGCCATGTTCGGCGTACTTCCATTCGGTTCGGCGGTTCGGTAACAGCCCTAGATATCGATACCCTTTTTTCCAGAATTTTCCTTTTGTGATACCTTCAACACGATAAGCAAGTTACATGCCTGATGCCTGGTATGAAAAAATACCCTATTACATGTTTTTGTGTATGGATAATGGATATGCGAATGATGTGCAGGCTTCAATGAGACATAATCTACCCCAGGACCCAGGAGGCAGAGGTGGGGGGGGGGGGAATTTTAGTAAAAAAACTCTGAATGTGTAAGTTAACAGTTAGTTTGCAGAGCTGGCCGCACATGAGAAAAGTTGATGTTGATGGCGTATGTGTTTTAGTTTACACTAGGCCTGGCACGAGTACTCGACTACTCGAGTAGACTCGAGTGCTGTTTGAAAACTCACCTCGCGAGTAGGCATTTTTTACTGCTCGAGCTACTCGCATGATGGACGAGTACTGTTTTTTACTCGTTACTCGCTTCATTACTCGCCCACTCGCGAGTAGAACACTCTCTACTCACCTTTTCTGTTAACAGTTTTGCACAAAATTCTTCATTTTTGCCATTCATTAGCAATGTTTATCAGCGACATTGCTGTTAGAAACTACAATTTATTTTTGCAGTTGTAAACTGTCAAAGAATTTATTCTTGATGACGTCGTATCAACGAACGATCGATCAGGTTCCTACTAAAAGACGCAACAGTAGACCTATCCACCGCCGGTTGCGGTACACACACACACACACACACACAGGAAAACCACACACTATACAAGACCGAATTGGAATGCACAGCGTGATATGAAATGACAAAAATGGTCAAGAAAGGGGGGGGGCAGAGATAATCACTTCAGCATAATTACCAAAAATTAATATTCCATCATAATTTCCAAAGAACTTTCATTGCGATACAGGTCTCATCTCTCGATAACCGAAGTTTCTAACTTCTGTTTTTAATGAGGCTATTGCATTTATTCGATACGAGCAGGCCAAAACTTGCATAACATTCCAGTGCATGATCGCACCTGCGTATCTAGGCAACTATTCATAAAAAAATTTTCTGCATGTAGATCGGGGCATGTAGATGACACAAATAATTGATAGCTTTCAAAACAGCAGAGAATGACACTGCTGTGATTATTTCCTAACGTTAGCATGATCAAAACGTCATTTTTATTTTATAATCAATCATAATAAACTAAATTGAATTGCCATATTTCATTCTTGTAATTAAATCACTGCTTCTTCATTTTCGAAAATAATAGCCGAAACTCTAAAGACGCAAGCAGAGTAACACAAAGTCATGCATCAAAGTCAAACACAAGATAAAAATGACAATCAAAACAGGGAAGGGGGGGGGGTACAGATAAATTATTATGGTCCAGACTCCGATGTGAATTGGTTATTAAACAAAATAATTTATTTCGATTCTGATTTTACTCTCATGATTTTGGTCGACAGAAAAAGCCCACGAAACTTTATTCACAATGCGACCGCATGCACAACTTCCATTAAATTCGCGCATAAAATACCTGGTTTACGATAAAGGCTCTAATTGTTTTGATTTATAAAATATTATCACTGAGATCATTCTTAATTATGATCATGGCGAACTAATTATTATTGTATCATCAGTCATAATTTCAATAAAAATCGCTTGAACTATTTTAGAAACAAGTGATTGCTTTTATTTTCGAGCTGACAGCACAATCCAAGAAATTATTTGCACCTCTTGACAAAAGGCTATTATCATTGTCAACAAGATGGTTTGGCGTTGGCGATGGAATACCAAACAAATTTACAAAGAATGGTTTGCTTATGGTATTTTTCCTAGAAAAATTCGGTAATTATTCCGTTTTAAAATAATTATTGAGTGTGGATATACAATATTTTTTCATTGATATGGACGTAAAATCGGTAAGAATGGCCTTTTGAGATGTACGAAATTTTTAATCAGTCCCACTCATTGCATTCTGTGGTGGACATTGCCACTCGCGACGATCGGAGCCCGAGTCCAAAGAGTTCAAACTATGAATTGGCCGTCATTTATGATGCAAATTTGCGGTAATTTGACAGCAAATTGAGTATTTTTATCTACTCGCCTCGAGTAGTAAAATCACTACTCGTGCCAGACCTAGTTTACACCCTTCTCCATGCAGAAACATGCAAATGGGAGCCATGTCATGTAACAGCTTGATATACCAAATGTCAGATACATACATTATGCATTCATCCTGTTTACCCTGTTAATGTATAAACCTTGTCCTGCAAAATCAATACAGGTATGGCAAAATTATTTAGTGATCACACTTTAGGAAGTGAGCCCTCTATGAGTGATCACATATCAATAATATTCAAAGTCAAGCATGCCAAGGATCATCCTGAACAATGTGATGGTAAGTGAAATTCCATTCTTCTTCTTTATTTGGTGTCATTTCAATTCAGTTTCAAACGACGTTGACTCGCGTCATAGTTTATATCGATTCCACTGCCAATGCGCTTTGTACACCGCCGTCGGTACTTGCATGAACTCAGAGCACAAGAGGGCAGCAAATTAAATGACACTGATCAGGAATTTCACATCAGTTTGCCTCCGCACTTTTCGCAGGGAGATCAGCGAATTCGCTACTCCTTGCATTTCAACCGGCCGTATTCAAACGATTGACCCCGTACGTTTGGCCATATACGTACGATGTTTTTGTTGTTGTTGTTTCGTATTGGTCGCTCGTTAATACGGTTGAAATGCGAGTCGCAAATTCGCTGATCTCCCTGCGAAAAGCGCGGAGGCAAATAGAGATAAAGGTTGGCTGCTGCAAGATTTTCAACCGAGAGGACCTAACGTTAGGACCCTGGATTTACCTGAAAATGGAGAGTTAAAAGGAATCAAACATAAAATCGGTAAGCTACATTGTATAAGTCTACTCTGTAGTGTATAATGATATTTTTATATTCATGAATCATGAATAAAGCGGGGGAAAATCGCTGATTTGAGGTAGTTTTTCATTGTCGTGCCCACGACAATGAGATTGCATGCACAATGCACTGGGGTGCTTCTGTCTCTAAAAAGGAGGAGTGCCGACCCTACCAAAATACGAGGCTAACGACGACTGTTAGAGACAGAACACTTCAGTCTACATCAACACTCAACCACCATGCCCACTAAGTTACAAGTACTAGCGCAGCGGTACACGGACGGGCGGCCGGGAGTTCCCCGAGCAAGGCATCCGTGGCACGATAGCGTAGCAGATGCCAACCTAACATGTTATAGATCTCCATATCAAAGCGCGCGTTCCGGTCCCCTATTCTCCGGGTTTGCCTGAAAAGCTACGGCTGATGAATTCTTATTTTATGTGTCATTTTATTAAAGAATTCACGATATTTCAACTTACAAAAATAAACAGGAGTTACTGACGTTCAACCGGAAGAGCTGTTTTAAGTTGCACTCGTGATTTACGCATCCGTACGGGGGCGTCATTTTGCTGCAAAAACTCCGCGCGCGCATGCATGCGAAATCGGGGGTACGGGGGCACGTTAAAATATTACGCGGCCGAGGGGGGGGGGGGGGGGGGGGGGGGGGGGGGGGGGGGGGGAGGATAGGGGAAGGGGGAGGCGGAAACAATTTAAGTACAAATTCAAATTTATTGAAATAAAACACTAAGGATTATCATCAAAAATCGAAACACAACAAAACAAAAATTTAAAGGAAACATATTGAATAACAAAATATAACAAAATGACAAAAAATAATGACATGGGGACATGGGTGGACCAAGCGGTCTATTCTCAGCAGGGAGGTGTTCTTAGCCAATAATTCATTGTAGGAAAGGATAAATGGAAATGAATTTGAAGGAGAAGATGCAATGGGAGGGACTGGGGTGCAGTGGGGTCTATCCTGAAGAAGTAATTGGGATGTGCAGGAGTATCACTACACCATGCAGCTAGTGTTTCCCCCTACTCTTCTTTGAATAGTGCCTTGGGTTCTTCACATGCAAAGGTGACTGGTGACTTAATCTCAACCCTAGCTCTATACTAGGGCCTCCATTTACCAGTAATGTCCTATCCGGGCGATGGAGTGAACCACATAGCCTGCATCTCTGAAAAGGGGAGGGGCATGTTAACACACAAAACAGGCTTTACTGTCATCCGCCTGGGGTGACTCGAACCCACGATCTTTGGTTCAAAAGGTAGACGCTTTACCGACTGAGCCAACTTGCCTCTACATAAAGGAGTTTATTGAAAAACTGACCCATAATTAGATGTAGCCGACTTAAAATTTTGAATTTTCAGAACAAATTAACTCCTGTGCAGTTTTATCAAGCCCCTTTTCCCCCAGTGTTTTATAAGTCTTTACCTAGCAATCTTATTTTCAAGACACATGACTTTTAGTTGAAAGAAGGTGCAGATAGCAAAAGGAGAAAAAGAAAAATCACAACTGATATTTCTTTTTACAGGTTAGCATTAAGATTAGCTTAGCCGATAATGCTCCTCCTAACCACCCATTATTCAAGTTTCCTAGCTTCATTTCATAATGATGTTGTATCACATGCATTGCCTTTAAAAGCAAAGAGAAAGTGCGGAAACCAAATCATATTGACATGACTGGATATGGGTCAACTTGTTACAATATCCCTGAACAAGAAAAACAAAAACAAAAACAGTACATGTATCGGCAAACAAAACTTCTTTTGAACAAGACTACATAATGTATCTTTGAAGCACGGTCGGAGTGTTTGTGTAAACAACATCACCCCCCTCCCTTCTCTCTCTCAAACTGTAGTCCTTACTATTCTTGTCTTTTGTCCCTTTTTTCTGTTTTGTCCATTACAATAAGAAAACAAAAGAAACAGAGGCATCAACATTTTCATTAAAAAATACATGAATAATAATTCAGATTTAATATCCATATTTTTATATCATATAAATATACAGTGTATCATCATATTTTTCAGTCATATAAATATAGTGGATCAATATAGTACAATCAATAAAGTTCTTCAGAACTCCACAGGATTAAATAGATAAGTAGATGATTTCTTGCAGTTTGATTCCACTTTTCAATAAAATGTACAAAATAATGTAAATATTGCATTCATGCATTTCTAAGAATTACAGAAATTAGTCAGCCATTATTCAAAATATATATTCAGGTCAGGAGTTGTCTAATCCAGCCCATATAAACATATCAATCCCTAAATACCGAGTTAAAGAAACATTTCACCCAAAAATCCTTCCCCCTTTCCATTTATTCCCCACCCCATCAAAATGAGTTGAATTGGGAATGTATTTATGATGATTTATCTTTGTTGTTCAGGGTGGGAATCAGAAGGTATACTATTAAAACCCATCAACTTATTATGCCTCCACTGGTTGCCACCAATTATACTGCATCTTCTGCAAATTTGACTTTGTAACACCATTTCCATTTTTCTGCTGTCCATCAGAAGGTTATTAAAGCACAATAAACATGATACATTTCCATTGGTTGCCATTAATTATACTGTATCTTCTACAAATTCGAGTTTGTAATACCACTTTCATTTTTCTGCTGTCAAATAGGAAAATAAAAATAATGCCTAAAAATCATTCAAAATGATAATGATTTCATGAAAGTACCCAATGATAATATACACAATCAAAACACTCTTTCGTGCTGCAATATGATGTTACCTTGTTGAATACTATATCTAAAGCCCAGCGCACACCTTGCGATCCGACTGGCTCCACGACTGAGTGAGAGGAGATGTGACATCACAGCTCTGGTCACTCGCGAGTTGTAGACTAGTCAGAGGCCAGTCGGAAGGGCAGTCGAAAGGATTTGACATGTCGAATCTTCATGACTGGATCGCAAGAGATCGCAGGCTCAATCCATCTTCCAGCCAATCAGACAGCACTATTGATATGACGTAGTAGTAGTCGGATGGGCCTGGAATCGCAATGTGTGCGGTGTCGAGGCTTATGACTGCCCCACGACTCACCTCCTCTCACTCATTCGTGAGCCAGTCGGATTGTAAGGTGTGTGCTGGGCTTTAGATAACTAATGCTGCTCACTGGGTTAAATTATCTTTCTTCTTGGACTTCATGTACTCAGCATGGATCATTTACAAATACAGCTTTAAAATACAGCAGTCACATATCTACTCGAGTATCGGTATCAATCACAACTTATGACATTCAATAGCAAACTGTATAGCACATCCTAGGTTGACTGCATAAATGACAGCACAAAACTACACGTCATGCACAACTTATCTGTACAGGCAGTATTAGGAAGTAGGGTGACTCCCTGTTAACAAAAGAAAATATGGTATTTTACATGAACTATCTAATCATCACTCCTCAAAAAATCAAAATAAGTAAAACTGTTTGATCTAATTTGACACATTTCACTGAAAATGTATGAAAATACATGCATATGTCATATTTTGCATCCACCTAATCATAAGCACTGAAAAATGTCTGTTCTTAACCCATTCGTGACAGAGGTCCACATTTTGTGGTTTGACCTGATAACTTTTGATGCAGAGCCCTAAAAATTATACCAAATACATGAGCAGAAAGAGTAAAAAATTCTACACAAACTGTGCCAATTTTGGTTGCCTCAATATTCATCAATATGATGCTGAAATTTTTTAAAAGGAAAATAAGCATTAAAATCCTTAAATTGGCAATGTGATAGAAGGTTTAAAATCACCGTTTTCCCCTGCAAATTGGCAACTTTTTGACTTCTCATCATAATTTCTGTCAATTTATATTCATTTCCGATACATGACGTTTTATAAGAAAAATGTAGCAATAAAATAAAAATGTTGGTGTTGCCAATTTGAAGAATAAAAGCTGATCAAATTAGGCTTTAAATAATTCCCGTCACGAATGGGTTAATAGTACATCACATGTACCAGTACATGTATTTGTTTAGTACCAGCATACAAGACAAATACTCTGAATATCAATACAGTCAGTTCAGTTTTAGGCTCAAAATCACTTGAAGAGTTGGCAAGATTTCTGTCCTGATGATTCAAAGATTTAAAAAATACTGTTCAAGATGAGTACTGGCAACATATCATACAGCTACTGAAGTAAGTTAATGCTTTTACCTTCTCAGTCAACAGTCTGACTGAACATATTCCAATATAAATGTTGCAGACAACCTAAAGATCTTTTTGAAAGGATAATCATTCAGAGCACATACCAGAAAAGTTCTATAGAGTTAAAGATGATATATATTACACCATATACTACAAATGTAATTATGAGTAAATACATGTATATCCACCGGCGTAAATCCACTCTGAGGAGTGGGGGGGATGATTGACTTTTTTGACGATTTTTTTTCTGTCGATCTCACACTTAAGTATAAGCACACACCCTCACTGACCTCCACAGACCCCCTTACACACATTTTGATATTTATTTTGCGAGCGAGCGAAGCGAGCGAGCCAAAAATAACCACTTTTTTGGTTTTCAATCGCATTTTCAAATAGAAATTCTAAAATATGATGGTTGTTTATGACAAATATTCCAAGATTTTACTAACAGATTAATTAAAATATATTTTCTTTCTTAAAAACTGGGGGGGATATTTGTACACGCCATCCCCCCCTCTCCAAAAAGTGGGGGGGATATATCCCCCCCATCCCCCCGGGATTTACGCCAATGTGTATATCAACTACAAGTATCCAGAAAACAGAACAAGCTGAACACATAACAAAATTACCCTTATTATTCATAGCCCTTATAAAGTGTTAATACATGTATATAGAATGGTGAAATAAATATGTAAATGAAATTGACACCCCACTCCCAAACATCAAAACATTAAAACCCCTCAATAGTTCAATGGAATTATCAACTAAATGCTACAATCCATTATATATGTAATGCTCAATATTGAATATGTTGCAGTTCATGAAAACTTACCCAAGTGACTTGGACAAGCATGTAAAACATATCATCATTCTACTACCATTTGCGATTTTTCGCGAGTACTAGTACCAGCAGTTTTCTTGACATATGAAAGAAATAAATTTGTCTAAAATCAAAATGCTTACAGATAATAAGCCAACAAGCATCCAAAATGACATCCAAACATATAGCCAAACAATAGCACAGAGCATGACTAATCATCTCTAAAGCATTCACAGCCATAAATGAAATTAGGTATTTATCAATGAAAGTTGAAATCTTCTCCCTATCGCATATACATCTCTGAACGCTTTCTTGGGGGGTGTGTAAATCAGTTGATTTGTTGGGAAGCAAGTTTCCAGTACGAGTTTGAGTATCACTGAAAATGTGCTGGAAGACATGGTCGGCAGGGAAAAAAATACACGGGGGCTCGGGGCAAATTCGCCCCCGAAATGTCAAAAAGAGCCCTGGAAAACTAAGAAAGAGCCCCTAAAATTCTCATAGAGTCCAATGTAAACTGTAATACAATGTGGAAAATTTGGGTGGGTGGGCTCAAAGAGTAGCCCCGGAAAAAAAAAAATTAATTTTTTCCCTGATGGTCGGCCAAGCAAAAACTCACCTCTTTCACTAAGAAAGTCTTTCGATTGCTGAATGAGCATTCTTCAAAATTGGTCATGAGGGCAATCCATGTTTGAACTTTGATGAAGACTTATTTAAAATTGATAAAGATTTGATTTCAACTGAACAACCATGCATGAAAAACTAGCCAGGCAATGTAAATGAATGGATGCTTTTTAGATGGGAAGTCTATGCCCCAACATCATTGTCCCCAATATCTGTATCAGAAGCTGATAAGAGTCAATATTAGCTACATGTGATAGGGAGTATTAAAGATATTGGCTAACTTTGTGAGCAGCTGATTTAAAAAATTCTCAAACTAAGATGAAACATGTGTATGAGTACTTGTATTTGTACTAAAAAACCCTTAAACCAACCATAATTTGGAATGAAAAACTGTAAGTTAGACGCAAACCGCGATTTTATTAGATTTCGTCTCGAGAGACAATGAACTAAGAGGACCATGTGCACGAATTAAAAAATACTGTTACCTTCCTTCCCTCGCGTGATACGCCAATACACACAGTGCGGTCCGTTGAGTCATTCGTGCATGCGCACTCCTTACGTCTGGTCTGTGCAACCGACCCTCATATATTTTTCAAACATTGGTTCACATTTCTAATATTTAATATACCTCCTGTGGATATTATACTCTGAAACTTTCAGACTGGAATTTTTACACTATAACCCTAATGTTTATCCCATTTTCAAGTAACAAAATGAGATTTTTTAAAATCATAACAATGTTAACCAATGTCTTTAACCGAGTTGTTTTATAATGTGAGTTACCTGGTAAAAAAAAAAAAAGAAATTCCACATTAATATTAATAACAAAAATACCAATAAAAAGTTGTATAGGGTGTAACGGCACTGTTATAAGCACTTTACAGTTTACATTCATTTTTTAATATTTGGTTATGAATATATATATCTTGAAATTGATGTTTAAAAAAAGCAATAGGACAGTCTTGATATGTATGTAATTTGATGGTTTAAAGCTGTATGATATCAAAGGAACTTCTTTCTTCCCCTAAATATATACAGTCCACACAAATGAAATCCCTATGGAGAGGATATGAGTCTAGCTTTGTAAATCCTTGGAGGGACCTGCAAAGAAATGCTATGTATCTACTAGTATTCCCCAGCAGGTGCATGTATTTAACCTTTGGAACCACACGCCATAGAATAATACTGGAATGTTCAATTTCAAGTACTGTTGTCAACTTCATGTACATGAACATGTCAGTGATAGCACTACTCAGGTTGAAAGAGTTCTTGAAGACCATAAGCACGTATGTTCATGACGCGATTTTCGTGCTCGCAGCCATGTTGAATGATGACTTCGAAACTTTTTGAAAGAAATCAACCAAGCGGTTCAGTGAGCCACGGCGACACTGAAAGGACCGTGCAATTTTGGTGCAAACACCACATCTCGCCATAATTAGGGATAATTAGCAAGAAACATGTCTGACCAAAGCTTAATATATTCACCACTTTGGGGGAAATGGTTACCCCAAAACATATAAAAGATGATGAATGGATAAAGGTCTTTCAATCTAGCTACATAAGTACATAATATTTCATAACTACATGTATTACGCAAATCACCACAATGTTCAAACTCTAGATCAATTTGCAAAAATATGAACAAATTATTCACTTATGTCAATTACATCAATGATCTCCTCATGATAAATTTTGAAAGTTTATCTTTAGTATAATATGAATTCTCTGACACATTCATAACAAGCTTGTGACAGAAATGAAGTGCTTGGATCATTCAGTTTCACAGAAAATGGACTAAAAGACAGGGTGATTAGCTTATTACACAATGGATATTTCCTTGCGATGACATCTCCACCATAAATAAAAAAATAAACCCATATAAATCTCCATTACTCCTTGATACTCTGAATGCTGATGAAGCCAAATTACTACTCATGATGACATGACATTTGTTCTCTGAGATGTGTCAAGTCATATTACACAACTTTGTGATGGATTGCTAAATTATGAAATTTTTTAAGAATTTGTAACATTATGAATAATTTATTCATGATGGTTTTTCAAAGATTATGACATGATTTTCTCATCTGAATAATTTTTCCAAGCTTAATGTTAGCATGACATAGATACTGCGGTGTATGTTCTACGCATTGGAAAATAAATCGATGTGCTTCGATCGTTCAATTTGACGCAAAATGGAGTGAAAGACAGGGTGAAATTCTCATTACGGAGGTGAGGTTTTACATTGCGGACAATGGAGATCGGTGTTAGGGATCAGGTCAGGGAAAAAAATAGACGGGGGCTCGGGGCGAATTTGCCCCTGAAATGCCAAAAAGAGCCCTGGAAAAGTAAAAAAGAGCCCCTGAAATTCTTGGAGGCTCCAATGTAAACTGTAATACAATGTAGAAAATTCAAGTGAGTGAGCTCAAAAAGTAGCCCCGGAAAAAAAAAAAATTAATTTTTTCCCTGGATCATGTTCATTTCCATATCAATGGGTCAAATTATTGAAAATGACAGCACTCACGAACCGCCCATTCACTGTGTAGTGAGTGAACATATGTGTAAGATGATGGAATGATGGAGAAGGCATTACAGGAATTCGGCAGTTTTCCTGGAGAACAAAATCCTTTGCATCCCTTTAGCACAAGGCAAGAGTTAATTCATATCCTCACGTGCATAGATGAATGCTTGCATAAGAAATGCATTAGAGGATGGTAGCTTGACTGCTTACATCATGTGTTTCCAGTTAGATCAGGTAAATCAGGTAGCGAGTCTATTGCACCGGTAGTCTCATCTGTGCTATCTCGGCTGGATGAGTGTCGCCTTGATTTGGACTTTTTATTTGACGATTTCTGGTCAGAAGAGAGAACACAGTATGATTACAACAAAGTTCTGTGGAAGGACCTTGGGAGTTGGAACCTTGAACATACATGTATATGTATAACAATAATGGCTTATTTATTCTAAATATGCATCGCAGCCTGAAAGCTGAATTGTACAATATTCTTACAAAAATATATTCATGATAAAGAAATATTCACTAATTTAAATATCACAATTGCAACTGTAAATACATTATTACCTTACATGATACAATGAAAAATGCCACTGAATTATAATACAATTAAGATTAAAACACGTGAAAAAGTAAAGTCAGTGAAGACCACAAGAAGAAGAGTGAAGCTCAATGTCTTGAAAGGGCAAGATGAAGGTAGGGTTTAGGAGAAAGAGATAAAGAAAGAGAGAGAGAGAGAGAGGATGAAAGAAACATGGATTGCCAGAAAGAGAAGGGAAATAATGATAAAAGGGGAGAGAGAGAACAGAGAGAGAGAAAGGGGGAAAGGAAGAAGGCAGGTTAACCCATTCGTGACAGAGGTCCACATTTTGTGGTTTGGCCTAAGATCTTTTGATGCAAAGCCCTAAAAATCATACCAAATACATGAGCAGAAAGGGCAAAAAATTCAACACAAACTGTGCCCATTTTGGTTGCGTCAATATTCATTGTTTGATACTGAAATTTTTTTAAAGGAAAATAAGCATTAAAATCCTTAAATTGGCAATGTGATAGAAGGTTTAAAATCACCGTTTTCCCCTGCAAATTAGCAACTTTTTGACTTTTTTCTGTCAATTTATATTCATTTCAGATACATGACGTTTTATAAGAAAAATGTAGCAATGAAATAAAAAAAGTTGGTGTTGCTAATTTGAAGAATAAAAGCTGATCAAATTAGGCTTTAAATAATTCCTGTGACAAATGGGTTAAAATAACCCAATGAACACAAAGACCTGGGACCAGCCAATTACCTTGTTATGTCAGGAATCTCACTATATCAGAGCTCTTTATAACCAGTTTCCACTGAAACTGTTTCTACACTTGAAATATTACTTCATTTTTAGAGTAATCATTACTTTTAATGATAGGCTTTGATTCTTACATCCTAAATTTGAAAACTGTCTTTAAAAAAAAAGAGACGAATTTGGAATTTACGAGTACCTTGTTAAACCCTTATATTCTGCAGCATAAAATCTCATGTAACAGGCCAGTTTACTAATCTTATGCTAGTGAGTATACAAATGATATGCAAGTGCTGCGGACAACAGGGATCTGGCAAGCTTCATGCGTTTCTATGACAGCAGTCTGAGACTCCAAGCTTCTCTCATTTATTTCTTTGTTTATCCATCTTTACTTCTATCACACATGACGACCCAAGGCAAGAGGAACACTGGATAATATCTACATGTATATCATATACAAAATTAAAGGGTTAAAATGCCGATTAATCCCCTTATGCGAGCAGAATGGAGATGACCATCACCATATGCAGTAGTGATTGGGAGGCAGGCCAAAAGGGTGGCTCTGTGTAGGAATTACCCAGAATAGAATACCTCTTTGAGTTTTCTGTACTTGTAGGGGATTAGAATATGAACAAACAAAGAAATAAAGAGACAATCTCCTACAATCCTACTTGACTGGATTTACCCATTCACTGAGTATAGCAAATATGTTATGGCTTATGCACAGGAGACAGTGTGGATCAGCGTTTGCCTCAGTATGCTTGAGGGTGTGGCTATGAATACATTAAGGCTTGTTCGGATACGGTGTGACAAACCCCCGAGACAAATCCCTGCAACAAGTTTTAGTTTTCAGATATATGCGATAAACCACCCCACTTATGTTAATGAAAGCGCATTAACATGTCAACTCTCAAATAAAAGTGAGTTTTGCCAAAAGTTGCACAGTCAAACTCATGATGAAATATTTTGTGCTGACTTTTTAAGAATTTGATTGGTCCACAGCTGTTTGCAGCCAGGCGACAAAAAAAAAAATGTCTCCCGCCTCGGCGAACATTTTTTCTGCTGCTTCATATCCCATAGACTTGTACACTAAAAATGTTGCTGGGATTTCGCGGGGGTTTGTTGCGCCATAACTGAACAAGCCTTTAGTAAAGAGGCCTCTTCTAAATCAATACTACTAGCACTTTAATTCACTTTCCTCTTGTTCTTCATTGATTTAAGAGCATACAGGTTCATTCTCTGAAGATGGAACACATCCTGCAAACAATGGTAGTAATAATAGTAATAATGCTTTTATAGCATACTATACAGGTGTTTCTATGGTAACTCACCTTCTTTGGTCTCTGCCTAGCAGTGAACATTTGTTTATATATCCTTTCTGCTTCCTGTCTTTCCTCCCATGTGACTGGTTGATCATCCAGGGTCTCTAGCACAGGAAGCTGACTGATCACATACTGCCTGGAAAAGACAAATGAAATCTTTGTTGGCAATAATGTCTTGTGCATTCACTGAATCAATGGCTACATTTGATTGATTTATATATAAAATGACACTTTTTAAAGTAACAACATCAAAAAATCTGAAACAAGTTTCTTCAGTGGAAAACCATTGAAAAAAAAATGCATGTCTTTCTAGAGTTACTATGTTAAAGCCTTTTGTACTAATTGTAAAAGAAACATCCCATCATTTTGATACTGTCAACCATTACTTTGATTTGACCATTCTTTTCCTAGCTCTCCAGATAACACAGGTAAACTTTGAAATGCAAGGTAACAGACCTCTTCATTCAACTGCAATGTCTTCTTCAATGATTAGATTATACATGTACTCTCTGGGATTTTACAAGCACATAAAATCTTAAAGCTGTTAACTACCAAATCATTTCATTTCCACAGACTTTGTACAAGAACCATGAGGCAATGTGATAAACCATATGCGGTGTCTCCTTTCAGTGACACTTTGGAATATTATTTACCTGCGTTACGTTTGTATAGCAGGTAAATGTTGTTTGTCTCGTTAATGTATGCATACATTGCGCTGATGTTAGACGGGTTGAAACATTGTCAGAGGTTTCCTAGGAATGTAATTACGGGTGCACTGGTGCATTAGAGCATGGGTACCTAGGGTGTGGTAGAAAGGGAATGTATGTAGCACCTCATTCTAGCTTGCGTTCTTCATCAAGACAAAATTTTGATAACAAAGGTGTTTAAGATGTTCGCAGAAGATTTGTTGGTAGTTTATTTTGCAAAAGTGGATTCGAAGGTTTTCCAGAGCTTTTGCTCATCGAGTTTTATCTCTGGTTTTTTACCCTGGACCTACTTGTCGCAAATTTAGAATAGGGATAATAGTGTTCTTTTACAATAATATTTGTTTTAGTATAGAATTTAAGTATGGAGAGAAGTAAGATAGTGAGGAAAGTACAGAATCAAAGTTTATTTGTAATCAACGTTGATCCTGAAACAAAATTGTACATTTTCTGAAATGTCGAATAGACAAACGGCTTCTAGTCGTCGTCGGGCAAGCGTTACCCTTAATGTTTGGTGTTACAAGGAGTTTTTCTCGGGTGTTCAATGAGTTTATGTGCGATATTATCGGGTGTAGCAGAAATTATAGAAAAGACGGATCTTTTACTAAAGAATTCTAGGAATTACAGATTATACATGAGAAGAAAGAGAAGAATTCACTTAAAATTTCTACTAATTCTTGAATGCAGAGCACTGTGCCATTTATAAATAAGAGTGATTTGATTTTAGCTAATCTTAGACTCTCTAAATTGGCAATACAGTGTTAATTACATAATCACCATTATATGCAAATTGGCAATTTTTCTGTTACACCTTGTACTTTTCATTCATATTGGTTCATGTTATATACTTCCTTTGTTTTTCAAACTATGTAAGAGCAGAGAAAAGAATTGTGGCCAATTTGAGGAGGGAAAAAATTATTAAAGACGCTAGGTTGTGGGCTTTCATGGGGAATTTAACACCATGGGTGCTTACCCAGTAACAGGTGTTGTCCATCACTGTGAGTTTTATGACCAACAGACCTTATGTAATGCTCTGTATACTTCATTCACCCTTTCCCCATATGGCAAAGTCATTATCTCACTTTCCCTGGCCCGAGAATGCCCGAAGCAAGCCGAAGAATGTTTGTGGTGGGACAGCTTGTTTTGCTGTGCTCCAGAAATGTAGCGCTATTACAGGTATTTTTCACAAAGTCTGGTGTCAGCAAATTATGATCCATTCCCCATGAAAGCCCACGACCTAGCGTCTTTAAGTTAGACCTCAACAAAACTCTCCATTGCTATGAATTAAAGTGCCCTGGATCTTGGGCCCTAACACTGCAACATACCGATAGTCTTGAAACTGCTGGAAAGTGCCCCCATTGAAGTAGCTTGGAGCAGCAGGGTTGTTCATCATGCTCAAGAACTTTAACTTGGGAAAGTTCTGGGCAAGGCTCTCGATGAATGTGGTCAAGTTGGTGATTTTATTACGGTTGACCCAAAGCGTGTGTAAGCTGGGCATTGGAGGAAACTTGGTGTGTGACGTGACTTCATTGTTGTCCAAGACAAGCGTGTGGAGATTGTCGAAGCCCTCCAGTGTTCTTAGCTCTCTGTTCAAATGATTGAATTAAGGAATTGGAATAGGGGTAACCACAAGACCACAGCAGTAAAACCAAGCATCACTGAAATTCCCAAGAACTGTTCACCCTCACTCATGCTCATCCCACATCTTCCTCATCGGTTCAACTTATACCCTTGGTTCTTCTACTTTCCTGGGTTCCCTCCATTCTCTCTAAATATACTTGCTCTTTCATTTTAATGTTACAATGTATGTGAATATATTGTATAACGTCGCAGAGAAGTCTGCATTGCAGGTCATTGTATCAGAGCACCACTGGGCTTCATCTCGTCTGTCAACTTCTTTATTTTGAGTTCTTCAGTAACTACGATCATATTACAGGTTCTTCGGATATTTTATTTGGTGCTTCTCCTAGCTGTTGTTGCCTTTGACAGAGTTTGATTGCTTTATGATCCATTGTGGGTTGTTTCAGCAAGAATTAGTGAAGTGTTACACAAGTAACATTAGAGACATGGGCTACGTTTCATGAAATCGTCATAAGTCTAAGTTCATGGACATCCCATTGAAACGTGTGTTAACTCTACAGAACATGTTTCAATGGGATGTCCAAAAAGCTAGACTTATGACGGTTTCATGAAACGGCCCCATGGTCACCCAACAGATCATCACTACCAACCTTAAGTGTAGTGATCAGATTGTGAAACAGTGTATTCTTCTGCAGTGAATTTGCTGTGAAAGGTTGTAGAAATGTTGTGTTTTTGTAGTGTTTTGTAGTGCCCATGCTTTTGTTGTGAAGCAGTTGTTCTTAAAGTGTGAAAGAGGCATATATAAGCTGTACAATTGTAGAATGAGTGTAGATTGGTAGTACTTTAGTTGTGAAAAAGTAGTGGTTTTGGCTCCAGCACAATAGTAGACATCCTGTCATTAAGTGGTCCACCATCACCTGTTGCTGTTGTTGGATGATTTTCGCCAATGTCCTGAGCAGTTCTTTTTTAATCCAGTGTGAAATGGAACAATAGACACCACCTATTCAAGGCGATAATCTGTCTATTGTTATAACTTATATGGAGCTTAACACATCCCGTTATTGATTATTCTGCTGGAGAACACCAATTAACCCTCATCATTATTTAACACCCTTTTTAAACAGCAAAACCACTACTTTTTACAAACTTTTTCACAGAGACTTCACTGCAAAAGACCAAGTTTTTCACAATCAAATTTGCACAGCTCAGCATACCAATGTAGCCCTGTGTGCATTTCACCTCACACAGGGCTATATATATCGGTATGCTGAGCTGTGCAAATTTATGTGACATGCTGCCCTCTATAGTTGAAAATTGAAATCACAAAATAATCAACAAATTCTTGTAAAATATTTGCTTTTTACACCTAGGATAATAAAATTATCCTATGTCCATTCCATTCCTCCAACTGGATGTAAATTATCTTGATCAAATGAATTTTGAAAAATATTTTTCTGATCACTGGTGACACAGCTCTTGCTCCTCTATCCCAAAAAATTCATTGGTAGAACACTACTTTCCTACATGTCCTACTGTCTGCAATTTGCATACTACAGCTGCAGCATGTCTGTTGTGCAAGGTTACCGAGCACCACTAGTGTGAGTGATTTTTCCCCATACTAACAAAATACTGCAAGACGAAATTCTAATATTCTTGATCAAAAGATAATCACTAGGGCCTACAATACAACTGGCTACCCTGCAATTTTCATCTCATAGTCTAACTAACGTTAAATACTTTCTTTACTGGGAGACACCGCATATTGTGCATATCAGTCCACTTACTGTCAAAGTTGGGCTTCAATTAAAATTCATTCATGACCATGATGACCACTAGTATTTAGCAGGTTGGTTGGTTGGTTTTTGAATTTAGAGGCGCCTATCACTTCTAAATTAGAATATTTGCGCCTGTGTTTAGTTACTTTCGTTAACATGGTTAACATGGTTAACAATTAATAACATGGTTAAACATGTTAAACAACTGTAATAGCTTGAAACAAAAAAAGGATACGAAAAGTTATTGTGGCTCAGGTCCAGGACAAATGTAGTTTTTGAATAATGCTGAATGATATTTGCTGGAAGCTCTTTCATGTCTTGATAAGCTAAATTAAGGCGATGAGGGTCCTCGTCTGTCACCTGCTTGAGTTTGGCCATCTTTCACCGGCCGTACAACTGCACATATCGGTTATCTCTTTATCTGACAGTTATTAGTATCCGACATCCATTTGGGAATCTATAAGCTGTACGCAAAATATTGCGACTGCGACAGGTGTGCCGGATTCGGGTAGCTAGCTAACTAACCGAACATTATAGCCGATTTTTACTCGGTGAATGGCAAGATGGCGGCTAGCGGTGGCTTCAAATTCGGCTCAACAACAGGATCAAGTGGAGGTGGTGTAGGTAACTTTTCATTCGGGACTCAAAGGTAAATTTAAATTATATGGGTCATTACAAGTGTAATATAATATTTGAAATGTTTTACGTTTTGAAAATTTTTCGTTAGCCTCTGTTTTTTTTAATCTGACACGTTTTCCTCCAGCTTCATCATCATGACAGGCATGACAGGGGCCAGGCGCGGCGCATGGCAATGGCCCGCGCCGCCGTGCCGGGCCGGCCGGGCCTGAGCATGCGATATGGTGCGGGCAGACTGGCCAGTATACCCATAACTGAGTATACCAGCGACATGCGCATGATGACCGAGGCGATGGTGCACGGCTAGGGGCTCCAGCCTCCAACCAACATGATCAAACAAAAATATCTATTGTTACTTAGATGCGTCATGTTTCACTTGTGTCATTTGTGTGTGTTGTGTTAATGTGTCATGTGTCAATGTGTGTGTTTGGAGTTAGACATGTTAGAATCTAGTCTAGACTCTGAAAAATTGTGACCATGCTGTTGCTGACTAAAAAATGGGCAAACCCGGAGAATAGGGGACCGGAACGCGCGCACATATTCATTTGTGTGCAAACAAATGCAGCCGGTGGCAGCGGCAGAGTCGGCGGCGAGGGGGACGATCTGCACAAGATTCATGGATGAAACATTTGTGAGTTTGAGAATATTTCTGGCAAAAATCAAAATGATTTTCACCACATAATCACACATTTGAAAGCCGAGAGGACAATGTAATATATTAGAACATAATTACTTGATTAAAACATATTTTAAAATCATTTTGAACTTGATCATGGACTTGTCACATACCCTGACTTTCGGCTGTCTCTGCCGATCTCTGCACAGTACAAATGGCATGCGCGCGCGTTCCGGTCCCCTATTCTCCGGGTTTGCCAAAAAATGACTCCCATTTATATTTCACTTTTTTCAGTCATATTTTCGTAACAGTTACTAACAGTTATAACGTTAGATCTAAGTTGGCAAAGGAAGTTGATGCATTGGCACATCGGGGCAGTGGCGTAGCTAGAATTTCATTTTAGGGGGGCGGTAGTGAGCACGCGTACACAAAGCGTGCGAATCACTTACTGAGCGCGCAAAGCGATCATAGACCCGCAAGTGACCCCGCCATCACGTAATGTCATTGACTCACTCAATTTTTAGATCCACCATACTTTTGACAACATTGTGCATGCAAAATGTGTGCAATTTTGGCACTGAGTTTTCTTCTTTTTTATTTTCACAAAATTTTATGAATGGAATTAAGTCAACTTCATCTTCATAAAATCTCACTTTATTAAATGCATGATTGTTTTTATCCTTTGGAGCAAT
Organism: Echinometra lucunter; assembly: GCA_029962745.1. Taxonomy (NCBI): domain Eukaryota; kingdom Metazoa; phylum Echinodermata; class Echinoidea; order Camarodonta; family Echinometridae; genus Echinometra; species Echinometra lucunter. The sequence continues at coordinate 10,331,505 of CM057161.1, read as the reverse complement.
GTAAGATATGAACTGTACAGTATCAATCATGATCATGAAAATTCACTTGGTGTTTTACTGGAGCACTTGGATTCAAAATAGCTGCAACTTTTTAGAGACTGAATTTCTTTTAATGGAGCAAGCCTTTATTCTTTTCTTTTCTTTCTTTTTTTTTTCATTAATTTTTTATTTACAGTGCCACAACCAAACCTACTGGATTGTCTTTTGGCACTTCAGCTACTACCACACAGGCTCCAACTGGAGTGGCAACTGGGTTCAAGTTTGGACAAGGATCAACTCCAGGAAGTGGGGCACTAGGAAGTGCTGCAGGTGTGTTTATTAGTGGTCAGGGATGATGTTATTTTTTTTGGGGGGGGGGGGGGGTGCATTTGCTTGTTGAGAAAATGTAATTTCTTACACTAAGTTTAAAGTGTCATAGTTCTTACTCAATTCGTTCTATGTTACAGCATATTCTGTGAGCCTATGAAACACTTAACTTGTCTCCCTTGCAAAATTAGAATTCATTGCTAGTTTGCTACCAAGAAAAGAGATTTGGACTTGGTAGCTAACCAAAATATGAAAAGAAAAGAGTAAATGGGGCATTGTTGTCATTGTCTAGGACTCTGTACAATTTCAGTTTCATTTCTTTTGTGAAAACTCTCCTTACCCAGATGCTAATTTCTGTAATTCAAAATCAGTTCTGTACTATTAAGGCTTGCCAAATCTTGCTTTATATTTACAGTATAATAGTTCGTATGAAAATTTTTCATATATAACAGCTACACCTCAAGCAAGTAAAGGTTTTGGACTTGGTTCTGCAGCAACCACAGCCTCTGCAGGTAAGTGATTTTCATTACCAGTATCTAAACTAAACATGGTGTAGGGGTGATATTAGATATGCAATTTTTTTTTTCCGATGTTGATACACCTTTATGAGGAATGAACATGTTCCTTTAAAAGGTTTGCTTATGAATACCAGTATTTTTTAGAAATCAGAATGAGAAATTTGTAGGGAAAGATTGGTGGAACTTCACAAGAAAATGACAGCTAAAATGAAATTATTGTATAAACTATAGATAGAGATGAACTAATGATGGAATGTAGTTGTTGTGTAAACCTTGCACTCATGTGATTTTCCTATCAATTTGCTGTTTGTAAACAGTGTGTTTTTCAAAAAGAAAGGAAACCCACTTTCCCAGGCAATATTTCTTTATGGAATAAACATGACTACTCATATGGTAATACAAAAGGCACTTTCATCTTTCACATAACGCCACATTTATGACGGTGGAGCTAAGAACAATCGATTGCCACAATTTGAAACTAGCAATGTTGTGATTTGCACACAAGAGTATCAATCAACACAATGTATAGCCATTTACTGAATCTATCTTTACTTTCATTTGCGTGGACAAACAAGGTTATGTACTTCGAGGCTAAATATGGGCCCTAAATCTCATTCCACAACTGCAAAACATTGACTAATGAATAAAAGAACATCATGAAAGATCATGAGCACATATCTTTGTTGTTTAATTGTACCCTTTTTCTTAATTTTGTTTGGTTTATTGTAATTAAAGGTAATTCATTAGTCATTACTGTAGGTGACAAACTAATTGTGATATTCATTTAATACCGTCCATGTTCATTCAGACTTAGCAAAATTTGGTATCATATCAAAGTGGATGAATTGAGCTTTGATATGAGTATTACAAATACATGAAAATTATGATCATTTATCGAGCATTTGATGGGAAAATTTAGGTTTTCTTTAAAAAAAAAAAAAAAACATACAGTATACTATATGAACATATACATTGTGACCTATTTGTGTCATTTTGCTGCCCTGCATGCCAGGAGGCACAATGGGCAGTAAGTTAGCAAGTGTGTCATCTTGTATTGAAATTGTTGTAGGTACTGGCTTAACACTTGGAGGAGCGAGTACTAGTACTCTAGGGGGTACCAGCACTGGAACAGGCCTGTCTTTTGGTGGGGCAGCTGGGACTAAACCTGCTGGAACTGGTTTTAGTCTGGGTGGAACTTCTGGGACAGGACTAGCCATCGGTGGTACATCAGGAACAGGATTAAATCTTGGAGGGACTGCAACCACTTCTTCTGGACAAACGCTAGGTGGTACTTCCACTAGTGGAGCATCAACCAGTCTTACATTAGGTAAAGAGAATACATAAGTAGCTATATCTTCATATCTTTGAGTGAAGTTCATAATAATGATATGATACTGGATGCTCATATGGCATTCCTGTCCATCATGGAAGGTGCTCAAGGCACTCCATTATTACCCCAGCTTGAGCAGGGCTACCTGTTTTGTGCTCACTGCATTCAAGGAATTCAATCTTATCAAATACCCCCTAGGTGAAGAGAGGTAAATGTAGATTAATGCCTTGCCATTAATGCATCCATTACCCAAAATTCTTATATTTATGGCCCTAAATTTAAAGTCCCCAGTTCTCCGTTTTCTAAAATGCAAATTCCGTGTTCTCTGGTGTTCTAAACTTCAAATTCTGTGTTTTTCGGTAACATGTACAAAACATATGAAAAAGTAATTGCAAATAGAAAAAAATCTTTTAAAAAACCCCTGTAAGTTATACATACTGCAGTATACATGCAGACGCAACTGAAGCTTCGTGAACACACGCTAAATACTGCGAACAGGTTTGATCCAGATTATCTGCTGATGCACGGTTTTGTTTTATTGGATTTTGCTTTGTTTTCTATGTCTTTTGCTGTATTTTTCCTAATTCAAATTTTTTGGCCTAAAAAATTGTGTTTTCCGTGAAATTTCTCCGTTTTCCGTATCGTGGAAAACTGGTGGGGACTTTACCCTGTATCTTGCATTCGGGGTTAGAGAGACCTTGTATGAATTATTCTGCATGCTGCATACACTGTATAAGACAAGTATTCAGTTCTGTGTTGCAGTCATTTATAGATGGCCTTTGTAGACAGGTTTAACTATGTGCTTTGTTTATGTATGTGTCTGTCTCATACAGGAAGCTACTCCAGTCAAAACTGTTGAATAACCTTAGAGAACCTAGACTGTTTGTTCACATTTATGTATTGGGGTTTTTTTGGGTTGTGGCAGGAATTGTTGCTCCAGCGACCAAGTTCGGCCTGGGTGGTGTGGATCCTTCAACACTCTCCACTTCCACAGCTACCTCAACATCAAGCACTACTTCTGATTCTGCTAGGTAATTCTTTTTTTTCCTTACCTATTTATTTTATACCAACCAAGTAATTTTCAGCAATGAAGTAACGAATGCAGATATTATGAATAGTAGTTTCTATGGAAACTGAGAAGATGTACTGTTCATAAATTGATTAACTGCCCATTATTGATTTCACAGTACTGAAAATGAAATAGATAGATCAATAATAGCAACTCTCATTGTTGCCACAAGTGGATACATAAAGGGATATGAAGTTGGAACAATGAATAAATCACTGTTGTAGAGTTTCACCTGTTATCCTTATAAGCTTCGTGTTGGAAAAGGATTAGCTGTGCATTAGACATTCTTGTTATTAAAGAGATTAGAAAGGAGAGTATGCAAACAGAATATTGACTTTATTTCTGGACTTATGACAGTGTTTTCCTTCTTCTTCCTCTTCTCTCTCTCTCTCTCTCTCTCTCTCTCTCTCTCTCTCCCCCCCCCCTCTCCTTCGCTATCTCTCTTCCCCTATCTCTCATCTCTCTCTCTCTCTCTCTCTCTCTCTCTCTCTCTTACTCTCATATCTTTGAAAAAATTACAGCAAAGGACAAATAAAAGAAACTGATGTGCCTCAACCAATTTGCCAGAATGTCAAGGCATTCAAGTGAGTATATCTTTGATTACGTAACTGCTTATGAAATAAGGAAGTTAGATACCTAAACACCAGTTGCCAATCACATTTCAAATACATGTACATGTCGGGCAAACCTTTCAAGACAACTGTTATGATTGAAAATGATTTCCTTTTTTTTTTCTTTTTGTAATAGAGTACTGATTTTTTGTAGGCTTTTGATGTTGATCTACAACTTTTATTCCTTTGATGAACCTGTCGATTTTGTATGTAATTACTTTTCAAAATGAATATTACCTGTTCTGCTTACACTGATGCAAAGTTTCATGACCACTTACTTTCTGTATTATCTCATGCTACAGAACCTTTGTAAATCCACCCGTAGCTAGAGTACAGAGTAAATAAACAATAAACAAATAAACAAATAAACAATATCAAATGATGTGTTTATCAAAAATTTGACAAGTCTAGAAAGTTGAGCGGCAAAGCCAAAAGGGCATGCTGCTTAATAGGGAAAAACAGTGCTGTAAGGGGACACTTGTCCTGGGTAGTACTTGAAAATGACACGAAAACACAAATGAAAGCAAAGAGAAAAGTGAGAAAGGAAAAAATAGTTGCACACTCCAGCCTGAAATGGAAAGAAAGCACAGAAATAAATACTTCCTACTGCCCTTTTCCTCAAATTTTTCCTACAGTTAATTCAGGTTTTCTTTGTTTTGATAAAGATAAAGGGGGAAGGAAACATATTTTCATTTTCAAAATTTGCAAGAAACGAACACTTTGCTGCTGTGCTGCCTTGCAACTTTTCTGTTGTAGGTTAAAATCCCATTAGATTTCTTTTTTAAGGTTCCAGAGGACAAAAAAAAAAAAAGATGCTCACTAAAAGTTTCTCAAGGATCGATTTCAGGAGGCAGCAGGGGCAAAAAAGTCTTTGTTTCCAAACTTCAAAAGACCCCTAGACCTTTTGCTGATTTATTTTGACATTTGTCTGATGTCTGAAGTTCTATCAAATCCATATAGGATCTCTGACTTTAGCTCATCACTTATTATGTCCCCACCTTTTAATAACTGTAAATGAAGAAGCTATAAAGCGATTTCATGTGAATTCATTAAAATTATCATTTTCACTGTATCGCTTTTCTGTTGATTTCCATCTCCCCTGCATAGGGAGTACGTCAAAAAGCAGAAGTCCATTGGAGAGGAGATCCTCCGCTTCTCCGACAAGCCTCTCCACAGAGTTCGGGAGGAGACGGCAGCTCTCCACCAGCTCCTGCGGCAGGCCTCCAGCAGTCTCCAGCGCAACGCAGCTGCCGTACGGAAGCTGAAGGAGCAGTCGGCCCAGCAGCTAAAAGATGTGGAGATTGCACAGCGGACCAGAGAGATACCAGCTGCTCTTCAGTTGGAGTACTCTGCACCTGCTGAGTGAGTCTTGCTGTAGTTCTAGATTTAACCTCCCACCACCCCCCCCCCCCACAAAACAAAAACCACTTCCTGGGCAGAGTGCTCCACCATTTGCTCCTGCAGCAAATGCTCCTGGCCTGATTTTTAAATCACATCACATGATAGAGGGGGGAAAGGATTATGGAAATACAGTATCCAACAGAAGTGAGTACACCCTTTACAAAATGTTAAAATTCAAATGTAAATTCTTACGTAAGTGTATTACAACTATGATAGAGAAGAACGAAATTCTGTGACTGTGTATTGATAGGAATTATTTCTGCCATAACAAGAATGTAATAGCTGAAGGATTTTGTTTAAATTTGTGGCAACAAAAGTTAAGCACACCCTCAAGGGTGTCCTCACTTTTGTTGGATACTGTAACTAAGACATATTTTTTTGTAAAGATTTATTAGCGAAAAGGTTTTTGTCTCGCCTGCGTAGCGGAGCGAGACATAGGTATCACTATTTCCGGTGTCGGCGTCGTCGGCGTCGTCGGCGTCGTCGTCAACAATTGTGTTGTACACCCAATAACTTTCTATAGCTTTAAGGTGGGATCACCAAATTCATACCAGAGGTCCATCTCTTGAAGGCGCAGGTCAAGTTCGAATATGAGTCGAATTTGAATAAGGTCAAAGGTCAAAGGTCAATGAACTTTCCATGACTGGCACTGTGCTATATTGTACACACAATAACTTTTTATACCTTCGAGGTAGGATTGCCAAATTCATACAAGAGGTCCATCTCTTGAAGGTTCAGGTCAAGTTCGAATGTGAGTTGAATTTGATTAAGGTCAAAGGTCAAAGGTCAATGAACTTTTCATAACTGGCACTGTGCTATGTTGTACACACAATAACTTTCTATAGCTTCGAGGTGGGATCACCAAATTTATACCAGAGGTACATCTCTTGAAGGCACAGGTCAAGTTTGAGTATGAGTTGAATTTGAATAAGGTCAGAGGTCAAAGGTCAATGAACTTTCCATGACTGGCACTGTGCTATGTTGTACACACAATAACTTTCTATACCTTCGAGGTAGGATTGCCAAATTCATATGAGAGGTCCATCTCTTGAAGGTGCAGGTCAAGTTCGAATGTGAGTTGAATTTGATTAAGGTCAAAGGTCAAAGGTCAATGAACTTTTCATAACTGGCACTGTGCTATGTTGTACACCTAATAACTTTCTATAGCTTTGACGTGGAATCACCAAATTCATACCAGAGGTCCATCTCTTGAAGGCGCAGGTCAAGTTCGAATATGAGTCGAATTTGAATAAGGTCAAAGGTCAAAGGTCAATGAACTTTCCATGACTGGCACTGTGCTATATTGTACACACAATAACTTTTTATACCTTCGAGGTAGGATTGCCAAATTCATACAAGAGGTCCATCTCTTGAAGGTTCAGGTCAAGTTCGAATGTGAGTTGAATTTGATTAAGGTCAAAGGTCAAAGGTCAATGAACTTTCCATGACTGGCACTGTGCTGTGTTGTACACACAATAACTTTCTATAGCTTCGAGGTGGGATCACCAAATTTATACCAGAGGTACATCTCTTGAAGGCACAGGTCAAGTTTGAGTATGAGTTGAATTTGAATAAGGTCAGAGGTCAAAGGTCAATGAACTTTCCATGACTGGCACTGTGCTATGTTGTACACACAATAACTTTCTATACCTTCGAGGTAGGATTGCCAAATTCATATGAGAGGTCCATCTCTTGAAGGTGCAGGTCAAGTTCGAATGTGAGTTGAATTTGATTAAGGTCAAAGGTCAAAGGTCAATGAACTTTTCATAACTGGCACTGTGCTATGTTGTACACCTAATAACTTTCTATAGCTTTGACGTGGAATCACCAAATTCATACCATTTTTCAAACAATAAGTTTGCCATAACCCCTTAATAATTAATTTAATTTTACAATTTTACTCACATTATTATCAGTTACATTCTTTTTCACTAACATTCATTTCCTTACTTGCATGGAAATAATTATAGCTTCATAGTATTAACAGCATTCTTAGTGTTATCTGATTTCCTAGGGATAAAGTAGGCCTATACCATTATTGCATATGTAAACTGTCAGAACCACAATTCACCCCCTAAACTGCTGACAGCCTCAGAAGTCATATAGCATAGTTTTGACATGCAGTCTCTTCATGACTGCAATATGCAGGCGAGACAACGCTTGGCGTTTGCCTTGTTTATTTGTAAGGTTTGCTTTATGTTTTGCAATACCAAGGAGTTTCAAGAGCTGGAGTCACATCTAACTCATTCCCTTTGAAGTGAGGTTTGATGCCGTCATGAAAAATATGTCAGGCATGTGCTTAACTCGATCTTTGCAGATACGTAGACAAAAGTTTTCTGCCTGGCTGCAAACTTACAGGCCATTTTCAAAGGGAAATATGCTTTTGTAATTATAATTACTTTTCGCTACCACTCATCTGATGTTATGAGCAGTACATAGTGCTTACGTTTACAGGAGGCAAGCGAAAGGAAATGGTGCAAAATTTCCTGAAATATGAATCAAAATTACTCGACTGGACATGTGTGGGCGCTAATCTGACATAATATCATAAATAAGTGCACTTCAACAAATTCGCTTTTTATTTTCGTTTGTAGGAAGTAAACGGAAAAGTGTCCATTGCAGGTTTTAGGATTGTAAATTTTTACTCTTTTTCACAGATTAAAACTGCTATCATGCGACATACGCGAATTTCTGGATACAGTTGGCTTTTGTATTCATATTTTAACATCTATTCAATTTTCTCTCTGTTAAAGGAGAAGTATAGACAATTTCTGTAAGCATAGATCATAAAGAGAAAAAATTCAGCAGCTAGAAAATGTCTTACTTTACACGACATAACCTAGGATTACCGAGTAATCAACAATTACCTTGTATAAACAGTAGTTCTAGTACGAGCCCATTTTCATCCACAATACAGTTCGCACCCAGGCCCAGTGACGTAGCTGCTGCACCGCAGGCAGGCCAGGCGATGCAAGCGATATGCGTGTATGACATTCTGGCTCAAAGTGGTCTTCGCACACTTTCTTTAACTTCGAAAATTTCTAAGTTTTGAAGTCGAATTTGTCCGTTCTAATATCATTAATCCATCAGGCAAACCTCTCTGTCCGTCAGGGGATTCAGGATTGCAAAAAACTTCTCTCTGGAACAGAACTGGTGTGATTTGTACACCCAAAAGCTAGACATGTCGGCATATTGCATAGAGAATGTGCAGAGAATAAGTGTGCATGCGCAGTGCAAATGTATCCCCTACGTAACATGACCAATGACCATATTTGGGTTTCAGTGGGAAATTCAATTATTCGGAGTAAAAAAGCCAACACTTAATCGGTATTTAAAAATCACAGAAATCACTTTGATGAATGAAAGTAGCATTATCTGTTAGTGTGAATTTTAAGCTTTATAGTGTAATTTTAATGAAATTGTCTGGACTTCTCCTTTAATTCAAATAAAAAGTGAAATATTAACGATACTCTAATTGTGACAAAAACCATTACTCAAGCTTTCTCATGATGTTGGCGGCATCGAACCGAGACATCAAAGGCAACAGCACACCTGTAGATTCTATTGTGCAACCTTAGAAAGGGACAGCTGCTTGAAATAATTTGTAGCCAGTTGGGACTCCAGCTCTTAAAACTCCTTGGCATATACTGACAAACAAGGACTGTCTGTTATATTTCTGGAAGTATTTTTCATGCTAGTGCTACTGAATTCTCTCACAGGTACTTCCAGAGGCTTGTGTACCAGTTTGAGCAGGACATGGTGCTGTGTAGACAACAGATTGAGCAGATGGAGAGCTTCATGGCGTCACTAGAGCAACCTGCTTCTCACTCACCTCAAGGTACACAAAATCATTCTTTTCTACGGGGCCCGGTTTCATAAAACTTGTTATCAGTAACAACTGCCACATTTCTGTGACAAATTTGCTCTCAGCCAATCAGATGCAAGGATATCAGTAACTTATATATATTTGTATGGATATAAAATTATTGTAGTATATCTCCATTTAAGAGAACTGTTGCTGGGCTAGCAGCATGAGCGTCCTTGGACGGTGTGTGCACTCTATAAGTTTCTACTATTTATTTTTATTATCATTATTATTATTATTATTATTATTAATTATTATTATTATTAATTATTAATCATTATTATTATTATTATTATTATTATTATTATTATTATCATTATTATTATCATTATTATTATTATTATTATTATTATTATTATCATTAATTATTATTATTATTAATTATTATTATCATTATTATTATTATTATTATTAATTATTATTATCATTATCATTATTATTATTATTAATTATTATCATTATTATTATCATTTTTATTAATAATAATAATAATAATATTAGTATTATTATTATTATTATTATTATTATTATTATTATTATTATGATTATTATTATCATCATTATTATTAATTATTATTATTATTATTATAACAGTTATTGTAACATATTATTGATAACAAGTTTTACGAAACAGGGCCCTGGAACTCAGTTTTTGTTATCATTATTACTTCTTTGTTAGTACAGCATGGGGGAGGAAGCCTTGATAAGAGACGCAACTGAAATAAATTTTCGAATTTACTTTTAACAATACAGTGTATCTATATTTCAAACAAGGAGTGTTAACACAAAAGACAGTCCTTAAAGTTTGCTGATATGCATACATGTACATTTATTCTGTAGTAGTGATATTGTATACCTCCAAAGTTTGATACACTTGGGCCTAAAACTTTAACATATACCTGGCTGGGAAACAGTTTTCCCATCATTTTTACAAATCATATTCTTCTAACTTTTATCAATCATATACAAATCTCTAGGATGTTCTATATGAATTAAAGACATTGGTTAACATTGTTATTTTTTTTTAAATCTTGTTTTGTTACTTGAAAATGGGATAAACATAAGGATTATATTGTAAAAATATCAGTCTGAAAGTTTCAAAGTATAATATCCACAGGAAGTATTTTTAAATATAAAAAATGTGAACCGACAATGTTTGAAAAATTATACGATGGTCAGTTGCACAGAATAGACATAAGGAGTGCGCATGCACGTATGACTCACCTTATCGTACTGTGTGTATTCACGTATCACGCAGCGGGAGGCACATAACGGCATTTTCAAATTCAAGCAAAGTGGTCCTCTTAGTGATTGTCTCGTGAGACGAAGGATAATAAAATCACCGTTTGCGTCTAACTTACACTTTTTCATTCCAAATTATGGTTGGTTGGTTTCAGGGGTTTTGAGTACAAATACAAGTACTCATACACACGTTTCATCTTAGTTTGAGAATTTTTTAAATCAGCTACTCACAAAGTTAGCCAATGCCTTTAAGTAGTGGCTGGTCGTATTCTGTCCTCCTTAGGGCAGAATTATATGTCAGGAATAAATGAGGCTATGAAAATGTGAAGAAATATTTTTAAACATTTTTTTTCTTCCAGGCATATGTAAACTATTGGGCCCAACTTTTTGTATTTTTCAGTGGTGTTTTTTTTTTTTTTATATACCTCTATAATATTCACCAACACAGCATAACCTCTTTAAAAAGGTAACGACTTTTCTTGTGGCAAAGTTGGTAAAGTGCGCTCGCTTTATCAAAGGGACATGAGTTCGATTCACATTGATGCCTGGATCCTTATGTCCTTCAGCAAGACGTTTAATCCACCTTTGCTACACTCTACCCAGGTGTATAAATGGGTACCCTTGGCACTGCTGGGTTAACAATAATGTTGATGATAATTCATTGTAAGTGCCTTGAGCTCCCTTTGAGGTGGATATGTTGCACAGTATAAATATCTTCATTAAATTATTATTTATTTCATTTGTTATTTCTGCAGAGCTGTCTAACATCATGGTGAAACTCAATGAAACGTTTGTTGCTCTGGCTGCTCAACTTCATGGTGTTCATGAAATAGTCAAGGTTGATATAAAGCAGTAGTAATTCTTTTTCTTCCTTTGTCTTATTTGTTTCTCCTGTTTTTTATGCCTCCGCCCACCGTAGGTGGTTGCCGGAGGCATGATGTTTTCGGGTTGTCCTTCCGTCCGTCCGTCTGTCCCGTTTTCGTTCTCGCGATAACTTAAGAGCCGTTTGACGGATCAACTTCAAACTTGGCTCGTGTATGCATATGGGAGGGACAATGATCTGATTAGATTTTGGAGTCTCAAGGTCAAAGGTCAAGGTCATAGAGATAATAATATACATAAAAATGGCTCGTTCTTGCGATAACTTAAGAACCATTTGACATATTGGCTTCAAACTTGGCTCATGTATGCACATGGAAGGGACAATGATCTGATTAGATTTTGGGGTCACAAGGTCAAAGGTCAAAGGTCATAGAGGTCATTATGTACATAGTAATGGTTCGTTTTCACCATAACTCAACAACCATTTGACCGATCAACCTCAAAGTTAGCACATGTATGCATATGGGAGGGACAATGATCTGATTAGATTTTGGGGTCTCAAAGTCAAAGGTCATAGAGGTTATTATGTACATAGAAATGGTTTCTTTTTCGCGATAATTCAACAACCACTTGATGGATCAACTTCAAACTTGATTCATGTATGCATATGGAGGGACAATGATCTAAGTGGATTTTGGGGTCTCAAGGTCAAAGGTCAAAGGTCAAAGGTCATAGAGGTCATTATGTATATAGAAATGGTCCGTTTTCGCGATAACTCAACAACCATTTGACGAGCAGCTTCATACTTGGCACATGTATGCATATGGGAGGGACAATGATGTGATTAGATTTTTGGGTCTCAAGGTTAAAGGTCAAAGGTCATAGAGGTCATTATATACATGAAAATTGCTTGTTCTTGCGATAACTTAACTCTGTGACGGTTCATCCCCAAACTTGGCTCATGTATGCATATAGAATTCTCATAATAGTCTCATTAGATTTGGGGGTCACAAGGTCAAAGATGTTATTTTATACATGAAAATAGAAAAATCAACATGAATGTGCCATATATTTCCAATATGGCAATGGCGGAGGCATCAATTTCGACCGTGCGCGGTCGAGGATTCATCTAGTTTTATCTTCTTATACACCTATGGCCCTCTACTTCTCATATTGACTTACTTTGATGTGTTTCATTATTGTTGTGGTTGTAGCGGTGGTGGTGGTTGTTATTACATTATTTTTGTTTTGATGTTTTGCTGCACATCGTAACAGCTTACACCAAATTAAATAAACACATGCAGATTAAAAGCAATGGTAGAGAGAATGATCATTACCAATATATTTTTCAATCGAAAAACTTCATGTTTTGTCAAGATTAAATATCTGCTCACATCCTTTCCCTGAATTTCGGTAACATGAATTTATCTTATGTTTGGTTTTTTTTTTTTAAATTTCGATGTTTTCTTTATGCAGGGTAGTCTCTTCAGTACATAGAAACTGCTTTCCAAGAGAGCCGTGTATGACGTATACAATTGAAATGCAGTATAAAACAGTGAAAAAATTGCAATATACTACATTATATACCAAAACAATACAAATACAGAAGGAGCTGCGTAAGACACATTATACATGAGTACAAAGAGAAAAATTCGCTGAAAATTTTGAGTCCATTTTCAATGCAGTATGATGTTGCATTTTCGAATTAGAGTAGTTTAAATGTAACTAATCATTAAAGTCTTTAAATTGGCAACGCAGTGAATATTATATAAGCCCTATTTCCGCGTTCAAATTGGCAGTTTCCACTTAAATTTTACAATCACAATTCATTTTGGTTCATGTTGTATCTATTTTATTTTTTTCAAACTATGTAAGAGTGGAAGAAAAATAATAGTTGTTGCCAATTTGAGGATTGAAGATGATTAATTTAGACCTCTCTAAAGCTCTGTACTTCTGTGGGTTAAAATAGAAACAAGCTGTATCAAATTCTATGCGCTTTCGAGCAGGTTTGAATGCCTTTTTTTTTACCAGAAGTAATCATTTTACATCTCTATTTGATCCAGGCCCAGAAAGAACAGTACCTGAACTACTGCCGGGTCTACCATGGAGACAAGGAGGATGTCTTTTCTGCCCGTCGCAAGCTAGCCGAAAGACAGACCCGATCCAAGACCCAGCCCAAGGGCCCTGAGCCCTTCTCACAGCTTCCTAATATGGTCTTGGTCATGACTGCAGCTATGCAGTCTGCTCAGAAACCAAGTGGTAAGAACCAACAATCCATTCAATTCAATCCCACGTAATTTGTATTTCATCTCATTTCATTTATTTCATTTGTTTATTATTACTCTTTTTAAAAATCATGAAATATTACATTACATAATTCGAAATAATTATACAAAGGACATGGGGAAATCATAAAAAAACTGTAGGCTTGATTTTGTTTAATATCCATATGAAAAATGTAATTCAGTAGTCCAATTTCTGATAGTGATATTATGTTTACATAAAATTGGCATTCAAAACAGAACATTGACAAACAACTGAAATTAATGTAATAGTATGTACTTGAAAATATATTCATACTTCATGAAAAAATAATTATGACAGTGACAGTAACAAAGCCCTAGTCAAGGTGCAAAAGGAATATGAATAAAGACAGTGAATTTGTTGGTATTGATCGATTAGATTACAATGTCAAAGTAGCTTAGATCAATTATTGAAAGAAAAAGTATGACTATATGCAGTACCAACATCACATTGGTTTCCAAGTTCAAGTGCCCTGCATAGTGAAACTCTCCTTTACAGATTGAAGGAATATTATGTGTATGTACATGTGAATTGTGGCCATGTAGTGGCTCTATTCTCCAAAATCAATCATGCAAGAAGTAGTTCATTATTATTAGTTCCAGCCAAATAAAAAAAAATCATACTTTGTCAGATATGTATTAAATATTCAATATTGGAATTAATTTGTTTCATTCCAAATCTGGTTGATACTGAGGACAAAAAATTTGAACACCTCAGATATCTTTGTGCCGAATGTGAAACTTTGTTCACCTTTTTGGTTGCCATATCTACCTTTATCATCAGGTATGGCGGGAGGTTTACAAACTGGTCTTGGCACCGCAGCAGGCTTAGGAGGGACCGTTGGAGGATTGGGGGGTACGGCAACAGGTTTAGGAGGAACTGCCGGAGGATTGGGTGGTACCACAACCGGTTTGGGCAGCTTCGGTGCCCAGACCAACTTTGGCACTGGATTCCAGAGCAAAGGCTTTGGAGCTGGCGCCGGTACCTTTGGAACAGGCCCAACTCTAGGAGCAGGCTTTGGCTCCACCTCGTCTACCTTTGGCGGTGGCACGGGGAGTCTGTTTGGAAGCAATCCAGCGACAACAACCTCGGCACCTGGATTCAACTTTGGAGGTAGCCTCAGTGCAGGACCAACCATGGGCACTGCAACATCTACTGGCTTTGGAGGCTTTGGCGCAACGCAAGGTTAGTTGAGACTTGTATTCCGTTACTTTACCAGGGCTGTGAATTTTGTCTGGATTTTGATGGAAAAGTGCTACTAACAGAAAAACCATTATTTCCAGAATTTTCTCCAGGAAGAAAGAAATGTATTGTCACAGCCACAGCGTAGCACCCCAATTAACTGCCCGAAAGCTTTCACTCCATGCTGCCTAATTTGCATAAAGTAAACAATTTGTTTACGTAAAACCGCTACGGAGGTGTCTTGGCTAAACTGTAAAATCTCGCCTTAGAAACCACCAAATAAAATGAATCAAACTTCAAATTAAAGAATGAAAGTTGTTCTAACGCATCATGATAATTATTTGTAACAGAATCATGTTTTATTGTATGAAAAATTAGTGAAATGAGATGCTTCTTTTTCTTTCTTTTTTTTTGTCAGCAAAAGTTACGTTATTTTTCATATTTTCCGTTAATCCCCAAGATCGAGGCTTGCATATATGAATAATCAAAGTATATCGAAAGTCCCCCCGAATATCTTTTCAAAATTCACTGTCGAACGGTTATGTCGGGAAAAAATTCAAGGCAATGTCATTCATGAACCCTTCAAGATTCATCTCGTGTAGTCCCACGTACTCTGGTTCATGCACGGCCTTCGCACTGTATACTGCGGAGTGTGACTGTGCGAAGCTAACTGAACTATCTGTGGCGCGAACCGTACGAGACCGGTGCACTTCTAGATAAAATAAATGGTTCAGAAAACATAGAACAAGGCATGGCACAGTAAACAGATGATGAACAATTTTACAGAAAGTAAATTGAAAGAAAATTACGTGCATACAATTATTTTGGCCTCGCATAAACAGCGAAGTAATCGAAGGCTTGCTGCTTGCTGGGGGCTGCAGCAGTGCTGCGCTGCTCGTCGATATACACACAACATGCACCGTGCATGCAGTGCAGTGTGATATATATGCATGACGTAATGAGCTCGACTTAGCTCATTCATAGAAAAAGTAGGAAAAGCGCATGCGCAGTAGTAACAGTTTACAGTCGTTTTATGTTAAAACCGTGACTTTTGAAGGCAGATTTACAGAAAACTACTCATTGCGCAAACATGAAAATACACAGAAAGTTAGCTTGGACACTGAAGTCTAGTAACATTGCAATTGTTTGCACATTCATGCTCTCCTAGGGTTGTGTCGGGAAAAAATAAACATCTCTTCCCACGGTCCTCTGGAACTGAAAAATACTTGCATTTCAAAAATACCCAACCGTTTTCAGAAAAAATGAAAATGAAGAATAATATCATCATTTCTGATGTAATCTGAAATTTTTATGAATCTGGTGACAAAATAAGGGAGAAAGGAGAGGTTGTATTTTCGAGGATTCATTGATCCTCTCTCAGCGAGGCGTTCGGTAGCCGTTACGAATTCAAAAGCTTTTACGAGTTTACGAGGATTTAATTGGGGTCCTACGCTGTGGCTGGTCATATGAAACCTAAGCAAATTTCTGGTATAAAGAGTCCCTGTACTGATAAAGTCAATTCAATCGATATCAGAATTTTTACCAGGAAGAAAGAAATGTATTGTCAGCTGAGATCTGAGCAAATTTCCTGTATACAGAATCCCTGCACTGATAAAATAAATTTTTGATTTTGATTCTGCTTTGATATTTATGAACAGTTACTGGAAAGGATTTAATTTGGGAAGGAAAGACATTCTGTAGAAAGTAAAAAGATTTTTTTTTTCACTGTTTTTACTGTTCCTGATATTTTTGTTCTGCTAGTTACATACAAAAAGAAACTAAACCTGATTTTCATGTTCCCTCATTTATGATAAATTTAAATGAAATGAAATGATTGAGAAATTGCCATCATTGATAAATTCTGCAGTTTATGCTTTGCCCTTTTGACACTTATAAAACTATGAATACAAGTAGGATGTTGAAAACAGCCTTTTGTGAAAAAAACTGCTTCTGTGAAGAACTTTGGCCATGACATGATTGTCTTTCAAAAGATTATATACAGTTATACTCATGTCAAGTACTAATATTTAGAGTGCATGCAAGACTCAAATAGCTAGCTTTCTTTTCTTTTAGTTTTCTAGACTTGTCTGTGTTGTTTTCTGGACCATTTTTTCTCTCATATGAAAACCATTTCAGCCCTAACTTTCAAGAAATAGTAGCTTCTTCACAGCGCGACTAAAACCCATCTGGTAGGTTCAAAAAGCAATATCGAATCTGGATTATTTGGAATATCCCCGTTATTACTATTTACATTGTACCTTTTAGACAAGTATATTGTTTTTCATGTTCACGTAATTTTTTAACACTACTAAATTAGAATGGCATAATGTGCATGTGGTGTTCTTTTTTATATTTTATGTTGTATTTCAAGATGTATTTGGTGTATACTGTGTAGCTCACTTTTTATTGCCAGTTACCATTCAAAGCAAAGTTTTAGAAATCAAGAAAATAAAAACGAAACATGATGATAGAAAGAATTTCTCTGATCATTCAAGGACTGAAATTCATTTTAATGAGTGTATTTGCAGTATAATGCATGATAATTTTTTTTCTTCTTTTTCATTCATTTATCAGTTTCCAAAATTTTTGCTGTAGTTCTTGCATTTATTGATCAGTTTCCAAAATTTTGCCTTAGTTCTTCAGGGATGCCACTTATCAGACAAAAGTAGGAATTCCTACTTTAGCAATATATTTTTTTCCATGGAAAACACCTTTTTTTATCTACAAAAGGGCCCATTTTAGATGATTTTCCAATTTTTTTTATGCCTCCGCCCACCGTAGGTGGTTGCCGGAGGCATTATGTTTTCGGGTCGTCCGTCCCGTTTTCGTTCTCACGATAACTTAAGAACCGTTTGACGGATCAACTTCAAACTTGGCTCATGTATGCATATGGGAGGGACAATGATCTGATTAGATTTTGGAATCTCAAGGTCAAAGGTCAAAGGTCATAGAGGTCATTATTTACATAGAAATGGTTCGTTTTCACCATAACTCAACAACCATTTGACCGATCAACCTCAAACTTGGCACAGATATGCATATAGGAGGGACAATGATCTGATTAGATTTTGGAGTCTCAAGGTCAAAGGTCAAGGTCATAGAGGTAATAATACACATAAAAATGGCTCGTTCTCGCGATAACTTAAGAACCATTTGACAGATTGGCTTCAAACTTGGCTCATGTATGCACATGGAAGGGACGATGATCTGATTAGATTTGGGGATCACAAGGTCAAAGGTCAAAGGTCATAGAGGTCATTATGTACATAGAAATGGTTAGTTCTTATGATAACTCAGTAACCATTTGACGGTTCAACAAACTTGACTCATGTATGCATATGGAAAGGGCAATGCTCTCATTAGATTTGGGGTCACAAGGTCAAAGGTCAAAGATGTCATTGTATAAATGAAAATAAAGCAACATGAAGTGCCATTTATTTCTGATCTGGTAATGGCGGAGGCATAAAGTTCGACCACGCGTGGTCGAAGATTCATCTAGTTTTTTTTTATCAGTTTGAAGTGGCATCCCTGGTTCTTGCAGTACAAAAAATTAGTTTGCTTCAATTTCACTGCACATTCTGATGAACAATAATGATTACTGTAAACACGCAAAAATTCACATGTTCACATCATCCTGTACATCATCACTATTTTTTTTTTTTCCTTCCTTCTCCTAGTCCTTTTTTTTTCATCTTTTTTTCTTCTTCTTCGTTGCTATTATTACAGTCATTTTCATAAATCTTGACATCTCAAGCCTTATTAACTTCAGTACTAGCTCATTGCCAGTTTTGCATGTAGAGTTTTTAAAGGAAAAATTAATATTGCTTCAGATTCTTTAAAATTCATTTTAATGCACATTTATCTGAAATACTATATTCAAAAGAAACTTTACCTCTCCATTCTCTGATCATTCATATTCCAGATAGAATATAAATGTCATGCTAATTTCTGTTTCATGATGTTTATTTAATTTATAATTCAGCACAAATTTGTATATCTAAACTATTATGCAACTGGTGATTTTCATTGACAGTGGAAAATGTCTCACGAAAAAAAGCAATGTAAAAGTGACATAAATAACAGAAAATTATCATAGCATTGTGGAGGTATTCCAAGCATCTGCAGATAAGTGACTTATGCATATGAACTGAAGGCATAAAGGACATTTTGATTGTTTTGTTTATTGATCAGTTATTTCTTCTTTTTTTTTAAGGGGAGGGTTATATTTATTTCTTCTTCATAGTCTGCGTGTTTGGAATCTTGATTTGTCTTTGTGAAGATTGTTTTGAAGATTTGGTGTAAATGTGGCCACAACACTCTTTCATGTTAGATTTACAGACCATTGTCAAGTTCTGAGGCATTATTTTCCCTTTTTTGTAATGTTATTTTGTCAAACTAGTTGGTCTAATGTTAGAAACTGGTTTTAAATAGATCTTCTTTTTCCTCTTGATGTGTTTTTTGTCTCTGTTGTGACTGATTCTTGTTGGTTGACTTGTTGCATCACTAAAATATGAGCATCATGATCTAGCTGAATTTGTATATTGTATTTGATATGATTTCTGGATGATGGGGACAGGATTGTTGTGTATGTGATGGTTGTGTTATCCCTAGAATGCTATTTTCTCACACTCTTCAGTAGGGGGGGGGGGGGGGGAAGGGGGTCACAATCAGACCATGCCTTCATGTGCCTTGTGACACTCAGTTAACATACATTAGCGTAAGTACACAACAGAAAGTTACCCTCTTCATTTTGTAATTTTCAGACTTGTGCCACCCCCTTCCCTATCTACCACCCACCACCCGTATCAATTTGACAGTAGACTTTGCTTGGATACCAGTTTATTACATGTGTTTCCCTCGTATGGACTGATGTCACTGATCCATTGAATGTTTTCTGCAACTTGGTGTATATTTTTATCATTGCCTGTAACTCTGTACTTTGTTCACTTTTGGAATCTTGACTATTTCCTTGATATTTATATGGGTGGACATTGTTACTGTACATTGTAGCTTAAGCAGATTGGTCATAAACCACCCATATTTAAAGTTTCCTGGGGTAAGAAAATGTGTAACTTCCAAGAAAATTGAGAAAATGTGAAATTTCATGTACAAAGTGAATGGAGACCTGCTCGTATATGATGTCATCAGTGTTGCCAATTTGCAGAGCCGAGAGTAATTTACTAAAGAATGTAAATGAGTGTAATTTTCTTATTCTTTGACTGATTTTGCTCATTTCTTTTTTTAAATGCTGTTCAAATTTATCTCCTTTTATTGAAATAGTGAAACTTCTAGGGTGGACTTTCCCTTTAACCAAAGTACATGAATTGGAAGATGGGTAATTCTAGGCACATTGGCAATATACTTGATTAATCCTGCTTATTCAAATGGAAATTTATGCATATACATGTAGTCCGCAATATGTTCATGGAAGGACCAGGGATCACAAGGTTATACAGCTGTATCATGAAATATTACATTCAAGGGTTCCCCTTTTCCCCTGTATGATGTAACTATAAATTCAAGTGACATGATAAGTAAATTTAAGAATGAGTGACTTACATGTATGCATACCATGTGGCCTGTTCCCACAAAATACTTCAAGCTATGGTAGGCATGTATTAAAAGGGAAGTTTGCATCGTACACAAGCAGGTGTTTGAACTGGGAAATTGTTATTCCAAGTGCACTTCCAGTGTACATGTACCTTGATTGAATTACCTGGTTGTCATTCACTTGTCCACTTTTTGAATGATAACCCTTGTACACTGAAGGTTTGTTCACATATGAAACTTCTTTTTAATAAGTGTACCTGTCATCTTTAAAAATAATTTTTGTACTGCTAATTATACTGTATGTGCAATACCTCCCCCCCCCCCCAAAAAAAACAACTTAACCTGGCATTATAGGGGTTAACGGTTATTAGGAGGTCGAAGAAAGTAAAGGACAACAGGCATGCAGTTGGTGCGTTTACAAAATTGAATGGCTATTCGAGTCTATAAACATCCTAATACATGCTTGCATATAAGTATATTGACTAGTCTACTTCATCAATCACTTTTATGTTAATTGAGAATGTATATGAACTCGCAGTACAGTACTATATCTCGAGTCTTTTTAGAAGTAATATTGAAAGCTCAGATTTTTGATACAGTGACACTGAATTGCTAACGTACAGACTAATGGGGTGTTGCAAGAAAGTTGCAATCGATTGCAAGTTGCAACTGATTGTCACTGGCCAATCAAAATCATTGTTGCATGCATGTCTCCTTAAAAGGGCACACTCTGAGTCAATCAGAATGGTTCTTTCAAAATTAGCAATTATTTGCAATCGATTGCAACTTTCTTGCAACACCCCACAAGACTTCTTTTGGTGATTGGTTCATTTCAGGTACATGTATACAGGGCCCCGTTTCATAAAACTTATTATCAATAACAATTTGCAAGAATAATAATAATAAGATTTGTAAGGTGCCGAATCCATTTGATATTCAAATGCTCAAGGCGCGACAAAAGATGGAATTACATAAGAAATGGACAAAAGTGCAATAGAACTGTTATAAACTACTGAAATCCTTGCATCTGATTGGCTGAGAGCAAATTTTGTGGCAGTTGTTACTGAAAACAAGTTTTATGAAACGGGAACCTCTTTCTATAATCTTACAACACATACCTGAGTGAGTATGCATCTAGCAGCACCAGTGTTGCATCACTCTTTAATAACCTCATGCTTTTCATTTAATATTCAAAGAAGTGCCGCTTTATTCATAAAAAACGTTAACCGCTGCATCTGAACAAGCCTTTACCGTCAGTGTTACAGCTGCATCATAGTCAAGAGAAACCACCACTTAGGAATAAAAACCACCACTTAGGGATAAAAACAGCACTAAACTATTGTTTCCATATAAAAACCAAGACTCTAATAGGCGTAAATCATTTTACCAGTTTACTGTTTAATGGTCAAATCTATTTATTTTTGCAAAAACTTAGCATTTTTACTACCATTCCACCCAGTACTATGAATATCCTAGCTATAACACTGTTTAACCACCCACCCAATACATAAATAGGTGAGGTAGCCCACTTTTTGTATCATGGTTAACTGCAGAGTATTACAGTGGAAACTCACTATATTGAGGACCTTGGGACTATGAACATTTCATTGTTATATCAGGAATCTTGTATCAGGGTGAAAATAACAAATAACTATATTGAGGACCTTGGGACTATGAAAATTTCATTGTTATATCAGGAATCTTGTTTTATCAGGGGGTAAAAATAACAAATAACTATATTGAGGACCTTGGGACTATGAACATTTCATTGTTATATCAGGAATCTTGTTGTATCAGGGTAAAAATAACAAAAGAACACAAAGACTCTCTACTAATCCAACTTTGTAATTGTAACAACCTTGAGACCTTCAAATCTGAACTAAAGACCTATCTTTTCCAGCAACTTTGTGAATAATATGTGACATAAATTGTGGGAGCTGACGCCTTTGAATGTTTCTTACAGATAAATTATACAAATGCTGTTCATCATCATCATCACATGTGGGACGAAAGAAATACCTTGTTGTATCAGGAATCTTGTTATAGTTAAATAAAAATATTAAAAAAAAAAAAATGAACATGAAGACCTGGGACAAACAAAAATACCTTTTTATACCAGGAATCTTGTTATATCAGTGCTCTTTATAATGAGTTTCCACTGTACTTCTGACTTGATCAAAGCTTTTACAAGATCAAAGGCCATGATGATACTGAGGACACATGAGCACAAAGTTTGTGAGACCAGATTTAAGAGTCTAGCAGACTTTTAATTTTATGTGAACCTCAGATCTTCTGGGCTGTGAATGCATAGAATCCTAATTTAAAGCTGCACAACACATGGTATGGTGGCAGTAGCACCATCTACACAGTCAATTTTGTGCTGTAGCAGAATTTCCAATTTCACTCTTGGACCGATACCAGACACCTCACCTAATCCTAAGTCTAAACCTAAACCTACAACTGTGACAAAATAAAACCAGGGGCAAATGTCACTAGAACACATGTCAGAGCAACCCAGTATTGAAGGAATCAAGCATTTATGGAAACCAACATAGAAGTCTATGTAAGGATTCCACCCCCCCTTTTTTTTTCTAGTTAACAATTTTTGGTGGCTGATGTGTGCTTCTGAGACATATGCTCTAGGCTTTGTAGTGTCGTAGATATAGGGTTAGGAAATTAGAAATTGAAGTCAGAATGGGTTTTACGTCACATTTAGAGTTGAGGTTAGAGTTATGTACAGTGGAACCTCATTATAAAGAACACTGTTTAAACAAACTCTTGTTATAACAAGGTAATTTTACTGGTCCCACTTCTTTGTATTTTGTTTTTTAGCCCTGATATAACAGGGTTTCAGTATAAAGAAGTAATTTCCTTGGTCCAGAGGAGTTTGTTATAATCAGGTTCACCTGTATTGCATGTGGTCAAGGGTTGTACATGTAGTTAGGAAATTGATGATGGGGCATTTGGGGGCATGTGTAGTACAACCCATTTTTCACAACAGACTGACCCATGAGAAATCTATTTTTCTCTTTCCTTTGTGCATGACAGGTACTTCCTTTGGATCGACTACCACAGGGAAGCCTCTGCAACTGCAGAAACCTCCTCTGAAGACGCGGAAAAGTACACGCTGAGTTCCAGATGCAGTATACCATTCAGTAATGCATCACATATACCAACAGCTGTGGTTACTCACTCCATTTCATATCACAAGAAAGCTGCTCAAGGAGAAAGGGGACCGGGTTATACTTTAATTCATGAAATGTTTTTCGTTCTTCATCTTGCCCTCATTCTTTTTCTCCTTCTCTTTCACTATTTTCTCCCCTCCTCCCCCCTTCCTACTTCTCTTTTCCTTCTTTTTCTCCATCTCCTTCTCCAGCTCCTTCTCCATCTGCACCCCTTCTCCCTCCTACTCCTCCTTCTCTTCCTTCTCCTTTTCCTCCTTCTCTTTCTACTTCTTCTCCTCTTTCTCTTTCCTCTTCTTTCAACTGCAGACATCTATAAATCGAGGGTTTAGTGCAACAAAGGGCTATCTGCATTTTTTGGTCAAAATGAGGTTTTGATATCAAAATGATCAATAAGAGACCAGGAACCCATTGGTAATAATGGTTTCTACAGCAAACTCTGCTACAGCAGGGTATCACCCAAAGTAGGTATGGCCATCTGCATTAAACCAGTGTTTACAATATAACTTCATTGCAAGTTTTCTCAAAATGGCCAAAAACACAGATAGCCCTTTGTTGCACTTAACCCTCAAAATTTAAAAATGAAAATAGTTTATACTGAAGAATACACTTTACATGTTTCTTTATTTACTGAAGAGTTACAACAACCTTGAATTGTTGTAGGGACATAAAGAGGTATGATTTACGAAGTTACTGATCTTAAGAAAGGCATTCCATTATACATTTATATACATGCATGTATCTAGCTACTTTTTAGTTGTTCATATGTTATTTAACAAAATTACTGTTACAGTGGAAACTCAGTATAACGAGGTCCTTGTGACCATCAAAATTACCTTGTTATAACAGGAATCTCATATCAGGGTTTAAAAAAGAATGAAATATAAAGAGCTGGGACTGGAATATTACCTTGTTATATCAGGAATATTGTTATACAATGTATCAGATCTCTTTATACCAAGTTTCACTGTATTACTCTGAAAGCTTGCTCGAGAATTTCTAACTTAGCAACAGGTCCAGCAAATGCCAGGTGGATTTTATCTCTTCTAATGCCATCTGAAAGAGAGTAAGAGAAGGTTAATTGAATAGATTGTCGCCAAGGGTTCCTGAAAGAAACGTGATCCATAAATTTGAATATATTAATGAATAGGTCCTCAGTCAATATATGCTGATAATCTCATTGATAAGGTTTAAACACTATGTTCTCCAAGTAAATGGTCTTGTGGTACCTTTTTTAAATTTACAAATTTACAAATGGGGGGATGATTTTGTTTCAGCTTATTTGTTGGGGGGAGGGGGTGACAAGTGTGTTTCAGCACACATTTGCAAAGCAAGTGGATTCTGATTTTTTTCAAAGCATCATGTACATGTATATCATAACTGCTCCTGTGTTTAGCATATCACTATAGAATGGCATTGAATTGATGATTTGATTTGAAAAGAGAATGCAATGCATTACAAACTTTGTGTTGAGAGAAATTACGAAGCAATACTAATCCTAATTAGAAAATTCTTTATTATTTTTGTCATTTTCATAATTACTTCTATTTTTGTGTTCGCCATTTTGCTTTGAATAGAAAATCAATCTTAGAAATATTTTGCAGATGCTTAATATCAGGTTCTGTAGATAATTCTTAAAAATAACTTTTAATCATGACCCAGAGACATGGAAGAAAATGATTTGTACAACATTGAATACATGTATTCCGTTTTAAACAAAACTAAAGTTAAAAATTGAATATGTTCATTTGAAATGTTACTTGTACACTACGCCTTTGAAATCAGGCAAATGTAATAAAGAATTGAAATTGTATGAAAACTTGACTGACTAGATGTTTGGTCACCTTCTGTATTTTATAAAGAGCATTCATTCATGTGTCTCTAAACATCACACTTATATTTTACTGTTAGATCTGAGATATACACATTGAATACAAATGCAGCCCAACTTTTGCAAGTGCTATCAACAGTCCTACCAGTACCACATGAATGTGCTCAGATTCATTCAAGCGTCACCCACATAAATATTTTGAAAAGGACAAAGTGTAAATACTTACAAAAGAAAATAAAAGTGGCAAAAAATTATCAAGTTTTATAGAGCACCCTACATTTCAGAGATATCACTTTACCTACAGCTTTGAGACAAACCAACCAACAAACAAAAAATTATAGTCATGAGTTGTATGTCAGAATCCAGGGTTATTTTTAAAGTTATGATATCTACCACATGTACAGATATCTTTTATCAAACCAACCCAACAAACAAAAAATTATAGTCATGAGTTGTATGTCAGAATCCAGGGTTATTTTTAAAGTTATGATATCTACCACATGTACAGATATCTTTTATCAAACCAACCAACAAACAAAAAATTATAGTCATGAGTTGTATGTCAGAATCCAGGGTTATTTTTAAAGTTATGATATCTACCACATGTACAGATATCTTTTATCTACTGACATTAGTAATGACATAAATTACTCCTTCCCGAGGTAGCCTTTGGTCAAGGCCTCGCGCGCTGCTTGTCTGCCGAGCAGGGTCTGAAAATAGACTAACGCAGTGTGCGTTTACAGCAGTGATCGCTGGACCGAGCCGCGTCAGCTGACGCACCTCGAGCCACGGATCACAGTTGTTGCGCGATTAGTATATGTATTCAGGCGCGTTTAGGGAAATAACAGCACCGAGTGCCTTGGCTAAAGGCTACTCCCGAAAAAAAAACCAAAACCTGCCCAATTCTGCATTTAGCTGAGTGACACGCAAGTTAGTAACTCCTGCCATCATGCCGACTGATTTCTTGCCAAAGAAATCCATTTCCATCACTAAATATGTACTCTGAAAATAAATGGATTTTCACATTTCAATAAATTGAATATAATACACCCTGTATATGACTCCATGCACCTTTAGTAATTCATGTACACGTACAATAAATTACTATTAATGTTTTATCTAAAAATGTATTCCAGTGGTAGTTTCCAGCGACTCAACAATTTAATCCAAACTTTTCAAATATTCATGCATGCTAAAGGAAAAAATGATATAATCATTCACTTAACCAATAATGTAAGCACTAAGGCAAATTAAATATATCATTTGATTACAAGAATTATCCACATGTTGCATCAGTGTACAGAAGTTAGGAACAGAGATGTATGCCAACATCAAAAGAGGAAAAAAATATTAATTGCAAAATATCCTATGTCACTGGTCTACATCCCATATATAGCTATCATATACCTCTGTTAATTTGAAACAAAAATTTTTATAAGAAACATATCAGACACATAGACATCCTTGGAAATCTTCAGCAAAAATGATTGAACAGGTCAGCAAAAATGATTGAACAGGTCAGCAAAAATGATTGAACAGGTCAGCAAGAAACAGAAATTTTAAGAAAAAAATAGATTTTTAGAGGGAAAAAGAAGTTAAAGAATGACAAATATGGGTCCGATTGATTCATTTTCTCTCCAGGCTATTTTGCTCGTACATGTATGTGAGATGCAGGAGGCTTTCATATGTTTATCTTCAAAAGTAAAACCATTAGCAAGAACCATTATAGCCTCACAAGAGGTTTAAATATAAACCATAGTCTAAATCTTCAAAAGCATAAAACGCGCATGTCCTCTTGTCCAGTGGGCGAGTAGCAATGCACTATTAAACGCTCACTTACGTGTATCAATGCTTATTTACTCTTATTTATGCTTATTTTATTTACATAAACCATGAAACCTCTGTTGTGAATTCCGGTCTATGAGCCATACGAAGATTATTAGCAGGTGGAAGATGATGATGACTATGGCAAGGAGGAGGATAATAATGGTGGTGGTGGGGTTGATGATGATATTGATATTGATGTTGATGTAGATGATGATGATGAGGTTGATGATGATGATGATAAGGTTGATGATGATGAGGTTGATGATGATAATGTTGATGATAATGAGTTTGATGATGATTAAAATGACAAAGACAGTGACCGGCAAAAAGGTGATGAATGCTATATAAATCCTAACAAATATATTATGTACCAACATTTTTGTTGCCTTTGAGCAAGTACGCTGAAATCATTGAATAACTTAAATATTCTACAACATGGGATTGACCATTAATCTTGTCCACCATCTTCAGAACATACATGATGTACAACTTCATAAATATTGGGTCTACAAAAACAATAATATGCATTTACATGTATATAGCACAGAATAAGATAATATATTCATTCATAGCCTATGCCAATAGACTCATTTGCACAAAGAATTATGCACTTACGAAAATGTGTGGCAAATGCATTCATAATTGCTAATGGCATCCTACTATAACCCATATTCTGAGGTCTTCTGTACTCAAGCACAACACCTCTACATTAATATAACATAATCTCACAAGATATCATATAAACATTACATTAATAATATATATGTATGTCACGGTAAATAGACCGATACTTGTAAATTTTCTTTTCCCTCCCAATGGTACTTTTGACAAGAGAGAGCTTGAAGCAGCAGCCTGCTTCCGCTACACGGTCAATCGTTAATATGGAGAAGGGGATGCCTTGCTCAATGGCCTGGATCAATTCCAAATGAAGGAGTTTGGTAGATCCCACCCAGAATGTATCAAAATGGTGTTTGGCCAACCAGGCAAATCAGATGCCAATAACCTGTTCGACCTATTTGTGGTGGACTATGCGGTTGAAGGATCAAATCATCGAACCAACGAACAGCACAGGAAGCAACTGCGATGAACTTCATGTGCTTTCTTGAGAAGTGTAGGCAAGATGAGAGCATTGTAGCCCTGGAAGATGTCCTTCGATTTTTTTCTGGTGCAAGGGAGATTCCACTTTGTGGATTTGATTTGCAGCCCTCCATTTCATTCCACTCCATTTCAGGGACTCTTTCTATGGCTTCAACAAGTACTCTAAATTTGATGCTCCCGGCATAAAGGGAAGAAGGGAAGTTCATTTTCATGATGGAAATGGCAAATAAAAATTTCCATGGCTTCAATCAGGTCTAGTCAGATCAGGAATCATCATGTAACTCACATTACATGTGCTAGTTGTCCCCTAGGTAGAGAACCATAGAATACGATAACAATATGAGAACTTGAAATAACAATATCGAACAGAGGAACCAAGACAGTAAAAGTGAACTCAATTACACATGGAACATGTGATCAAAATTATAATGCAGTCTTTAGAGTACATTAGAGGACATGCCTCCTGGAATGCCAAGAACTCGTGAATTAAAAAGGCTGTCAGACACACTGGTCCTGCAGAGTAGACACACGTCGCTTTAAGAGACAGCTTTCCAGCACTGATTCGTCTCCTGGAGGAATTTAGCACTGAACCCCATGCTGACCAGGCGGTTGGTGCCCGAGGACTATTGGCAGAGCTCAGTGCTGAATTTCTGATGAAACTTGTTATCATGACAAACATACTCATCACGATGAGCCAACTGTCGAACATGCTTCAGTCTGATGATATTGATCTGGCAAAAACAGCAGATCTGGCAGAATCTCTTGTAGCAGAAGTCCAAAATATGCGTTCTGATCCCCAGGCATTCAATAATTTGTGGGACGAGGTCGGTGACAGACCATGGCTTTGATCTAGAGGATACATCTTCCAGTTCAAGAAAGCAAAAGCATCATCTACCCAGGCAATTAGAGGATGCGGCCCTTCTGGAACCTCTACAAAGAACCGCAGACGAAATTCAAGCCTCATTGAAGGACCAAATTCTACTATCAGATACTTGTTAGAATGCTGGCAGAGCTCAACAAGCGATTTAACTCTGCAGCATGCCAACTGATGAAATCAATTCATGCGCTCAATCCCCACAGTGACTGCTTTCTACAACTCGAAGAAATGAGTGGATTGGCAAGAATGTATGATGCAAATCTAGAAGACCTCAAACTTGAACTGCATTCCATCAAGCAAATTCTCGAATGATGCTCACAAGGTGGCAGAGAACTACCCGAGTCACTCCATTAGCAAAGCGAAATAAAAATAGAATTATTCTGCAGTGAGATGCGAGGGATTGTAAATGTCTTTGATTGATAGAGCACTACTTTGCTTGACCTATTATTCTCAATAATTTTGCTCTGTTTGAAATAAGCAGGTTCAGTAAGTAGAAAAAAGTGGAAAAAGTTAAAAATTTTGTGATTCATGCATCATCATCATGTTGGCAATTAAGTTGAGTGTAAAAGTGTAACACCACCTGGGCCCTGTAACATAAAGAGTTACAGTTGATTGTATCTCTCTGAAATAAATCATATTTTCTACAATCAATTGTATCTTTACAATCAATCGTAACTCTATAGCATAAAAAAATTACGATTGATATTGATTGTAAGTTTTTTACCCAATTAATCGCATCTCGCTCAAATCATTTGTAACTTTACGATTGATTGATATCAGCCTGTAAGTGACAAAGTGGCACACAATCAGCACACCGGTATCATGGCTGCTGCCTGTATGTTGTTACTCGACTACAATGTATGAGATAGCCAGAGGGCTGAGAAGAGAATGTGTGTTCTGGGACAGAACACAACCCCTCGAATTTGAGAACAGAGATATAAAAAAAAATACACAGATTTTGTAGACATGGATGCATAAAGATCATCGACATGTTCACTCCAGCATTGACGCACGATACAAAGCATAACAACAGCCTCCCACTATCACTCTAATGCTTTATTGTACTATACTACTTTGCAAAGGGGCTATTTCGGATGATACAGCTACCATCCGTGGCATTTCAAGAATGGCAGCCTCAAGAGCAATTCAAAAGGTAGCGAGTGAACAGAGCAAGCTTCGTTCAGAAGTAAGTAATTTTCAGATATCGCCGAAACCCCCTGATCTAGTTAATTTCTTTGTTGAGCAATTCTTGATTCATAGTACTGAATTTTGTTGCAATTTGGTAGCTAGACTAGAGTAATTAATTCTTGATATTATCAACAGTGTGTATGGCAAAGGTGAACGACCAGAAGATTGGTCTACTCCAAACATAATTCCGATACCAAAGTCTGGGGATCTAACAAAGGTAGATAATTCTTGTGGGATATGCCTAAGCTCGGTAGTGGCAAAAACATATAATCAAATGATTCTCAATCGCATTAGATCTTTTACAGACCTGCTCCTTAGAAACAGTCAAAATGGCTTTCACCAAGGGAGTTCAACTGTGGGACCGGTGTTAGCACTGAGGAGATTATTGGAGGGTGTAAAAGAAAGAAATCTTGAAGCAGTGATCACCTTTGTGGACTTTAGAAAAGCTTTCGATAGTGTTCATCAAAGGAAGCTTTTTCACATACTGCGAGTATATGGTGTTCCCGAGAAGATGGTCCAATCCATCAGTGCCACATATTTGAATGCACGTGCTAAAGTCTGCTCCCCTGATGGAGAGACAGACTATTTTGTGATCCAAAAGGGAGTTCCACAGGGGGACACGCTGGCACCCTTCCTGTTCGTTGTGGTACTTGACATGCGCTCAGCCATCAGTGGTAAAGAAAAGGAACTTGGATTTACTCTATCACGCAAAAACCTCCGTGTACCACCAGTTATGATATCAGATTTAGGCTTTGCAGATGACAATGCTCTATTATCTGACACTGCAGAAAAAGCGAGATGCTGTGGAAACAGAATGCAAGGAAACTGGACTACAGGTAAACACAAGGAAAACAAAGGCAATGGCACTTAACGCCATTGATGTACTTATTACCACTACAAACAGGGCAACACTAGATGTTGTGAATGGTTTTAAATACATAGGGTCCCAAGTATTCAAAACTAAGAACATGATGTTAAAGTAAGACAAGGTTTAGCATGGAATGCCTTACACAGGATGGGAGGAAAGTATGGAAAACTGGATTTCATCAACAGAACATGATGTTAAAGTAAGACAAGGTTTAGTGTGGAATGCCTTAAACAGGATGGGAGGAAAGTATGAAAAACTGGACTTAGTGACAACCTAAAGCGCAGGCTATTTGTAGCAACAGGTGAATCTGTGTTGCTTTATGGATCTGAGGCTTGGTCACTAACATCAAAACTGGAAAAAGCACTGGATGGGGTATACACCAGTATGCTGAGGGTAGCCCTCAATGTATGATTATGTAAGGAACGTGAACCTCTATGCTAATCTGACGAGAGTATCAGTAAACTTTGTTACAGGAGATTAGAACTAGTTGGTCATTGTATGCGACACCCCAAACTTTCTGCCAACCCCCTTACTCTTTGGGAACTGGAGCAACGTCACAGGAGAGGGCAACACCGAGATACATATGTCAAAAGACAATGGACTTTCTCATACCCAAGAATTGGAAACGGCCATGTTAGATGGATTTTTGTTTGGAAGAATTATGTTCATGGAGCCCAAGATGGCATAAGCTGGCCCTATCTGCCCTCGATCTAGTAGTAACAGCAATACCATGGCAGCCGCTAGCAAATGTCATTGAACCAGTTTTTTAATCTATCAAAAGTTAATCCGATACTGCACTGAATCTGATCGAAGAAATCCATCACAAGAATATTTCAGTCTGTTCCAATATTGCTCCCGTGAAGTGAGATCACATCACTAAGTGACCAGAACACAATGTCCACTATGATGATTCCTCCTCCGCATTCTTTGTTGTCACTACAATGTCTTGCATGATGGGAAGCAGGAGTTGGAATGCATCTTGGATGTAGGATGTGCTGTTCGAAGCCTACAGGGTGAAGAGCACATGAGGGAGACAAGCAAGATTTGGTTTGGTTTCATTTTCCATATCAAAAATACATCAGATATAAACATATAAAACAAAAGAGATAAATATAAACAAATGTGTATATCAAGAACGTATGCCTTTGGTAAATCAAACAAAAGAATGAAATGCATGAAGAGAGATAGTTTCACATGAAACAAAGTTTTGACAGATGACTTTTTTTTCACTAACTTAAACATGACTCCTCATGTTGGTACAGGGAAATTCCGATATAACGAGCTCGGCTATAACGAGGTAACGGCTATAACGAGGGTTTTGTCACGGTCCCGAATTTACTTACGTGTAAGTCTATGGCGGCATGAACCTGTTATAACGAGATCGGCTATAACGAGATATCGGCTATAACGAGCTAAATCATGAGCCCCTTAAACAAAGAAATACATTGATAATCATTCCCGTTATAACGACCAAGCAAATTTCACTGCAGCTTTATCAACAAAACCCCCCGCTAAAATCATTCAGCAGAGATAACAGCACTGCTACTGGCACAAACAAGTCCCAGCTCGCTCAACTGGGCGGCCGATGCACGCAGATTACGTGTTTTTATTTGTAGCATAGTACAGTGCGTAACTTTTTTTTTTCATATCGCAGAACAGGCAACCTCGATGGTGCGATGGACTTTCATGTCATCGGTAATTTTGGCGTCTGAAATTAGTAGTTTAAACACATTTTCTAAAATTATCCAGAATATTATCAGCTAGATCAGAGAATGATATTATTATCAATGTCTCTGTAGCTGCAAAATGAGTTCATAAGTATCGGCAGCAGACCTCTGTACATTCATGTATGTACATGTAGTCCCATACATATACTTTTTTGTTTGTTCTGATATAACGAGGTAACGGCTATAACGAGGAAAACCCTTCGGTCCCGACGACCTCGTTATACCGAGTTTCCCCTGTATAATACAATGCATATCAAAAATATCATAAAATGGTCTCTTGATTTAATGATATTTCCTCCTAGTTCCCTATTTTGTTCCATTTGTTCTATTTCCCTTTCCACATATCTTGCATCCCCCTTATCTTCATCTTCAGCTCTTCCTCTTTCTCTCTTTCCCTTCTATTTTTCCCTCTCCCTCTCTCCATCCTTCCCTCTTTCCATCCCTCCTTTCTTTCTCTTTGTATTTATGGTCAGTATTTCTACCTTCCAATCAAATAAGCATAACTGGCAATTGAAATAAAAGTTCCTGCCTATCCCCTTTCTCTATATATCACTGAGGGTTCATACACTTATACATTTTCAAAATTCCATGATTTTCCATGACTTTCCAGGGCACAAAAATGCAAATGTCCACGACTCAATGATCGCATGTGATGTAAAACTTACATAAAAAGCGTGCTGATTAAAAGAGATTCAAAGCTGATTTGAGTGCCATGAATGCAGGGCTGGCCGGAGCGCGAAATTTATTTAACATGAAAAATATCTTGAATAAATGATTTACCATGACTTTCCAGAAGAAACTGGCAAATTCCCTGACTTTCCCTGACTTTTTGCTTCTGGAAAAAAGAATTTCTAATTCCCTGACTTTCCAGAAATTCCCTGACCCATATGAACCCTGTCACTCATCCATTTCCATGTCTCAATGGTCTAACTACCTACCTCTAGATAGATGTTGGTAATGATGGTATTGACTTCCTCAGAGGCCTTGTCACCCATGGAACTCAGCAGCTCGCAGAATTTGGTCGCAACGGAGCTGACTTCGGCTGACAGAATGCTAGCAAGCCTGCAGTAACACAAGAAATATGAGGAGTAAAGTGAATTTTCAAAGATCAAATGTCTGAATTCTGTCAAAGAAAACACTCTAAAAGATTTAAAGTAAGTTTAAAGTTGATAGAGTCATTCAGGTATGTGAATGACACAAGATTTACAACTTAAATTTAAATAAGAATCAACAGAGTAGCTCTTTATCTCAAGGCTCTCTCACATGACTAGTAATTTAAAGAAAAACTGATCTTCTCTGCACCCTGAGAAGAAGGGTGAAAACTATTACAATTTCTTGAGCTAGATATCTCTAAATTCTTTTGATTGGGATCTAACAACTTTCAAGCCTTTAATACCAAAGACCGTGATGAAGTATATGCATTTCATATTTCTAATTAGAAATAATGATGAAAAGAATTTTAAACAGTGTATTTACCACTTTAGTATTATTTCTTTCCAATGATTTTATTTATTCCCTATTTCAATCATCACATATCTTCAAGCTTACTTTGAGAGTGTGGTAGCTTTCTCCACTGGACTCTTTGTCTTGGCCTGCTCTTTCTCCATATCC
Organism: Echinometra lucunter; assembly: GCA_029962745.1. Classification (NCBI taxonomy): domain Eukaryota; kingdom Metazoa; phylum Echinodermata; class Echinoidea; order Camarodonta; family Echinometridae; genus Echinometra; species Echinometra lucunter. The sequence goes on along the minus strand of CM057161.1, from coordinate 10,297,096 downwards.
AGCAGCATGAGTTCTGCTACCTTGTGGAACTGCTCAATGGTCCTAGATGTGAGTTCAGCAAGGGTCTGCATGGCCTTGGCATGGATTTCCTAATCACAGACACATAAAAGATGATGTCTCTACGTAAAAACTGTAGCGCTATTATATTGTAAACTGTTGTAGTCCTATACATATTATATCCAAGTCTGTGTGTAGTGGTTGGATTTATCAGCAAGATGAAGATGATTTCTTATAAAGGCTTGTTCAGGTATAACGTGACAAACCCCCGCGACAACCCCCCCCCCCCCCCCCGGCCGTTTCTTGTGTAGTAAGTGAATGGGATATGAGGCAGCAAAAAAAACAAAACACCAAGGTAATAGGCATGTTTTTTGCCTCACAGCGGCAAAAAGTTGTAGAACGCTCAAATTCTTTAAAATTTAGAGCAAAGTATGATGTCATGAGTTTGTCTGTGCAACTTTTGACAAAAATCTTATTAAAGCATTAATGCATTAATAAGCGTTCATTAATAAAAGTTTTATGGTTTGCGGCGGCATATCCGAACACTAAAAGAAACATGCGGGTTTGTTGCGTCTTATCTGAACAAGCCTTAATTTTGATGATTTCACAACCTCAAGGTATACACCATTTCTTATGTGCCGCTCAATAAACATTTCACAATATCTTTGAAACAGTTTCTTTCATATAATATTGACATGGCCTGGGTGTTTCATAATACCCCCATCTCACTAGAAGGCGATTCCTCTGCGATCCTCAAAAATCGACAAAGCATGGTGGATCATGGCTTGAGCTTTTTCAATCTTCTCATTCTTATCATGAGCCTTTCTGAAGCGCCAATGATAGCCACCATCGCCCTTGTCGCCACCAAGTTTTGAACATGTTCAAAACTTCCGCAGCAGGAGCGCCGAGGTCGCCAAGAGCGCCACAGTCGTATCAGCAAAGCCTACAGCGTACTTCAAGCGCATTGAATGCGGCTCCTATTGCCCGTGCTTTCAAGCCCATTTCCAAGACGATTTTCCCTCAGTTATGTTTCTGCGCATCTCATCCGCGCATCCTGGCTGGTATTGTTACGTCATCACAACAGCAGTGTAATCGCTGCGCAGGTCAAAAATGGAGTTGGAGGGCAATTCTGCCACGCTTTGCACAGATGCCATGGATCACCATGGTCGCCATGATCGCCTTTCTAGTGAGATGGGGGCCTACAGCTTACAAACGACTTGAATATGGAAAGCCAAATGGAATTCTCAGTCATTATAAATCCCATCAGCTAAAGTGAGATAAGCGGATGTAGATTAACACTACTCTTGTTTACAAACAATTTTATAGCAAATTATATTTTTTGCCACAATTTAATTGAGATTATGTGAATGCAGTCACACTTTGTTAAAACGCCAGGAAAAACTTCGTATTCAAGTAGTTCATAAAGTAATGAGTAACTATGCAAACAACTTTATGAAACACCCCCCCCCGGACTAAGTTACCTTCACTAATGTTCATTTCTCTCACATTTTAGTCAATTTCACAGCTTTTTTTTTTTTTCATTAATTCAGCAAATCTCATACAAGCTACATCTTTCACCTAACATAGCACAGATTACTAAAAAAAAACTAAATTTTAAACAACATAACTTGGACATGGCATTACGAGAATCTCTCGTTTAAAATTTACCCCACCACTATAACGCAGGAACCTATGTATTATAGGTGGGGTATACCAACCACGAATCCAAAAATCACGTTTAAAGTCTTATCAGTGCCTAGCATCTTCGCACGAGAGGTGGTGGTTTTAGATTACAACTGCATTCCTTATCATCTTACGTAATAGTGTAAACAGACTCTTACCATAGCACTGCCTGAAAGGAAATGAGAAGTATGAAATATATATTTCATGTGTTTTAAGATATTGCCATGTCCAAAAATCACTCATGATTTAGATGAAAACCAAAATTAAACTTCAAACAGAGCGAAATGACCCAGAATTGGCGATAATAGCAACATTTTTAACTTCATAAGCTAGCTGGGGCTACACGTGCACTAGGCACGTGTATCCCCAGCTTGTTTCTCTTTCTCCCTTTCTCTCTATCAACCTGTGAAGGTCGCCTCTCCAGGAAGGGAATTACGCCACCCAGTGCTTTTGTTTATTTAGGCTTACTGCAATCTCAGATGTCTAGGGCCGCATTCAAGCGACCACTTTTCACCCTAGAATCACGGTTTTCAAAGACGTTTAGTTTAAACCACGGTTGCGTTCAATCGATTTTTCGCAGGTCGTTAAAATAAACGTCTTTCAAAACGCAAACATGAAACGCTGAAAAAGGTACGTTTTGAATCATGATTTTGCAGAACCACAGTCGCTAAAAATCGATTGAACGCAACAGAGATCTCAATCGTGATTCTACTGTTGCTTTCAAGGTTTGAAGAAAGATAAAACATACAGAAAGCTAGAAAAGATGATAGGAGAAAACAAAAAATAATATAAGAAGAGACTGAAAGATAAGGAGATAGAAGGAATAACATAGAATAACAGGAAAAGACGAAAAAGAAGAAGATAGAAGAAGGAAACAAAGAATAACATAAGGAAAGATGGACAGAGAAGAAGATAGATGAAAAAGCAAAGAATAATATAAGAGACTGAAAGATAAGATGGAATGAATAACAAAGAATAACATAAGGAAAGACAGAAAGAGAAGAAGATAGAAGAAAAGATGGACAGAAAATATAGAAGGAAAAACAAAGAATAACATAAGGAAAAATAGAAAAGAAGAATAACGAAAGATAGATTGAAAGATAAGAAGAGAGAAGGTATAACAAAGAATAACATAAGAAAGACAGAAAAAAAGATGATAGAAGAAGAAAACAAAGAATCAGATAAGGAAAGATGGAAAGAGAAGAAGATAGAAGGAAAAACAAAGAATAACATAAGAAAAGATGGAAAGAGAAGAAGATAGAAGAAAACAAAGAATAACATAAGGAAAGATGGACAGAAAAGAAGATAGAAGGAAAAACAAAGAATAACATAAGAAAAGAACGGAAGAGAAAGAATAACAAGGAAAGATAGAAAAAAAAGGTTAAAATAAATGACATAAGGAAACATAGAAAAGAAGGTAGGAAAAAACAAGGAATAACATAAGGAAAGATTGACAGAAAAGAAGATAGAAGGAAAAACAAAGAATAACATAAGGAAAGATAGAAAAGATAGACAAAAACAAAGAATAACAAAAGATAGACTGAAAGATAAGAAGATAGAAGGAATAACAAAGAATAACATAAGAAAAGACAGAAAGAAGATAGAAGAAGAAAACAAAAAATCACATAAGGAAAGATGGAAAGAGAAGAAGATAGAATGAAAAACAAAGAATAACATAAGGAAAGATAGAAAAGAAGAAAATAGAAAAAGAAGAATAACATTAGAAAATACGGAAAGAGAAGAAAATAGGAGGAAAAAAAACAAAGAAAAATAAGGAAACATAGAAAAGGTAGGGAAAAACAAAGAATGACATAAGAAAAGATGGGAAGAGAAAGAATAACAACGAAAAATAGAAAAAAAAAGGTTAAAATAAATGACATAAGGAAACATAGAAAAGAAGGTAGGAAAAACATAGAATAACATAAGAAAAGATGGAAAGAGAAGAAGATAGCATGAAAAACAAAGAATAGCATAAGAAAGATATAGAGACGAATAAATGATGTGGCTAAAGTTGACCTTCCTGGGTCAAACTGCGTAGTACGATGCGCAGTGGATGGGCTTGAAATGAGCAAGAATCAGCGTTGATGAAAAATCGCTTGAACGCTCTCTCGCAGTAGCCGTGTTTTGTGACAGCGTTTTGATTTGTGATTCATGTTTGTGATTCTAGCTTCAAAAAATCGCTTGAACGCACCCTAGAAGTTGCAAAAGTCATTTCGGGGTTTCAGTTTTAAACACGGATTTTCATCATGGAAGGGGCTTTTCTATACCTTGATGTCTGTCTTTCCTTCATCTTCTTCATCATTTTCCTTTTGTTGGGGAGTGTGATTCGCTAACCAGTCTCTGGTTTCCTTCTGCACCTATATACCAAAATTCAACAAATTATGACAATTTCATATTTTCTTTTTACTACTCTGACAATAAACCTTAAACCTAGTTCACATTATGGACAAAGTCCAGTCTGTAAGATGATTACATAGAAATGGCAACCCCAAGTGTAAATAATCACAATTGATTGATTCTCCTCGTTGGAAAGGATAGTGAAAGCAATGTATGAATATGGATCTTTGAAATAATAAAAAGCTCTGTAAATTCATTGCCAGGGTATATATGAATGCAAACAAATTAACAAAATAAACAAAATAAACCCAAAAAAAAGCATATCTATTCCCTCACCAAAGCTTTTATCATTTCATAAAGTATATGCTGCTCTAAGTTGTTGAATCCATACCATTATCCCTCCAGGCAACAGTTTCACAAAGTAAAGTTTCAGTATACCTCCCTGTAAGAATGTAAGAATATTGATACTTTACCTCTTAACAAACATTTCTCTTACCCTCTGTAACTTATCTGGAGTGGCAGCCACACTGAGGCTGAACAGCAACTCAGTGATAACATTCACAAAATCCTGATCACTTGCAGTATCTGAGTTTGGAAATGCAGTCAAAATGAAACTTTTATTTGTAAAAGAAAATAAGTGATGCAGGAATTAATATGTAGTCAGACGTTGAAGCAAAGTTCAGACATACTTCCCCATTTGTTGCCTTTACCCAATCCTTTCTACATCTCTTCAAAACCACCTCAATCACTTCATCGCTTCTTCCATCCTATTTGCTGTCTCTCAATCTATATTCCTTTGACTCTTACATTTAAATTCTTTATTTATTACTAGATTTCGCTTTATAAATTTCCATTCACCCAGAAGTTGTAAGAGAGAGAACATGAGAATCTCTCGGGGGTTTGAACCTCAATACTTTATTACGGTGACACAGCAGTGAAAACCACACCACCACCCACCTTCATCCACAGCATCGAGGTCCTCCAGCTGGAATGCATCCCTCACCTCCAAGAGCTCTGTCTTCAGCTCATCCAACTTCTCATCCATCACCACGGAGATGGATGTTTGGACCTTGGTCTCGCTCTGGTTGGACAGCATCTCTAGGGCCTCTAGGTGAGCTAGACCTGGCAAGTAAGAAGAAGAAGAAGAAGAAAAAGAAGAAGAAGTAGAAGAAGGTGGAGAAGGAGAAGGAGGAGGAGGAGAAGGAGAAGGAGAAGGAGGAGGAGGAGAAGGAGGAGGAAGAGGAGGAGGAGGAGGATAAGGTGAAGGAGGAGAAGAAGGAGGAGGAGGAGGAGAAGATGATGAAGGAGGTGACAGAGAAGGAGGAGGAGAAGAAGAGGAAGGAGCAGAAGTGGTAGAATGTGAAAAAGAAGAAGAAGAAGAAGAAGAAGAAGAAGAAGAAGAAGAAGAAGGAGGAGGAGGAGGAGGAGAAGAAGAAGAAGGATAATAATAATAGTGAGAACTTATGGAGTGCACAAACTGTCCAAGGATGCTCATGGTGCTAGAATTGCAACAGTTCTTTTAATACAAGTATACTATGAATTCATAAAGAAAGAAAACTTAGAATTATTGATAACTTTATCATCTTTATCTGTAACTCTATTTTTTTGACCAAAAAGTTTGTAGAGTTACTTACTGAAGAGACTACTATTAAATTCAGTTACCGGTAGGTCAATTCAATCAATAGCCATTTCATTATCCTGTCTCTAACCGAGAGCAAAAACTAGAAACAAATAAACAAATGAACTCAAACAATATTCATTTACTGTTTTTTGGTCTTTCAAAGGGGATGAAACAACCACTTTTGTCTCCATCCTCACCCCTCTTACCCCCCCCCCCCCCCAATCCCCCAAACTTTACATTTTCAAAATCCTGCACTAACCTTGGTATTGATCAAATAGGAAGCTATAGTTGTATTTCTGATGTTCTTCTTCCTCCTGTTTCCTGGCAGCCTCTGCTTCGGCATCTTCCTTGGCTTGTCTTAATATCTACAAAAGTGATTAATAGTACTTCAATATCAGCTGGATAGATACATAACCTCAGGCAGAACAGTAGTACTTCGGCACAATTACAGCAACAGATAAATTTGACATTTCAAATTCATTTCTCCTGTATAAATCAACATGCAGCAATTTATCTTTTCCTAAGCTAGGGAAATAAAATTCAACGGCTATTTATTGAAGAGAGAACATAAAAATCAGTGTGAGCTTTTTACTGGTGCTTTATAAAAGACCAAGCAACAATTTTTTTTTATTTTGAATACTCTTATCTGACAAACATGCAGATACATAACTACAGATTTACATGTATATAAAAGCAGTCTTAGCCATTATGTGCAAAATAATGTATTTTTACTCATAACAATAGAAAGTACCCTTCAATAAAGTTAACTTACATCTGATAAGTTGGTTTTATCTCTCTTGGGGAGGACCATTCCTCTCTTCTTCTCTAGTCTGGGGTCACCTTCCTGCAGGATGTCCATTGTCTTACGGCCTATCATCTCCAGGGCATCCAGACCACCGGTCACCTACAATCAGACAAAAAACATTTTAAAACTTGTTTTGGCTATGTCATACACTTTCTACATTTGACTTTAGAGAGAAGCTGAGTTCTGGGAAAGGTGAAAAATAATTTGCGAACTTTCACATTCTTTCCATATCAGTTACGAAGGATATCACAGTAAAAATGTCCCCCAGGAACATATTGCTCTTCAAATGCCTTTATATTGGAAATATGAGAAGAAAAAGCTGAAAAGTTCAGGGGTAACATTCATGCCAGATTTGTGTGTGGTTCCATACACTCATTTCTTTGTGCAGTGCAAGTACCTTTTGGGGAAAGTAAAGTGAATTTCTTGTCAATTAGATAATCTCCAAATGTCACACGAGACACCTGTGTTTATATACAACTAACTCTCCCAGTTGCTTCGGAACCGTTTCTTTCATATTATGATCGCATGACCAGAACTTCAGTTTATCTTTAATGTTGACTTAGGGATCACTTTTCAAAACCAGCATCTGGTGGTACCATACATTCTCCAGTGACAATCACTTCCCTACCCTAAACTGACTGAACTCTCAACTTCTACCTTTTATACTAAACACTATGCCTAACCTGAACCCTAACATAACCCTAATCCTAACCCTAATCCTTAGCTTAAACAAAACCTTAACCTTATATCTACAGGTGTATAAACAGAGCCAAAAACTCAGCATTCAGGTCAATCAACAAGGGACACACATACAGCCCATGACAAATCTAATTTACTGCAGGGGCAGGGCTCTACACTAACTTTTTGGGAGGGGTCCACATGGAAATTCTGGAGTCTTTGTTAAAGTTGCTCAATTTTGAGGGTTCAGACCTTAAATTTGGGGGGCCATGTGCCCTGGGCACCCTTTAGTGTCAAGCCCTACTGACTGATGCAAAGCACTGAAAACATCTTGAACATATCATTTCCTGGTCAAAACAATTTCCTTTGCATTTCCAAAGGTGATTAATTCCTGTATTTGTTCAAGAATTTGGTCAAGAATAAGTTTACCGTTTTTCCCATGGCACTGGTGAGTGCGGATGCGCCAGATGAGAAGAAACCACCGATTCTGCCACCTGCTTTTTCCTTCTCTCTTTTCTCCTTACCCTCACTCTCATCCTCCTTAGAATCTGTAAAGGAGAATATACATGTATATAAATGGATTTGTTTAACACAATTATCAGGATGGTTTAAACCCTTGAACACTAAGCTCAAGATAACTCTGGCTAGGGTCCATAAAAAATGTTGTCTTAAACTGAAATCAAATCATACTCAGAGGGTTAAACAGGGGCGGCACTACAGGGGGGTAGGGGCAACTGCTCCCCCCCCCCTTATGATTTTTCAAGTGATCAAAAAGAAAAAAAAGAAGAGGAAAAAGGGAAGAAAAGAGAGAAGGAAGATGAAAAAAATGGAGTATGGGGAAAGAGAGGACTATGTCATGCAACTATATAATACCACAATTTTTTCACTTTAAAAATGTAAATAAACTCACCCAAAAGTCATCTCCCCCCCCCCCCCCATCAAAATACCCTGGTGCCACCATGGGGTTAAATGTCAGGAATTAGTTCTTTGATGCATACAATAGATTGCTATCTGTGACAGTTTAGATGCTGGTTCAAACATCTTCCTCAGAAGAAAACTGTCTGAAGTTCTGAACCATAGTCAAAAACATTAAAAAAAAAAAAAACTGTCAAAGTAATACCCCTTATAATCATAGAACTAATTCTTATATCCACTGTAAATTGGTAAATTAGGTACCACTAACCTGAATGTTTGCATTATTTTCCAAGCATGGTATGTTTGTGATCTGTTGATTCAGAACAATTTTGCTTATTCGAAATTGAAAGCAAACATATTTTCTGGAAAAAGTTCCACTATGTATTTCATTGCACCCAGTCTCATAAAATTTACATGCACCCTATCTCCTTCCAAAAATTTACTAGTTGAACTGCTTTCTTCAATGAATTGCATGAAATGCCCATGTCCCTGTGCATTTGAGATTGAAAGCAAGTGCATTTTCTGAAAAGATTCCACTTCACTTTGTATTCAATCACACCCAATCTCATCAAATTTACATATAATAAATCTCCTTCCCAAAATTCAAGACCTGAACTGTTTTTTTTTCAAAGAATTGCATGAACTGCCCCATGTGCATGAACCCTATTCCACTCATGACACCATCACCACCATCTCCACCTCCTCCATCACCAACACTGAAAAGTATGCATACCTTCCGTTTCTTGATCAGCATCCTTTGATTCAGATGGTTTTTCTTCTTCCTCTTTGACTGATTTCTCTGCTTCCCGTTTCTCAATCTCTCTGAGTTCCTCAGGCTTAGGTACACCCAAGGATGTCTCCACATTCTCCAAAACATGAGTAAGGCCTTTTCCTGAAGTTATCCAGATAAAATAATTTGTGTAAGAGAACCAGTTTCTTTCCATCAATATTTTACAGAATTTCACTTATATTTATAGTTACACATACACAAATAAATACCTTTTGATTGGTACACAAGTATAATTTCCCTATATTTTCCTATTAATCAAAGTATCAATGAAAACATTCTATCGAGTTACTTCTCTACTAAGTAATGATTTGTGACTGTGAATCATTAGATATTTAACAGTAAGTCAATATTGACAAACTTAATAAAGGTTAATGAATCCTTTGACCTACTTTTTCAGGATGATTTTGGTATAACCTGCTTTTGCCTTGGATCCTATCAGGCACACCCGGAGGCATCCTCATCTACTGAGTACTGATGGTTTTATTCTCGGGGGGGGGGGGGTCACTTCCACTGAAGAGTGGACAGCATCTGCAAGAATCGTCCTAAAAAGAGCACCCTAAACAAGGATTCAGGGGTAGGCCGCTAGGACATCCTAAACACGGATTTTGTGCAGATGTCCCAGATTTGCACACCCTAAACAGGGATTTCATTAATTGTTGGGATAATTCATACTGTAAACCAGGATATTCCCATTTTCATACCTTGAGAGTGATAGTGGGGTCCATTGAAAGTTTTGGAGCCGTTTTTATCTCGAGATAATTCAGTCTCATTATGTTTTACACAGGCGTTGCGCAAAGGTTTTTTTTTTTTTTACTTTTTATCATGGTGGCTTCTAATTCTCTTTATAGGATTTTCCGTTCACGAGTCTTGTTACAGTCAGTCCCACAGTCGGTGCAAATTACATACCCTTTTCACGTTTTAGATTATTGTGATTTAGATACCCTTTTTTTCATTTTTTGGCGTTTTTGACACCCTATTCGCATTCCACGCATTCTATGCCTACCCCTGAAAAAATACCCTTTTTCCACGTTTTTTTTCTCGTGGATGCTGTCCACTCTTCAATGGAAGTGACCCCCCCCCCCCCCCCCCCCGGGGTTTTATTACATAGGATCTGACTTTTTACAATAATTCAAAAAGAATGTGAAATGTACAAGTGTTTAAAGTCCTACAAAAAACAAAAACAAAAACAGCAGTGAAAACATGAGCAACATGGCACTTTTAACTTACCAACATTATCTGAAACCTTCGTGACTGTTGCAGCAGCAGATGACAGAAGAGAAGTTCCCCATCCACCCCACCCCCAGCCACCAGATGCTGGTGCAGCAGAGGCATTTTCAGGGGCACCTCCTAACTTGGCATCACTCTGTGTGCCCTCTGTGACGGAAGCTCCTCTGTTCACAATCTCTTCTCCCTCTGGTTCCCTCTGTTCTCTTTCTTCTTGCTCTAGTTCCATCTGTTCCTTCTTTTCTCCTGCTGTTTCCTCTGCTCTCACTCCATCATCAGTCTTGACAGTGTCCTTTGCATCTCCCGCACCTGCTTCATCAGATGTAGCAGTTCTACTTTCAGGTTCCTTCACAACCTCCTCCAGTTTTTCCCCACTTGTATTCTCATTGTCTATTTTCCCATCTCCTGTTCCCTCTGCATCATCTTTGGCTTTAGTTCTCGATTTATCTGCAGACTCTTCTGTCCTTGAGGTGTTCTTAGCAACCTCCCCATCTGTTGTAGACTTTTCAGTTCTAATATATGTGCTTTCATGATCCTGGGAGACAGATGAATCTGGTCCAGCAGTACTACTGGTGTTTTCTTTAGAAATTTCCTCAACTGCATCCTCTTGTTCACCTTCATCAGCACTTTCAAATGTAACCTCTGCCTCACTGTCACTACTCTCTGCCATGGCGAGGTTGAGATGGCCCCAGCTCAAATCAGTTCTAAAATGCAGCCAATAACTGATGAAGATATATCTAAACAGTGCTAAAGAAAAAGTAGAAAAAAGAATTTACAGTAAATTCCCTTAATTCCATTTTCTTCTCTTTTCATCCTCCTCCTTCACTTTTTTTTTTCTTCTTCCTATTCATCTTCTTCTCTCCTCCTCCTCCTCCTCCTCCTCCTTCTTCTCCTCCTCTTCCTCTTCTTCTCCTCCTCCTCCTCCTCCTCCTCCTCCTCCTTCTTCTTCTTCTTCTTCTTCTTCTTTCTTCTTCTTCTTTCTCCTCCTCTCTTTCGTCTTCTCCATCTTTCTCCCCTCTTTTTCTTCTCTCCCGTTTGCAACAAGAAACTTGCTATTTAGAAATTAAAAGTCGTCTCGACATAACATCTAACAGAAATAACAACGTATGGGACTGTATGAACATTTACAACCGTCCTACAAACTTGCGTATTATCAGGATCAGATTAAAAATAAAGCACCTAATATTTTACTAACCAATGATAATTGTTGTACATTAACACAAAAAGCATAACACAAGTGAAAAAGGCAAATACATTTACCAAAATAGTCGGAAAAAAAGAAATTTCACAGCTGCGAAGACACCACACGCATCACTGCACACCGATGTCGATGATGTGTTTATGTACACGTCATAAGTCTCAGCCCTATATATACCCCACTCGCTGTTCGTCGTGTCGTAGTCAGAGTTGTAACTGTGCTCTCAGCTTAAGTTGCTCCAACCAAGGAGATACAGGTCTGAGCCTCCAAAGGAGGGAGGGAGAGAGAGGAAGAGAGAGAGAGAATGAAATCTAAACTATGAAATGAGATATCAGTTAAAATACATATTAATTTTGAAAGAGAAATTCAAGTGTTCATAATGTATGTCTATCAGAGCGCCACCTTTATGTGGGATATGCAAATTAATCTTGCTGGATTTTTATATTTGACATAATAAGGAAAAGGTGACATTTTTATGCAAATCGATTCTTTTAAAGTATACACTGAACGCTAATACTCTTCAATTCGGATCGACATGGTTTTTGTCATTGGCATTATATCCATTGATACAAAATGGAAATAGTAGTATATACGATCCCTAGTAAGTGAAGATGGAGAAATCCGAGTGAGGTACATTATACCTCCCGGCCAATCTGGAGGGGTTGCCCCCCCCCCCCCTCATCATCACCGCCACTATCACTGGCGGGGTGGGCTTGGGGATGGGGCACACATGTCACATATGTGCCCCCAACATCATGCTCTATAAGTGTGCCCTCCCACATGATCCGCCCTTGCCCCGCCTTTGAGTACAAGGCTTCCCCCTTTTTGAGGAATCCACTGAATTACAAGCGTTGCTTTCTTGTGAATTTTTATTTTTCAATGTTAATTTGTCTTCTAAATGCATTATGTCAAATAGACATAATATTCTATTCCTTTTTTTTTTTTTTTTTTTTTTTTTTGCCTTGGAAGTTAAAAAAGTAAAAATGATGTAAATTAATTCGTGAGTCGCTGTTGAAAAGATATTTTTATTGTATTACTTTGGGAATAAAATTTTATTTGATTTGAATAGGCTACATCAATATATTATGCTATCCTTCAATTGCTCTATAGAATTGTAATCTTAATCCGAGACAATTAATTGAATAGATCTATTGACGGAAAACGATTGGCCTCGCTATTATCAACCATTATCATGCAAAACAGATTAGCGCAAATCACTGCTGCGCAAGCGAATCCTTCCCATTGGCATGCGTTCTGCTGCAACTAAACTGTTCCAATAATACTCAGTTCCGTAAGCCAGCTTTTCAGTATATTTTATAGTCATAGGCTAGGCACAATTTTGCCGTTTGCCTGAATATCACTTTTCCATTTTCGAAAAGTTGAGAGCAAGTGAACTGAGCGAGCAGAACATACATTGTGAAACTGCATACTCGGGCACATTTTGCCAAATTATTTCGGCACCTGCATCTCATTTCAATCTATTTTTTATTTTTGGGATGCAGTTCCTAAGCCTCCTGCCTCGTTTCGCTTGCCTTATGAGTATAGTAAACATTTTTGTCAAAGAAGAGGATTCTCAGCATGCCAATACTGTATCTCTATCATACGAGCTTACGCAGCAAAGATATAGTGCTATCAAAATAGACATTGTACGATTGATTAAATCAGGCATATTTACTCAGTCTTTCGGATCTCACAACTGTACACAAAGAGCCTATAGAGTATGACTAGACTATCCAGATTGTCGGAAAATGACAAAATAACTAGAGTTTTCTGATGCATTTGATACTACTTGTACTTATTCAGAACTTCATCAGCAAATAACAAACATACAGACGTGACATTATTAAGAAATAATTATGCATAAACTCAGCTAGGCACGGGCTACCTCAGATAGAGGTTTAGAGAGTGGGGAGGGGAGAGAGAGAGAGAGAGAGAGAGAGAGAGTAAGGGAGGAAGGAAAGGAGGGCGGTAGAGGGAGGGAGAGAGAGAGAGAGACAGACAGAGACAGAGAGAGAGAAAAGGAAGGAAAAATTCTATTTGCGATAGCCTATCTAATACACACTCCTCAGTAACTATGGTAACTGCATATAAAACATGAAAATAGAAGAAAATGTATATTGGAACTGGTTGTCGCAGGCTGAATAAGAGCTTCATTTCCCTATATTGAATCTGAATCCCAACACAAGATGATAGCCCTTGTTGTACTAGCATTCAATCTGTTCAATGGAAAATCAACTTTTCTTATCTTGAATGACTTTGCAAACATTATACGCTGATATACACATCGCAGGTTATTCTTATCCAAGAGCACAATCCACAAGTTACACAATCTCTGACCTGATAATTTCAAACGCCCATGATAATTTACATGTATCTAAACACAAAACAAAAAATAAATTCCCCCTGCATTTTACATGAAATATAGCTGAAATGTATAGCTACATGCCTCAGTATTCAGATTTCCTCAAAGGTTCTTGATTTAAAAAATACAGATTTGTTTTTATACAGGAGGAACTTTTTGTTGTTGTTGTTGTTGTTTTGTGTTTATACAAACCAATGCTGTTACAACCTGGTAATTTGTATATTTTAACTCCGACGCTGAGCTTACCAAAATGATGACATTTCAAAGCGCTTTGTGTTGTTTCCATTTGGAAAAGCTCTACCTAAGAGTTAATGCACCAACTTTGCCTCGAAAAAAATGCATAGTCAAGTAGTCGAGGTTGAAATTGATCTAAATGAGCACTTTATGTATTTTCCCCCGAATTAAAAGCGTTTAATTTTTCGTCTGTGTCAAGTAGTCGAGGTTGAAATTGATCTAAATGAGCACTTTATGTATTTTCCCCCGAATTAAAAGCGTTTAATTTTTCGTCTGTGGCCAACTAATTTGAGTAGAATCGAATTAAGGTCACCTAATTGGAGTCCCCCCCCCCCCCCCCCCTCTCCGAATCATGTCGTATGGATATGACTGTTCGTTCTACTGCGCAATGTAATATTCATGTAATATTCAACACAATCTGAAAATCACCTGTTTATCCGTTCATCTGCGGCCATTTTTGAGCAGAAACAAAACGCAATTACCCCCCCCCCCCCTTCCCCGCCCCTCTGACGACTTGACATGGATACGCCCGTTTATTCTGCATAATAAAGGCTGCTGAGCACCAATGCACTCAACTCTTATCTCGGTAGATAGCTGAATTGGTTTGGAGCTGAGACATTCGGAAGAAGTATAAAAGGTTTATTGATCTAACTGGTTTTGTCCCGTCAGAAGCCGTGTTTTCATTCTCAATTAGGGTTTAAACAATTTTGGACGAATATAGTCATAAAAGTTTCTTTTACGATGGCGGACGATCCGAACACGAACATCGGGGCGGTCGATATCGTCATCATAGTTCTCCATTTTCTCGTCGTCTTCTCCCTTGGACTGTGGGTAAGAAATATTTATTTTAATTTGCGTTTTCGGTTTCTTTATTGCATCGCACTGCGGCAATCAAGCATTGACATGACCCAATTAGCTCGGTGATCGATTTTTCATCTTTAATGTTTAATAGAAATATATGTAATTAATACATATCGACAGAGCAGTCAGAATGATTGATTTCCTAGTAATTATCAGCATTTTATAAAGAAGTCTGAAAATTTATTGTCAACAAATAGGCTACTTTTCTGAAAGTCTAGAGTTGATTCATTTGCGAGAATTACTTTTTTGTTATGTTATTGTGAAACATTATAGCTATCAGTTTAATTCTTAAATCAAAAGTGTCCTTTGATCATGGCCAGTGAACATTATTCGTAGTTTGACACAAAAATATCAAGATTGATATAATCAATGGCGGTGCTACGGGGGCAGGGGGCGGCCGACTCTATCATTTTTTCAAGTGATAAAAGAAAGAAGATTAAGAAGAAAGAATATATGGGGGAAGAAAGAGCAGGATGAAAATGCAACTACAACTATAAAGGAGCCCTTTACTGTCTTAAAACGTAAAAAATAAACTCAATCTGTGAGCCAAGGTTAAAAACCATAAAAATTTATTACCTCGATCATCTTGTCCCCCCCCCCCTATATGTCAAACGCCGCCCTTGGGTATAATGTATTGTTCTGCATTGGTCCGATATACATATGAGCAAGCTTTCAGATGAAAGAATCTACATTCTTATTTGAAAATAACAAAGTATAAAACTCTGTGGTTATTAAAGATTTATATATTGAGCTTCTAGGCGATCGCGGTTGGTTGATAATTTTACAATACACCTTTAATGATTGATGAAACATATGATTCACAATGATCATCTGCAACAACTGTACTTCGGAAGATGGATTGTTTATGATCACTAGGACACACCCATGACACCTTAAAAATAGATAGAACCTACCAGGGTTTTTAAGGGTTTACCATTTCAAAGACTGGTCGGTCTTAAGGGGTTCTTGACCATGTTGACTTCGGTGTATGCATGATAGAAACGAATCATCATCTTAACTTGCGTACTTGGAGGAAACGATATAGTTTCTTAACAACTGTGATTGTACATAACGTCTATTAAATTAATGCTATAAATGGTAGCACAGTCTTAAGCACATTTCAGAAGTACTGTGTGCATGCAGTCTACAGTTCGGTATTTTTGTTTTGTTCCAGACAAAATGCAGGATTTCCTAAAAGTGTATATTATACTTCAACCCGCAGCGGTGTGTTGTGTAATAAACGTTTCATGTGGGGAAAAACAATATATGTTTTCTCTTGAAAAGAAGCATAATGTGTCAAAATGGGGAAAAACAATTATTATGTTTTTCTCTTGAACAGAAGGATAATGTGTCAAAATAAAAAATAAAAAATATACTTCCTCCCAACTTTTCTAGCTCTCTCGCTCTTCCTCTCTCTCTATCTCCCTCCCTCTCTCTCTCTCTCTCTCTTTCCGCCATAAACTTTGTTTCGTTCCTGATATCATTTTCCTTCTATAACCTACTTCTATAATGCATGCTCTGTTGTTTTGTAAGTAAAACTGCGCTTGTCTTTGTTATTTTTGTATTTTCTTTTGTGTTCCAGACTTTTGCACTCTTCTTTCTTTAATTCTTTTTTTAAAATTCTTTATTTAACCTACTTTCACAGTTCATGCTATGTTGCTACGTAACAAAAATATGCTGTACGTAATTTGTATTCTCTCTCCCCAAATATGAGAATAATAAAGCTTACGCCTATGTGTGTTTTGAATAGATAGATTTATGAGTATAAAGGTCATTCTTTTACCTAATAGAACCCAAGGTTCTAAAGTCAATATTGATTATCCGAGATATTAGCGTTCAAGAAGATCACTAAAGCAAGTTGACAACAGCCATTCTCAAGGAGCTTCTTAAATGTTTATCTTTTAATTATCCAGATTATAAACATAATATGGATTTTTTTAAAAGAATTATTGTCATTATATCAGGTTGTCAATTGTTGATACTCAGTCTTCTAGATCTCACGGTTATTTGCCTGTTCGACGTTTGATAGGTATAAAAGCTTCATAAGCAAGACTAGCAATAACAGAACTGAAAATCTGAACAGTTATCACATGGGTTGATTTGAGATGATGTACGACGCAGTCCACAATACATGTACGGGCAAACCCATACTTGTCGCCCCTGAATTTAAAAAATAAATCAGATCAAGCGAATCATACGCACTGTCTGTCTATACGCAGGAATTTTTGCGGGGGGGGGGGGGGCAAGAGTATGTTCGATATTCGAGGGAACATGAGAGTGAGGGAGCGAAGCTAATAAGCAGGAGAAGGGTATCCCCCCCACACACACACACACACACACACGAGGAAGCTTTCGCATTTTTAGAATCGAAATTAATTGAACGATCTGGTGCTCACTTTGGGTGATATTTTTGGAAGAAAAAGTTCATGAAAAGAAAAAGAGAGTTTAGAATTTCCCCTCCCCCGCTGCATACGGCCATGCTATATATCTGTCAAAAAATAGGTCTTTTGGTTTCATTATCTGTTTAAAAAATTTACTTGAATGTGTCTTTTACTTTGCAGAGGAACGTTAGTTGACTTGATATTGATGCAGAGCAACACTGCTTGATTTAAAGTAATCAATTTGAAATAGTTCTCCAAGAGATTATTCAGTACTAATCAGTACAGGCTTCACTTATTCATTCACCTATCATCTGAAAAAGAGAAACATCCGAAAGTTATGAAAATAGACCTCGTTTAAAGATCTTAATGTGAAACATTTTGAAGACGAAAGTAAAATTTCACTATTCTGAATTAGTGTTAAAAGTTGTCCTTTGTTTCACAAAAATGTAGAACTGGAAATTGTCTATTCAGGCAGGAGATGTCAATCATATCACCCCCCCCCCCCGAGAAATGAAATGCCAGGATGCCTAGACATTGTCATAAAATATACGGTCGATATTCCAGCAATGAACTTTTAAACATTAATGTTTGGAAATCAATTAACGCAATATAACTTTTATCACATTGTGATTGTGTCTTTTTATTGGTTTTTTTTTGTTGTTTTTTTTTTTGTTTCTTTTTTAGTTTGTTTGTTTCTTTTAATGTTACTTTGTTCTCACAATGTAGGCTAATACCTTTTTTGTCATTTTTACTCATCCGTTTTGTTTTGTTCTGCCTTATGTAGACATAAAGGGGATCGGCCTCGACAGGTCTTTGGCCTTTGCCGATCTCCTTCGTCCACTACATTTTAATCTTTCGCCTTGTTTTATTGTCGTATTCTTTCCCTTTACACCCATTGCAATGTATTGTATATACTTTGTTTTCTTTTTTTATGGATGTGAATAAAGTGAATTGAATTGAATTGAATTGAATTGAATTGAATTGAACTGAATTGAACATTTTGTTCGGCGTTTCGTATGTAGGTATCATGGAGAGCAGGCAACAAAAACACGACCAGTGGTTACTTCTTAGCTGGCAGGGATATGTCCTGGTGGCTCGTAAGTCATTTCATGATTTGAAATATTGAGTAATGGGGTGTTGCAAGAAAGTTGCAATCGATTGCAAGTTGCAACTGATTGCCACTGGCCAATCAAAATCATTGTTGCATGCGTGTCTTCTTAAAATGGCAGACCCAGAGCCAATCAGAATGGTTGTTTCAAAATTAGCAATTATTTGCAATTGATTGCAACTTTCTTGCAACACCCCATATATATGACAGATAAAAGGTCATGACAACCAATAATTTGTCATTCTTGCATTTATGAAAATCTACTCGCTAGACCATTCTTAAAGGAGGGTTGGTCCAAATTTGCCAGTAGATATTCAAATTTTTTTCCAGCACAATAATTATAAAATCATTCTTTTCGAGATTCGAGACCAACTGAACTGCAATCTGGGAGCAAGGTAGTACACAAGTAAAGGCTCCTAATTGCCATAAGAGAGGTCCTTGGTTTTAATCTTCGCTCGGTGCATCCTTGTACAAGGTGTCTTACCCAAATTTTCCCTCTCAAGCGAGGTGTCAATGGGTACCTGGCTATATGCCATGGGGTAATGATATGGCAATAGAAGGCTTCACCGTACAACATGTATTTTTCTTGGAAATGAGTGTGGTCTTGAAAAGGACCTAGACACACTAAGACAAAAGTTTCAATTTTGCACCCTTCAAATGCAACACTGAGAGCTCCTTTATGGTTACAACTTTGCACCCTAAGAAGCATTTTGCACCTTTAAGGGTGCATTGAGCTACATTTTGCACCCTTTGGGGAAGATGCAAATTTGTACCATTTTTTAATGCAAAAATTTCTGCACCCTTCAAGTTGAAGGTGCAAAGTTGCACCTTAAAGGGTGCAGAGGGCATTTCCGGGTGCAAACAAATACAAAAGGGTGCATCTTGCACCTTTTTCATGTAGGGTGCAAGACTGCACCCAAAAAGGTGCTGCCAGTGTTGCATATAGGTGTAAGATTTAACCTTTTTTTCTAATTAGTGTGCATAGTATACTCACTCTCGACGTTTCTGGAAACATGTTCATACCGCCTCCTCGAGAGAATGGGGTAATAATAATAATGCAGGGCCCCCAGGAAGAGAAGCTGTAATAATAATGAGACTACCCTGGTTAAATAAAACTCAATTAATGTATATCAATTTATTATCCGACACTTTCTTATACTTGCTACAGGTTGGTTTATCGCTCTATGTGAGTAATATTGGCAGTAGTTCGTTCATAGGTCTGGCCAGCTCAGCAGCCGCGTCAGGATATGCCGTGATTGCATACGAGTTCCATGTAAGTTTATACCTCCCTACTCCATGTCATGATTTGCATTCACTTCGGATTCAGGGAGGTGGCGGGGAAGTGGGGGTACAACCAGGGACATCAGTTTGTTTTATGTGTGTGGGGGGCACTCTTAAGAAGGGTCCTCAGCTTAATTTTTTTTGGGGGAAAATAAAATGGGGAAGGGACATTCACCATAAATTTGTTGACAAGCTAAAAAAAGTTTTGGTCGGGGACGTAAATCATTATTTGGGGGGGGGGGCACACACAGCTAAAATTTGCTGACAATAAAAATGTCCACAGCTTAAACATGGGGGACATACACTATTGGGCTCCCCACTCATAAAAGTTAAGGGACGTGTTCCCTGTGTCCCCCCCCCCCCGAACGACGCCCATGGGCACAACTGGTCCGGGTCTCCTTTAAAGATACGGTATACATATAGCACACAGAGGAAAAATGTCTTCCCCCTTTCAAATTTCCAACTCCAGAGTTATCTGCATAAAACATGAAAAGGCCCTATCCCATGAATACGCAAATTCTCAAAAAGCCTTTTAACTTTCCAATTTCAAAATATTGGAAAGTTTACTCCAAATTGTATAATAATGGGATGCTCTTTGGATTTGTCTCTTAATAGATTTAGTTTTATTCGATACCAAATTGCATCACTTTGGCTCAATCATGTCAATTTTTTGATAAAATTACTTCCCCCTGTTTATTTTCTTCTAACAGGGTATCTTCTGCTTGCTGTTGTTAGGCTTTGTGTTCGTACCCGTTTACTTTTCATCTGGGGTAAGTGACATGTCGTATCATCACATTCCAAAATATGATTTGTATTTATTTATTTTATTTATTTAAAACGCATATCTAAAAAATGGTAGCCCGAATCAGCAAATATTTATTTTTATGTATACAATTCATCTCATTAAATGATAGGGAGGATTATTGATTTGGACTCGATGGGATTGTCTTGTCCTTTTCCTATTGTCTTGTCCTTTTCCTAATGTCTTTTCCCTTTTCGTCTTGTCTTTAATGCGCAACACATCTTTCATCTGGCAGAGTCCTGAATGTGTGATTGAACTTACAACTGTAATATATTGCCGTTTTGATTTCCTCTGTATTATTTTAATGTCATGCTTTCTTTGGTTTCCCTTTCCCTTCTTGAGGAATCCACGTAATTGCAAACGTTGCTTTCTTGTGGATTTCTCTTTTCCAATGTTAATTTTCTTTTCTAAATGTATTGTGCCAAGCAGACATTTATTATTGGTTTTGTACTGATGTCAAAAAAAGAGAAAATAATGTATATTAAGTAATGAATTACTGTCAAAAAACTTTGAAATTAAGAAACTCGAACTTGAACTTAAAGGAAATTGTGACAGTCATCCTACACTCTTAAAAAAATTGGGTAAATTTAGTTGGTACACATTGTTGGTTAGAATTTTGCCCAAAGCTGTGCAAATCTTGCCCAAATATAGTAAAGACCATTTGACCAATTTGTGTAAAAAACATTTTGCTCAACTGTTGGTCATATTCCTACCAACACTCCTGGTCATATGGATGTTGGGCAAAAAATTCATTCTTACAGTTGGTTAATTCCATGAAAGTATCCACTAGTTGGGTCATTTTTCTACAAAATTGGCCAAATAAAAATGAATATTCATGACTTTTCATTAGCGTATGATTTAGGGTGGGCTTGATTTACTAACCGTCACAAAGCACATATGAAATTATACTGTATGTAAGAGCTTGCATTCTAGTGTATCAATTGGATACGATAGGGTAACATAGGCTATGACAGGATAGGTATTAGAATAGGATAGGGCAGGATAGGTTAGGTTTATGGTTAAACAGGTGTGAAACAATAAATGCTATATTTTTAAATTTTGAAAATGAGGGCAAAGGAATTTGCCCAATGACAAAGAAGTTATCACCCAACAGCTAGGTAAATTCTGACAGTTGGGCAATAAATGCTCAAAAGTTTAATGGACAGCATGCGGCCCAACGTTGGTTAAAAAGTTGATCAATGGGAATCACCTAACGTTGGGTAAAGAAAATTTCCCCAATATTAGGTAATTCAATTAACCAACAGAAGTTGGGTGATAAATTCCCAAATGTTTAATGGACAGCATACGACCTTAGTTAAGAGTTGGTTTAAAAATTGACCAACCAATTTAAGAGTGTAAGTGATTTTAATTGTAAAATTTATGTATCATTCCGATTAACTTTAATTAATGTACTACCAGATCAGGGAAATTTATTGGAAATCCATGATAATGCTCATCAATGCTCAACAATGTTACACTCGCCGCCGCATCATCTGGGGCCCGTAACACAAAGGTTTGCGATCAATTGCAATTGATCGTACGATTGATCTTTGCGATTGATTGCAGTGACCACTATGTACAATCAATCGCTAAGCTTTGTGTTACGGGGCCCAGATCATGAATTTGTGTACACAGCTAATCAGGGGGCGGGGCGGGCCATTCATGTGGCTACTTTAACTGTTGCCTCTGTTTTCAAGTTTTAGTATAATTGCTTTATTTTGCCTTTGTAAAAAGAAAAATAACACAATGTACATGATGTATGTATTCACTCCCTCCCGCGCTTGTTTTATACTGCTGTTCGACATATATGTTGCTTTGTAACTGATTACAATATGAGATTACATTATGATTTGCAAAACTAATGATGGCATAATGACTGCTACCAGAACCTTGTCGATGAAAAAGAAAAAAGTATCGATTAAAAAGAATGCAATTAATACATGACAACTGGCAAATTCTACATGTTTGAACTTTTAAAAAATGAATTATTTACTTTAAATTTCCACTCAGATCACAACTGTACCAGAATATTTGAAGAAAAGATTCGGCGGAGAGCGTCTGCAGGTTGGCCTCTCAGTCATCAACCTGTTCCTCCTCGTTTTAGCATCGCTATCGGTAAGACATGTAAAAAAAAAAAGGAGAAGAAATGTTTGGGTTATTACTAAAATTAGAATTAACGATACCATATCAATTGTACTCTTAAAACGATTCAGTTAAATCTGACTAGACGGAGGGTCAGCTGGGTGCAACTGGTCATTTCTGACTATTTTTAGTCCTGATTTTGGACTATTTTCTAATCATATTTTGACGAGTAGACAGTCAGTTTTGACCAAGAAATAGTTGCACCCAGCTGACTTTAATCTAGTCATTTTGACTGAATCGTTTTTACAGTGTGTATTCGGTGATGTTTTATGGTTTGATACAGAGAAACGCGAGGTCAGGAAGTGTTGTATCCAATCATACAATGATAAGATGATTAAGAAGTTTTATTGTAAAGGAATATCAGTGCCCTTGGCCTTTCGGATGATACCGTATATACTTGACCTTGTTGCAGTAATCAATAATTCATTTTGTGGTATAATGATGTACTTTAATTTGTAAAATCTTCCTTGCCTTATTTGACTTCTTTGTTTACGTTAATTTTGCTCTCTCCCAAAAAATTGGTTTTCGGAGGGTTTTTTTTTTTTTAAAGTTTTATTTATTTATTTATTTTTTTGTCAACGATCTACCCATAATGTAAACGAAATGATGTAAGGGACCGTCGAATCTATAGGATAAATTGGAAGCAGAAATTATCAGACAATTTCAGAATATTCTATCCTCGCTGTCAAATCTATCTTCTCCTCCTCTCCTGTTTCTCGCTATCTCTCTGTCTCTTTCTCCCTCCCCCCTCCGCCTCTCTCCCTCCCTCTGTTCACAGGCTGAGATGTACGCGGGTTCCATCATCATCAGAGAAGCCCTTGGCTGGAACATCTACCTCTCCACCATCCTCCTCCTGGCATTGACCGCGATCTATACGGTAGCTGGAGGATTAAAGGCCGTCATCATCACTGATGCGCTCCAGACGGTTGTCATGGTTACCGGTGCCTTCATCCTGATGGGTATTGGTAAGTACTGTAGATTTAGTAAATGGTAACTAGTTTAGTTCAGACTGAATAAATATGAATATTGACCTTTTTTGAAAGGTAGTAAGAGTATAACAATGCTGATGAGCAGAAGCGGAGCGAGAGTACACACATCGATGGCAATAGGGAGGGGATGGGCACTATCCTTTAACGGTGGATGAAATATGATATAACAAGTTCACGAAAACCCACCATTCACAGGCGGATACTGGAAAAATAATATTCTAACATCTTCTTTTTAATGTCACCTTTCATATCACTCTCTCTCTCTCTCTCTCTCTCTCTCTCTCTCTCTCTCTTATCCCCTTTAAGCTTTGCTGGTATTACATTTGAAATTTTGAAAGGCTATTGTTTATCTTTCCCCCAAATTCCATCCAAATAATAATGATATTTTTTCATTCCATTCATTCCAGAAAATTAGCTATCTGTTCTTTGTTATAATTCTTGTCTGTTCTTTTACACCCTTTTCCAATCTTCAGTTGGCTATCTTATCTCTCTTCGTCTAATGATATCTTCTATTTATGGCTATAATATCCCTTTAAAAAAAGCACCTTCCTTAAATAACTTCTTTTCTTCAGTTGTCCTTTGCATTTTTGCTCCAAAATTCGCTCTGTCCAGTTAGAACTTGTATATCGGACTCATAATGCCGCGCCCCAAATAATTCGTCGGGGACAACCCCCCCCCCCCCCCCCCCCCGCCCACGGCTGAATGTGAAGTTACAACGTCAGAAAAGAAGAACACAAACAATGAAGTATGTCAGTTTCTAAGTTTAAGATTTATTTCAAGACGATTTTTTTTTTCAATACCAGTGTTTGTTCTTATTTCTTCTCCCAAGTGCCCGAATACCAGTTTTTGATCATAACATTTTCAAGATGGTTTGAGGAGAAGGTGGAGTGTATTCCGCTTTTGCGTTTCTCAAATTATCATCATTATAATTACTATTTTGATGATAATCAAGCAGACAGATTGTGGACCAAGTGCTTTGCACTTCACATTTTGCGACAGAAAGTCTAATGAGGAGCAGATTGCATGAATCAAGAGCCTCTTTGCTTTACTTTGGTTGCTTTCTTTCTTCTATAATATTGTTCGGTGAAAAGTTAACATGCACACAGTTCCGCTATCGAAGAGCTTTTTGGCTCTCATTCATTCTCTTTATTCATGGGTCGGATGCCTTTTGGTGATTGCACTCATGACTGCACTCATGACCTGTTCCTTTGTAGGTCACTGAAGTTGCATCTTCTTCCGGTCAGACTTCAGCGTACCAAGTTAGCATGCACACATAGAAGAGTTTCTTTGCACTCATTCATTTGCCAGATGCCTTTAGACTACTGTCCTCACTCATCATCCATTTCATAGATGGTTTCCATGATGCTTCCCTTCAGCTTTCTGGTGATGACCTTGGGATAATATCTGCTCCAAAGCTTATCCATCTTCCTCAGGATGGCAGAATGACCTCTGCGCCAGTCACGTGGTCCGCTCTTCGCCAGGGTGGAAGAGGCAAAGATGTCTTGTTGGGCGCTAACTTTGTCCATCTGCTTAAGGACAGTGTAGAAGGTCAGAAAATTTCTGTTCATATCCCCGAGGAAGTCTTCTGTTTCGCCGACAAGCTTCGCACACTTCACTTCGATGACTTCTGATTTTGTCAGACCAGAACCGGGCAGATGAGGAAAGGGACCGCAAGAGATGCGTGCTGCTCGTCGTAGGGCCTTCTCGAGCTGGCTTGTTGTGTTCTTTGAGAGCTGGACCATGTCTCGAAGATTTTGGAGGACCTCTGCTGGTGGACACTTCCTCAAGACCTTGTCCATGTCAAGATCCTCATCGCCCTCCTCGTCGTTATCCTCATAATAGTCAAGCTCTTCTTCAAGTTCAGGATCAATCTCAACCGTTGTTTCCTCGTCCTTAACCCAGGGGTTTCCTTCTCTATCGGCATCATCAGGCTTGCTAGAGTCTACTGATGATCTGATACCAACACTTTCCTCTTCTGTAGGAAATCCTTCAACAGGAGATGGTGTT
Source organism: Echinometra lucunter (assembly GCA_029962745.1). Lineage (NCBI taxonomy): Eukaryota > Metazoa > Echinodermata > Echinoidea > Camarodonta > Echinometridae > Echinometra > Echinometra lucunter. The sequence continues at coordinate 10,271,681 of CM057161.1, read as the reverse complement.
CCCGACTTTTGCTCTTTCCAGCATTTCTTCCCCATTCTCGAGAAAAGCCTTGGCTCCGTTACAACATCTACACTCAAATCTTCCTCAATCTCTTTCATATTTATCTCAACGTCGCTTTCGGTGTCACCACTAAGTGTCGGTAAGGGTGATTGGGTGATGACGAGAATATTGACAGGATGTGAGACTTCATCTCTAGAAGATTGATCGACACCTTCACCATGGATTGTGCTAATGTCACTGTCATTAAATAGATCCATGCTTTGGGTCCATCCATCGCCAAGATTAGATTCCTTGAGGTTTGCCTCTGGAGTAGTTTTAGGAGAAGATTCGCCATTGTCCAGACTATTTTCGTCCTGCTGGTAGATCGAGTGATCACTTTCGGAATCAGAAGTGTATTTAGGTCGAGAGAATGCAGCTGTCTTTGGATTCCCTTCTTCAGCATGTTCAGATGTCTGACAGTTGGAGGCCGACACAGCTTTGAAACAAGATCTGTCACTTTGAACACTCGCGAAGACTTCACTTTCACCTACTGCTCCAGGAAGAGTCACTCTGCTGGGAGTGCTGACATTCCACCTTTCATTAACAGATGAACTTGATGCTACCGGTGACCCCTGGTCCCTGGTAGATGGCTGCAGACACATACTGCTGCTGCTCGTGGAGAAAGCCGTTGGTGTTAAAGGCTCGACCCTGTTGCTCATGCGAGCTGGCACTCTCTGACCATCACTGACGTCACTGCGATTGTCACTGGGTCTGAGCTTTGTCAAAGGCGTGCGTCCTCGAAGTCTGAAGTAGAGAGAGCGAACAGCTGGAGCAAGGCGGAGCTTGGGGATCCTCCAGCGCCAAGGGCCACACAGAGGAGTCTGCTCCTTGTCGTCGATGATGGCAGGGCTGGTGATGGTCAGTCCTTTCTTGGGTCGAGGGTGTGATCGATGAACAAGCTGTAGGGGAAATCGATTAGAATTGAGCTCTGGGTTTCATCTCCCGCAAGTAAAATGACTAGACAGTAAAATCACACTTACATGTATTATCACTATACATCTCGAACAAACCTTATAATAGCATCACTTCCATCCTCGTTTAAGACGTGGTATATCAGCAGGCTGGTTCGAAAGAGGATTGTTTCACAATATGAAATTGTTGTTCACAGATATAATTATCTTGATTTCATCGACAATATATGTTTGAGTCTTTGAGAGCTCGTTGCATAAAGTTTCCCGTTTTAACATGATATAAAAATGTGTTTAGAATAGTATTTCCTCCAAACTTTGCATGGGTGTGCATCGAGTTTTTTACTTGTAAAATATTGTCTCCCAAAATACCCATTACCTACTCACCAGGTTATTCATTTTCGATCAATTATGTTTCCTTAATCTCCCATTCAACGAACTGTTAGCCAAAAGGGACAATTTCGTAGATGACTTTGGAAGACGAAGATTAGCACACGTTTCAAGTGAACTTGAAATGCGTCAGAATGATATTTATCGTCAACCGGGGCAAAATGTTTGCGTTGCCAGTGATCTTTAGCGCTTCAAGCTTTGTGAATGATGCAATAATACAATACGCGAATTCTGACGTAACAATAGCATACGCATGCAATGCGGATAAAGAAAAGCTATCGACCCTCCTACCGACCCTCAAGCCAAAATATGGAGCGGCCAATGAGGAAAATTCCCCAAACCCCCATGCCCCTTCCGTCCCTGAGTGCAGCCGAAACAGTTTCGCCTCTTTAGGAAATGTTTTTTGTTTTTTTAAGGGGAGGGGTAGTAGAAAAATAGTGACAACCTCCATTTTTTAACCTCTAGAGGGCCAGCAGTTGGCATGGGCCCCATTGCATTAAACTTACAATTGACATGATTAATGGTAATTCTGGTAAGATTAAGTTACCATTAATGGTGATTACTACCACTTTTACCTATTTCGATGCTCTCAGCTTCAGGGAACGCCTTCCTACAGGTACCCACTCAACACACCTGGGTGGACAGTGGCATACGCATAGGACAAAGTCCCACCGAACGGATTAGTGCTGCGCATGGGGTTCGACCTCACGACCTTTGTATCTCAAGTCAAGTGTTTAAGCCACTCGACCACGAATAGTTCATTGAATGACACAATCTTATCAAAATGTACATTCTAAAACCATGATCCTGATGATCGATATCGCCAACCAGTATTAGTAGAGGTGGTCGAGTGGTTTAGGGCGCTTAACTGGAGACTTGAGAATCGGGGGTTCGATCCCCGTCACGGCACTTATGCTTATGCCTTTGAGCAAGGCATTTTATCTACATTGCTATGTTATCGTACATCAAATGAATGAACGTGCTATAGGCATTCTGATACCAACATGAGCCTGTATGTTTGAATAAATGAATATACAAACAAATGAACAAATGAATAAATAAATAAATCAATCAATCAATCAATCAATCAATCAATCAATCAATCAATCAATCAATCAATCAATCAATCAATCAATCAATCAACCAACCAACCAACTATTCAATCAATCAATCAATCAATATCAGAAACATTTTATTTCTTGATCTCATTTCTGACTAGCCATCAACGAAATCGGTGGGCTGGATTACCTTCGACTGGACTACATGACCGCTATCCCTAACACTACTGCTATCTATGGCAACACCTCATGTGGGATCCCTACTAGTGATGCCTTCCATATCTTTAGAGATGCCAGTGCATCCAACCCCAATGACCTTCCGTGGCCTGGGGTGGTCATAGGTATCTTTCTGCTGTCTGCGTGGTACTTCTGTACAAACCAGGTATTCATACATGCAGTCATAGTCTATACACAAAACAACTTGGGGTCAATTTTTCCGATTCATTGTCAAGTTGTTAACGAAATCACAAATATAGTAGTATAATACTTTTAAGC